>CM035838.1:237282150-238482150 GCA_020510985.1 Pholidichthys leucotaenia | reverse complement strand
CAACTACTTCTGACCTTCTTTATACTTCTCCATCAACCCCCTTAAAGCAAACGTTGCATCTGTAGTACTCTTTATTGGCATGAAACCGTACTGCTGCTCACTGACTGCAGACCCGCCTCCTCTCTGATATTGTAATAATCTGATCTTCAAATCTAGATTCCCTCTGAGAATAGCTGCTGGTTCACATGTTTTTGATTATTTAAAGTTTCCTTCTGATGTCTAAAAGGGTAAAACTGATCCTGGAGGAGAAACATTCAGATGTTTATGCTGTCACATCTACAATCATACCCACTCTTAAAAAACTACTGATACTGTTGAACTGCACCGGGGTTTCCAACATGTGGCTTTGGAGCTTAACATGAACAGAGCAATGACGGGGAGGTATGAGGCATAAAACTCAGAAGGTAGGGTTAAAACTTGTATGTCCACGTCTTCATGCATGTCCACTCTGTCTCCACAGAAGTTTTTTCCTTCTGTGTGTTGTTTTAAATCTTACCGCCACCCTTGTCCTGCTTCTCTGGGCAGAAATATGATATGATGATGATAATGATGATGATATATATGTGTGTGTGTGTGTGTGTGTGTGTGTGTGTGTACAGTGGGGCAAAAAAGTATTTAGTCAGCCACCAATTGTGCAACTTCTCCCACTTAAAAGACAAGAGAGGTCTCCAATTTTCATCATAGGTATACCTCAACTATGAGAGACAAAATGAGGAAAAAAAAATCCAGAAAATCACATTGAAGGATTTTTAATGAATTAATTGGTAAATTCCTCAGTAAAATAAGTATTTGGTCACCTACAAACAAGCAAGATTTCTGGCTCTCACAGACCTGTAACTTCTTCTTTAAGAGGCTCCTCTGTCCTCCACTCGTTACCTGTATTAAAGGCACCTGTTTGAACTCATTATCAGTATAAAAGACACCTGTCCACAACCTCAAACAGTCAGACTCCAAACTCCACTACGGCCAAGACCAAAGAGCTGTCAAAGGACACCAGAAACAAAACTGTAGACCTGCACCAGGCTGGGAAGACTGAATCTGCAATAGGTAAGCAGCTTGGTGTGAAGAAATCAACTGTGGGAGCAATTATTAGAAAATGGAAGACATACAAGACCACTGATAATCTCCCTCAATCTGGAGCTCCACGCAAGATCTCACCCCGTGGGGTCAAAATTATCACGAGAACGGTGAGCAAAAATCCCAGAACCACATGGGGGAACCTAGTGAATGACCTGCAGAGAGCTGGGACCAAAATAACAAAGGCTACATCAGAAACACACTACGCCGCCAGGGACTCAAATCCTGCAGTGCCAGACGTGTCCCCCTGCTTAAGCCAGTACATGTCCAGGCCCATCTGAAGTTTGCTAGAGAGCATTTGGATGATCCAGAAGAGGATTGGAAGAATGTCATATGATCAGATGAAACCAAAATAGAACTTTTTGGTAAAAATTCAACTTGTCGTGTTTGGAGGAGAAAAAACACCATACCTACTGTGAAGCATGGGGGTGGAAACATCATACTTTGGGGCTGTTTTTCTGCAAAGGGACCAGGACGACTGATCCGTGTAAAAGAAAGAATGAATGGGGCCATGTATCGTGAGATTTTGAGTGAAAACCTCCTTCCACCAGCAAGGGCATTGAAGATGAAACGTGGCTGTGTTTTTCAGCATGACAATGATCACAAACACACTGCCCGGGCAACGAAGGAGTGGCTTTGTAAGAAGTATTTCAAGGTCCTGGAGTGGCCTAGCCAGTCTCCAGATCTCAACCCCATAGAAAGTCTTTGGAGGGAGCTGAAAGTCCATGTTGCCCAGCGACAGACCCAAAACATCACTGCTCTAGAGGAGATCTGCATGGAGGAATGGGCTAAAATACCAGCAACAGTGTGTGAAAACCTTGTGAAGACTTACAGAAAACGTTTGACCTCTGTCATTGCCAACAAAGGGTATATAACAAAGTATTGAGATGAACTTTTGTTATTGACCAAATACTTATTTTACTGAGGAATTTACCAATTAATTCGTTAAAAATCCTTCAATGTGATTTTCTGGATTTTTTTTTTCTCATTTTGTCTCTCATAGTTGAGGTATACCTATGATGAAAATTGGAGACCTCTCTCATCTTTTAAGTGGGAGAAGTTGCACAATTGGTGGCTGACTAAATACTTTTTTACCCCACTGTATATTTGAAACAGTCATTGTAGCCCCCGACAGACTGCTATGATGATGATGATATATATACAGTATACAGTATATACTGTATATACACACACAGCAGTGAAAATAAGTATTGAACATGTCAACATTTTTCTCATTAAACATATTTCTGATGGAGCCATTGACCTGAGATTTTCACCAGATATTAGTTAACAGCCCAAGTAATCCATGCAGACAAAGAAATCAAGGCAACCGTGTTCACAAAACAAGTTATATTTGATAAAGTGGAATGACGCAAGGATAAGTATTGAACACACTTGGTGAAATTCATTTAACATTTAGTAGAAAAGCCTTTGTTGGTAATAACAGCTTCCAGATGCCTCCTGTATGGAGAAACTAGGTGCAGGCATTGCTCAGGAGTGATTTTAGCCCATTCTTCCACACAAACTGTCTTCAAATCGTGAATGTTCCGTGGGTGTCTTTTATGAACTCCAATCTTCAGTTCGTTCCATAGATTTTCAATTGGATTCCCGTCGGGTGACTGACTAGGCCATTCTAGCAGATTTATTTTCCTTCTCTGGAGCCACTTGAGAGTTTTCTTGGCTGTGTGTTTGGGCTCATTGTGTTGCTGAAATATCCACCCTCATTTCATCTTCAGCATCTTGGCAGATGGCAGCAGGTTCTTATTTAGGATGTCTCTGTACCTTTGTCCATTCATCTTTACTTCAGTTATATGATGTCTGCCTGTGCCATGTGCTGAAAAACACCCCCCACACCATGACCCTCCCATCTCCAAACTTTACTGTTAGTATGGCGTCTTGGGGCTGATGTGCAGTGCCATTTCTCCTCCAAACATGCTGTGTTGTGGCATTCAAAAAGTTAAATTTTGGTCTCATCTGACCAGACTATATTCTCCCAGTATTTTACTGGCTTGTCTCAATGTTGTGCAGCATTCGATAAACGAGCTTCAGCATGCTTTTTCTTTTGAGGTGAGCGGGCATAGAGCCCATTGTTATGTTTGGAAAAACCAGGAAGGACTGACAGAGCGGTGTTTGCTGAGAACACGAACTTTATTACATAAACTCTATGCTAGCGTTACAGAGTATGTTGTTAAGAGGGAGAGCAACCAAGTGTAAAGAGGCCGTAAGATGGCCGTCCCTCACATTATATGTGCTCGGCGTGATGACGTCACCGAACAGCCGCGCCAACACGCTGACACCAACCAAACCTGTGGTTACGTTACACCACATTCACCCCCCCCCCCTTGGAAAAACAGAAGAACACACATATACGAATTGACCCTCCCCAGTTTGTTACAGTAAAGAATCCCAAAACTAGCTAGAGCTAGCGGGTGGACTACTGCGTGGCCCAGCGCGACTAAGTGGTTTATTATGCCACTTATGTTGGCAGCCATGCCCTTAGCTACACACAGTCCTTTTTTTTATACTGAGGAAGGCAGTTCAGTATAAGGGGCCCTGAGGCGAGCTCGTGGTGGACATGCCCCCGGAGGCACCAGCTGCAACAGACCTGGGCGCCATCCTGCTGAAGCCATGGCTCAAGCGTCAGCAACGTCCCAGCCAGGATACCATACCAGCTGGGTCAGCTCCAATGCTGCATCTTAATCCGCAGCAGCTGCTCTTACCTTCTGCAGATGGCTGGCCTGCCATCTCGATCCATCTGCCATCTGAACAACGCCTGGTCTCAGCTGCGCGGCGGTCCCCATAGGCGCCAGTGATGGCAATGATGGTGTTGAGGCCAACCGTGGGTCTGGTTGTTTGGTTCTGCGGACCCAAATCCAGTCCATCACTGCGAGTGGCGCTCTGCTTGGCTGTACTCAGCGTTGTGGTTGTGATGGTGTGACTTTCACTTCTGCTGTAGGGTGTCCACCAGGTTGTGGTGGTTCTGCGGTGTCTTGTTGGGTAACGAACTCTTCATCCGGTGGCTCAGCGGGGGCTCCTGGAAGCTGATGCCGGTCGTGGATTTGTAAGACGTCCGGTGGTTCTGTTGTGCTTTGTTTCGTCATGGACTCTTCATCCTGCAGCTCAGTGGTGGCTCCTGGAGGCTGATGGTGGGTGTGGATTCAGAAGCACTCCGGCTTCTTCTCTCCCTCACCTAGTGCTGGTTGAGGCCGCAGTCATGTGTCGCTGTCATCAGCGACGGGACACACACCAGGCCGTCCTCAGTCCCCGGGGTCCCCTTTCTCCACAAACTCCCTCTCCTGTGGCTCCACAGCGGCTACTTGAAGCTTACGCTGGGTGAGAATCGGAGGTGAGTCCGGTTCGTTCTCTCCCTCTCCTGGGAAGTCTGGTCGTGGCGATATGTTATTGTCACCATTGGTAGAAAATGCACCGGGTTGTTGTGTCCTGGGGTTCCCGATAGACACGGGCTCCCTCTCCTGCAGCTCTGCAGAGGCTCCCTGAGGCTCATGCTGGGCGACTCTGTGCTATGTTTGCTCTCTGTGCTGTATTCTCCCTCTGCACTGTGTTCACTCTGTGCTGTGTTGTCCCCCTGCACTGTGTTCTTTGGCTAGCTTGTCATGGATTAGTTGATGCTGACAGCTGCGTCTGACACTCACTCGCGTCAGACTACTTTTTTCTCCGTTTTTGTTTGTTTTTATTGATTATTTTTATCGATTTTATTTATTTATTTATTTTTTATCCCTGTTTGTTGTTATTAGTTTTTATTTACTGTTACCTCGGTATTGGCCTCACCTGAAAGTCCGTTCGGACGCACGAGTAGCGGTTTTTGGCTAGCTGCGGGCTACCCATCTCAGTGCCTGGAACGCCATGGCTCCTTCTCCGTCATGTTCCCGCTGTTCATCGCTCCTCGAGAAGGTCTCTGAGCTGGAAACGAGGCTCTCCAATCTCTACAAGATTCGGGAGGCCGAAGACCATATCGACACCATCATTCTCGGGCGATCATCGGCCCCGGCCACTGCCTCACAGCTGGCGGAAACTGCTACTTATTTGGGTGAGCTGAGCGCGTCTCCACCTACCTCCACACCTGCTCCAGCCTCCGCAGACGTCCATGACCTCAGCAACAATCACTGGTTTCGTCTTGGGGCTAAACCAAAAGTTTCGCTTGGTCCCTCTCATCCTCCATCTTCGCTCTGGACCTTGGTTTGACCAGCTAATGGCCATCGTCGATTGACCGGAACGGGCTGTGCCTCTTCTCTTCCGGTGTCCTTGGATAACAAATTTGATATCCTTTCCCTGGAGGATTTTCCCCACCTGGACGCTGGACGCCCGCCCGTGGATGCCCCTCATCTTCCCTCCCCTCCTTCAGCGGCGGCTCATGTCCGCAAACCCCGGATGAAGACCACCCAGGGTGTGTCAAACTACACACCTGCTCCAGACAGAAGAAAAGAGCGCATCTCCCCGCCTTCGCAACAACAACATCATCCTCTTCAGAATCCCTCTCCACATCAGAATCCACTGACATTAACCCCCCAGATGACGCTGGTAATTGGTGACTCGATGGTGAGGAACGTCAGAAGCAGGTACTGTGTTACTCAATTTTTTCCCAGGGCTAGAGTCTCTGACATTGAGGCTCTTATCCCTGACCTGCTGAATGAATTCCCTCACGTACAAACTGTCGTTGTGCATGTGGGATGCAATAACATCCCAGATGAAGCATCTGAGATTTTAAAATGTGACCTCAGGAGCCTTCTGTCTACTCTTATGAACTGTGGCAGACGTGCGCTCATCTCTGGGACTTTGGCACCTCTCAGGCGAGGCTGTAATCGTTTTAGTAGAACTCTCAGCCTTAATTCTTGGCTGTGTTTTACTTGCCCTATTTTTAACATTGGTTTTGTTGACAATTTTAATTTATTTTGGAACCGCCCTTCACTTATGAGGCCTGATGGCATCCACCCAAATAGACTTGGTGCACGTGTTTTAACAGACAATCTTTTCTATTTTATTCGGTGTTTTCTGGTACAGTGACTGAAATTTGGTGTGTTTACTCACTCTGAAGTTTCTGGGTTTGCCAATCTGCCCTTTTTTGGTTCTGTTCCCACATATTGTATCGATCCCATTAACTCGGGTGGTCTTTACCGTTTGGATCAGCCTTTGATTTATAATCCTTCAGGGACTGAGTCTGTCTCCTGTTGCCCTAAATATTGTAACCCAGGACAAATACAACACAACCTGAAAAACACACGCACTTCTGCAGCTCTTCCTCATCCACCACCCTTCAACTTTGCCCCTCTCTCCTCCCTTAGAGAACCTTTTTCTGCTCCCTTTAAAGTTAATAAAAAAGTTTAAAAAAAATAGAATGCATAAACTTCCCAGATTGATTAAACAAAATGTTGGGAAAATTCTAATCCAGCCTCAAGTCTCTAAAATTAATACAATTAATAATTTGGCCTCTCTTCCCCCCCAAAGTTTAAAAATTAAATGTGGCTTATTAAACATTAGGTCTCTATCTTCTAAGTCTCTTCTGGTCCATGATCTATTAATCGATCACCAGATCGATCTACTATCCCTCACAGAGACCTGGCTCGGGCTTGATGATTATGTTGGTCTGAATGAATCAACTCCCTCTGGGTATTTAAACTGTCATAACCCCAGAGGTTCTGGTCATGGTGGTGGAGTGGCGGCAATTTTCCATCCTAAATTGCTGGTTAATGTTAAGCAGAAATTATGTTTTAATTCCTTTGAAGGTTTGGTCCTCAGTGTGGGGCCTGTTGGCAATCTTGGCTTGATCCCAGTTCTCTTTGCCATAGTTTATCGTCCTCCCACGGCCTATTCAGAGTTTCTATCGGAATTTGCCAAATTTTTAGCTGATTTGGTGCTGAAAGCCGATAGAATAATTATTGTAGGGGACTTTAATATACATGTTGATGTTGAGAGTGACTGTCTTAATAAGGCTTTCAATTCAATTTTAGACTCAATGGGGTTTTCCCAAAAAGTAAAAAATTCTACCCATCATTTCCACCATACATTGGACCTTGTTTTGACATATGGTATAGATATCGAAAATCTGGTTGTGTCTCCTCATAATCCTGTACTGTCTGACCATTGTCTGTTAATTTTTGATTTCATTATCTCTGATCACTTATTTCCTAAAGAAAAATACTACTACAGCAGATGTCTTTCTGATGACGTTGTTGCTAAATTTTTGCAGATTGTCTCCTCTATGCCATGGGTCAACACAACAGAAACACCTGAAATAAGTGATGGAGAGTCTGCTCCATTTGTGATTGATAGCATGGTTGATGGTGTTACTGCCTCTCTGCATCGGACTCTAGATTTGGTAGCCCCTTTAAAAAAGAAAAAGTCTAACCAGAGATTTCTTACTCCTTGGTTTAACTCAGAAACTCGTGGCTTGAAACAGAAGGCTCGTCAATTGGAAAGAAAATGGCGTTCAACTAATTCAGATGAATTCTACTTGGCGTGGAGAAATCATCTCTTAATCTATAAAAAATTTCTTAGAAAAGCTAGATCAAGCTATTATTCTGCATTAATAGAAGCAAACAAGAATAACCCCAGGTTTCTCTTCAACACTGTAGCCAGGCTTACAAAGAGCCATGACTCGGTCAATCCTCGCATCCCCCCTGAGCTTTCTAGTCAGGACTTTCTGAACTATTTCAATCTTAAAATTTTATCTATTAGAGATGAAATTAGTCAGATTCTTCCTACCGTAAACTCTAGTACATTAACTACTGCTGCTCCCTCAAATGATATCTGCTTGGATAGATTTACTCCAATCGACCTCTTGGAGTGCCTTCATCTTGCCTTCTGGACCCTATTCCTTCCAGGTTATTTAAAATTATTTTCCCAATTATTAGTAGCCGTATTCTTCTTATCATTAATTCTTCTTTAACTCTGGGTTATGTTCCACTGGCTTTTAAAACTGCTGTACTTAAACCTTTACTTAAAAAAACGACGCTCGATCCTGGAGTTTTGGCCAATTATCGACCAATCTCCAATTTGCCTTTCATTTCAAAAATCCTGGAAAGAGTTGTTGCTGTGCAATTATCTGACCATTTGCAGGGAGTTGGTTTGTTTGAGGTATTTCAATCTGGGTTCAGAGCTCATCACAGCACTGAAACTGCCTTAGTGAAGGTCTCTAATGACCTCCTGACTGCATCTGATAATGGACTTGTCTCTGTTCTTGTAGATCTCAGTGCAGCCTTTGACACTATCGATCATGCCATTCTACTTGATAGATTGGAACACTTTGTTGGACTCAGTGGAACTCCGTTGCAGTGGTTTAGATCTTATTTGTCTGATTGATTTCAGTTTGTCCATGTCAATGATGGATTTTCTTCCAGCTCTAAGCTCACTCACGGAGTTCCACAGGGATCTGTGTTGGGCCCTACTCTTTTTAGTTTATATATGCTCCCGCTGGGCAATATCATCAGAAAGCACTGTATACATTTTCATTGTTATGCTGATGACACACAACTATACCTGTCAATGAAGCCCAATGATTGTGATCAATTGGCCAAGCTAGATGCCTGTCTTAAGGACATCAAAGCTTGGATGACTTGTAATTTTTTACTATTGAACTCTGATAAGACTGAAGTCATTGTTGTTGGCCCAAAACATCTTAGAAATTCCTTTTCAGATTATGCCCTTAATTTAGATGCTGCCACTCTCACTCTGAACAGTTGTGTGAGGAACCTTGGAGTGATTTTTGACCAGGATTTGTCCTTTATATTCACATATTAAAACTGTTTCTAGGACCGCCTTATATCATCTGCGCAATATTGCTAAGATCAGGAGCATCTTGTCTCTGGGTGATGCTGAGAAACTAATTCACGCTTTTGTCAGTTCGCAATGAGATTATTGTAATTCACTATTATCTGGTTGTCCTAGAGTATCTTTAAAAAGTCTTCAATTGATTCAAAATGCTGCTGTTAGAGTTTTAACTGGTTCTAGAAAAAGAGATCATATTTCCCCGGTTCTGTCCTCCCTCCATTGGCTTCCCATTGAATTCAGAATCAAGTTTAAAATCCTTCTTCTTACGTTCAAAGCTCTTAACAATCTGGCCCCCCAATATATAAAAGATCTGATATTACCTTACCATCCTAACAGAGCATTACGCTCCCAAAATGGTGGCTTACTTGTGGTGCCCAGAATCTCCAAAAGTACGGTGGGAGGCAGAGCCTTCTGCTACCAAGCCCCTTCTCTCTGGAACCAGTTACCACTCTGGGTCCGGGAGTCAGACTCGGTCTCTGTCTTTAAGAACAGGGTAAAATCCTTCCTTTTTAATATAGCTTTTGTTTAAGGAGGGTATTTGTGTCGTTTAACCCCACTCTTGTTCTGTTGTTATCTGATCCATACTGCTGGTTGATCTCCAATATTGTATTTGGCATCTTACTGCTATGTTCTTTATGTCTGTCCTTTCCATCCTCCCTATCCTCTCATCCCCAGCCAGTCACAGCAGACGACTGCCACTCCCTGAGCCGGGTTCTGCTAGAGGTTTCTTCCTTCCAAATGGGAGTTTTTCCTCTCCACTGTCACCTAGTGCTTGCTCATAGGGGATCGTCTGATTGCTGTGTCTTTCTGTGACTGTGTGATTTTTTTATCTGCACTGTGGCGCCACGAGACGGCTTTTGTTGTGATGTGGTGCATTATAAATAAAGCTGAATTGAATTGAATTGAATTAGCTCACTTCCGCCCTCCCAAGAGAGTAGACGCTTTTTCCTCCTCTCCTGCTCTGACTTTTTTTTCCTTCCCCCCCAACTACTGGATCCCAGCTTGCTGTTGTCTGTCTGCGTCTAACTGCGACCGTCGAAAGAAAGAAATTATGGAGTTAATAAGCTGGGCTTTGAACACAATTGACACTATTTTTAGTGTCAATTTTTAGTGTCTGCTTCCCCCGGAGCAGACAGTGCTCCGGGGGAAGCTGTCTGCCCCGCAGGTACGGCTCCAGCGGGCTATTTACGTGACACAAGTAATTGGAAAATCTTGTGTCTCACTAATCTCTCTATCGAAGATATTGAAGATTTGTATGTCTTCGTGGTAATAGTGATCGGGATCTTTCTGACTGGAACTGGGATTGTCCTGGTGTACCGCAAATTGCTGAAGATGGATACAACCTATCAAAATGCTGGCCAGGCGAGGTGCATCTGTCAAATTGAAAAATTGGAGAAGACCCTGATAGCGACAAATGGAGAACTGTCTCGGAAGGTGGATTACATCATGGTCTCGCTTAGGTCTTTCCACGATGGATTTAAAGCCCCGCAATGAAGGATTAAGTACTGAATCTACAGAAGAAATAAAAAGCCTTCTCTGTGATCAGTCCGATTTGGCTCAATTTCCCCATGAAAATTCCTCCTGGCTGTCTGCAGTCTGTGTTTTCAAAATCATCGAGCGTAAGGCCTTGGACAGCCATCTGGACAGCCTGCCAAGATAAGGACTCGGCGGCAGCCAGACAAAACATCTCCTGCCAAGTGTCCTTGTTGTCTCTCTTATTATCATCAACACTGCTTCAACACCGCACACACATTGATCCATGAACTGAATAAAGATACACACACTGCTCTCTTGTGTCTTGTGAATCCTGTGTAGCGAATGTGCATCGAGAGCTTTTTTTTTTCCTTGAAATCTTAATATTGATTAATTATGTAACCAGTATTTTGAATCTATGATTTTTTTGCTCCTTCCTATTGTTCCTCATATTATTCTTATTCTTATGCTACTTGTACCCACTATCCTGTTGGCAGGCGCGTCTCTGATGCAGCCGTGTCACTGGAAATGCAGGTTCATTTTCTGTGTCAAGTCAAATTCTCTCGTATGTTATCAGTGATCTGTTAATGTACTTGGCAATAAATCTTTTCTGATTCTGATTCTGATTCTGATAGCTCTTCTTCTAAGGGCCCAAAGGCGCATGTGCTCACTAAGACTCAGAGCCCTGTAGCACAACGTTGAGTTGACTCACCCACATGTTGTTCGTGGCAGAAGGCAATTCTTCGGGCTATAACATTCCTCGCATTGCCGTGATATTTCTTCATCAGAGCTACACAGTTGCTGAATGAGTTTGCTTGACCCAGAGTAGGGCGCACGCACCGTCCTTCTCCACCTAGACTGAGAACCAGTATGCTCTTCAGCTTCTCATTGTCAGCCTCACTCAGGTCAGCCTTGTCAACATAATCTTTAAACGTGTCAAACCAGCGGCGCCATGGGACGGGCATTTCACCTGGGGTCTCCAGAAATGGCTGTGGTGGCTACAAATACGCTTCCAGATGCAGGTCCATCTTCAGAAAAAATGCTGTATTTTCCTCCAGAAGACCCATTTTTCTCCTCGTCGCCATTTGTTATGTCTGGAAAAACCAGGAAGGACTGACAGAGAGTGGCGTTTGCTGAGAACACAAACTTGATTACATAAACTCTATGTTGGTGGTACAGAGTATGTTGTTAAGAGGGAGAGCGCTGCAACCGAGTGTAAAGAGGCCGTATGATGGCCATCCCTCACATTATATGTGCTCAGCATGATAATGTCACCGAACGGCCAAGCCACCACGCTGACACCAACCAAACCTATGGTTACCTTACACCATACCCATATCGGTTGAGTGCATTACTTATTGTTTTCTTTGAAACAGCAGTACCTGCTAACTCCAGGTTTTCCGGGAGCTCTCCACAAGTGGTCTTTGGTTCTTGGATAACTCTTCTGATAATTTTTTTTGACTCCTCTGTTAGAAATCTTGTGAGGAGCTCCTGGTTCTGGACGGTTTATGGTAAAATGTTCTTTCCACTTCCACATGACGGCTCCAACAATGCACTGGAGCATTCAGCAGTTTAGAAATGTGCCTGTAACCAATGCCATTATTATATTTTGCAACAATAAGGTTGCGAAGGTCTAGAGACAGCTCTTTGTGTCTACCCATCATAAGCTCTTTGTGGTGTGACAATCAGTTGAAATTAATTTGCGCTGATGGGGGACGGAATGGCTTCCTAAATTCTGATGGATTTCAGCTGATTTCTTGGCTTTCTATGCCTTTTTGCACCTCTTTTTCTTCATGTGTTCATTATTTATTCCCTATGTCATTCCACTGTAACTTGTTTTGTGAACACAGTTGCCATGATTTCTTTGTATGTATGGATTACTTGGGTTGTTATAAGATAAGATAAGATAAGATAAGCCTTTATTAGTCCCACAACGGGGAAATTCCAGGATTGCAACAGCACAGGGATAGCAACACTCAGAGCAACAATCAGAAGGCAAGAAAAAAAACAAGCAAGCAAGAGCAGCTAATATACATATGTACATATTACTATAAAATATATATACACACACACACAGACACACAGTGCAGAGCATTGTAGCTGGATGGAATAAATATATGAATATATAAACACACAGTGCGGAGCATTGTAGCTAGATGGAATAAATATGTAAATATATAAACACCCACAGTATGGCGCATTGCAGCTAGGTGGAATAAATATGTAAATATATAAACACACACAGTGTGGAGCATTGTAGCTAGATGGAATAAATATATAGATATATAAATATAAACACACCCAGTGCGGAGCATTGTAGCTAGATGGAATAAATATGTTATGTTATTGATATCTGTTGAAAATCTCAGGTCAATGGTGCCATCAGAAATATGTTCAATGAGAAAAATGTTGACGTCTACAATTCTTATTTTCCATGCTATATATATATATATATATATATATATATATGTGGCGCATATGTTGGTTACATATTCCCCACAATTGTGTTGCTGTATGTGTATTGTGTGCTTCACGTCTCATGGAACAAAGAGGACTGAGACTCTGGGATTCAGCAGAGGAGTGTGAGATTCGCCCTTTGTTTCCGGGAGACGACCGGGGAAGATTTCCGGGCCACAGAGACTAGAGGACAATGGCGTGAGATCAAAGGGGTTACTTTGGGATTGAGATTAAGTACCATGTGACTGTATGTTTGATTAAACACCATGTGACTGCTGTTTCGTGCCCGGGGTATAAAACCCCTGATGTGAGATGAAAACTTCCTCTTGATTTGCTTTGAGATTTGATGGAAATGTGCTCTGTGAATAAAGCTGAATCTGAGGAACAAACTCAGCCTCATCCTTGAACACATTCTCCACACTGGTGACCTTACGACTCAGAATGAGCAGAAATAATTCTCCCGAGCGGGGCTCGGCAGAAGCCAGCCTGATGCCTGCCTCCACACTCCGGCTGCCTGACTTCTGGCAGCATAGCCCGCGCTCCTGGTTCAGCGCTGTTGAGGTGCAGTTCAACCTCCGGAGAATCTCGAAGGACGACATGAGATTCTACCATGTTGTGGCGAAGCTGGACAGCCACACAGTTCAGAGGGTGGAAGATTTGGTCAACCACCCACCGGACAGTGACAAATACGGCACCTTGAAAGCTGCGCTTATCAGTCATTTCACCCCCTCCGTGCAACAGCGAGCAAAGGGGCTCCTGACGTTGACGGAGTCGGAGAACGACAGTCCCGTGGACCTGATGGTCAAAATGCTGAGGCTGAAAGACTCCAAGGACTGCGAATTTATCTTCGCCCACCTTTTCCTCCGGACCCTACCGCCAGTGGTGAGAGTTACCCTGGCAGATTCACCCCGGTTGGCCAAGCGAGACTACCATGGGCTGAGCAAGGAGGCGCAGCGACTCGTCGACGCCCACAAGTGGAGCGCAGTTTCGGCTGCAGCAGCGGAGCTAGGAGCGATGCCTGGAGACGGCATGGGGCCAGTGGTTGCAGCACCAGACGCGCCGACGACGGCAGCAGTCAGCACCAAGCGACACGGAGCGGGCGACGTCCTGTGCTTCTATCATCGCCGTTTTGCAGAGAGGGCACACAAGTGCCTCCCGCCGTGCCACTTCCAGCGTTCGGGAAACACCAAGACCGAGGGTCGGTAGCGGCTGCGGCCCTCGGGGAAGAGAACAAGTTGCTTTACCTGACGGATGCACGTTCGGGGAAACGATTCCTCGTGGACACAGGCTCCCAGATGAGCTTCATCATGCCTTCCTACGCGGACCGGCTGATGCCGTCCCAAGTTCCCCGGGTGTCAGTGTCAGCAGCGAACGGCTCAGCTATTAAGACCTTCGGTGAGAAGACTCTGCTTCTGTCTTTGCAGGGTCATTCATTTGAGTGGACTTTTGTGGTAGCTGCAGTCAGTTTCAACATGTTAGGGGCTGATTTTTTGTGCTCACATGGTTTATTGGTTGATCTTGCTAATAGACGTCTTTTCACTCTATTCCCTGCACAGCACGAGTGGCACCGCCAACTGCACAAGCCAACATCACGACTGCGGGTGGTAAGTTCCATGCACTACTCACTCAGTTCCCAGCACTAACAGTCCCAACGTTTTCGGCGACAGTGGCCAAACATGGGGTGGAGCATTATATCACTACCACCGGGCCGCCCGTTTTTGCAAAAGCTCGGCGCCTGGACTCAGCTAAACTGGCCATAGCGCGCGAGGAGTTTGCCAACCTGGAAAAACTGGGCATCATCAGACGTTCGAAAAGTCCCTGGGCTTCACCATCGCACATGGTCCCAAAGACTGATGGTTCGTGGCGACCTTGCGGTGATTTCCGCAGGTTGAATAACGCCACCGCACACGACCGCTACCCGATCCCACACATTCAGGATTTTTCGGTTCATTTGGCGGGAGCGCGCATTTTTTCTAAAATAGATTTAGTACACGGCTACCATCAGGTTCCAGTGCGCGCCCAGGACATACCCAAAACAGCGGTAATAACTCCTTTCGGGCTTTTTGAGTTTTTGCGCATGCCTTTTGGACTCAAGGGGGCCGCGCAGACGTTCCAACGCATGATGGACGCGGTGCTGCGCGACCTCCCTTTCGTGTTCGTCTACTTGGATGACATTTTAGTAGCCAGCACGTCCGAAGACGAACACGAAAACCACCTCACGGCAGTTTTCCGGAGGCTGGCAGAGCATGGGTTAATAATTAACCCAGCGAAGTGCCAGTTTGGGGTAGCGCAGATTGATTTTTTGGGGCATTGCGTTTCGCCAGAAGGAGCGGTCCCTCTCCCCGATAAAATGCGCGCAATAACAAATTTTCCCCAACCTCAAACGGTCAAAGCGTTACAGGAGTTTTTGGGAATGGTTAATTTTTATAACCGTTTCCTCCCAAGTGCAGCGCGGCTCATGCAACCATTGTACGCGGCACTAAAAAAACAAAAACCCACAAATAAAATCGAATGGTGTCCTGAGCGGGAGCGCGCATTCTCTCAAGTCAAAACAGCGCTGGCAAACGCGGTTTTGTTGGCACACCCAGTTCCAACAGCCCGCATGGCCCTCACCACTGACGCGTCCGATTTAGCGGTAGGGGCGGTCGTTGAACAGTGGGTAGCGGGGACCTGGCAACCACTCGCATTTTTCAGCAAAACCTTGCGCGATAGCGAGCGAAAATACAGCGCGTTCGACAGGGAGTTGTTGGCCCTACACCTAGCCATCCGCTATTTCCAGTTCTGGCTGGAAGGGCGCCATTTCACCACGTTTGTGGACCACAAGCCGCTGACTTTTGCGATGGCCAAGATTTCTGAACCTTGGTCGGGCCGGCAGCAAAGACAACACCGATATCCAGCATGTCGCAGGTAAACATAATGTAGTGGCAGACTGCCTCTCGCGTGCTGTGCCGGAGCCAGACCACGTGAGGGCAGACTCGGCAGCCATGGCTGCGGGCCAGGGTAGCGACACGGGAGCGTGCGCGGCCCCGGTCCGTGTGGGGTTAGATTATGCAGCCATGGCCGCGGAGCAGGTTAGCGATGCAGACGTGCGCGCGCTCCAGTCTGGACCAACAGGGTTAAGGCTGGAGCACAGGGTGCTGCAAATGGGTATGCCTCCCCTAATCTGCGATGTCTCCACGGGACGACCGTGCCCCATGGTACCAGCTGCGAGGCGCCGCCGCGTTTTTGACTCGATCCATTCTCTGGCGCACCCGGGGTTGCGCGCATCGGTCAAAATGGTGGGGGAGAAATTTGTATGGCCGGGGTTGCGCAGACAGGTCAAGGAATGGGCGACAGCCTGCGTAGCGTGTCAGCGAGCCAGAATACACAAGCACACTAGAGCTCATATATATATATATATATATA
Organism: Pholidichthys leucotaenia; assembly: GCA_020510985.1. Lineage (NCBI taxonomy): Eukaryota > Metazoa > Chordata > Actinopteri > Cichliformes > Pholidichthyidae > Pholidichthys > Pholidichthys leucotaenia. The sequence goes on along the minus strand of CM035838.1, from coordinate 238,465,953 downwards.
TATATACAGAAAACTTTATTAATCCCCAAGGGGCAATTCAGTTTCTACAGTCCACCAACCACTATTCACATACACATCCCAACATTCAAAAAGCACAGTTTGAGGGAATCAATCAGTAAAACACCCTTAACCCACCAGGACCAAATAGCCCAAAAAGTTGAAAAAAAAGCCCAAAAAGTCGATAACAACAACAAAAAATAAACATCTAATAAGAATTCAATCACTGAAAGATTAAATATAAGCATAAATGGAGCAGGTACTCAGGTCAACAGTAGTATTGCACATGAACAGCGACATTCTGCCAAAGAACTGGAATTGGAATGCAGCCCCCAAATGGTCCACAAAAGAAAGACTACTCTGTGTTCACCAGTTTGATGGCAGAAAGAACAAAAGACATGGCGTAACAATTAGTCTTCCTGGGAGGCTGCAAGTAAAACCATCCTGATGGCATCAGTAAAAACTCACTATTGAGGACATGAGCTTGCCTAATGATACATTTTGCTTTCTGAGTGACACATTTTTCCCAGACTGAGTTCAACTCATCTAACGGAGAGCCAATAATTTTGGAGCAGACTTTAAGAACATTATTCAAACAGTTCCTGTCTTTCACTGACAAACTGTTGAACCAGCAGATAAATGAAAAGGTAAGAAGGCTTTCAATAAAAGATGAGTAGAAAGAACACAGAATAGGTTTGGAAACACCAAAAAAGTTCATCTTCCACAGTAAATACATTCTCTGATGGGCCCATTTAACAAATGACTCTGTGTTGATGTCAAACTTAAGCTGAGAGTCAAATATGTTTCCCAAATAGTTATGAGTTTACCATCTCTACATCCTCACCATGAATGATGCTGGTTATGGTTTTTGCCTTACTTTTCCTAAAGTCAATGACAAGTTCCTTTGTCTTTGAGACATTTAGGTCAAGGAAACTGTTGTCACACCACTTGACAAAGTCAGGAAGAGCATGACCATGATCAGCCTCTGTCCCCTGAAGAAGTGAAAGCAAAGTAGTGTCATCAAAAAATTTAATAAGGAAACTGTTTTCTTTAGAAGACCTACAGCTGTCACTGTATAAGATAAAAAGTAATGGTGTTCTTTCGTATGACTTCCAAAGTCACTAAGCAATGTCATGTAAGCTGTGAAGCCAGGTCTGGGGTTTGTGAGATCCACATGGATACCCTCAGGTGGTCCAAGGTCAGGGCACTCTAATAGGACATGATGTGCTGTCTACTCTGGATTGCCACAAATACAAGCTGGTGGCGAGCGAAGGCCCCAACGATACATGCTGGCATTGAAACGGTCGACTCCCGTTCGCAGACGGTTGAGAATAACCCAACCTCTGCGGCCAAGCTGGGCACCTGGTGGTGGTTTTGTGCTTGGAGTGACAATGAGCTGAGGTGGTTTTCTTGTCTCTTGCCAAGTGCGTCTCCAGCTTTCCAGAAGATTAAAGTTGGAGATTTCAGGGGAGACAGCATATCTACTTTTAATCTTTACTTTTTATCAATCCATGTGGCTCAAATCTATAAAATCACTCTTCACCTTAAAGAAATTGTTTCACCCAAAAGTCTGGTCAAGAATTGTTTCCTTCACCTAAGGACCACAGTTTGAAAACACATTGCATGGTAAAAGGGCCGATAAGGATCCCATTTCATGCCAGGAATGGATTCTTTTACGAGTCATAAATCCTGAAGCTTCCTCCCGGGCAGTTTAATGCTTAAAGTTCTCTTTGAGATATCACAGATCTCTTGACTGCATTCCACAGGTTGCTAGGAATTATCCACAGCTCAACATTGCCCCCTTCTGTCAACTTAGGGACATGTTGGATTTAATCAACATTGGAATTTTGGGTTTTATCTGCTGAAATAATCCTTCCTCCTTAAGACTTTATTTTTCCAGGAAATACTGCTCAGAACACTGTTGAAGATGACCGCCTCGGTGTTGGACAATGATGGGTTCAAAATGTTTCATTAATTATTTATTTTAAATGTGTTGCATGTTTGAAAATGCTTAAATGAACCTTATTCTAATGCATGTTAATTATAGAAGGACAAGTTTATAAAAGTGCGTGCTCACTGAAAGTTAGTCATGAATCACTGAAGGTAGCTTACATTTTATATTAAGAATATAATGATTTTCACAGTTAAAATGTGTATATGCTTTCTGAAACTTATGCAGTCATCTGACTGGTACCAGCCAATCACCAGGCCGTCTCTGTTGGATGACGCCCCTTTCATTCTATTGGTCGGTTACAGACAAAGGACTGCTTTCTTATTGGACCATAGCCCATTCTAATCTCCCACGATAGCCAATAATTGGTTCTTCCTGCTGCCAGTCATATTTCATGATCCAAGGAGTGCGCTCTCTTAAATAGAGAAAATACCCTAGTAGTTTAGGTCAGTCTTTGTTCAGTCTTTGTGTTAGTCTTTGTCGAGTTTTCTAAAGTTCTTAAAGTTGTCTTTTGTTAAGTCTTTTTCTGTTTTTCTGGCATCTGAGAAGAGATCATCCTTTCTTGTTGAGCTCAAACCTTCTTACTTGGACTGAAACTCCAAAACGTCTTTTTCCCTCTCCTCAGAAGCCATGCTTATTCTGCTGAGCTTTTCCTATTGATTTTCTTTAATTCACCGTTAAAGTGGACTGATCATGATTTTTGAACTTTTTCCCCTCGAGACTGTCTCATCCACGTCCCACGACATCAGAAGAACTAGGATTTTGTGAGTGGAACTGTCTAAATACATTTTTCCTTCGGCCTGTGGTTTTCTTATCGGCTGGTGGACACCCCGAAGTTGCGTGCCAGAAAAGGATCTGTTGCCCAAGAAAGACGTCACACCTGCCCCGGGGCCAGTCGTCCACTCTCCTGCCGGCTAAACTCTACGGTCGCCCTGCTGCTGAGTCTGTAAAAAATATAACTATATATATATATATATATATATACTGTATAAATTATATAATTTATATTATATATTTATATAATATAAATATAAAATAACCGGGAACGACTGCTCGCAGTCTTTCCTTTTTTTCCATCTCCTGGCATTCAAGATCATTGCTGGACTCTGGAGATACAGCTGTTCGTAAGCCAGACTTCAACTTCCTATCTGCTGGGCCAAATGTGATGTCTAATTCTAATTGAATATGACCAATTTTTCATGTTAAAGTTAGTCATAAGCTACGATAGGAGCTACAAGCTGAAGGAAAATTAATATTCTCCTTTTCAATAACCTCCATTCTTTTTGTAGAGTAATTCAGAATTGCCTTTTTCATATAATCAGCTTTTGTCATTTTCTCCATAAAATTGTGTCCAATTTTATGCATATTTTTGTTACAGTTATTTCACCGTCTCCCATTGCATTACAGTTACAAATTCAAAATCTGGTTTCTCTTTCTCTGGTTTCCACAAAGGTTTAAATATAGACTTTATGTTCAGGAATCCATTAACAGTTAATATGATATTTGATATTTGATGATCAGTTCACCTGCTTACAAATCACTTGAATGTAATGTCACAACCTGAGTTTGATTATTAAAACTGTTAATGGTATAGAGAAGTTTCTGCTTGATTTCTTTTGTGTGTGTGCTTTTCTGGGTCACAGCAGAAAAATTCACAAATATTGAGACTGGTTAATGAAAGGTTCAAGGACTAGTTATTAATAAGAGATAAGATAAGATAAGATAAGCCTTTATTAGTCCCACAACGGGGAAATTCCAGGATTGCAACAGCACAGGGATAGCAACACTCAGAGCAACAATCAGAAGGCAAGAAAAAAACAAGCAAGCAAGAGCAGCTAATATACATATGTACGTATTACTATAAAATATATATATATACACACACACACAGACACACAGTGCAGAGCATTGTAGCTGGATGGAATAAATATATGAATATATGAACACACAGTGCAGAGCATTGTAGCTAGATGGAATAAATATGTAAATATATAAACACCCACAGTACGGAGCATTGCAGCTAGGTGGAATAAATATGCAAGTATATAAACACACACAGTGCGGAGCAATGTAGCTAGATGGAATAATATGTAGATATATAAATATATAAACACACCCAGTGCTGAGCATTGTAGCTAGATGGAATAAATATGTAAATATATAAACACACACAGTGCAGAGCATTGTTGCTAGATGGAATGAAACAGCATAACCGTCTACTTAGTTATCCTACATGGTATGATTATGTGCCCATACATATTCTCACCCTCCATAGCGACCGGTATGTTCCTAGTTGTATGCCGGAGGGGACCATTGTGTAAGTCTATTGCATCTTTTGCATTCAAAAAACTATTAGTTTGTTACGTCTTTTTGCTATCTCTGCGAGCAGCCCTGCTTAGGTTGTACAGTCTGACAGCCGTTGGTAGGAAGGACCTACGAAACCTCTCGGTTGTGCACCTGGGATGATGTAGTCTGCTGCTAAATGAGCTCCTCAGTGCATTCAGTATGTCCTGCATAGGGTGGAACTCGGACTCCAGCAGAGATGACAGTTTAGCCACCGTCCTTCTCTCTCCTATCTCCTCCATCGGATCAAGGCGCTGCCCCAGGACAGAGCTAGCTTTCTTAATCAGTTTGTTCAGTCTCTTCCTATCGGCTGCAGTAATGCCACTGCCCCAGCAGACCACTCCAAAAGTGATGGCTGATGCCACCACCGTGTCATAGAATGACTTCAGCAGCGCCCCTTGTACACCAAAAGACCTGAGTCTCCTCAGCAGGAACAGCCTGCGCTGTCCCTTCTTGTAGAGTGCATCAGTATTGTGTGACCAGTCTAGTTTATTGTTCAGATGAATACCCAGGTACTTATAGGATGTCACCATCTCGATGTCTGTTCCCTGTATATTTACTGGTACTGTGAGGGGCTGCCCATGCCTGCGGCAGTCCACCACCAGCTCCTTAGTTTTCCTCGCGTTGATCTGGAGGCAGTTCCGATGGCACCAGTCCACGAAGTCCTGGATAAGCCCTCTGTACTCAGCTTCATCTCCATTGGAGATGAGGCCAACGATCGCAGAGTCATCAGAGAACTTCTGTAGATGGCAGTGTGTTGTGTTGTGTGAGAAGTCTGCAGTATAAAGAGTGAACAGGAAGGGAGCCAGCACCGTTCCCTGGGGGGCCCCCGTGCTACTGATGATCGTGTCGGACACACAGTCCCGGGTTCTCACAAACTGAGGCCGGTTCGTGAGGTAGTCCAGGATCCATGATGACAGGTGCTGGTCCACCCCTGCGCGAAATTGTCCAAGTTGGACTGGTGCCCCTTTACGAGTGTTTTTCTCTCTTGTTTTGTGAGTGTTTGTGGTCATGAAGTAACCCTCCGTCTCCACACACACCTCTAAATATAAATTAAATAATCCTTGTACCTTATCACACTTATAATCAATTATTGTTACATGCTATATATCCGTGCCCCATGTGAGGCTGTGTGCACCTGAAAAGCTGATGCAAAAAAGAATATTAAACCATAAGCTGTGTGTGTTTTTTTGCTCAAATTTGATCCACTTTATACGATGAAGCTTTTCTGTCTGCTGCGCCTCCCAGGAAGCCCCAGGGAGCATGGCCAGTGGCTCTGTGTGTGTGTGTGTGTGTGTCTGTCTTTCTGATAACACTTGAGGGGGAGCGGGAAGTGATTCACCCCACTCGCCTGAGCAAAGAAATCTGTGTTAAAGCATTCTGAAAAGTTTCAAAAAATGTGATCATACGCTGAATTAATTAAGATAAAGGTCTGAAGAGGCAAAACTGCAAAGAAACCTGGTTCGTCCCTCGATGATTCAATCCACTGGTGAACAATCCCAGTGGGGTAAACTGAATTAACCAATTTTTTTTCCCCAAGTGTTCAGTGACAAATTTAAGGCACGCTAGATATGCAGCTTGATAAGTTACTGAGAGTGAACTATTTAAGGTAACAGCACTTAATTGTACCTGGAGTTAAAGTTGTAAGATTATTCTTGCATGAATAAAACCAAATTAAGTGATTAACTCTTCAGTTTTGAGGGAAAAAAATCAAGGTGTGGTTGTTGGTCGATAGACCGCGTCCGCATTCGTGGAATACGTGCGCGCTCACATTCGTGTAGCCATGTGCACGAGAACTGTGCATGCGCAGATTAAGCAGTGCAGACGCCATTTTGAAAGCCACCAGAGTGAGTCACCCTAGACGCCAATTTAGAGCTTAGACCGCCTCCGAGAGTGCAGAAGGAACTGCTTCCATCGTGTAGTCAACTATAAGAATTACATTCCTTTCATGAAGTTACACCCAGATTAAAACAAAGCGGGAATCTATTAAGCTAATTTATAACCAAATTGAGCTTCCAAATTAACTTCAAAGCAATCCATATTATTCAGAATAACCTAAATTTAAAACCAATTTAAAGTTTCTATGTCAAGAAAGAAGGAAAAGAGAAACTTGTTGGCTTTTGGGGTTGCTCTCATGGGTGGAATAGCTTCTACTGCATATACACACAATAGAAGGGCATAAAAGCATACACTTTGTATTTAATCACTTATGCTAACCACACATTTTAATCTTTAAAGTTAAAAGCCCATATATTTACACATTTTATGCAACAATTGCAAACTGTTGAAGCTATATACATATATGTGTGTTTTAAGTTCTGCATTGTTTGACTTTTTTTTCCCACGGGAAGCCCAGTTCAACTTAAGGATTCAAATAAATGACAACGTTTATTCAAAAGTGACCTTAAAGTAGCGTTAACTCTGTGCATGCTTGTAAAGGATCTAGTGATTCATTGAATATTTACCAAAATTTTCCAAAATCAGGAAAACACATTAATCAATTAACACTTAAAAGCTTTAGGTGTTATTTAAAGTCATTGTGTTATTTTTGGTTCATGTTTTTCTCCACAGGAAAAGGAAAACATTAACCTCTTGCACTCCGGGATACCACAGGCGGTCACGTCTCTGCGTCCTAGTGCACACTGAAAAAAAATGCTGCATTTCCGGTCTTCCACTACAGACACAGCCGCGAACAGAAAGCCAAAGGAGTGCTTTGATTGTTTTAGATTTGATTGACCTCTCATTCGACTAATAAGAGCCTTGAATTGGGTTTCTGAAACCTTGAAGAACCAATGACTGAAAACCTAGCAAGAAGGACCCACCTACCAACAGCTGCAAATACAGCGAGCCATTTGAAGCAGAGAAGTTCGACGATTGAAAGCGTGCGTCCCGTGCATAAAATCTGTTTTGTGTAAGCCGCTGTGTGTAACGGTAGTGTTCGCCAGTCTTTTTATTACTACTGTTCTTATTTGTTTTGAAAAATCGTTCGCCAAAACCGCAATCATGGAAGCGCAAAACCGCAATAATGGAATCATGGTTTGACCGGGTCGCGTGACCAGAACCAAGAGTCGTAACAAGCAGACCAGCGTCATGTTCGTCTGACAATGAGGAAGAGATGTTCGCCAGCGACACTGCTGTTGTGGACAGGTAAGTGTTATAAGCTAAATTATTCTTTATCACTGAAAATAGGAATAAAAATGACTTTGACCGATCGGTAAATTACAACTGTGCGTCAGCGCCACATGATGGACTGCGGCGCACGGACCGGACCGTGTCTCACATGACGGACTGCAGCATACGGTCCGGTCACTCCACTGTAGCAGTGGGGGGGGGGGGAGTTGTTATCCTCTACATTGCAGATATTTTAGTATAATTTTTATTGCACTGTAGATTATTTTTTCTTGTAAAAAAAAAAGCAACACATTTTTTACGTGGCATGCTTCTTTGTGTGTGGGGGGCTTGTTTGTTCATTCATTCATTCATGAATGAATAAACAACCCCCCCCCCCCCCACACACACACACACAACCCTGAGTGTCACCTTTCACTAGAGCCCAAGATCAAACTTCTATATTGAATCATTCAAAAGTTATAGACGTTTTTCCAAACGGTGCCATTTGGCACAGTTCAAAAATGCCTGGGAACAACCTGAGAAGAAAGCTGTGTAATATATTCATTTTTTGTGGTATTGTTACAAAATTTTGACCTCAGCTGGCTAACACTTGGTTCTACATTTCTGTTGCATTTTTCAGCCTGTATATGACAGCTGTGTGTTATTTGCAAGCATTTGTATCTAAAAAAAACACCCAGGCGAACTTTATTTTCTTCAAGTTCAATAGGTTTAGATGACTGTTACTCAGTGGCAGGAGCACTTAGAGAGATTATAACTGTTTTGCCAAAAAATTCAAAGTGCTTTCTTTTAAATGAGACCAACCCCATGAAGATGCTGCAAAGGGTTGAAGAACAGCTTTTGATTTACTTTGGGTACGTTATTTTTAGGCGTTTTTAGGGAAATGGACCAGAGTGCAAGGGGTTAACCAACTCACTATTTCTCACCAGGATTTAAAATAGGAAAGTCAAAAGGTGAAAACATTGATTAGTCTGTAAATAAAAACTTTATAGACAACAATCAAACAAATCACCATTAACTTTAATCCTAAGAAAGTCTTGGTGACAATACACAAAAACAATCCACTTGTGTTTCCTAATCTGTAAATATTAAACATTTAAAAGCTTTAAATGAGAATAGGCTTTAACAATAAAGGCAAAAATCAATCATGACTATAAAAGAAAGAAAAACTTATAACCTTAAATCTTTAAACCATTTAATATTTTTATTTTGTTTTTGTGTAAATAAAATCACTTTAAAGTGCCACTCCACAAAATTTCAAAGCTAGTTATTGATGACAATTCCAATACTAGGCTTTGAAAATTTAAATAAAGGAGTCAACCCACACAAATTTTAAGCTGCAAACCAAGATACAGTTTCCACAAATAAATTAACACATCGCCCAATTTCTACAATAATTCCAAAATTCAACCTCCCTTTTTACAAACCTGTAAGTTGGAACAAGTTCTAAAAAGGAATTTATAACTACCATCACTATAAAATAACACTCAACGTTAACTCTTGACTAACAGCTTAAGGTGTAATCAACAACTTGATTTCAAGCTAACTGTTAAACAAATGGTAAAGCATGTCGGATCCACTTACCAAACTGGATGACCTTCAAGCAACATTGGAAGGATTGACTTCCGACCTTATACCTGGCTTCTCCACAGATGTTCAAGAAACGCCCCCCAAAGATTTGAAGCAAATCACTGAAAAACGTTTGGATGAATGCACTAATAACCCACCAAAAGCAAAGGAACTCCACGGTGTGTTAGGGAAGTTCGCACTAGCATTAGTTGCGAGGTTAAGAGTAGCCTAATCTAAAGCATTATATGCCGAAAAAGAACTGGTGAAACAACAATCAACAATTTTCTCTCTCCAGGAAGATAACAAATCACTAATGAAAAAGCAGGAACAAGCTCACAGAGAACATGAAGATACCCAAGCTGAACTTAATAACGTGCTACTAGATTTGAACCAGGTAAAGCAAGAGAAGTAAGGACTGGAGGCCAACAATACCTCGTTTCGGCGAGAAAACGAGGAATTAGGAACCGCCCTTCAGGACACCGAGAACAAACTCAGAAGAGTTGAAGGTCAACTAGACGACACAGAATCTGACTACAAGAAATGTCATCTGCTCCTACAAGAAGCACAACAAGGCCTTCAGGACGTCAAAGAAGAGCTAGAAGAATACTGTAAACAAAGAGAACCAAGACCAGGAGCCATGAACAGGCCGGTTCCACCGCCAAAGGAAAGCATCCCCTCATTGGACGGAGACTCCCACAGCGCGCGCTCGCCCGACCTGTTTGGTGAACCCGAACGACAACGCGAAAGATGTTTGCAAATCCCATCCGATACAGACCTCGATAAGATTGCTCGCCACATCACCAAATTTGACCCCTCGACCAGTGGGTCACCTGACACCAGGGCTTATTTACAATACCCTGACTACTGGGGCGGCAGTGGCTCAGGAGGTAGAGCAGGTTGTCCAAAAACGACATGGTTGGCGGTTCGAACCCCGCTCTCCTCAGATATCCTGCCGTTATGTCCCTGGGCAAGACACTTCACCCCCAATTGCTCCTGGTGGGCCTGGAAGCACCATGTTAGGTAGCATGCCACCATCAGTGTGTGAATGTGTGTGTGAATGGGTGGATAGCAGGATCTGTAAAGCGCTTTGGTCATCAAGAGATGAGAATAAAAGCGCTATATAAGTGAATGCCATTTACCATTTACTACTTGCGTAAATACCCTGACACTACAGTCGACGATCGCATCTATTTGATTAAGCTAACATCTAACAGGTCGGTGCCAAAATTTATAGGCCAACAGCCATTGGATATCAAGATGAACCACCGGAGACTCTATGAAGCCACTGAAATGGAATTCTCCGACGACTGCCTACAGTCAGGGCTAGTAACAGACCTAGCTGTGAAACAAGGTTGCTCAGAGCCCTCACAGGCCTACTACCAGCGACTCCTTCGTGCATATTTCGGATCTCAAAACACACCAGGGATGGAAGAAGACCACAATTTTAAGGCTGTCTTCATTCAGAATCTCCATCCCACAGTCAGCCACCACCTTGGAGTCATGACTAACAACCCAAGGTCAAACTCAATAAACCAGCAGAGAGAATTCGCACATTATACATTCCAAAAACAACGACAAAGTAACCAGAAGCACGCCCAGCCTACCACGGTGCTAGCTGTCAACACCACGTCTGACACTCTGAACCTAGAGGGTGCCCCGAGGCCAGCCCCTGTCCCTGCACCCATGTAAAACCACAACAGTTCTCTAGCCAAGCTAATTCAGGTCAGAACCTGACCAAATCTTCTACACCCAGCTCAAAATCAACATCACCAAAGCCTGACAACCATCAGAGGCCAAGCTCACCAGGTAGGTCACGAGAATACGGTACAGATACGCGGGATGACAGATATCGATTTCAAGACTCGCTTAACCATGGTAAATGGTCACCTCCCTCGTACCACCGTAGAAACTCAGGAAAGGAAACAAGACCTCTCTCTGGTAAGTTTGGCTCAAGAAACTGGGAGAAGAAAGAAACACCCACTTTCAGTCAGGAAGACATGGAAGCTCTCAAACGTCTACTAGATGAAGTGAAGAACAAGAAGGAGGACAAGAAGCCAGACGTCCTAGCCATAACTATCGTGACAACCCAAACGATCCTTCAGGGCTGCCAAAACCCGACCATGAGGAACCCCCTACTGCATCAGTGGGAGATACAGTGAACACAATAGAGCACCCTCCACCTGAGGCTCCAGAAGGGCCTGAGAATCCAATGCCACCCAGTGCCATTCTGGTAGTCCAACTACCTGAAAAATGTCACTTGCCTGAAACAGACAGCTCTTTAATCTGCATTGAACCGCCGGTCCAACAATTTCTGTGTGACTTGACTGAGAGGGGGGTAGCACACAAATTTTTTCTTTCTTTGACCTTGGAAGACGTTATGACGCATGAAGTGCTACTGGATACCGCGGTAGACATCACTCTAATGTCACAGGACCTTTTTGACCACCTATGTGTTGCTGCTAACCGTGCGCGCAAAGACTTAAAACTACGACCTTGTTCCTTAGCTGTTCAACCTTATGCACCCTCCAACATGACTCTGTCACACATGTCATTGGTAATGATCTCCATTGGACACATAACCTTGATCTATCCGGTCTATGTGTCCAATCTCAAATAAATTCCATTGCTGATAGGCAAAGACCTGCTTAATCGCTTTGAGCCGCTGATAGATTTCAAGACTCTTAAACTATGGGCTCAAGTTCAGCAACCTCACCCAACCACTCTACCAGAGGCAACCGAACCACAGTGCTATACTCTTGACACCTTGGACATCCCAAGAGTCACTCCACTCGCACTGCTGACCCAACCAAGTTTGACCGAAGGTGACCTTGAGGACCGGGTCGATACAGGCACCCCTTCCTATGTCACCACACCTGACAACCCAACCTTAAATGAACATAGTTCATTCCTTTGCACCCTAAAGCCAGGGGCGGCCGATGAGTACTGCTCCCAAGTGGTCAAAGGTCTGGTTGTCCAAAGCTCCCACGTAGAAGACATGGTACTTGGTCTCTGGGCCAATAAATCTGCCATCAGCCTGAAACTTTTTGATTCTCTGGATGAGAAATACCCTGACCTCATGGTAACTAACAAGTCTTTCCGTTTCCCTGCTGGGGCCAAATCAAACAAAACACTGGTCGCCACAGGCATCTACGCCCTCCACCTTCAGTGGAACCACAGACTGCTAACTCACCCTTTCTTGGTCGTTCCCGACCTGCCACATGCAGCCTCCACTGGCAGCGACCTTCTTGTGAGACTTGGAGCTCAGGTTGATACCACAAACAATGCTTTATGGTCTCTCACCCCAGTCCGAGACACTCACTCTAAACCAGATCTAGATGCTCTAAAGTCAGGCCAGACAATCCCTGAAGCCTGCCAGGTACTGAACACTCAACACTGTGTCATACCTGCTAATGTCATGTGCTTCCTGGTCCAACTATATATTCAAACCAGACAAAAACTCATGCATCCTCAAGCATTTTTCCAACCAGCTCCTTTATTTGGCAATCTGGGCTTAACTCTGGAGGCCATGCCCCTTCAAAGCCTAGGATCTCGAACCACCACATTGCTGGTAAACAATCCCACAATGGAGACTATCGTCCTGCCCAAGGCCACTCCCTTCAGCTGGCTCATCACCACTGATTTCCACGATTTTGAACTGACCATTCCAGTGTCGGGCGGCCTCCCTGACTCCTTTTGGGCGGACTGTCTTGAACCTGCGGTCATATACACTAAACCTTCTCAGACCATCGCCCTTGTGTCAATGTCAAACCCTGACAAAGAGTCAGTGGGATGGATTGAGTTGACCAATGATGACCAAATGCTTGTCCAAGCTATTGAATGCATCCCATCAACGTCCAAACAGCAAACCCCTGACAATCCCAGCGATGCTCCACCGAAACCGGTCCTCACCATCGCCAAAGAGATTGCACAGGTGGTGAAGAATGTGGAAAAACTTTGCCAGGTTCTTCTTAAGTACGAACCATCATTCTCCAAAGACTCCTTGGACTGTGGGCTAACCACAATCCACTCTGTACGCATTCCTACACCACCTGACGCTCCTCCCACCTATGTCAGGCAGTACAAGATTCCCTTGGCCTCTTATGGCCCAGTAAAGGAAACAATCGACGACCTACTGGACCGTGGCATAATCAGGCCATGCAACAGTACCTACTCTGACCCCTTGTGGCCGGTCCTGAAACCCAATGGTAAGTGGTGGCTCACCACTGACTACAGGAAACTAAACACTCAAGTTCCTCTTTCTAGGTGGCCTATGACTCAACTACAGCAAGAACTTCCTAGAGTCAAAGACGTCAAATATTTCTCAACGCTGGACATTGCTTCTGGTTTCTGGACTATCCCTGTCCAAGTTGAAGACCAACGAAAAATGGCCTTCACGTTTGCGAATCGTCAATACACATTCACCTGATGTCCTTTCGAGTATGCTAACTCTCCTGCAGAGTTCAACATCTTCTTGAATCAGGCATGTCCAGATGCCAGAGACAGAGGCAATCTCATCTACGTCGATGACATTCTCATTCAGAGTCCAACCCTGGTCGCCTACCTGACTGAAATCGACCATGTCCTTGGCCAGCTCACACGAGCAGGAGCCAAAATTTTTCTTTCCAATTGCCAATGGTACAAAACCAAGGTCAACTATGTTGGTCTCTTGGTGGGATCCAACAGGGTCCTACCACAAACGTCACGAATCCAAGGCATTCTAAACATCAAGACCCCTACTAACATCTCCGAACTCCGGAGCTTTCTAGGGGTATGCAACTACTCATGCCAGTTCATTGAGGATTATGCAGACTTGGCAAAACCCCTGACAGACCTCCTACTGAAGAATGCCCCTTTCATCTGGTCTGAGGTGCAAGAACAGGCCATGCTAGCTTTAAAGCAAAAGTTACGCACAGCACCCTGTCTGGCCTATCCCAACTGTAACCAGCCATTCTTCCTACAAGTGGGGTTCTCTGCCAACTGTTTAAGTGCTGGATAATACCAAATCTATGACCATGACAAAGAGTCGTGGTTTATACCAGCAAAACCCTCTCTGGTCCAGAATTGAAATACTCGGACTGTGAAAAAGCCCTTCTGGCTACCGTATGGGCCATCAAACATTTCTCCAACTGTGTGGGTGGCCGGAAAATCACGGTGGAGACTCGCCACCAATAAGTGTTTTTTCTGAATAGTCAATGCATCACAGAAGGTGTTGTGATGAATGCCAGAGTAGCTTCATGGTTGATGGCTCTACAAAGCTTTGACGTTGAGGTCCGCTACACACAGAAATTAAGGAGCCTTCTCAGCACGGACTTGGCAGCCTGCCAATGGTGCTCTGAGGACACTCCAGGACCATCCATTCGTGCAGAGCCACCTACAGTCAGTGAAGACTGACTGTATCACTACTTCAACCAGAACATCTGTTAAGATATGGTCACCGCTTATGTCGATGGGTGTTCTTTCCACCACGAAACTCACATTCATGCCGGAGTGGGAGTGGCATGGTTGAACAATCAGCCTTGTGAACCCCAACAACACTGCAACAAAGACATTGAGTTGCTAGCTGTTAGCATGCGGCCTAGATATCTCCCGAGGGATAACTCACACGTGATCTGCATTGTTATTTATGCAAATCCGACGGCGAACGCTGGGACAGCGCGTGACGTCATCCACTCAGTAACTGGCAGGCTGCAGACAGAACACCCAGATGCTCTTCTCCTCATCTCAGGCGACTTCAACCATGTTTCACTGTCTCCCATTCTACCCATGTTCACCCAGTATGTCACATGCCACACTAGAGACAATAAAACACTGGACTTATTCTACGCAAACACTAAGGAGGCGTACACCTCATCTCCACTCCCCCCACTCGGGAGATCGGATCACAACTTGGTTCATCTCCTGCCGGTGTACAAACCTCTAGTGCACAGACAACCTCCGGTCATGCACACAGTGAAGTTATGGTCTGAGGAGGCAATGGACGCTCTAAAGGACTGTTTTGAAATCACTGCCTGGGAGCAGCTCTGCGATCCACATGGTGAGGACATTGATGACCTCACTCACACCATCACGGACTACATCAGCTTCTGTGTGGACAACACCGTACCCACCAAGACCATACGGTGTTGCTCGAACAACAAACCCTGGATCAACCCTGAGATAAAAGCACTTCTGAGAGAGAAGAAGAGGATCTTCAGGTCGAGGAACAGGGAGATGCTGAAGTCCGTACAGAGGGCGCTGAGGAGGAAGATCAGAGAAGGCAAGGACAGCTTCAGGAAGAAGATGGAGGACAAGCTGCCACAGAGCGACATCGGTGGGGTCTGGAGAAACCTTAAAACCATCTCTGGGCTCCAGAATACCTCCCCCCAGGCCACGGGGGGCAGGGAGTGGGCGAACAATCTGAACCTGTTTTTTAATAGGTTTGACCAACCGCCCTCCCCCCCGACTGCACAACAACCACTGCTGCCTCTGAAGACATCGAGTCCTGCTGCCCACATCCCACTCCACCATCACCCCCCCACTCCCAACACACAGCCCCCCAACATGACCCTCACTAAGACCCAGGTGAGGACGGAGCTGAGGAAGATCAAGGCGAGGAAGGCGTCGGGACCGGACGGCATCAGCGCAAAGCTCCTCAAGTCCTGTGCAGACCAGTTGTGTGGGATTGTGGAGCACATCTTCAACCTGAGCCTGAAGCTGGGGAGGGTACCACAGTTGTGGAAAACATCTTGTGTGGTACCTGTACCAAAGACTTCCCACCCCAAAGATCTGAACAGCTACAGACCAGTGGCCCTGACGTCCCACATGATGAAGTCCCTGGAGAGACTGCTCCTTGCTCACCTCTGCCCCCTGGTGGGACCAGCGATGGATCCACTCCAGTTCGCCTACCAGCATGGCATTGGGGTGGAGGATGCGGTGATCTTCCTCCTTCACTGTTCTCTGTCCCACCTGGAGAAGCCCGGGAACACGGTGAGGATTGTGTTCTTTGACTTCTCCAGTGCTTTCAACACCATCCAACCAATGATCCTGAAGGACAAGCTGCTGTGCGCAGGGGTGGACCAGCACCTGTCATCATGTATCCTGGACTACCTCACTAACCGGCCACAGTTTGTGAGAACCCGGGACTTTGTGTCCGACACGATCATTGGTAGCACGGGGGGCCGCCAGGGAACGGTTTTGGCTCCCTTCCTGTTCACCCTTTACACTGCGGACTTCTCACACAACACAACACACTGCCGTCTACAGAAGTTCTCTGACGACTCTGCGATCGTTGGCCTCATCTCCAACGGAGATGAAGCTGAGTACAGAGGACTTATCCAGGACTTCGTTGACTGGTGCCATCGGAACTGCCTCCAGATCAACGCGAGGAAAACTAAGGAGCTGGTGGTGGACTGCCGCAGGCAAGGACAACCCCTCACAGCACCAGTAAACATAAAGGGAACAGACATTGAGATGGTGACATCCTACAAGTACCTGGGTGTTCATCTGAACAATAAACTAGACTGGTCACACAATACTGACGCACTCTACAAGAAGGGACAGCACAGGCTGTTCCTACTGAGGAGACTCAGGTCTTTTGGTGTACAAGGGGCGCTGCTGAAGACATTCTACGACACGGTGGTGGCATCAGCCATCACTTTCGGAGTGGTCTGCTGGGGCAGTGGCATTACGGCAGCCGATAGGAAGAGACTGAACAAACTGATCAAGAAAGCTGGCTCTGTCCTGGGGCAACGCCTTGACCCAGTGGAGGAGATGAGAGCGAGAAGGATGGTGGCTAAACTGTCATCTCTGCTGGAGTCCAAGTCCCACCCTATGCAGGACATACTGAACGCACTGAGGAGCTCATTTAGCAGCAGACTACATCATCCTAGGTGCGCAACCGAGAGGTTTCGCGGGTCCTTCCTACCTACGGCTGTCAGATTGTATAACCTAAGAAGGGCTGCTCGCAGAGATAGCAAAAAAACGTGACAACCTAATAGAATTGAATGCAAAAGACGCAATAGACTTACACAATGGTCCCCTCCGGTATACAACTAGGAAAATACTGGTCGTTACGGAGGGTGACAATATGTATGGGTACATAATCATACCATGTAGGATAACTAAGTAGACGGTTATGCTGTTCATTCCATCTAGCTACAATGCTCCGCACCGTGTGTGTTTATATACAGTGGGGCAAAAAAGTATTTAGTCAGCCACCAATTGTGCAAGTTCTCCCACTTAAAAGATGAGAGAGGTCTCCAATTTTCATCATAGGTATGCCTCAACTATGAGAGACAAAATGAGGGAAAAAAATCCAGAAAATCACATTGAAGGATTTTTTTTTTTTATTTAAGTTTTTGTAAAGGGTATACAGGTCATTACAGCATTGCATTGTTTACATTTTCATCACATGTTCCCTTACTTTTTTGCTATTTGACAACATTGGTAGGATAGTTATTACAACACCCCCTTTTTTTTTAAAGTGAAAGAAAAAGTGAAATTAAGGAGAATTAAATTAAAAAAACAAAAAAAATGAATAAACAAACAAACAGAACAGCAAAAAACAAACAAACAGAAAATTAAGTAATTAAAAGTAAAAGAGCAACTGAGTAGCGTTGGAACAAAGAGCGGGACCATTATTGAAATGGTATTTGTCAAAGATTAGATCTAATGGAAGACACATATGCGATCCAGGGTTGCCAAAAGTTCATGAACCCATCCATGTGCTGTCTCAGTGCGAATGTCAACTTTTCCATTGAGTAAATGTCTTGAATCACGTTAATCCAATCTTCAGGTGTAGGACAGTCCTTCAGCATCCATTTTTTAGTTAGGGCTTTTTTACTTGCCAATATTAAAACATTGAATAAGTATTTATCTCCTCGTCTTTCCAGTGAGTCCGGTAGTAAACCCAAATACAAAGTTACAAAAGAAAAGGGAACTGTTATTTTGAATATTTTCCCCAATATTGTCTGTACGTTGGTCCAATATTGGTGGATAACTGGGCATGACCAAAACACATGAAAATGATTTGCAG
Source organism: Pholidichthys leucotaenia (assembly GCA_020510985.1). NCBI lineage: Eukaryota > Metazoa > Chordata > Actinopteri > Cichliformes > Pholidichthyidae > Pholidichthys > Pholidichthys leucotaenia. The sequence continues at coordinate 238,447,951 of CM035838.1, read as the reverse complement.
TCTTTTCACCACACAAGCGCCAACAGTTCAACCCCTTATGGGTAAATTTGTTTTGTGCAGGTGTTCTGAAAAATCTTACCAAGTTTTTCCATCCAAATTCTCTCCACTGCAGGGATGAGGTACTTTTCCATTGCTGTCTATTTAGCTTTTCCCATATTTCCAGTTGTAAAGTGAAATTCCCCTCTTTTTCCCATCTCTCTTTTATATATGATGTGTTGTCTCCTTTTAAGTCTTGAAGACCTTGGTATATTTTAGAGATGTATCTGATCCCTGGGATCCCTTTATATGCCATTAAGAAGACCTTCAGAACACCTGACTGGGCCCTTTCCAAATCCTCCTTTTTAAGTATATTGTTTATGTGGTGTCTAAGCTGAAAGAACCTGTAAAGATCTTGATTTATTAGACCTTGTTTTTTCAAATCTTCAAAACTTCTTAAAGTTTGCCCCTTAAAAAAATCATAATATTTTATCAGCCCTTTCTCTTTCCACTCTTTAAATCTAGTGTCTGTTTTATTGGGGGTAAAGTCTTGATCATAGGCAATCCATTGCAGAAGTCGATAGGGCTCTTTGGCTTGATTCTCTCTGACTATCTTAAACCAAATTTTTAGCGGGGTCTCTATCCACGGGTTAGTGTTATTCAAGAGTTTAGTTAAGGCATTGTTACCTATTATCGCCTGTAGGGGGATGTCACTTGTTATTTGGCATTCCATCTCCTTCCATTGTGCAGTGTAGACTGGGTTACATATCTCTACTAAAGTTTTAATTTGTGCAGCTATAAAATAGTCCCTGATATTTGGCAGCGCGAGCCCACCTTTGTCTTTGTTTAGCTGTAGGGTTCTATATCTGATTCTAGGTCTCTTACCCTGCCATATGAATCTTGAGATCCTTCTGTCCAGCTCCTGCCATGTTTTTTTGGGAGGTTCTACCGGTATTGTTTGGAAAAGGTATAGAAGACATGGAAGTATATTCATTTTGACTGCTTCAATTCTTTGTGCAGTACCTAAGAATGGTATCATATTCCATCTTGCTAGGTCAGATTTTATTTTTGTCACCAGTGGATCATAGTTTAGTGTTATAATTTTGTCGAGTTGTTTCGGGATATTGACCCCCAGATATTTCATAGATTCCAACTCCCAGTTAGTTTTGAGTTCACTTAGTGAAAAATGATTTGGGTCATAGTTGAATGTTAAAACTTGGGTTTTATGCATGTTTAATTTGTACCCCGATAAATCTCCATAGTCTGAAAAAACTGAGATTAGTTCTGGTAGAGAAGTGTCTGGCTGCCCTAGGTATATTAAAATGTCATCAGCAAAGAATGCTATTTTATGTTCATTCTGACCAAGTGTAATACCTTGAATTTCTTGATTTTGTCTTATCCATTGGCTCAGAGGTTCTATGAAGATTGCAAAGAGCAGTGGAGACAGGGGGCAGCCTTGATGACATCCTCTTTCCAGCTCAAAAGATGTTGATAAATTACCGTTAATCCTTATTTTAGCTGTTGGTTTTTTATATAATGCCTGTATAGTTCTAATGAAGTTGTTATGAAAATTGAAACTGGATAAGATTCTATATAGGAAAGACCAGTCAACCGAATCGAATGCTTTTTCAGCATCTAATCCCAATATGACTGCATTTAAGTTATATTTTTTTATGTGATGAATTATGTGTAAAGTGCGTCGAATGTTGTCTTGTGTCTGTCTTTGTCTTATAAAACCTGTTTGGTCTAAGTGAATTAAGTCTGTCAGTATGTTTTCTAACCTTTTGGCAAGGATAGTGGTATGTCACCACTACATACAAAGTGGTATGTAACCTTTTGGCAAGGATAGTGGTATGTCAGACAAAAAAGCCCTGCAGAGGATAGTCAAGGGGGCGGAGAGGGTAATTGGAGTCTCCCTCCCCTCTGTCCAAGAACTTTTTCAGAACCGTTGTAGGAGCAGGGCACTGAACATTGTCAAGGACCGTTCTCACCCTCTGCATAAACACTTTGAACTTCTTCCATCTGGTAAACGATTCCGGAGCATCAGAGGCAGAACCACCAGACTGATCAACAGCTTCCTCCCACAAGCTGTCAGGATGCTGAACAGCTGACCCGGAATCTCACATACACACTACTGCACCTATGGACATTTTGTATATTATAGTTAGTTATTCTTTTTCCCCAAGTATGTCTCAGGGATGTGTGAATGGATGGGGGGGTGGGAGCTATGTGGGAGTGTGTCTTAATCATGCTGCTTCTTATATGGATGCCGAGAGAAATGCAATTTCATCTTGCCTGCACTACAGTTGTATGTACAGCAATATGACAATAAAGTTTGATTTGATTTGATTTTGATTTGATTTTGATTTGAAAAAGCTTATAGTCCTGATTTAATACACTGATTGGTCTGTAGTTGGAGCATTCTAGTTTATCCTTTTCAGGTTTAGGTATAACTGCAATGACCCCTTCTCTCCAGGAGGGGGGGATTTCCCCTGTGTGGAGGACGTAGTTAAATGTTTTCAGGAGGAGAGGAGATAGTTGCTGTTTAAAGGTTTTGTACCATTCTGCTGTATAGCCATCTGCTCCTGGGGATTTGTTAGCTTTAAGTTTCATAATTGCTTTTTCCAATTCTTTAGGTTGTATTTCTGACAGTAGGGTTTTATTTTGTGATTCCGTAAGTTGGGGAAGGTTTAATGTGTTTAGGAATGTCTCGGATGCGTTTTTATGTTTTTTTTTATGGGAGTATAAGTTCTTGTAGTAATTCTCGAAGCTTTTAAGAATATCCCGAATTCTGGATTTTATTTCCTTTGATACTGGGTCTCTGATTTTGTAGATTGCTCTTTCTGTTTGTTGTTTCCTCAATTTATAGGCTAGTAATTTTGCCGATTTACTGCCTGCTTCATAATGTTTTTGTTTCAGAAATGTAAGTTTCTTCTGGATTTCTATTGTGTAGATCTCATTTATTTGATTTTTAATTTCTTTAATCTTGAGCGAGCCATTAGAATGAGTGTTGTCTTTGTGTTCTTTTTCTAGGTTCTTGAGTTCTGACTCTAGTGTGATTAGTTTTTCTTGTCTCAGTTTCTTTCGGGTTGCCAGTTTTGCAATAATTTTTCCCCTTATTACAGCTTTGCACGCATCCCACAGTATTAAAGGGGATACTTCTCCATTATCGTTTTCTTCCAAATATCTGAGAATATCTGATTCCAATTCATCTTTCAGTGGTCCTTTCAGGACATTTGAATTCAACCTCCAGGAAAATGTATTATTTGTGTATTTTTGGATGTTTAAGTCCATATAGATCAGACTGTGGTCAGAGAGATCCATCAGTCCTATTTTACATGTTTTTAACTCTTCCAATGTCTCTATTAAACATAAAAAAGTAATCAATCCTTGAGTAAGATGAATGTGGCGTTGAATAAAAAGTATAATCTTTTACATTGGGGTTGAATTCCCTCCATACGTCACAGATTCCCATTTCTTTTAGTAGCATCCGAGTATTCCTATTTTGGGTGTTATTTTGATGTGAAGAATTACCTGTTGCATCCCAGTATGGATTCAGTCTTAGATTGAAGTCTCCACCACATATCACTAAACCTTGGGCTTTAGTTATCATTAGGTCGAATACATTTTTATAAAATTTCCATTTAGCCCCTGGTGGTGCATATACATTCAGCAGGGTGATATCTTCTCCCTCTAGCCGCCCAGTTACCAAACTGTACCTCCCTTCTTTATCTTTGTGTTCTGATTTTTTTTTCAAATGTAATTTTGGTTGATATCAATGTCGCTACTCCCCTCCTCCTCCCTGATTTATATGAAGATGAAGAGATCATTTTAAACCCTTGTCTATTGAGTTTAGTGTGTTCCACGTCTGTTAGGTGGGTTTCTTGTAAAAATATTACTTCTGCTTTGTCTTTTTTCATTTTGCGTAGAATCTTGGATCTTTTAACTGGATTCAGGATCCCTTTTACATTATATGAGGCTATTTTGGTTACACCCTGTTTCTCCATTGTATTTTCTTATTTAGTATAACAGTGTGGTGGCCCTCTTTTTTGCTACTCAGAAACTGAAAGAACATTAAGAACATAAAAAACATTAAGAACATAGTGTACGAAACTTTAAAACAAAAAACTGTCAAAAAAACTTCCTGAGCTGGGGTCTCTTTAAAGACCCTGTAAGAGCTTTGATGGAGTGTAGGCTCTGAGGGAAATTCCTCAAACTCTGTTACGTGTTGAGGGCCCTCTCTTACCCCTGTAAGTTGTCCCATGTTTTTAACGTGAATTTCAGATCCCAATCCGAATTTGTAATGATTTTTTTTTTTTTTTTTTATACCTATACCCTATGAGATTGTGTGCACCCTCCCACCCCCATCACAGCAAACATTCACTCTAATACAGTATTTGTTAGTGTGGGGAGAACATGTGGGTCATTGTTACGTTTCTATTTTAACATGATTTTTTTTCCCCCCTTTAAATTAAGAAGACATTTGTTTCTAATGCTAAAACTGCTCCATGAAAGGTTTTACCACATGCTGATTCTGCATCTCCTTTAATGTTTGTTACCTTGTAGGAGGGGGGGTGGAAGTGCAGAGTGACTGAAAAGAAAAAAAAAAGACAAAAAGGTCGCTATTCCTTCCTGGAACTGGAAAGCTTATCTTTGTAGCTCTGGGGCTGGGTTTCCCGCTGCTGGCCCGTGGATTTTGAAGGTCTCTGAGTGGACCACGTTTGAGCTCTGATTTTCTCGCTCAGATTCGCTGTGGGTTTAAACACCGTTACCGGGAGTCCTCTTCTTGCCATGTCAGTTGTTGCTTCTTCCGCTGAATTGTAGAGACATGACTCTTCACCGTAAAAGACCCTTAACTTCGCCGGAAATGGCGTCTGAAAGTGTAGTGTAGCTCTCTTCACGACAACAGACACAGGTTGGTTCCTTTAAACGGGCGTTTATTGGGACTTATGCACCCCCCTCTTGGTCACGCCGTGAGAACTGTATAGGCAAACATAACGCATAACCATATACAGTGGTACCTCTACTTACGAATTTAATTCGTTCCAGAAGAATTCTCGTAACGTGAAAAATTCGTAAGTAGAGGCGCATTTTACATGTAAATGCCGTAATCCGTTCCCAAGCCCCCAAAATTCGGGCATAAATTTTTTATAAATCGTAAAAACGCATCAAAACATGTAACAAATACATGTTACAATTAGATTACTGCACAATAAACATAAAATGAGAGTTTAAAATGAGAGAAAGAATAATAAAAGAGAAAGAATAATAAAAATTATGTTCATTTACCTTTTAACTGCGATCGTTGGCGTCGGCGTCAGCGTCACCTTTTGCCTTCTTTGGTTCATGTTCTGTCTCATCAGTGGTTTTTGCCTGATGTTTTGTGATGAAACGATCCAAGGACGTTTGCTTTTATCGGCTTGTAAGGGCTTCCTTTTGTTTTAATACCGTGCCGATCGTTGATGTTTTTTTTTTTCCCAAAACTTTATTAAGAACAAGGTGAAAGTACAGAGTTATAACGTAGATGGTGATAAACATGGCAGTTAACAATTTTTTTTTCTCTAAATTGTGTAGTTCAGTCAACAGTCTTACAAGAGGTAAGAAGGATAAAATAAAGTAGTAAGAATAGTAAATAATAATAAGATAAAGCGAGATCAACCAAACGCACCCATTCGTGGCCAATGGGATACCAGGAAGATGCTAGGCGATAGCCAATGGCAGAGCAGCTACAGGTATGTTTACGTTCGGTAAAATACGGGAGCTGCGAGGAGCGCGTACTTTTTTTGCCTTTCGTATCCTGAAATTTTGTTCGTAACTAGAGGCAATATTTTCCCGTTGAGGCGTCTCGTAACCTGAAAATTTCGTATGTAGAGACATTTGTAAGTAGAGGTACCACTGTATACAGTACAGAGCGAAATAATATAAAGAAGTTACAAAACAAATACCTCGTTGGCCGCTTGTCATGAAAAGAGTTCTGAAGGTAAAACAAACTGCTTGGCTTCAATCTTCAATCAAACTTAAGTGCCAGATAGCTGAATAACGTGGCACAGCATTCTTCTTATTTCCGCTATGTGCTACAATGAAAACAATCCCAGCGGCACTCCAGACGGAAACATCAGTTCCGGTCAGGAAACAATAAATATCAACAAACTATACAGTTGCGACAACCAACATGTAACGTACAGAAAATATATAATTTTATAACAACACTTACACGTAGATTCTGTTCCCGTAGAACCTTTTTGGCGTCGTTATATTCCCGTCGCTTTTTAAGAACCTCAGGGGCGTAATCGTGCTCCACGAAGACTTTTCTCTCATGATGCATAAATCCTTTTTTCTGCCAAGCCCGTCTTACAACGTCTTGTTTTATTTTGAAATTGGCGAATCTCACCACCACAGAACGTGGGGGCGCTTCCGGTGCTGGCTTAGCGGCTAATGTACGATGGGCCTTTTCTATCTTCAAATCGGTGGTTTGTGGAATATCCAACTTCTCTCTCAATAAGGATTCCACGCATTCCGCCATTGTGTTGAAACTATCTTCAGCTCCTTCTTTCAGACCGTGAATTCTGATGTTATCATTGAAGGATTTTTAATGAATTAATTGGTAAATTTCTCAGTAAAATAAGTATTTGGTCACCTACAAACAAGCAAGATTTCTGGCTCTCACAGACCTGTAACTTCTTCTTTAAGAGGTTCCTCTGTCCTCCACTCATTACCTGTATTAATGGCACCTGTTTGAACTCGTTATCAGTATAAAAGACACCTGTCCACAACCTCAAACAGTTAGACTCCAAACTCCACTACGGCCAAGACCAAAGAGCTGTCAAAGGACACCAGAAACAAAATTGTAGACCTGCATCAGGCTGGGAATACTGAATCTGCAATAGGTAAGCAGCTTGGTGTGAAGAAATCAACTGTGGGAGCAATTATTAGAAAATGGAAGACATACAAGACCATTGATAATCTCCCTCCATCTGGGGCTCCACGCAAGATCTCACCCCGTGGGGTCAAAATTACCACGAGAACGGTGAGCAAAAATCCCAGAACCACATGGGGGCCCTAGTGAATGACCTGCAGAGAGCTGGGACCAAAGTAACAAAGGCTACATCTGAAACACACTACGCCGCCAGGGACTGAAATCCTGCAGCGCCAGACGTGTCCCCCTGCTTAAGCCAGTACATGTCCAGGCCCGTCTGAAGTTTGCTAGAGAGCATTTGGATGATCCAGAAGAGGATTGGGAGAATGTCATATGGTCAGATGAAACCAAAATAGAACTTTTTGGTAAAAACTCAACTTGTTGTGTTTGGAGAAGAAAGAACACCATACCTACTGTGAAGCATGGGGGTGGAAACATCATACTTTGGGGCTGTTTTTCTGCAAAAGGACCAGGACGACTGATCCGTGTAAAGGAAAGAATGAATGGGGCCATGTATCGTGAGATTTTGAGTGAAAACCTCCTTCCATCAGCAAGGACATTGAAGATGAAACGTGGCTGGGTCTTTCAACATGACAATGATCCCAAACACACCGCCCGGGCAACGAAGGAGTGGCTTCGTACGAAGCATTTCAAGGTCCTGGAGTGGCCTAGCCAGTCTCCAGATCTCAACCCCATAGAAAATCTTTGGAGGGAGTTGAAAGTCTGTGTTGCCCAGCGACAGCCCCAAAACATCACTGCTCTAGAGGAGATCTGCATGGAGGAATGGGCCAAAATACCAGCAACAGTGTGTGAAAACCTTGTGAAAACTTACAGAAAACGTTTGACCTCTGTCATTGCCAACAAAGGGTATATAACAAAGTATTGAGATGAACTTTTGTTATTGACCAAATACTTATTTTACCGAGGAATTTACCAATTAATTCATTAAAAATCCTTCAATGTGATTTTCTGGATTTTTTTTTTTCTTATTTTGTCTCTCATAGTTGAGGTATACCTATGATGAAAATTGGAGACCTTTCTCATCTTTTAAGTGAGAGAACTTGCACAGTTGGTGGCTGACTAAGTACTTTTTTACCCCACTGTATTTATACATTTATGCCATCTAGCTACAATGCTCCGCACTGTGTTTATATATTTATATATTTATTCCATCTAGCTACAATGCTCCGCACTGTGTGTTTATATATCTATATATTTATTCCATCTAGCTACAATGCTCCGCACTGTGTGTTTATATATTTATATATTTATATGTACATACTGTATGTATATTCGCTGCTCTTGTTTTCTTCTTGTCTTGAGTGTTGCTATCCCTGTGCTGTTGCAATCCTGGAATTTCCCCATTGTGGGACTAATAAAGGCTTATCTTATCTTATCTTAACTTTCAACTGGGGCCCCAATCATCCCAATATGCAGAAATTGCAGGTGTACTCATTATACTGCAACTTGCTGGAGACCATGGCATTTGCACATTGGTCATCTGCACTGACTCTAACTATGCACGCCTCAGTTTCACGTGTCACCTGGCACTCTGGAAGGCCAAAGGTTTTGTAACCTCCAACCACAAACTGGTTAAACATCAAGACCTTTTCAGAGCATGTGATCACCCGGTCACCTCCAACAACCTCCAGGTGTACTGGAAAAAGGTCAGAGGTCACTTGCATACACCAGGTCAGGACAAAGAATGGAACGACCTTGTGGACTCACCTGTGAAACAAGGAGCCATACAAGGCACCCCCTGGTCCTTTGATCCTAGTCTGGTGCCAACTGCACAGTCCCACCCACCCACCTCTACAGTCTGTGCGGTCATCAGGGCCAAGGCAAACAAGGCCAAGGACCCGACACAACTCACAGGCCCTCTAGCGGCTGACCCTGCTTTCTCTGATGCTGGCCTTATCTCTCTTCAGGCCCTTGACCCTGCGTTCGATAAAATGATACAATATCTCTTAGATCCTGTACCCCATGCGCCATCCGACTCAGATCTCGCTGACATTGCGGGACTGAAGCCGCTTTATGCCGCGCGATCTACCTTGCAACTGCACAATGGCATTCTGGTTCATGTTTCCAATGAACCCCCTGCACCTACACTTATGGTCCCTCGCAACCAGGGGGGGGGTGATGATTGTTCATGCCCACAATCTCCCAGCTGCAGGACACAAAGGCGTCAAAGCAACACACAAGGCTCTCAAACAAGTGGCATATTGGCCATACATGTGAAGGGATGTAGCTTACAACATCAAGGGATGTCTTGTCTGCTGCCAGTTTCAACCAACCAACCCAATTCACCGAGCACCCCTACAGATGCCCAAGAGGCATCTCATTCCTATGGTCTGACCTCCAAATCGACTGGGTAGGTCCCCTTCCACGATCAGCCAGAGGAAACAAATACTTCCTCACGGTCACATGTGCCTTCACCAAATGGGTCGAGTGTTTGCCTGCTTGGAGATGTAGCGTTAATCCTTTTGGTTCCAATCCATAAAATCACTCTTCACCTTAAAGAAATTATTTCACCCAAAAAGTCTGGTCAAGAATTGTTTCCTTCGCCTAAGAACCACAGTCTGAAAACACGTCGGCCTCCGTCGGTCTATGATGACCATGGAAGAGAATCCTAAACATCTACTCTGCTGGAACAGCACCGCCTGTGGCTGAACAGGCCGATGCGCACCGGTGTTCTACCTTCCAGCGTTGGGGGTTGGTAGGATTCAAGCCTGGGCAGGAAAATATGGGGGACAAGATGTTACCCATGCAGCATGTCCCCCCTCTCCACGACACTGATGAATCCAAAGGAACAGCAGGGCTGCTATAGTTTGGCACCAGCGCCGTCGCAGGAGCTGCCAGAACGATGTTGAGCACAACAGAGAACTGCCTTAGGGGCTCCGACTCCGGATTTTTCCTCAGGGTTGACTCCCGAAGCCTTTCCCATGACCGGGTGTGCCGCAAGGCAGCGGAGGTTTGAAATCAGGGTTTACCTTCCCCTAGATGGGCTACCTTCCCAGGTTGACGAGCCACCATCTACCCGAATTGAAAACACATTGCATGGTAAAAGGTCCGATAAGGATCCCATTTCATGCCAGGAATGGATTCTTTTACGAGTCATAAATCACGAAGCTTCCTCCTCAACCAGACCTCTTGACTGCATTTCACAGGTTGCTAGGAATTATCCACAGCTCAACATTGCCCCCTTTTGTCAACTTAGGGACATATTGGATTTAATCAACACTGGAATTTTGGGTTTTATCTGCTGAAATAATCCTTTCTCCTCAGGACTTTATTTTTCCAGGAAATACTGCTCAGAACACTGTTGAAGATGACCGCCTCTGTGTTGGACAATGATGGGTTTGAACGGTTTCATTAATCATTGATTTTAAATGTGTTGCATGTTTGAAAATGCTTAAATGAACCTTATTTTAATGCATGTTAATTATAGAAGGACAGGTTTATAAAAGTGCGTGCTCACTGAAAGTTAGTCATGAATCACTGAAGTTAGCTTACATTTTATATTAAGAATATAATGATTTTCACAATTAAAATGTGTACATGTTTTCTGAAACTTATGCAGTCATCTGACTGGTACCAGCCAATCACCAGGCCGTCTCTGTTGGATGACGCCCCTTTCATTCTATTGGTCAGTTACAGACAAAGGACTGCTTTCTTATTGGACCATAGCCCATTCTAATCTCCCATGATAACCGATAATTGGTTCTTCCTGCTGCCAGTCATATTTTATGATCAAAGGAGCACGCTCTCTTAAATAGAGAAAACACCCTAGTAGTTTAGATCAGTCTTTGTTCAGTCTTTGTGTTAGTCTTTGTCAAGTTTTCTAAAGTTCTTAAAGTTGTCTTTTGTTAAGTCTTTTTCTGTTTTTCTGGCATCTGAGAAGAGATCATCCTTTCTTGTTGAGCTCAAACCTTCTTACTTGGACTGAAACTCCAAAACGCATTTTTCCCTCTCCTCAGAAGCCGTGCTTATTCTGCTGAGCTTTTCCTATTGATTTTCTTTAACTCACCGTTAAAGTGGACTGATCGTGATTTTTGAACTTTTTCCTCTCGAGACTGTCTCATCCACGTCCCACAACGTCAGAAGAACTAGGATTTCGTGGGTGGAACTGTCTAAATACATTTTTCCTTCAGCCTGTGGTTTTCTTATCGGCTGGTGGACACCCCAAAGTTGCGTGCCAGGAAAGGATCTGTTGCCCATGAAAGACGTCACACCTGCTCCGGGGCCAGTCGTCCACTTTCCTGCCAGCGACACTCGACGGTCGCCCTGCTGCTGAGTCTGTAAAAGCTATAACAATGGGGAATGACTGCTCGCAGTCTTTCCTTCTTTTTGCCATCTGCTGGAATTCAAGATCATTGCTGGACTCTGGAGACACAGCTGTTCGTAAGCCAGACTTCAACTTCCTATTTGCTGGGCCAAATGTGATATTTAATTGTAATTGAATATGACCAATTTTTCATGTTAAAGTTAGTCCATAAGCTATGATAGGAGCTACAAGCTGAAGGAAAATTAGTATTCTCCTTTTCAATAACCTCCATTCTTTTTGTAGAGTAACTCAGAATTGCCTTTTTCATATAATTAGCTTTTGTCATTTTCTCCATAAAATTGTGTCCAATTTTATGCATATTTTTGTTAGTTATTTCACCGTCTCCCATTGCATTACAGTTACAAATTCAAAATCTGGTTTCTCTTGTTTTGACAAAGGTTTAAAGGCGACGGACAGACGAAAATTCAATATCGCTAAATCATATCTCAAATTGTTGTCTGAGACGAGCTAATTTGAACCCCACATGTTTTGGTGTCAACGTATGTCGCATAAGGTGACAATGCGCTCTTGAAGTACGCTGTTGTGGAGAGCTGTCTGACCCAGCCAAGATCAGCGGCTAAAATGGCCACTGACTGTGCGACGTCATTTCGGTTAGGCACACGGTCAGTGGCCAAGTATTCCGATATTTCTCGGAATACTTGTGGATTACAAATAGATTATTTATTAACATTAGGATTTCAGGAATCAAATTAATTATGGTTTGTCGTTGTGTTGTCTACGGGTGCGACGTTATACCAGAGGAGCATGCTGTGAGTGTTTTTGAATTTCCCGTCCCTGGGAAAATCAGAACGGCATGGGTGAAATTCGTTCAGAAAACGCGAAAAAAAATGGACTTATGTCGGTAAAACACCCAACATGTGCAGTAGACATTTCGTTGACAGCGATTTAGAGAATAAGATGCAATTTGTGTCACGACTCGCCGCTCCTCAGCGGCTTCAGCTGCGTGCACACCTGCGCCTCGTCAGCACATCCCCATACCGCATACATCCATTCACACACACCTGCTTGTTGAATAAAGCTGTTAAATCTATCCTGAGCCTGCGTGCGTGTTTCCTGGGCCAGACATTATGTCAATTTGAAATGAAATTTGCAAAAAGATTGCTGATAAAGAAAACGGCTATTCCAACTATATATGCCTCAATTTCCAAGTGTGACTCTGAGAAAGGGGTCAGTGACAGTGGCGTGAAAAGCACGGGTGATCTACCGATGCGATCAACTGTCAGAACACGAGAAGTAAACAGGGTAAGTTTTTTTATTTTTAATATTCACTGCAAATGTTTACTAAACATCTTAAATGAATTCCAAGCCATGGTTTGCATTGCCTTACCAACTTATCAAATATTAGCATATTAGGGTGTTCATACTCATCAAATATGAAATATTCAGTGCTGTATAGGGAGGTGGTTGTGCCTGTTTGATCAATTTATATTTCTATGTATGTAATCCAATTTGAGACCTCTGGGATAAAATTATGATGATCTACTTTTTTTGCAGATTTTATCAACTGTCACTCAACCTTAAAATAGTGTTGATGTTTCTGACCAAGCAGAGGAAGCTGATGAACAGGACTTTTATGTAAATCCAAATTTATACCATAAAATGGTAGAAAAATTATTGAAATGTATATGACATGCGACTTTGATGAATGCTGAACTATGAGAATTATAACATTGACATGAACATTAAGAAACTCAATATATGATTTTACAAAACTTTATTTAAATAACATTGTTCACAAATCTAATCTTGGTAGGCAAAATCCCTTGTAGTGATGAGATGGGAAGGTTTCTCTGATGAGGCTCACCGCACAGGCAGGCATCACCCTCACTTCTTCCCCCCAAAAATCCCCAACACCACCGGACCAGTTGCATGTAGGCTATGAATCTGTATCGCCTGAAAAATATGGGGTTGGCATTGATTATTCCGTTTGCATTGATTATTGAATGTATTGAATGATTTCTTCATAATTCATCTGGGAAATTAAATCAAATGAATAAATATTGTTTATAAACTCACTCGTGTGGACGACGTCATCTGTCTCATCAGCTCCAGCTGCGCACAGACCAGCAGGTGCTAATCAGCAGCTGTTAAAAGTATTGAGAAGATGATGATTAACAACATGTCATCAGGCAGCGAGTGACCAATGGGTAGTTTTAGTTTGAAAATTAAGTGTGTGACCATGCATGTCGCCAAAGAAAAATATTTCTAAGCGTAGTTTACCAAGATAAATCTTCAAGCCGATCCTGTTCAACGTGGTCTCTTCCCGTCGCCGTTTCGTCTTCCTCCTCTCCCTCTGGCTCGAACAAATAAGGCTGAATACCCCTCTCAGCACCACCCAAAACTACTTCATCATCAGATTCTTCGTTGTCAATGTCATCATTTATATTGTGGTCGTCAAAGTCGAGAAAGTAATCGCTGTCGGAATCACTTTGCTCTCGTTCAGACATTTTCTCGGCCAAACCGAAATGACGTCACGACTGCCCGCACCTATCGGGAGATGGCGGTACTGCAGCATCACTGAGTGAAAGATGGGCTATGACCAAATATTGTCATTTATGAAGGATGGTGACACATATTAAATCAGGGGAATGGGCAGAATGGAATATTTTCATACAATCATTTGATTGGTTCAATAAAAAAATGTCACTGTCCGTCACCTTTAAGTATAGACTGTATGCTCAGGAATCCATTAACAGTTAATATATTTGATATTTGTTGATAATTTCACCTGCTTACAAATCACTTGAATGTAATGTCACAACCTGAGTTTGATTATTAAAACTGTTAACAGTATAGAGAAGTTTCTGCTTGATTTCTTTTGTGTGTGCTTTTCTGGGTCACAGCAGAAGAATTCATAAATATTGAGACTGGTTAATGAAAGGTTCAAGGATTAGCTATTAATAAATTGTCCAAGTTGGATTGGTGCCCCTATACGAGTGTTTTTCTCTCTTGTTTTGTGAGTGTTTGTGGTCATGAAGTAACCCTCCGTCTCCACACACACACACCTCTAAATATAAATTAAATAATCCTTGTACCTTATCACACTTATAATCAATTATTGTTACACGCTATAGGTTCCATCTTATTAAATGTTGAAGAAAAATCAGCAAATAAAAGTCTTATGTGCAATTTAGGTTTCTCCAGGTGTTTATAGATTTTATCAAGGATAAAAAGCTTGGCATCATCCACTCCTTTTTTCTTTGATAGGCAAACTGAAGTGGATTGAGTTTGCCTTCAACATGAGTAAGAACCTCATCTTTCAAAATTTTCTCAAGATTTTTCACAACCAGAGACGTGAGAGCAATAGGTCTAAAATCTTGTAATTCTCTGGAGTTCTTCATCTTAGGAATGGGGACTATGCTTGATGATTTCCAAATCTTTGGAAACACACAACTGTCAACAAACATGTGAAAAGGAAGGGTGAAAACATCACTGAGTTGCTCAGCACAGTGATGCAGTGTGCAAACACAAATATTGGCAGGGTTTGGAGCTTTATTCCTCTTAGTTTTCTTAAATAAAATCCTGACCTGGTCTCTGACGATCAAAATGTCATTACAAGGGGCCAGGGAGTTCCTTAACCTGGAAATGTCATGAGTAAAAATAATTATATCAAAACGTAAAAAGAAAGAATTAAAAATATCAGGTATGCATTTATCCTCAATTCTATTTATGTTAATAGACGACCTATGTTCATTACCACTTTGGTTGATTAAGGCCATCAATTTGATCCCCTGCCAAGCTGATTTGAGGTCACCCGTTACATACTGCTTTTCTATTTTATTCCTGTACTTGGATTTGGCTTTAGCTAATTCAGCCTTGAACTCTTTAGAAACAGCCTTTATGTCCTGAAGGTCACCCCTAAAAAAGATCTTCTTATTATTAATAACCAATTTAAGATCTTTGGTTACCCACGGTTTGTTGTTTGGAAAGATAACAACAGATTTAGTGGGAATCACTGTGTCCACACAGAAAGTGACATAAGATGAAACAGTGTCTACAAGTTCATGGATGTTGTGACCACAATCATCAAAGAAACAGTGCCAGTCTGTACAGTCAAAACATGCTTGGAGGGAGGAAATGCTGTCCACTGTCCAGAGTTTGTTTTTATCACCTTTTCCTGGAGTCTAATCCTTGGTTCATATGTTGGCATTAAGAGGATTCTGTTATTGTATGAAGCCCCCAGCCCAGGCATGGGAATTGATTTATAGGCATCCTTCACATTACCATAACATAAGTCAAGTGAGAAATTATTTTGTGTAGTGGGGCAATTCACATATTGATGATATGTCCTCAAGGCTTTATCTAACTGGACATGATTCAGATCCCCCAGATAAAATTTAGGAGAATCGCTACAGATAGAATCCAGCCTGTGTGATAAATCCACATCCATCTGGGTGGCAGCAGAAGCATTGGCTCTGGGATGAACATACACCAGAGTGAAAAACAGCTGGGGGAACTCACGTGGTAAGTAGAAGGGGCGTAAAGAAATGGAAAGTAACTCAGTATCAGGGGTACATATTTTCTCCCACACAGTGATGGAGTTAGAATTACAGTACCTCCAATTCACGTAGAAGCAGACCCCTCCTCCACGGCTTTTCCCCGTCACTCCAGAGGAACAGTCCAGTAATGGGACAGCCAAATCCAGTGAGAGTCAGGTCGCTATCCAGATCACTCTCATTAAGCCATGTCTCCATAATCCCAAGAAGGCAACATTCTTTAATTTATTAAATCACCCTTATTGTCATTCAACTGTACAACCAATCATGTACAGTAGAACGAGATTGTGTTTTACCTATCTACTGTGTTAATCACACACACCCCAAGTACAGAATCAGAGGGCCGCTGCCATGCAAGGCGCCGCCACAATTTTCCCTCCTCCATTCCATTATTGCTGAGCACCAAGCTGGACGGCAGGAAGTTCCACTTTTATATGGTCTTCGGCATGACCCGGCCAGGATTTGAACCCCTGCCTCCCGGGTATGGGGCGGATGCTCTACCAACTGAGCCACCACTCCGGTATAATTTCCCGTCTAAATTGTGTCCAGGACTCCAACTCATCAATCTTGTGTCTCAAAGACTGTGCATTGGGTGAGTAGACTGAGGGCGATCGTGGAGACATAACTTTTTCATTCTTCGCCTGATGCCTCCTCTTTCTTTTCCTCCATGGTGGCTGACATGGGAATTTCTTGTCCCAGTGTGAAGGGACAAGGATCTCTGCTGGTATGGTTGTCAGAATCACACCCCTTACTGAAGATCAAAGTGACAGGAGAAGCTCCCTGCTGATAACAATACGGTCACACTACTCCCCAAGACAGATGCTGCAAACTGGCGTCAAAATAGAAACAAGTGCTAGCAATCCCACAAGCAATCCTGGAGTCCACGTCTTGATCCTCCTCAGCAAAAAGTGTGCACCCACGAATAATAAAACTTGTCAATCAACACATAAAGTGGTAAAAAAAAAAATTGGTAAACTTGTGGTGAGTCGCATGCAGAGGAGCACCCCCTCCAATCACTTCTGTGTCCAATGCATCCGCAAAGTATATGTGTATATATATATATATATATATATATATATATATATATATATATATATATATATATATACACACTACCGTTCAAAAGTTTGGGGTTACTTACAAATTTCCTTATTTTTGAAAGAAAAGCACTTTTTTCAATGAAGATAACTTTAAACTTATCAGAAATGCACTCTATACATTGCTAATGTGGTAAATGACTATTATAGCTGCAAATGTCTGGTTTTTGGTGCAATATCTACATAGGTGTATAGAGGCCCATTTCCAGCAACTATCACTCCAGTGTTCTAATGGTACAATGTGTTTGCTCATTGCATCAGAAGGCTAATGGATGATTAGAAAACCCTTGTGCAATCATGTTAGGTCTGCAATGCTGTAATTGCTGCAAATGGAGGATTCTTTGACGAAAGCAAAGTTTGAAGGAAAAAAATATTATTTCAAATACAAATCATTATTTCTAACCTTGTCAATGTCTTGACTATATTTTCTATTCATTTTACAACTCATGGTGGTAAATAAAAGTGTGACTTTTCATGGAAAACACAAAATTGTCTGAGGTGACCCCAAACTTTTGAACGGTAGTATATATATATATATATACAGTATATATATATATATATATATATATATATATATATATATATACAGAGTCATGTGAAGAAATTAGGACACCCATTAAAAATTCAGTTCTTTATTAAGAAATGGTCACATATTGTTGTTTAATTTTGTTTTTATTTTATCTCTGGAAAAGAAAGTGTTTTAATTGCAGGTAAATAACAAAAATTAACCTTGTTTTACTTATTAAACAAAAGATAAGTTCTCTGACGACTCTGCGATCGTCGGCCTCATCTCCAACAGAGATGAAGCTGAGAACAGAGGACTTATCCAGGACTTCGTGGACTGGTGCCATAGGAACTGCCTCCAGATCAACGCGAGGAAAACTAAGGAGCTGGTGGTGGACTGCCGCAGGCAAGGACAACCCCTCACAGCACCAGTAAACATACAGGGAACAAACATCGAGATGGTGACATCCTACAAGTACCTGGGTGTTCATCTGAACAATAAACTAGACTGGTCACACAATACTGACGCACTCTACAAGAAGGGACAGCACAGGCTGTTCCTACTGAGGAGACTCAGGTCTTTTGGTGTACAAGGGGCGCTGCTGAAGACATTCTACGACACGGTGGTGGCATCAGCCATCACTTTTGGAGTGGTCTGCTGGGGCAGTGGCATTACAGCAGCCGATAGGAAGAGACTGAACAAACTGATCAAGAAAGCTAGCTCTGTCCTGGGGCAGTGCCTTGACCCAGTGGAGGAGATAGGAGAGAGAAGGATGGTGGCTAAACTGTCATCTCTGCTGGAGTCCGAGTCCCACCCTATGCAGGACATACTGAACGCACTGAGGAGCTCATTTAGCAGCAGACTACATCATCCTAGGTGCGCAACCGAGAGGTTTTGCAGGTCCTTCCTATCTACGGCTGTCAGACTGTATAACCTAAGCAGGGCTGCTCACAGAGATAGCAAAAAAACGTGACGACCTAATAGTATTGAATGCAAAAGGCGCAATAGACTGCACGGTGGCGCAGTGGTTTAGCACTGTGGCAGCACAGTTTTACCCTCGGCCGGGGGATCGCGGGGATCATGAGATCGTGGGTTCGATCCCAGCCCCCGACCAACAGTGAGCTGTGTGGAGTTTGCATGTTCTCCCCGTGTTGCGTGGGTTTACTCCGGGATTTCTCCGGTTTCCTCCCGCACACCAAAAACATGTAGGTTTAGGGCGCTCGCGCACGCAGCGACCGGCAGCCGGTGGCTTGTCACCAGACTGCAAACCAAGTCTACCTACGGGTACAAATAAGTAACAAAAAAAAAAAAAAAAAAAATAGACTTACACAATGGTCCCCTCCAGTATATACAACTAGGACACTATCGGTTGCTACGGAGGGTGACAATATGTATGGGTACATATTCATACTATGTAGGATAACTAAGTAGACGGTTATGCTGTTTATTCCATCTAGCTACAATGCTCTGCACTTTGTATATATATTTATGTGTATGTATGTATATCCACTGCTCTTATTTATATCTTCCGTATCTTCTTAATTATTGCTCTGAGTGTTGCTATCCCTGTGCTGTTGCAATCCTGGAATTTCCCCATTGTGGGACTAATAAAGGCTTATCTTATCTTATCTTATATCAACAAAAATGCGTATTCTAACTGAGGAAAAAGTTAGGACACCCTATCACCTAATAGCTAGTGTTACCCCCTTTGACTGAAATAACTTCAGAGAGACGCTTCTTTTAGCCATCAACCAGTCTCTGGCATCAGTCTGAGGAAAGTTTGCCCCACTCTTCAATGCAGAATTCTTTCAGCTGTGAGATGTTTGAGGGGTTTCTTGTATGTACAGTCCATTTCAAGTCACTCCACAGCATCTCAATGGGATTAAGATCCGGGCTTTGACTCTGCCATTCCAGGACTCTCCATTTCTTAGTTTTTAGCCAGTCCTTGGTGGATTTACTGGTATGTTTTGGGTCATTGTCATGTTGAAGGGTCCAGTTCTGCTTCAGCTTTAATTTTTTTACAGGTGGACTCATGTGGTCCTCAAGCACCCTCTGATACATGGTAGAATTCATGGTGGATTCTGTGATGGTGAGCTGGCAAGGTCCTGCTGCAGCAAAGCATCCCCAAACCATGACACTTCCACCTCCATGCTTCACAGTTGGTATAAGGTTCTTTTCCTGGAATGCTGTACAATATTTGGTCTACGCCAAACATGTCCTCTTCACAGCAAACATAGGAAATAGCAGCGAGCCCAAAATGCAGAGTAAGTAACATGTTTATTTACAATGGGTGAATGTGTAGAATGTCCAAATACAGTCACAATGAAAAAGGAGAAGACACCCGGCTACAAACTAGGTTGGTCAAAGGGAATGCCTAACATGCTCCAATAAGGCAGGAGCGGAGAAAAAGGCACAAAAGAAGACTTTCAGCAGCATTGGAGTGGAAAGGATCTAAGGGAACAACACGTTTCAGTCCCGGGGAAAACCAACGGATGTGAGCCTGGATGTCCAAGGTTGACATTGCTAAGTTGCCACACTAGCTGGTCACATACTACCCTATTAATACACAAACCCAGAATGAGAGCAAGTGAACACAGCTGTGTGGCGACCAGGTGCGTGACTGATTGGACTATGTGGGTGTGCGTGTGTGTAAGTATGAGTATGAATCTGAGTGTGAATGTGTGTGTGTGTGTGCATGAGTGTGTGAGTGTGTATGTGGTGAGCCAGACAACTGGTGAATGCCTGGTAAGAGGAGGAGGCGTGGCTGTGGGACTGACGGAGAGCAAGGCTCAATCCGTCAGCTGGAATTAATAAGCAATAATTAAACCCAACAGCCACAAGTCATGCTCGGGGTGACAACCCCAAACATGACACTGGTGTCCAAATAATTCAATTTTAGACTCATCTGTCAAAAAAATATTATTCCAGAAGTCCTGATCTTTTTCTATGTTCTCTCTGGCAAACTTCAGTCTGGCCTTTATGTTTCTCTTAGACAGCAAAGGTTTCCTCCTTGCATGTCTCCCATGCAAGTTACACTTGTGCAGTCCCTTTCTGATTGTAGAAGCATGCACTTTCACATCAACAGTAGCAAGAGCCTGCTGTAGTACCTGTGATGATATTTTAGGGGTTTTGGAGACTTCTTTCAGCATCTTGCGGTCTGCTGTTGGGGTGAACTTGCTTGGATGGCCAGACCTGGGCATGTTGGCAGTTGTTTTGAATGTCCTCCATTTGTAGACTATTTTCTGGACAGTGGAATGGCTGATTTCAAATTCTTTTGAGATCTTTTTAATCCCTTACCAGACTCATAAGCTGCTACAATCTTGCTCAATCACACTTATAATCAATTGTTACTACGCGCTATATGATGAACACAAACTGGAGGGAAAGTTCTGTAATGATGCCATAACCACGCAAACTAAGGCTGACATAAATAGGGAACAGATAATACGACTAACAAAGGACAGCTGGGAAACTGATTAGGGTAAGATGAAAACACGTGAGTGGCTGGAGGAATGGGAGGAAGACAGGAGAGACTAGAAAACAATAAATGAACTAAGAAATTGAGGATAACCCAACAAACTAATGATAACAGAGTTATGCAACATTTAAAAAATAACAGAAAGCATGGACAATACGCATGTCCAGCTCATAACAAATACATTTGTGTTGTTTTTCTCCTCTTGGGATCCTTCTTTCATCAGTCAGAAAACAGAAGGTGAGGTTTTAATAATCTCCTGCCATTGATCGTCTTTGGTGATGTGGGATGATGGGAGATGTTGTCCGCTAAGTGTTTTCACAAAAACTAAATATTGCTCTGTTATTATATGACAACTTTAATTACATGAAAAAATTATCTTTTAAACTGACAAACATCATATGTGTAACTCGTGGCAAAATTTGATTGAGATCAAAAGATACAGTAATTTCGCTCTTGCCATTCATTTTAATGGAGATTTTTTTCTGATTCAAGGTCCCATGTGAGGTCCCATAGAGAGGGCGTGACTTAGGCTCCCTATTCCTTTTTTCTTGGAAAATGTGTGATTGGAACTGGGTGGGGCAAACATCAGGCCCCACCCAGTTCCACAGGCAGCAGTGGGGTATTATCTGTAATTCTGTAGTTTTTTTTAAATGGTCATAGTGGGACTCACCAGCAGGGGGCGTTGCATCCTTCTCACCATCAACTCCTGTAAATAAACAACAATTATAGAAATTCACAGGAACATTATTTCACTTCATGCCACAAAAACTTTCAAGGCCAAGGTTAAGGTATCTTTATTATCCCTGTAGGGTAATTTGGTTTATAGTCAGCAGAGACAAAGAAACATATGCAACAGTACAACACAACAAGTGAAAAAAAAATCCAGAAGTCAGCAAGTCAAATACAATTTTATCATTAAAGACTGCCATTTACTAAGTTAATAGCAGCAGGAATAAATGATCTTTTGAACCTATTTGTCCTGCACTGAGGGACACCATATCTGCGACCAGATGGCTGTCAGGTGCTACCTCCAGTGTGCAGGAATAAGAGGTGGACTCAAATGTGCAGGCAGAACTTAAGAGAATCATGATTTATTTACACAAAGAAGCACAAAAGAACAAACAGCATGGGGGCTGCAGCACTAGGAAACTATTTGGCAAAATACTCACAAGGATCAATAATAATAACATGACAAAATGTACCAGAGGGAAAATAGACAATAATGCCACACAGAGCACCAACACAGACTGACAAACAGTGGTGTGAAAAAGTGTTTGCCCTCTTCCTGATTTCTCATTTTGTTGTTTGTTGTTTGCCACACTTAAATGTTTCAGATCATCAAACAAAGTTATATATTAGACAACGATAACACAAGTAAACACAAAATGCACTTTTTTAATGAAGGTGTTCATTATTAAGGGTAAAAAAAAAATCCAAACCTACATGGCCCTGTGTGAAAAAGTGACCCCCCCCCCCCCACATTAAAACATAAATTAACTGTGGTTTATCACATCTTTGGAAAGATGAGTTCAATTTCTCTAGCCACACCCAGGCCTGATTACTGCCACACCTGTTCTCAATCAAGAAATCACATAAATAGGACCTGCCTGACAAAGTCAAGTAGACCAAAAGATCCTCAAAAGCTAGACATCATGCTGCAATCCAAAGAAATTCAGGAACAAATGAGAAACAAAGTAATTGAGATCTATCAGTCTGGAAAAGGTTATAATGTGGAGTGTGTGAAATAAGAGGCTGATTCATGGCAGACGGTTTATTACACACTTCCCATCTCTCAAGCACAGAACAGACTGACACATTTTTGCAGGCACTCTTCTTTTACCCAAATCTCTCTTCACAAGTTTCATGGCATTTCTCCACACACAACATGACATTTGCATTACACTGCATTCAACCCCCTACGTCCTTGACTCCTTCCTGCTATCTCGCCAGGAACCTCCTGAGCATTGTTCTTCCATGCTTATCCACTGTCTCTTGTCTGAGATGCTAAATAATCTGGTGCTACACTAAAGCCATTTCTAAAGCTTTGGGACTCCAGCGAACCACAGTGAGAGCAATTATCCACAAATGGTGAAAACATGGAACAGTGGTGAACCTTCCCAGGAGTGGCTGGTCGACCAAAACAACCCCAAGAGCGCAGCAATGACTCATTCAAGAGGTCACAAAAGACCCCACAATAACATCCAAAGAACTGCAGGCCTCACTTGCCTCAGTTAAAGTCAGTGTTCATGACTCCACCATAAGAAAGAGACTGGGCAAAAATGGCCTGCATGGCAGAGTTCCAAGATGAAAACCACTGCTGAGCAAAAAGAACATAAAGGCTCATCACAGTTTTGCCAGAAAACATCTTGATGATCCCCAAGACTTTTGGGAAAATACTCTGTTGAGTGACAAGACAAAAGTTGAACTTTTTGAAAGGTGTGTGTCCCATTAGATCTGGCATAACAGTAACACAGCATTTCAGAAAAGGAACTTCATACCAGCAGTAAAATGTGATGGTGGTAGTGTGATGGTCTGAGGCTGTTTTGCTGCTTCAGGACTTGGAAGACTTGCTGTGGTAAATCGTACCATGAAGTCTGCTCTCTATCAAAAAATCCTGAAGGAAAATGTCCGGCCATCTGTTTGTGACCTCAAGCTGAAGTGCACTTGGGTTCTGCAGCAGGACAATGGTCCAAAACACACCAGCAAGTCCACCTTTGAATGGCTTAAGAAAAACAAAATGAAGACTTTGGAGTGGCCTAGTCAAAGTCCTGACCTGAATCCAATTGAGATGTTGCGGCATGACCTTAAAAAGGCGGTTCATGCTCGAAAACCCTCCAATGTGGCTGAATTACAATTCTGCAAAGATGAGTGGGCCAAAATTCCTCCACAGCGCTGTAAAAGACTCATTGCCAGTTATCGCAAATGCATGATTGCAGTTGTTGCCACTAAGGGTGGCCCAACCAGTTATTAGGTTTAGGGGCAATCACTTTTTCACACAGGGCCATGTAGGTTTGGATTTTTTTTCCCATTAAAGATAAACATCTTCATTTAAAAACTGCCTTTTGTGTTTATTTGTGTTATCTTTGTCTAATATTTAAATTTGTTTGATGATATGAAACATTTAAGTGTGGCAAACATACAAAAAAAAATGAGAAATCAGGAAGGGGGAAAACACTTTTTCATACCACTGTAAATAGGCGAACTAATGATCACAGATGCAGGAAAGCTGGGAGAACAATCAAGGGCTCACAGAGCACGCGAGAGGGAAAGTGGCTACAGATACAGAAAAGAAGAGGAACTGGGGACAATAAGTAAGCAAATATACACGCCATACCACAATAATGACAAAACAACGGGATGACACAACCCACCAGGGGAACACAGAAAACAATAATTATAATAATTCAATTCAATTCAATTCAACTTTATTTATATAGCGCCATTTCACAACAAGAGTCATCTCATAGCACTTTCAACTGTAGGGGAAACCCCCACAATTGCAGAAAGACCCCAGCAATCAGGCGATTCCCTATGAGCAAGCGCTTGGAGACGGTGGAGAGGAAAAACTCCCTTTTAACAGGAAGAAACCTCCAGCAGAACCAGGCTCAGGGAGGGGCAGTCATCTGCTGCGACTGGCTGGGGGGTGAGGGGATAGAGAAGATGAAAAGAACAGACATGTAGAGAGCAAACAGCACGATGGGGACTCAATCTATGGGAGAGAACATAATGAAAGCACAAAGGTGCTGATCCCTCGGTGCCAGAGCCTTGACGGAGGTATGCATTTTCAGATCATCACCAAAATGTTATGGATTCCTCTTTAGCCCAAGGACCACCTCTGGTAAAAAAATTTCATCCAACTCCATCCAGTAGTTTTGGAGTACACGCATGTAGAGTGAAAATCTGCAGTTCACATGCTTGTACTGTCGGCGGCAGCCAACAGCCACCAAACTGATTTCCACAAGATGTACCCATGGTCTTCCAAGCTGTCATATCCAGGCAATCTTGTTTCACTAAGTGCAGCTATGTCTACATTGTACCTGTTCATTTCCAGGGCCACAAGCGCCGTCTGTCTTTCTGGGTGCTGTGATGTTCTGTCCAACAGAGTGCGTACATTCCATTCCGCTACACACAAAGCTGCTATTTTCCTTTTCTTTTGTCTTCCTGCTCCTAGCTTACTTTTCGCTGCCCGTCGGAGCGTGAACAGATCAGCGCAGACCTTGTAAGCCCGGGCGATGTCCGAGCCGATATGAGTTGCTTTCTGACTGACCATTTCATGAAACTGCTTGCAAAGTATTTGAGTACCGCTAGCTTTTGCTGGACTAGCAGCACATTCTTGGCAAAGGTACTATCAGTGGCAAGGACAAGCCAAGACAAACTGACTCCAGTATCTGTTTCAGTGACTGAACAGATGATAGGTTTGTTTATCTCTGCTCTTTGTGTAGTGCATGTCACGATGCACCGACTGGCACAGTCCACCACAGACCTTGCGACAGATGTGTTTATCTGCCAGGATGTCCAGTCTATACAATTACATTACACCCTTATTCCACATATGCAAGATCTGTAAATATGTAAATATTGCTGTTTCTTCATATATGCAAAATTACCACTGTTCATGTTATTTTTGGTTATCTTCCCATTTTACAAGCTATACAGATGTTTATTGTCATTTTGGGTTTTCCTGTAATAAATTTACTAACCTCTTCATAGGTGTATTCTCGGTCCAGATTCTAGAATTGCACAGTGTCAAGAACTGATGCCCAGATTATGAGACTGCTCAAACATTGCTAATTAAATTATTATTTAATACTTAACTTATTAATTGCCAAATTCTTAAACTAAGCATTTTCAATAGGGTCCTGATCAACCTTGTCCCAAAGATGAGTGGTGCCCCACCTAGTGTTACAAATGAGGTAAGAGTTATTAACAATTATTAATTCCAGCTATTAAATATCAATAATCATATACATATTAATGGTGTCCCCATATAACGCTACAGCCAACATAGGTATTACAGTGACATTTCTGTCATGGTTTGCCCCTCGGGGCAGAGAGAAAGACCCACGTGCTGGACTGTGAAGTTGTGAGATTTATTGAAAACAGAAGGTGTGTCATGTGCGGAGCTGGTGTTTCGGCTCCGCCCATGATTTGTGGCTGTAGCTTCTGATTTGTTGTTAATTAGTTCCAGCTGGCAGGTTGAGCCCTGAGCCTTGCCCTTGCCAGTCTACAGCCAGACTCCTCTCTCTACCAGACACTCACCAGCTGTTAGTTATTTTCTCATTTGTTCCTGTCCACACACACACACACACACACACACACACACACACACACACACACACACACACACACACTCTTACTCAGACTCCCCGCCACACACCTGCGTCCACTTGTCACTCATCAGCCTGCTTGGTATTTATTGGGTGACAGTGGGGGCATTCAGTGTTGTGGCATCAGTCTACACTACACGGTTCAGTCTGTAGTCACCAGCTGATGTAATTCCCTGGACCTGTTGGCACCCTTTTCTGATGGACTTCTACAGTGTTGTTTCCCCAGAGCCAGCTGAGCTCCGACACCCCATGTAAGTCTCTCATCTTGCTTGCCCTTCTCTCTCTGCTGCCCAGTTCTGCCCTGGGAGCGTGTGGGGCTTTCTATCTAGCCAACTAAGCTCGGGCGTCTATCGCTTGTGTGCCAGACTGTGCTTCCATTGAACATTTTCCCTGTATTTGTGTATTTTTTGAGTTTTCCCTTTTTGTTAATAAACACATTCACTTCACCTCCGTTTTGGGTTCGAACTAATTCAATTGTCCATTGCGAGGTTATGCAGCGGACATGACAGTATGCCACGACCAAGTGAGCCCAAGCGGTGAAGTGGCGTGACCTTTTTTTTCATTTTTGTGTGCTTTTTCCAAATACCTGTTTGGAGCATGATGTCCTCGACAGGCCGTTTCCACACCAGCAGAAGTGGATGGGCAGCGGGATATCCCAGTGCAGAGCAGCAGGAAGCAGCCTGGTTGATCTGGGAGTTGCTGGAGGACGCCTGTGATGCCATCGGTCCCGGAGAAAGACTGGACTGCCTCAACGGCGCGTTAAGGATCCTTGGGGCTCATCGGGGCCTCTGGAATTACCCCCAATACTCCGAACTGCTGTCCACTGTCTGCACACTCGAACAGGCTTTTCCTGACCTGAAGAGAAGGGCTTTCTGCACCAAGCCAAAGCAGAAATGCTCTTCTCAGCCGGCGGCCATCTTTTCCTCCACTCCATCTTCTGCTCCAAGATGGCTGCAACCAGGTCGACGGCGTCGACGTCATCCGGCCCCAGATTCCCAGAAGAACAATCCAGCCCCGCTAACTGCTTCTCTCCCTACACTGAGCCTGGTTATTCCCGCAGGGGATACTCATCCCCAAGTCTTAGCAGCCCCGTCTGCAGAATCCTCCTCCGCATCCGCTGTGAGGTCTCCTTCCTTGGTGAATCTGCAGGCAGTAGAGGGGTGCTTGTTTTCCTCACCAGTGGCTCCCGTTCCTGTGGTGAGAGGGGCAGTTCCTAAACTGTCAATAAAGGGGTCAAGCACTGCCTTTCCAGGACGGATGGGTGATGACGCTCAAACAACAGCAGCAGCCAACATCTTAATCCGGGAAAACAGGCAAGTTACTTTTCATTCTATTCCTATTAATGATGAAATGTCTTGCCTGAGTCCTGGTAGGGGGGCTCAGGGTAAGCAGTCCCCTGAGCTTTTCCCACATGCTGCTGTTGAGAATGGTTCACCAGCCCTCTCCAAGCTCTCTCCCTTCTCCCCTGAATGTACACCAGAGCTGGACTGCCATGACTGGGAGAAGCCAGAGGTCCGGGAGGATTCTTTCCCCGCAGCAACAGTGAGCCAGACACCAGCCGCCATGCCGGAGGAATCGCCAGCGGGGGTCGCAACGGCTGAGATAATGATGACTGCAGAGACCATCATGCCTGCTGTGGAGGCCACCGCAGCAGAGTCAGCGTTCGAACTGAACCTCCAGGAGGCTGAGCTGGTGAGCACATCGCCCGGATCGTCAGAGTCCTGGACGGCAGTGGAGCTTGAGCTAAGGCAAGTGCTCTCCTTTGTTTTCCTTCTTTCAATTATTGAGCATTTTTGCCTAGCTCTTGGTGAGGAGAGCCGGGCGCAGCCGACCGCTGCGTCTGAGCTCACCTCGCTGGGCTCCACCGCTGCCGGCAACCCTGACCCTTCTTCCTTTCCATCTGAGTTCTTTTCCAGGGTCGCCGGAGAGAGTTCAACACCACCAAATGAGTCCAAGAATCCAGGCTTGCCGCTGGAGGTCACCGTGGGCCCAGCCTCCCCAGCCAAGGAGGTCATTGTGGGTGTGCTGCTCCAGCCTAGGGTGCCCGTAGTCGACCGCCTCCTGGCTCGGGTGCTCATACGGGTCGGCTGGCCCACGGTTAAAGCAGCGTTGGGACCACCAAGGATGCTACCAGACAGTCGAGGGACACTAGGGTCTTCCCTTCTCTTCCGGAGGCCCTGTGGGTGTTCCTCCTCCTCCTGCTGGGCACTGTCGTGGTCCTATTTTCTCTGCCACCTGTGACCGCAGGGGTTCCCCTTCCTCTGTCCGGCCACCCACCTCTCAGCCTCCTGGTGGGTAGGCCGCCGCCTCATCTGCCCTTCCTGTCCTGGTGGCTTAATCATGTGGGCAGGCCACCCGAAATACTGAGTTTCCTAGCCAGGTGGCCCGTGTGCCCGCCTGATGCTGTTCTACAGGCCGCCTGCTGGGCCTTGGACTCTGGTCAGCCCCATGAACTGTGGGACTCTTGGGGTGGTGTGGGTTAGTCTTAGTTTTGGAGTTGGAATTTTTGTGCTTCTTGTGTTGTATTGTGTTGTTTTCTCCTTGGTTAATCCCTCCTGACCTGTTTCCCCCACCTCCCGCCCTGGTTAGTTGTGTTGACCTTCTGGGTGGGGAGGGAGGGGCAGGTTTTCTCTTGTGTTTTGTTTCCTTTTGTGATGATACGCGGGTGTCTGGCATCCACCCCATGAGGGGGCTCTGTCATGTGCGGAGCTGCCCCACACGCTCCCAGGGTGGGAGCGTGTGGGGCTTTCTATCTAGCCAACTGAGCTCGGGCGTCTATCGCTTGTGTGCCAGACTGTGTTTCCATTGAACATTTTCCCTGTACTTGTGTATTTTTTGAGTTTTCCCTTTTTGTTAATAAACACATTCACTTCACCTGCGTTTCGGGCTCAAACTAATTGAATTGTCCATTGTGAGGTTATGCAGCGGACATGACAAGGTGCACAAAACAACTCAAAAACACAAGAGGAATAACCCATAAGCAAGACAAAAAACAGAGCATGTTTAAACTTACGTTTAGAGGAAATCACTGAAGTCACAAGAGTCAACAGAGTGAAGTGAATCAAGACTGCGGCGAGGACAGAAAAGCGCAGCGGTCTTAAATAGGGAATAACATAATATGCCGCAGGTGTGGGTACCAGAACGGGCAGGAGACAACACTGACTGATAATCTGGGGCAGCTGGGAGAAATGAGAGAGAAGTGGCTGGGCTTGACAGCTGACAGGGCGACACCCACACAGAGCACAAACCCGGAAACGCCACCTGACAGCTGTCAGCTCCGGGAAAGAACACCACAGTAAGGATATAAAGAATAAACATTCAATTCAATTCAATTCAACTTTATTTATATAGCGCTATTTCACAACAGCAGTCATCTCATAGCACTATCAACTGTAGGGGGAACCCCCACAGTTGCAGAAAGACCCCAGCAATCAGGCGATCCCCTGTGAGCAAGCACTTGGCGACGGTGGAGAGAAAAAACTCCCTTTTAACAGGAAGAAACCTCCAGCAGAACCAGGCTCAGGGAGGGGCAGTCATCTGCTGCGACTGGCTGGGGGGTGAGGGGATAGAGAAGAAGAAAAGAACAGACATGTAGAGAGCAAACAGCACGATGGGGACTCAATCTATGGGAGAGAACAAACAGATGTTAATGACCAGCAAAAAAAAAATATTTCATAGAGAGTGAGGAAAGGAGTGAGGCCCAGTGCATTACTGGAGGTCCCCCAGCTGACTAAACCTATTAGCAGCATAACTAAGGGAGGGTTCAGAAACACATGATCCCTCCCTAATTGTAGGCTATATCAAAAAGGAAGGTTTTAGCCCTATTCTTAAAAACAGAGATCGAGTCTGACTCCCGAATCCAGATTGGCAGCTGATTCCACAGGAGAGGAGCTTGATAACTGAAGGCTCTGCCTCCCATTGTACTTTTGGAGATTCTAGGTATTACAAGTAATCCTGCATTTTGGGAGCGTAGTGCTCTGTTAGGATAATACGGTAGTATCAGATCTTTTAAATAAAAAGGAGCCTGATTGTTTAGAGCTTTGTAAGTAAGAAGAAGGATTTTAAACTTAATTCTAAACTCTATGGGAAGCCAATGAAGGGAGGCCAGAACCGGAGAGATATGATCTCTCTTTCTAGTACCTGTTAAAACTCTTGCTGCAGCATTTTGGATCAGCTGAAGACTTTTTAAAGATGTTTTAGGACAGCCTGATAATAAAGAATTACAATAATCTAATCTCGAGCTAACAAAAGCGTGGATCAGCTTCTCAGCATCACTCTGAGACAAGATGCTCCTAATCTTGGCAATATTACGCAAATGATAGAAGGCAGTCTTAGAAACAAATTTAATATGTGAATTGAAGGACAAATCCTGATCAAAAATAACTCCAAGGTTCCTCACAGAGCTATTAAGAGAAAGAGTAACTGCATCCAAACTGAAAGTTTGATTTGGAAAGGAATTTCTAAGGTTTTTTGGACCAACAAGAATGACTTCAGTCTTATCTGAATTTAATAGCAGGAAATTACAAGTCATCCAAGCTTTGATTTCCTTAAGACAGGCTTCTAACTTGGCTAATTGATTACTATCATCTGGCTTCATTGACAGGTATAATTGTGTGTCATCTGCATAACAATGAAAATGTATACAGTGCTTTCTAATAATGTTGCCTAACGGAAGCATATATAAACTAAAAAGAGTAGGGCCTAGCACAGATCCCTGTGGAACTCCATGACTAAGCTTTGAGTTGAAGGAAAACTCATTATTTACATGAACAAACTGGAACCTATCAGATAAATAAGATCTAAACCATTGCAACGAAGTTCCATTAAGTCCAACATAGTGTTCTAATCTATCAAGTAGAATATTATGATCGATAGTATCAAAAGCTGCACTAAGGTCTAAAAGGACAAGTACAGAAACTAGTCCATTATCAGATGCAATGAGGAGGTCGTTAGTGACCTTCGCTAAGGCTGTTTCAGTACTATGATGGATTCTAAACCCAGATTGAAACTCTTCAAGTAAGCCCTTTCCCTGCAGGTGGTCAAATAATTGCGTAGCAACAACTCTTTCTAAGATTTTTGAAATGAAAGGGAGATTAGAGATTGGTCTATAGTTAGCTAAAGCTCCTGGATCTAGCGTTGGCTTTTTGAGTAAGGGTTTAATTACAGCCGTTTTAAAAGCCTGCGGTACATGGCCTAAAGTTAATGAAGAATTGATTATATGAAGAATAAAGCTACCAATAAGTGGGAAGACTTCTTTAAATAACCTGGTAGGAATAGGGTCTAAGAGACAAGTTGAAGGTTTGGATGAGGAAACTATTTTGTCTAACTCACAAAGGTCGATTGGAGTAAACTCATCAAGACAGAGATCAATAGAAGGAGTTGTAGTAGTTACAGTATTTAAGTTAACTGTGGGAAGAATCTGATTGATTTTATCTCTGATGGATGAAATTTTATTATTGAAAAAGTTCATAAAGTCCTGACTAGTAAGCTCTAAGGGAATGCTAGGATTGACAGAGTCCTGACTCTTTGTCAACCTGGCTACAGTACTGAAAAGAAACCTGGGATTATTCTTGTTCTCTTCTATTAATGCAGAGTAATAACTCGTTCTAGCTTTTCTAAGAGATTTTTTATAAATTAAAAGATGATTTCTCCAAGCTAAATAGATTTCATCTAAATTAGTAGAGCGCCATTTTCTTTCTAATTGACGAGTCTTCTGTTTTAAGCTACGAGTTTCTGTGTTGAACCAAAGAGTTAGAAATCTCTGATTAGACTTTTTCTTTTTTAAGGGGGCCACCAAGTCTAGAGTCTGATGCAGAGAAGCTGAAACACTATC
Organism: Pholidichthys leucotaenia; assembly: GCA_020510985.1. NCBI lineage: Eukaryota > Metazoa > Chordata > Actinopteri > Cichliformes > Pholidichthyidae > Pholidichthys > Pholidichthys leucotaenia. Next base: position 238,415,978 of record CM035838.1, on the reverse strand, counting down.
CTCCATGTTATCAATTACAGAAGGAGCAAGCTGTCTATAGCTTATTTCCGTTGTGTTGACACATGGCATAGAGGAAACAATCTGCATAAATTTGGAAACGGCATCATCTGAGAGGCATCTACTGTAATAATATTTTTCTTTAGGAGCCAAATAGTCAGAAATAGTAAAATCAAAGGTTAACAGACAATGGTCTGACAGTACAGGGTTATGAGGAGACACTACAAGATTTTCTATTTCTATGCCATATGTCAAAACAAGGTCCAATGTATGGTGGAGGTAATGAGTAGAATTTCCTACTTTCTGAGAAAACCCAATCGAGTCTAATATTGAATTGAATGCCACATTAAGGCAGTCACTATCTACATCGACATGTATATTAAAGTCCCCTACTATAATTATTCTATCAGATTTCAGCACTAAATCAGCTAAGAAATCAGCAAATTCAGATAAAAATTCTGAGTAGGTTGATGGGGGACGATAAACTATGGCAAATAAAATTGGGTTTAACCTAAAATTGCTAAAGTGCCCAATACTGAGGACCAGGCCCTCAAAGGAATTATAACATGTTTTTTGCTTTACATTAACTAGTAATTTGGAATGGTAAATTGTTGCTACTCCTCCTCCACGACCAGAACTTCTGGGATTTTGACAGTTTAAATAATCAGAGGGAGTTGATTCATTTAAACCAACATAATCCTCTTGCCCTAACAAAGTCTCTGTAAGGGAAATTAAATCAATCTGATGATCAATTAACAAATCATGGACTAACAGAGACTTGGGAGTTAGAGACCTAATATTTAATAAACCACATTTAATTTTTAAATTATGAGGAGGAACAGATTCCAAATCATTCAATTTTGAGGCGTTATGTTTAATTTGAGTTTTACCAATATTTTGCTTTATCACTTTGGGATGCTTATACATTATATTTTTATTTACTTTGGAGGGAGCAAACAACGATTCTCTGATGGAGAAGTCAGGGGCTAAGCTGAGGGGTGGCGGATGAAGAGGAGCTGCAGAGAGGCGTGTAAGACTGCAACTCTGCTTCCTGGTCCCAACTCTGAGTAGTCAGGGTTTTGGAAATTTGGATAAAAAAGATGCCAGATTGTTAGATAAATGAGAAGCACTATCCAAAGTGGGATGAATGCTGTTTCGTCTCATAAGACCAGGTTTTCCCCAAAAAGAGCTCCAATTGTCAATGTAGCCCACGTCATTTTTAGGACACCACACAGACAGCCAGCGGTTCAAGGATGACGAGCGGCTAAACATGTCATCACTGGTCAGATTGGGGAGGGGCCCAGAGAATACTACAGTGGCAGACATCGTTTTTGCAAAGTCACACACCGATTCTATATTAAGTTTCGTGACTTCCGACTGCCGGAGACGGATGTCATTAATGCTGGCGTGAATAACAATTGTGGAATATTTACAGTTACTTTTAGCCAGCATTTTCAAATTTGACTCGATGTCGCCTGCTCTGGCCCCAGGAATGCATTGGACTATGGCCGCTGGAGTCTCTAGGTTCACGTTTCTGACTACAGAGCCGCCAATGATCAGAGTTTTTTCCTCAGCGGGTGTGTCGCTGAGCGGGGAAAAACGATTAGAAACGTGAACAGGTTGGTGGTGTACCGGGGCTTTGTGACTAGGCTTCCTTCTCACCGTCACCCACCCAGTCTCCTCGCTGCTGAGGAGAGCCGGGGAACCGCTGACAGGGGAGCCTAAGCTAGCTAGCTCCGCTGCAGCTAATGGGCGTCTATCAAGATTAACTGGCGCAGACGGTGTTTCAATGCAGCGGAGCCGGGATTCCAAATCAGACAACCTCGCCTCGAGCGCCTCAAAAAGACAACATTTATTACATTTACCGTTATCGCTAAAAGAGGCAGAGGTGTAGCTAAACATCTGACAGAGAGAGCACACCAGAGGAGGAGAGGAAAGAGAGCTAGTAGCCATAGCTAGTGGCTGGAGAGCAAACCACAAAGCAAACCACACAGGCAGACAGCAAAACAGGAAGTGACGATACGTTACCACAAGGAAGTGACGATCCGTCTGAACAAGGTCCAGACACACAACATTACCAAATACAGACTGATAAATATTGCCAATGGTAAAAAAAAAAAAAAAACATGAGCGTAACAAAACTGAAACATAAACAGAAAAATAGAAAGCAGTACGGGAATACTAGTAAGTAAAAATTTATTTAGATAGCACTTCTCACAGAAAGAATCACAAAGTGCTTCATTTCAGTTCAATGCAATTCAGTTCAGTTCAGCTTTATTTATAATGCGCCACAGCACAACAAAAGCCGTCTCGTGGCGCCACAGTGCAGATAAAAAAAAAAAAAATCACACAGTCACAGAAAGACCCAGCAATCAGACGATCCCCTTTGAGCAAGCACTAGGCGACAGTGGAGAGGAAAAACTCCCATTTGGAAGGAAGAAACCTCTAGCAGAACCAGGCTCAGGGAGGGGCAGTCGTCTGCTGCGACTGGCTGGGGATGAGGGGATAGAGAGGATGGAAAGGACAGACATAAAGAACATAGCAGTAAGATGCCAAGTACAATATTGGAGATCAACCAGCAGTATGGATCAGATAACATTAGAACAAGAGTGGGATTAAAAGACACAAATACCCTCCTTAAACGAAAGCTATATTAAAAAGGAAGGATTTTACCCTGTTCTTAAAGACAGAGACCGAGTCTGACTCCCGGACCCAGAGTGGTAACTGGTTCCAGAGAGAAGGGGCTTGGTAGCAGAAGGCTCTGCCTCCCATCGTACTTTTGGAGATTCTGGGCACCACAAGTAAGCCAGCATTTTGGGAGCGTAATGCTCTGTTAGAATGGTAAGGTAATATCAGATCTTGTATATACCGGGGGGCCAGATTGACAATAATAAACACAATAAAATAAAACACACAATCACAAATATAACAATAAAGGTATTAAAAACAAGTATAAAGACATTAAAAACATAAAAACCATAACCCATAATCAAAATAAAAAGCCTGTTTAAACAGGAGTGTCTTCAGCTGCTTTTTAAAAGCGTCAACAGAGTCTACTGAGTGCAAAGACAGTGGTAGAGCATTCCACAGTTTTGGTGCCACTGCCTGAAAGGCTCTATCACCTCGAGTTTTAAAATGGGTTTGAGAGACAGCCAGTAAAAGTTGATCTGAGGATCTCAAAGACCGTGAGGGGTTGTACACTTTAAGCAGCTCGGTGATGTATTTGTGGACCTGGTCATGAATAGCTCTAAAAACAAGAACTAAAATTTTAAACTGAATCCTAAAACCAACTGGGAGCCTGTGAAGTGCTGCTAAAAGATAAGATAAGATAAGATAAGATAAGATAAGCCTTTATTAGTCCCACAATGGGGAAATTCCAGGATTGCAACAGCACAGGGATAGCAACACTCAAGAAGACAAGAACAAACAAGAGCAGCGAATATACATATGTACATATAAATATATAAATATATAAACACACAATGCGGAGCATTGTAGCTAGATGGAATGAACAGCATAACCGTCTACTTAGTTATCCTACATGGTATGATTATGTACCCATACATATTGTCACCCTCCGTAGCGACCGGTATTGTCCCAGTTGTATACCGGAGGGAACCATTGTGTAAATCTATTGTGTCTTTTGCATTCAATACTATTAGGTTGTCACATTTTTTTGCTATCTCTGTGAGCAGCCCTGCTTAGGTTATACAGTCTGACAGCCGTAGGTAGGAAGGACCTGCGAAACCTCTCGGTTGCGCACCTAGGATGATGTAGTCTGCTGCTAAATGAGCTCCTCAGTGCGTTCAGTATGTCCTGCATAGGGTGGGACTCGGACTCCAGCAGAGATGACAGTTTAGCCACCATCCTTCTCTCTCCCATCTCCTCCACTGGGTCAAGGCGTTTCCCCAGGACAGAGCTAGCTTTCTTGATCAGTTTGTTCATACATCACCGAGCTGCTTAAAGTGTACAACCCCTCACGGTCTTTGAGATCCTCAGATCAACTTTTACTGGCTGTCCCTCAAACCCATTTTAAAAATCGGTGTAATGTGAGCCCTTTTGTTCGTGTGAGTTAAAAGTCTAGCAGCCGAATTTTAAACAACCTGGGGGCGCTGAAGATGCTTTTGGCTCAGACAGGTAAAAAGACTATTACAATAGTCTAAGCGAGAAGAAGTAAAAGCATGCATAATCATCTCAAGTTGCGCCTTCGACACCAGGGTTCTCAACTTAGAAATATTCTTCAGCTGGAAGAAACAATTTCTTATTAATTGATTAATGTGGTGCTCAAGAGACATAGCCGAGTCAAAACTAACACCAAGATTCCGAAGTCTCGCATGGACAGACAAACCTAGAGTACCCATGTGGTGCTTAATAAGTGGAATCTTATTTTCAGGAGCAATAATTAATGTCTCTGTCTTGTCTGAGTTAAGCTGTAAAAAGTTTGCACTTAACCACTGTTTGATGTTAGACAAGCAGTTAGATAATGATGACAGAATGTGAAACTCAGACTCTTTAAAAGAGCAATACAACTGAATATCGTCAGCGTAAAGATGATAAGAAATATCTTTGAACTGGCTAATTATCTGTCCCAGAGGCAAAATGTATATTAGAAATAAAATGGGTCCTAGAACTGAGCCTTGTGGTACCCCACATGAATACTGTACTATTTCAGAAAAGATCTGATTCACAGACATGTTAAAGGTTCTTCCAGTGAGGTAAGATGAGAACCATTTTAAAACAGAACCAGACAGCCCATAGCTGTTTAAGTCTGTTGATCATTATACAGTGATCAACAGTATCAAAGGCAGAAGAAAGATCTAATAAAACCAGAACTGTGCATTTACCAGTGTCAGCCGCCATCAAAATGTTACTGGTGACTCTGACTAAAGCTGTTTTGGTAGAATGATTTTTCCGAAAGCCCAACTGAAATTTATTCATGATATTACAATTTGCCAAAAATGACATAAGCTGCTCAGCCACTCCCTTTTCCAGAATTTTTGATATGAAAGGGAGTTTAGAGATTGGCCTATAATCATTTGGCTGTGATGGATACAAACTCGGCTTCTTAAGAGCTGGTTCAACCACTGCATGTTTGAAGGAGCTCGGGACCACACCAGCTGAAAGCGAAATGTTTATCAGTTCAACAACTGAAGGACCAATTGACTCAAAAACAGCTAAAAACAGCTTAGTAGGGAGAACATCAGCAGGGGAAGAGGAGGGTTTCATCTTCTGCAGCAGAGCCGTGATGTCCTGAAAGGTCACTGGATTAAAGGTGAACCAAGTACAAGGTGAGGGCATAACACTGGCACAGTTAAAAGATGATGGTAAAATGTTTTCCCTGATACCTCTGATCTTATCAACAAAGAAATTAAGAAATTTGTTACTGTCTGCTTTACAGAACACAGGAATTAGAGGGGCAGCAGGTGAGACAAGAGTGTTAATTGTGTCAAATAAGACTCTACGATTTTTCTTATTTGTGAAAATTATTTTTGAAAAATACTGATTCCCGGCATCCCTCAACAAGTTATTTAAAGAGGCTCTAAAGGCGCTTTTCCATTTGGAACTGTTTGGCCTCGTTTGGCCTGGAACGGGACAGTACAGTTCAGTACAGTTCGGCACGCATGTTTTTCCACTGCACTAGGGTGTCATTTGAAGTGGGTGGGAAATAGTTAAAAGGCAGGCGGCGCAACCCTCTCCCTCCCGCTACGTAAAACAAACGTAACTGGCGTAAATCAAGCGTAATGTTACGCAAAACACAAGTTGGCAGGATACGAGGCGTCTGCGTTCTCTGGCTGTTTTTGCCAGAATAAAGGCAAAAACGGAGAACAGAAGGCAAACCCGCAATACGACACACTCTGGAAAGGTACTGGAGCATTTAGAAGCCATGAGGATGCGAACTACATTACGTATGACGGTAAGCTAATGATTGCTGATGCTACTTTGCTTTTAAGTCCACCGTACAACATTGTAATGTCGGCAAGTTATCGATATTAGGTCCTAAAATCTGTATTCTGTGTGTGTGTTTCAGATGGCTCTCTTCTGGCAAAAATATCACTTCAAACGGTCGGCGTTAATGTTCATCACAGTGATGTGACCCCAAGTTCACGAACGCAAAGTGGTTATAATGTCTGTAGAAATGTTTAGCTTCCTGTGAAATAAATTGCTCTGATCTGTGTCAAAATCATGGAGAGACTGCTGAGACGTCATGGGATTTACCTGCTCCAGCCAGTGGTGTCGTGGCAAAACATGGATCAGGTGCCATATGAGCCGTTAAATATATATTTCAACAGGTAAACAGTACTGAATTAGGCATAAGATATATTTAACAATTATGATGCATTTTAAGCCAAAACAAATGGATCTAGGATTAAAAGTAATTAAAATAAAGCAGTCCCAAGGTTACATGGAGAAATACGTGGATTAACTGGAAATATATCGTATTGAGTATTGCTGACTACCTGTAGATACTGTATAAATATATATTCTCTGCATCAACAGTGAACTATACATGTATTCATGTAGTATTGCCCTGGGAATTTTGACAATAAACCTTTGTACTTTTGCAGATGTCTCTATTTTGTTTTACAGTCTTCAGCAAATAATTGTTTTGGTTACTTTTCTTAAAATGAGCCATTATTTTCAAAGTCACTGATAAATGGTTCGTACTGTTGACTCTTTTCCCACCGGTGTCTGAACAGACAAAATAGAAAATCATGATGCAAACACATAAATCACTAAATTGTTTATTCCAATCAGCAGCAAATTACAGATTATTTAGAATGTGCAAAATTCAAACTGTAAAAAAAAAAAAGAAACTGAGACAAAACGTGACAAAAAATAAGCAACAGCACAACACAGACTGGATATGATAATCCTTGTGTGATTTTTACATGTCGTTTTGTATACAGACGTGGACAAAATTGTTGGTCCCCCTCTGTTAATCGAAGAAAAACCCACAATGGTCACAGAAATAACTTGAATTTGACAAAAGTGGTAATAAATAAAAATTCTATGAAAATTAACCAATGAAAATCAGACAATGCTTTAGAATTGTGGTTCAACAGAATTATTTTAAAAAACAAACTCATGAAACAGACCTGGACAAAAATGATGGTACTCCTAGAAAAGATTGAAAATAGGCCATAGGGACATGAACATGACCATAGGGACATGTTCAACCAAGATGTGTCCTCTAATTAACATCACAGGTGTCTACAAACTTGTAATCAATCGGCCTATTTAAGGGGTGACAAGTAGTCACTGTGCTGTGACCATTGTGGGCTTCTCTTTCATTAACAGAGGGGTACCAACAATTTTGTCCACGTGTGTGTGTTTGGAGTATTTATTCCTTTAGTTTTTGTTTAAATTGTCCAAGCTTTGTACATGATTTTAATTCAGGTCCAAAAGCGTTCCACAGTCTGACACCTTGCACTGAAACAACAGAATCAGAATCAGAATCAGAATCAGAATCAGCTTTATTGCCAAGTATATTTACAAGTAAACACACAAGGAATTTGACTTGACATTGGGCGCGCACATTAGGCGCATCCAATGACACGGCAGCCATAGAGGCGCCTGTCTGCAGTGGGGGTAAAGGGGGCAAGGGGGGGGGGAAACACAATAGGCAGAGAGAAAAAACATAGTTACCAGAATCACGCTCGTATAAGCTCATATAAGCTCATGAGCCAAATTTTGATTACACAGAAAAAAAACCTCTATGCACATTAGCAGACAATAGATACAATCACACAGCAGAGGGAGGGAGAGCAGTGTGTGTATATTTGCATGTCATTGTGTAGTGTGAGTGTAACAGTTGTTAGTGAGCAGCAGAGGGCGCCTCCAGGCAGTGGATAGATGTTATAATCATGTGACTTATAAACAAGTCAGAGATCAGAGTCTGTCTCTCTTTTCCTCTTCCTTGCAGAAGGCACATGGGCAATGTCCTTGAGAGACCAATCCGCTGACGACAACAACTGATTGTTGATGTATGGGTAGACATAAGCCACTTCTCCAGCGTTATCTTCATCGAGGAGGAATGTAAACAAAGGCACCAAAACACAAGGTCAAATCTGCACAGTGCACTCAGAGAATAAAAAATTTCTCTCTCTTCGATTCTGTGCTTCAATTTCATACAGGCTTGAATCATACTTTAGATCATTCTCTGGAGAGCACTCAGCGATCCACAGATGTTATCCACCTACCGAAACATAGGTAAAACATGTCCAGAGAGTTCGTTCTCTCTTCAATGCATGCCAGATAGTAAATTCCATGTTAATCCTGCCGCTGACAGTCAGTGCTCCCCCCAGCTGGACGAATTGTTGAATTTGTTAAGGGAGCTACGCCGGGGTCCGCATTTGATTAGCTCACCCAGATAATTTCGATACACTAGGAAAATTCCAGGGGCCAAACAGAAGATCCTGTGATCAGTTCAATCTCAGTCGAATCACACAGACACATGAATTCCAATACCATGAGTCTCCCTTGGGTTCCCCCTGACCCGATCTTCTACTTTTTAAAGTGGTGACAATCGCATATAAGTCGCTTTCCAGATCCATAATTTCCATTTGGATTAAGATTCAGCCAGGAGAAGAGTGACATTGCAAGCTGGGATCAGAAGGGAGAGGATTAGGAGGGAGAGGGAAGAAAAGCGTCTGCTCTCTCTCAGAAGCGGAAGTGAAAGGAGTGTTGCTTGGTAGTAGTTCTCAGACCCCAGGGCAGACCCAGAACTCACTGGAGAGACAACATCTCCCAGTTGGTCTGGGAACACCTTGGTATCCTCTCTGAAGATGTGGAGCAGGTGGCTGAGGAGAGGGAAGTCTGGGCTTCTCTGCTTGAACTGCTGCCTCTGCGACCCGGACCTCTGGAAAAGTGGTAGAAGATGGATGGATGGATGTCATGTATGGGAGCATTAATGAATGATACAAAGTCTATAGTGTGGGTTGATTCAGCAAATATTTCACTCTGCGCAGTATTGTGACTGATTTGCACATTTTACCTTTAATATAATTAATATGTGACTTCCAACACAGTTTATTATCAATTATTACACCAAGGATTTTAATTTTGGATACCCTTTCAATCTCTACACCATTTATACTGAGTTTAAATACTGAGTTGTTGTGATGGTGTGAAATAACGTTATCAACAAAATTTAGCCACCGCTGTGTCGCCCTGGTTTCAAGTGTGGGTGGTGTTTTGTGCTTGTATTGCTAAAATATAAAAGGAAGCACTACAATGGGTCTCAAATATTTGTAATGTGTTCTATTACTGAATGAGTTTAAAGATGAAATACTATACACATATAAACTAAATTCTAATGGTGACTGAACATCTCCCATTCCCCAAGGTGCAAGGTACACTATTATGACTATAACTCATAAAGGATCACAGAAGTGATCTGATAAAAATAAATAAACAAGCGGTTTATTTTATGGTGGCTACTATTGGATGTGCCATTCATTTTCAATTACTCTGTAATTAATATTCACACAAATAAATCTCAATTCAGTCCCTTTCATATTAAGTGGAAATTGTGCTACTTTAAAGGCCAAATGTCACGTAACAGGGTACTTTAAATATCTTGAAACTAGATATAAAAGGGAACCGATCCGTTCGGGTCTTGGTGCAAATGCTTCAGTAACAACGGAATATTCGTTAATTTAAAACTGCCGCGCTTGGCCTCACACGGCCCCTGGAATCGCCTGGGGAAGAAGGCGGAAGTGACGAAATAGATTGTACCCTAGTTTGATGCTTGGGGTATTTCAATTGATTGTTTATATGGAGACTGGAAGGTTGAAGTGAGCACCAAGAAAGAAAAAATTGGATATTTCACCCATACCTTAAAACGGGACTATCAGGGACAGCTGGGTAATAAGGGACACTTCTCTGGGAAATGTTTTCATACCTGTCAAGTGAGACGTTTTCGCCGTACTTCAACACCGTAAAAAGCGGCTATAAGGGACGGCGGAGCAACAAGGGACACCTCTCTGGGAAATGCCCCAAATGCAACTCGTGTTGTTATTGTCAAATATTTTAAGGATTCGTGGATATTTGACAATAACAACACAACTCAGCGTCCGGCGCAAAATTTAAAAAAAAAGCAGAATTCTGTATTTGTAAGGCGATCTCTCTCTGTTCCGCAACCGCTGCACAGCTGAAAGTGTTAAACCTAATGACTTCTCATTGTAGTAAGAATAGCTTCCGCTGAGCGATCTGCCCGCCCTGACAATCAGACTAATGATTGAGTCCACACTTTGAACAGTAGTGATAATAGCTCCCGCTGAGCGATCTGCCCGCCGCGGCCATCAGACTGATTGAGTCCACACTTCTCATTGTAGTGATAATAGCTCCCGCTGAGCCATCTGCCAGCACCAGCTGTGGGGGATCACACACAGGACGTGCTCCTCAACACACTCAATTTTTTTTCCCGTATATTTTTCTTTTGGGCGTACAGAAATGGCAATACGCCCGTTTTTGCTAAAATTGCATTTTCCCCGTATTTTCCTTAAAATATTTGACAATAACAACACGAACTACATTTAAAACATTTCCCAGAAAAGTGTCCCCCACCACTCCGCCGTCCCCCACAGCCGCGCTTGGCACCAAAATATGGCGAAAACGTCTCACTTGACAGGTATGCGCCTCCATTTTCATATTGATCTGGTCAATTTCTTGACAGCAGCGGCTCTCCTCCACTGTAATAATAATGGCTTCCGAAAAATCAATATTTATGGGGCGCCCTCGACAGACCCCCTTCGGCTTCGCAATTCTGGAGGCGATTAATGTCCAGTTCAATGACATTTTCCACTGGTTCTGCTCTCTGGTCATCGTTGGAACTGTTGTCATCAGACAAAGCATCTGATTCCGTCTCGGACGGCTCGAACCGGTAAGGTTCTATGCCTCTGTCACTGTCTGAACCACTGACAAAAAAAAAGACAAAAAAAAAAAAAGACAAAACTAAACTAATTTGTTCACAATCGCTGTCACTTTCCGTCATGATTGTCCAATGTTGATAAGTGTGAATGTGGATAGGCAGGGCAGCCAGGGTACAACTGGTGATGTCAAAAACATGGGCGTGGTCTGGACTGGCTGTCACAAGCCAGCAAGCAAGGTGGGGCCTTCACCTGGTGTATTTTGTGCAATTATGTAAATACAGGTGGGTGATATGGTCTCCGGTATGAATATTTGGTTTAAGCTATGTGTATTTTATCTAAATTCGTTGTCATTTAGAAAAAAAAATTACGTGACATTTGGCCTTTAAATTTTGCACTTTACCTAAACTTTAACTTAAAGTGAGGTAGTCGGATCCGGGGAAAAAATGCTTTTTTTGCGTGCATGGAAAGAAAATCCTACAGACACATATAGCGCGATTGTCTGCAAGTGTGAATGACCTCTTCCATGAGCAAATGTACGTTTTTTGGTCCGTGGCTGTTTAAATTGAATTCTTTCCTCCCGAAAATATCATTTTTGAATATTAATTACAGCTAAATGGGAGCAGTTTCGATGCAGACATTTCACATCCTAATATACATGTTCTATACACCATCGGCTTTTGCGTACCCGACTACCTCGCTTTAAAAAGCAAAAGATTTGACTATAAATATGATGTGTTGTTTACCTGTCACAATACATTGGTGTCAAAACGTCGCCATTCTGAGCAGATCCTGTTTGGACTCTACAATGAAATACACACAAATTAAGTACATGCACAGCACGAAAGTGCAACATGTAAAAAAAAAATAAATAAATAAAATAAAATAAACTTTTTAACCAGGATTACAACTAGCTTATTTCATCAGATATTGTCAACACAAAAAAGAAACATACAAGGACGGACATAGCATTAAGCTAGGTCATCGTTTAAACACGATTAAGTTTTCGTCTGTCCTAAGTGAACTTTCCACTGTTGGAAAAAATAACATAAAGCATGAATATCACATCACTCACCGTCCTGTATATCACAATATCACGGCTTCAACTCCTGAAGTTGGGTGCGTCGCGGCTGTACATTCTATTCAATTCGGGTGGCTGGGTCTAATTCCCGGTGCGTCTCCGTGTATTTTCTGGTGCGTCTGCTTGTGCTCCCCACTGCAAGCTCAGTCTGCTTCCTTCTGCATTCTCTCATCAGCCGAAACGCACAGGAAACTCTGCTGGACCGCGGTGTTAGATTTCTGCTGATTTCTGTTAAGCCATTCTATCGTTGTGGTTTATAATATCACTTGTTCGCAGGCTCACTGACGAAAAATTGCAAATGGCGACCAGCAAGCGATTCTCGAAAGTCAGCGTAACGGCCACTCTCATGATGCTACGCCCAGACCAATGAATGGCCAGCAGTGGCGTGATGAAACCGTGCCGGTACCCTTCGGACCTACTTTTATCGGTGCCAATAAAAGTGTCGATAAAAGTGGAACAGTTCCGAAATAAACTGTGAGGCCATTGGGTGCCAAAAGGAAAAGCGGACAAAGGAGGTCGAACCGTGCTAAAGGAGGCCAAATGAGGCCAAACAGTTCCAAATGGAAAAGCGCCTTAAGCTCCCTAAATGGAGTCTGTGAACCTCCAATTGGGTGGATTTCCATAAGCATTCTACCTTACGACAATTTCTCCTACAGGATCAAATGGAGTCATTTATCCAGGGATGAAACATTTTAGGAGAAGCAAGGACATATTTCACTGGTGCCACTTTGTCTAAAATAGCCATACAGTGGCTGTCTAATGTCTGAGTGAAGGCACCAGGATCTTTAATTCCCATCAGTAAGTGTGGCTCAAACAAATCAGAGGTCATTTGCTGCCTCTTGGTTAATAATCCGGCTTTTTGCTGCCATTTTCAGAGGGGGAGGGTTCACAGGGAAGTTAACATTAAAAAGCACACAGCTGTGATCACTGATCTGGAAGTCATCCACACACACATTTTCAATATTCAAGCCCAAAGAAAAAACAAGGTCCAAGGTATGACCCTTAGCGTGTGTAGGGCCTGAAACATGCTGGATGAGGTTATAAAAATGAGGGATGGATAAAAGCTGTGTTACATGTAACATCATCAATTTGAATGTTAAAATCACCAATGATTAAAACCCTCTCCAGTTTAATAAGAGAGGATAAAAAGTCTGTAAAATCTGTAAGAAAGACACTTTCAGGACCAGGAGGACGGTAGATTAAAACACAGTAAAAGGCATTAAAGGTCCCGACTTTTATTATCTGAGACTCTAAGGAGGAGAAGGGCTCAGAGTTTACCAGTCTGCACAGGTGACTGTCCTGGTATACAACAGCGAGTCCTTCACCACGTTGCGCAATCCGGGGAGTCCCGATAACAGAGCAGCCAGGGGGACAGAGCTCCTTCAGGTGGAAAAACTAATTTTCTCTCTGCCACGTTTCCACCACGAACATAAAATCCATACCCTCTCTCAAGAAAAGTTCATTAAGAGTGAGGGATGTGTTAAAAATGGAGCAAGGATTGAGTAACACCATCCAGATGGGTGACAGCTCAGCCGTGCTCACAGCTGATCGGAGTGAAACTGACAGCAAGCACTTTACGCGGTCACGTGACATCCAGCTGCGCCGGGCGGTCAGCCTCTGGTCAGGCAGGACAACTCGAGACCCTGATGACAAAATCATGATCCCGTCCACAAGCATCCTGAACATAAGTGTTTGTGAGACGAGAGAGTAATCCAGCAGCTGCAGAGGAGCATCCGTAGTCACGTCCTGGATGGGAACCCGCAGCAAACATTGGGTGCGTTCACAGTGACCAGACCAGAAACCCTCAGTCCGAAGGGCTAGTCTCTTCTTAGCTTGACAGCCAGCTCTGCAACCCCATCTCCCAGGCTTCTTCCCAGGCTTACCAGGACGCCAGCTCGCGAAGAGAAGCCGGTACTCAGGTGAGGAGGGAGAACCCACAAACAGGGGCGGAAAAGTTTGTTTGTAGCCCTCCCAAGAGTCAAATGATCTTTCCATAGACAGTTTAATCCGGTACAACGACTGTCGATCATATCTCAGTGCAGCAAAGACACATTCATTACTGAATACTGAAGCTCAAAAAGGCACAAAATAATACAAGTAAATATAGATACAGAGAAAAAAAAAGCCACGAGACTGAGCATGGCGGAAACTTTCAGTGCTCAGCTCGTGACAGTTTAAACTGCAGTGACAATAAAGGTGAGCTATTTTTGTGTTAATTTAGAAAACAAAGCCTTATCTCAAAATTCTGGCAAATTAAAAGTGGAGGAAATATGGCCATACAATGATACAAGCCTTTAGCTGCACTTAATTTTCACTGGGCAAGCTGAAACAGACAAGCGGGGACACACACACACACACACACACACACACACAGACGGAGACGCATTGAGTATGCATATCATATGCCTCCGTTTTCACCGAGGCATAATAATGCAAAAGGAAACACACTGGGTAAATAATGGAAATAATGACAAGGAAAACATAATGACATCACAACAACTTAAAGAGTAGGCGTGGTTCCCAGGCCTTGCCCAGACCATGACAATGGCAACAATTTAAACTCGCTCCACAGGGTATGGCTCTGATCTGCCAAGATAGACTGGGCTTTCTTTAAGCCTCCATGACCTAATACAGGTCATGGAGGCCATTCAAGGATGTGCCAGCAATGTTACTGCACACCTTCACAATGCTGATTATTGGGGTCCTAATTATTGGAAACGTCATTATTTAATTATGACCTGACCATTGTTGGGATGAATGTTTCTGGCTTCACTTTTGGGGTAAAAATACAAACTCTGTCTCTGAGGAGACATTGTCATCTGTGGCCCTTCTCCAAAACAAACAAACAAACAACCTACAACCCCTTTACCCACCTACCTACAGGTTTGTTTATCCATCTCAAAAAAGGAAGCCGGATTCTTATCAAAATATGAATTCAATTCAATTCAACTTTATTTATATAGCACCATTTCACAACAACAGTCATCTCATAGCACTTTCAACTGTTGGGGAAACCCCCAAAATTGCGGACAGACCCCAGCAATTAGGTGATCCCCTGTGAGCAAGCGCTTGGCAATGGTGGAGAGGGAAAACTCCCTTTTAACAGGAAGAAACCTCCAGCAGAACCAGGCTCAGGGAGGGGCAGTCATCTGCTACGACTGGCTGAGGGGTGAGGGGATAGAGAAGATGAAAAGAACAGACATGTAGAGAGCAAACAGCACGATGGGACTCAATCTATGGGAGAGAACAAACAGATGTTAATGACCAGCAAAAATATTTCATTGAGAGTAAAGAAAGGAGTGAAGTCCAGTGCATTGTTGGAGGTCCCCTGGCTGTCTAAACCTAATAGCAGCATAACTAAGGGAGGGTTCAGAGGCACATGATCCCTCCCTAATTATAGGCTATATCAAAAAGGAAGGTTTTAACCCTATTCTTTAAAACAGAGATCGAGTCTGACTCAAGAATCCAGATTGGCAACTGGTTCCACAGGAGAGGAGCTTGATACCTGAAGGCTCTGCCTCCCATTGTACTTTTGGAGATTCTAGGTATTACAAATAATCCTGCATTTTGGGAGCGTAGTGCTTTGTTAGGATAATAGGGAAGTATCAGATCTTTTAAATAAAAAAGGGCCTGATTGTTTAGAGCTTTGCAAGTGAGAAGAAGGATTTTAAACTTAATTCTAAACTCTATGGGAAGCCAATGAAGGGAGTCCAGAACCGGAGAGATATGATCTCTCTTTCTAGTACCTGTTAAAACTCTTGCTGCAGCATCTCGGATCAGCTGAAGACTTTTTAAAGATGTTTTAGGACAACCTGATAATAAAGAGTTACAATAAATTAATCTAGAGCTAACAAAAGCGTGGATCAGTTTCTCAGCATCACTCTGAGACAAGATGCTCCTAATCTTGGCAATATTACGCAAATGATAGAAGGCAGTCTTAGAAACGAATATAATATGTGAATTGAAAAACAGATCTTGATCAAAAATAACTCCAAGGTTCCTCACAGAACTATTGAGAGAAAGAGTAACCACATCCAAACTAAGAGTTTGATTTGGAAAGGTATTTCTAAGGTTTTTTGGACCAACTAGAATGACTTCAGTCTTATCTGAATTTAAGAGCAGGAAATTACAAGTCTTCCAAGCTTTGATTTCCTTAAGACAAGCCTCTAATTTGGCTAACTGATTACTATCATCTGGCTTCATTGACAGGTATAATTATGTGTCATCTGCATAACAATGAAAATGTATACAGTGCTTTCTAATAATGTTGCCTAACGGAAGCATATATAAACTAAAAAGAATAGGGCCTAGCACAGATCCCTGGGGAATTCCATGACTGAGCTTTGAGTTGGAAGAAAACTCATTATTGACATGAACAAACTGGAACCTATCAGGTAAATAAGATCTAAACCACTGCAACGAAGTTCCATTAAGTCCAACACAGTGTTCTAATCTATCAAGTAGAATATTATGATCGATAGTATCAAAAGCTGCACTAAGGTCTAAAAGGACAAGTACAGAAACAAGTCCATTATCAGATTCGATAAGGAGGTCATTAGTGACCTTCACTAAGGCTGTTTCAGTACTATGATGGATTCTAAACCCAGATTGAAACTCTTCAAATAAACCATTTCTCTTCAAGTGGTCAAATAGTTGCGTAGCAACAACTCTTTCTAAGCTTTTAGAAATGAAAGGCAGATTACAGATTGGTCTATAGTTAGCTAACTAAAACTCCTGGATCCAGCGTTGGCTTTTTGAGTAAGGGTTTAATTACAGCAGTTTTAAAAGCCTGCGGTACATGGCCTAATGTTAATGAAGAATTGATTATTTAAAGGATAGAGCTACCAATAAATGGGAAAACTTCTTTAAAAAACCTGGTAGGAATAGGGTCTAAAAGACAAGTTGAACGCTTGGATGAGAAAATTATAAAAGGTCAGTTGGAGTAAACTCATCCAAACAGATATCAATTGAAGGAGTTGTAGTAGTTACTGTATTTAAGTTAACGGTGGGAAGAATATGACTGATTTTATCTCTGAGAGATGAAATTTTATTGTTGAAAAAGTTTATAAAGTCCTGACTAGTAAGCTCTAAGGGGATGCTAGGATCAACAGAGTCCTGACTCTTTGTCAGCCTGGCTACAGTGCTGAAAAGAAACCTGGGATTATTCTTGTTCTCTTCTATAAATGTAGAATAATAACTTGCTGTAGCTTTTCTAAGAGATTTTTTTTTTATCAATTAAAAGACGATTTCTCCAAGCTAAATAGATTTCATCTAATTTAGTGGAGCGTCATTTTCTTTCTAATTGACGAGTCTTCTGTTTTAAGCTACGAGTTTCTGTGTTGAACCAAGGAGTTAAAAATCTCTGATTAGACTTTTTCTTTTTTAAAGGGGCCACCATGTCTAGATTCTGATGCAGAGAAGCTGTAACACTATCTACCATGCTATCAATTACAGAAGGAGCAAGCTCGCCATAGCTTATTTCCGTTGTGTTGACACATGGCATAGACGAAGCAATCTGCATAAATTTGGTAACAACATCATCTGAGAGGCATCTACTGTAGTAATATTTGTCTCTAGGAGCCAAATAGTCAGAAATAGTAAAATCAAAGGTTAACAGACAATGGTCTGACAGTACAGGGTTATGAGGAGACACTACCAGATTTTCTATTTCTATGCCACATGTCACAACAAGGTCCAATGTGTGGTGGAGATAATGGGTGGAATTTCCTACTTTCTGAGAAAACCCCATCGAATCTAATATTGAATTAAATGCCATATTAAGGCAGTCACTACCTACATCTACATGTATATTAAAGTCCCCTACGAGAATTATTATCTGATTTCAGCACTAAATCAGCTAAAATTTCAGCAAATTTGGATAAAAACTCTGAGCAGGCTGAGGCAGGACGATAAACTATGGCAAATAAAATTGGGTTAACCTAAAATTGCTAAAATGCCTAATACTGAGGACCAGGCCCTCAAAGGAATTATAACGTGTTTTTTGCTTTACATTAACTAGTAATTTGGAATGGTAAATTGTTGCTACTCCTCCTCCATGACCAGAACTTCTGGGATTTTGACAGTTTAAATAACCAGAGGGAGCTGATTCATTTAAACCAACATAATCCTCTTGCCCTAACCAAGTCTCTGTAAGGGATATTAAATCAATCTGATGATCAATTAACAGATCATGGACTAGCAGAGACTTGGGAGTTAGAGACCTAATATTTAACAAACCGCATTTAATTTTTAAATTATGAGGAGGAAGAGAGGCCAAATCATAAAATTTAGAGGCTTCATGTTTAATTTGAGTTTTACCAATATTTTGCTTTATCACTTTGGGATGCTTATACATTATATTTTTATTTACTTTGGAGGCAGCAGACAATGATTCTCTGATGGGGAAGACAGGGGCTAAGATGAGGGGTGGCGGATGAAGAGGAGCTGCAGGGAGGCGTGCAAGTCTGTGACTCTGCTTCCTGGTCCCAACTGAGTCGTCAAGGTTTTGGAAATCTGGATAAAAATAATGCCAGATTGTTAGATAAATGAGATGCACCATCCAAAGTGGGATGGACACCGTCTCGTCTAAGACCAGGTTTTCCCCAAAACGAGTTCCAATTGTCTATGTAGCCCACATTGTTTGCAGGACACCACACAGACAGTCAGCGGTTGAAAGATGACAAGTGGCTAAACATGTCATCACTGGTCAGATTGGGGAGTGGCCCAGAGAATACCACAGAGGCAGACATTGTTTCTGCAAAGTCTCACACCGATTCCACATTAAGTTTTGTGACTTTCGAATGCCAGAGTCGGATGTCGTTAATGTGGATAACAACTGTGGCGTATTTACAGTTACTTTTAGCCAGCATTTTCAAATTTGACTTGATATCACCTGCTCTGGCCCCGGGAATGCATTTGACTATGGCCGCTGGGGTCTCTAGGTTCATGTTTCTGACTACAGAGTTGCCAATGATCAGAGTTTTTTCCTCAGTGGGTGTGTCGCTGAGCGGGGAAAAGTGATTAGAAACATGAACAGGTTGGTGGTGAACCAGGGGCTTACAGCTATGCTTCTTTTTCACTGTCACCCACCCGTTCTCTGCTGGCTGCTCAGGAGAGGTCGGGGCCAGGGAACCGCTAGCAGGCCGCCCTATGCTATGATGCACCGCTGCAGCTAAGGGGCGTCCGTCATTATTAACTGGCGCAGACGGTATTTCAATGCAGCGGAGCCGGGATTCCAAATCACACAACCTCACCTCGAGCACCTCACAAAGACAACATTTATTACATTTACATTATCACTAAAAGAGGCAGAGGTGTGGCTAAACAGCTGACACAAAGAGCACACCAGAGGAGAAGGGGAAGGAGAGCTAGTAGCCACATCTAGTGGCTAACCTGAAGCTAACACAAACACAGATGAAAGATGAACAGAAGGCTAAAGAGGGTGATTAGATGACACTGAGTGTGCACACAGGTGCAAGAGGTTTGTTAAACAGAAGTGAGAGGTGACGGTAGATGGAAAAAAGGGATTAAAATAAATTAAGGCAGTAATCCTCTGCAGATTGAGAAGAGCTAACCACAGATCAACAGCAACACAGGAAGGGACGATGCGTTACCACAGGAAGTCCCTGAGGGATTTTCTTCTAATAAGATGGAGATGGAGATCCAAGATGGCGCCCACAGCGGTCGACATGGTGCTTCGCTGCGCTCTTTGTTTGTTTTTGTTTGTCAATTGTGTGTCTGCTTGCACTTATACCCGTGAAGAACTTTTAAATATCAGGACTTTGACCCCCACGGACCTCCTCCCAGTTTTTCTAGCCCCTGCCGCCGATCTGGTTTATTGTTTGGCTCGGAAAGTGAGACGGCGGAAGAGAGGAAGACGAGCGGGCGCTCTCGTACGACTTCGCAGGAGAGGCTCGCGAACGGCGCTGCCTGGCATATTTCTGTCCAATACCAACTCTCTCTCTAACAAGGTGGATGAACTGAGACTGCTGATGCGTTTTAAGGACCTCGCCTCCTCAGCTGTCCTCTGCTTTACTGAGACCTGGCTCCGGGAAAATATACCGGACAGCGCGCTGCGCCTCGACGGCTTCCAGCTCTTCCGTGCTGATCGTGACACAGAGCTTTCCGGCAAGACCACAGGAGGCGGTGTCTGCTTCTACATCAACTGTAGCTGGTGCTCTGATGTAACGGTAATTTCCAAACACTGTTCTCCTGCCTTGGAATTTCTTGTTATCAACTGCAAGCCTTTTTATTCCCCACGGGAGTTTGCTTCTTTTATACTGATCGCTGTGTACGCCCCTCCCGACGCGGACACGCGCGAAGCTCAGCGCGTGCTCGCGGATCACATTCAACACACAGAGCGGAGTTTTCCAGACTCGCTGATTATTGTGGCTGGCGACTTTAATCAGTGCAATCTGAGCCACGATCTCCCCCGCTACAAACAGTTTATTAAATGCCCCACCAGAGGATTAAACACACTGGATCACTGTTACACCACAGTGAAAGACGCATATCACGCTGTCCCTCGAGCTGCGCTGGGATTATCTGATCACGTGATGGTTCACCTCATTCCCACATACAGACAGAGATTGAAGCTCACTAAACCTGTTGTGAGCACTACGAAGATACGGACCAGTGATGCTGAGGAGAAGCTGGAAACGTGCATGGAAATATCTGACTGGGGCATGCTTAAAGGAGCCACGCATGATCTGGATGAGTACACGGACACTGTGAACTCATATATCCACTTTTGTGAAGAGAACATTCTTCCATCACGCACCAGGGTGAGTTACTCTAATGACAAACCCTGGTTCACAGCTAAGCTCAGACAGATCAGGAAGGAGAAGGAAGCAGCGCTGAAAAGTGGAGACAGGGACTGCTACAGGGAGGTTAAATACCGGTTTAACAGAGAGCTGAAGAGGGCTAAATCTGTGTACTCAGAGAGACTCCAGCAGCAGTTCACTGCTAATGATTCGGCTTCCGTGTGGAGAGGACTGAGGCAGATCACCAACTATCGGCCTCAGGCTCCTAAAGGTCAGGATGACAAAGCCCTTTGTCAGAGACTGTCCCAACACTATGCCCGTTTTGACACCTCGTCATCTGTGTCCAACTCCCCCCCTCCCTCCAGCTCCACAGCCTCCACATTCCCTACTTCATTTAAGGCACCCCCCCCACCTCCCCCCCTCCCCTTATCATCAGTGAGCAGGATGTGCTCAAACAGTTCTCCAGACTGAACCCGCGCAAGGCCCCCGGCCCAGACGGCGTGTCTCCCTCCACCCTGAGACTCTGTGCGAAACAGCTGGCTCCTGTATTCACAGACATTTTTAACACCTCCCTTAAGTTATGCCACGTGCCGTCCTGCCTCAAATCCTCCACCATCATCCCTGTCCCCAAGAAGCCACGGATCACTGGACTTAATGACTACAGACCTGTAGCGCTCACCTCTGTAGTCATGAAGTCCTTTGAGCGCCTGGTCCTGTCCCACCTCAAGTCCATCACCACCCCTCTCCTGGACCCGCTGCAGTTTGCCTACCGAGCCAACAGGTCTGTAGACGATGCAGTCAACCTGGCCCTCCACTCCATCCTGCAGCACCTGGACTCCCCGGGAACCTACGCCAGGATCCTGTTTGTGGACTTCAGCTCCGCATTCAACACCATCCGCCCCGCTCTGCTCCGGGACAAGCTGTCCCTGCTCAACGTGCCTGACTCCCTCTGCAGGTGGATCATCGACTTCCTGACGGACCGGAGGCAGCATGTGCGGCTGGGAAAGACTGTCTCAGACTATACTAGCATCAGCACCGGATCACCCCAGGGCTGTGTACTTTCCCCCCTACTCTTCTCCCTTTACACCAACTCCTGCACCTCCAGCCACCAGTCTGTCAAGTTGATCAAGTTTGCGGACGACACCACCCTCATCGGGCTCATCTCCAACGGCAACGAGTCCGCCTACAGGAGAGAGGTGGCCCAGCTGGCGTCCTGGTGCAGCAATAACAACCTGCAGCTGAACGCTCTGAAGACAGTGGAGATGATTGTAGACTTCAGGAAAGTCACTACTCCTCTGCCCCCCCTCACCCTCTCAGGCTCTCCCATCACCACTGCTGATTCCTTCCGCTTCCTAGGCACTACCATCACCAGGGACCTCAAATGGGAGCTGACCATCAGCTCACTCATCAAAAAAGCCCAGCAGAGGATGTTCTTCCTGCGGCAGCTGAGGAAGCTCAAGCTACCCACCAAGATGTTAGTGCAGTTCTACACAGCCATCATCGAGTCCATCCTCACCACCTCCATAACCGTGTGGTACGCAGGAGCCACTGCCAGGGACAGACTAAGGCTGCAGCGCGTCGTGCGCACTGCTGAGAAGGTGATCGGCTGCAAGCTCCCATCTCTCCAGGATCTGTACATCTCCAGGACCCGGAGGCGTGCTGGCCGGATCATAGCCGATCCCTCACACCCTGGTCATGTACTGTTTGCCCCCCTCCCCTCTGGTAGAAGACTTCGGTCCATCCAGACTAAAACCTCCCGTCACATGAACAGCTTCTTCCCCTCTGCCATTAGACTGCTGAACACTAAGTGACTCTCGTGCACCATGTACAGCAGCTCAACCAGACTCATGTCAATCATCACTGTTTTCTTCCTGCATTACCGACTGCACTATATAGTTCTCCACAGTATCTGCTGCTGGCTAATATATATTTTAACTGTTGACCAGTATCACTTAATCTTATCCTACACTTTATTACATGTATAGTTTATTTCTCTTATCTTATCATGTTTAATGTTGCAGCATTGTACCGAGACAAATTCCTAGTTTGTGTACTACATGAACAATGGCAATAAACCTGATTCTGATTCTGATTCTGATTCTTCTAAACTTCACTTTTCTTTTTTTGTAAATACTAACACTGATGTGCACTTCGCACCAGGACACCCTAGGTTGCAGGTCGATGATCGATTTTGTTATCGTGTCATCAGACCTGCGACCGTATGTCTTGGACACCCGGGTAAAGAGAGGTGCAGTGCTGTCAACTGATCACCACCTGGTGGTGAGTTGGATCCGATGGCAGGGGAGGAAGCCATTCAGACCTGGTAGACCCAAACGTATAGTGAGGGTGTGCTGGGAATGTCTGGCTGAGGCCCCTGTCCGGGAGGTCTTCAACTCCCACCTCCGGAAGAACTTCAACCACATTCCGAGGGAGTCTGGAGACATGGAGTCTGAATGGGCCATGTTCTCCACCTCTGTTGTTGAAGCGGCGGCCCAGAGCTGCGGCCGCAAGGTGGTCGGTGCATCTCGTGGTGGCAACCCCCGTACCAAATGGTGGACACCAGTGGCGAGGGGGGCCATTAAGCTGAAGAAGGAGTCCTATCAAGCTTGGTTGGCTTGTGGGACTCCCGAAGCAGCTGAGGTGTACCGGCAGGCCAAGCGAAGTGCAGCTCGGGTGGTTGCTGAAGAAAAAACCCGGGTATGGGAGGAGTTCAGTGAGGCCATGGAACAAGACTTTCGGTCGGCCTCGAAGAGATTCTGGCAAACTGTCCGGCGCCTCAGGAGGGAAAAGCAGCTCCCTATCCACACTGTGTATGGTGCGGATGGGACACTGTTGACTTCGACTGAGGATATCGTCGGGTGGTGGAAGGAATACTTCGAGGATCTCCTCAATCCCACTGATACGCCTTCCACAGAGGAAGCAGGGTTTGGGGACGAGGGGGATGACTCGCCTATCACAGGGGCTGAGGTCGCCAAGGTGGTTAAAAATCTCCTTGGTGGCCGGGCCCCGGGGGTGGACGAGATTCGCCCTGAGTACCTCAAGGCCCTGGATGTTATTGGGCTGTCATGGTTGACACGCCTCTGCAACATTGCGTGGAGGTCGGGGGCAGTGCCTTTGGCATGGCAAACCGGGGTGGTGGTTCCTCTCTTCAAAAAAGGGGACCGGAGGGTGTGCTCCAACTTTAGAGGGATCACACTCCTCAGCCTCCCTGGGAAGGTCTATGCCAAGGTACTGGAGAGGAGAGTCCGGCTGTTGGTCGAACCTCGGATTCAGGAGGAGCAATGTGGTTTTCGTCCTGGCCGTGGCACATCGGACCAGCTCTTTACACTCTCGAGAATTCTTGAGGGTTCGTGGGAGTTTGCCCAACCAGTTTACATGTGTTTTGTGGACTTGGAGAAGGCATTTGACCGCGTCCCTCGTGGTTTTTTGTGGGGGGTGCTTCGGGAGTATGGGGTATCGGGCTTGTTGTTACGAGCTATTTGGTCTCTGTACCACCGTTGTGAGAGTTTGGTTCGTATTGCCAACACTCGGTCGGAGGCATTCCCAGTGAGAGTTGGACTCCGCCAGGGCTGCCCTTTGTCACCGATCCTATTCATAATTTTTATGGACAGGATTTCTAGGCGCAGCCAGGGAATGGAGGGTGTCATGCTTGGTGACCACAGGATCTCACCTCTGTTGTTTGCAGATGATGTTGTCCTGTTGGCTTCATCCAGCAATGACCTACAGCTCTTGCTGGGACGGTTTGCCGCTGAGTGTGAAGCGGCTGGGATGAGAATCAGCACCTTCAAGTCCGAGTCCATGGTCCTCAGCCGGAAAAAGGTGGATTGTCCTCTCTGGGTTGGGGACAGGCTCCTGCCCCAAGTGGAGGAGTTTAAGTATCTTGGGGTCTTGTTCACGAGTGAGGGGAAAATGGAGCGAGAGATTGACAGACGGATCGGAGCAGCATCTGCAGTGATGCGGACGTTGTACCGGTCTGTTGTGGTGAAGAGGGAGCTTAGTTCTAAAGCAAAGCTGTCGATTTACCAGTCAATCTACGTTCCTACTCTCACCTATGGTCACGAGCTTTGGGTAATGACCGAAAGAACAAGATCACAGATACAAGTGGCTGAAATGAGCTTTCGCCGTAGGATTGCTGGACTCACCCTCAGAGATAGGGTGAGGAGCTCAGTCATCCGGGAGAGGCTCAGAGTAGAACCGCTGCTCCTCCACATTGAAAGGAGTCAGTTGAGGTGGTATGGGCATCTGATTAGGATGCCTCCTGGACGCCTCCCACTTGAGGTGTTTCAGGCACATCCCACTGGGAGGAGACCCTGGGGCAGACCCAGGACTCGATGGAGAGACTATGTCTCCCAGCTGGTCTGGGAACGCCTTGGTATCCTCTCTGGAGAGCTGGAGCAGGTGGCTGGGGAGAGGGAAGTCTGGGCTTCTCTGCTTGAACTGCTGCCTCCGTGACCCGGACCTCTGGAAAAGCGGTAGAAGATGGATGGATGGACTAACACTGATAAAGTCAGTGTGTGGGTAGGGCAATTATGCGCGCCTGTATGTCTGTACACTTGTCCGTGCAATAAAACAGAAATGTCTGATGATACATTCACCAAACTTCGTACAGAAACAGATCTAGACACACTCTGGAAACATCACTTTTGAGGTCAAAAGGTCAAAAAATTGTCACACTGCTAATCTGTTTCTCAAAAAGTGACCAGGCATTCACGGCGTGGGTCTGAATCTGCACTTCTCTATTGAGTCCCCTCAAGTTTTTTTTGGTTTTACTTGCAAAATGAGTTTTTCTGTTGAATTTGTGAGTATTAGTGTAAATTAATGATTTTCTGACAGCATTTCATCTGTAAGCTGAGGCCTTTTTTGGTGTTGGTCTGGTTTTGCGCTGCTGAGTGTTTTACAGTTAAATTGGTTTGTTCAGCTCTATGAACTCAGATGCTCTGAGGGCTTTCTGCTGCTGCTGCAGGACTCTCAGTTTCTCTAAATCCAGATCAGAAGCCCTCATAAATGCACCAACAAAACCCCAAACTGCTTCATTTTAATAAGACAAACACAAACGGCTCAGCTGCTCCTCTGCTGGTTTCTGTCGGGGTTCCCTTCAGCAGCAGGAAAAAAAAAAATGAGATTCAAAGGCTGAGGGTGGATGAATCTAAATATAACAGGAACGTTTGCAGAGATCAGGAGGCATAATTGGGCTTAAAAAACTCCTGCAGACAAAAATTCTACTGAGAGGCTGAGAACATCAAAGGTCCAGGATCCAGATCTGGGTCAGCGTGGAAGCTCCGGGGTCTAATGAAACGATTAGAGAGGAGACAGACTGAAGAATGACTCTGCACCCTCATTAGAACCTTGTTTAGACTTTAGAACAGGAGCCTCATTTAACTGCCATCATCACTGTCACTGATGTTAGGAGGTGGGGCAAGGAACTGTCAATCAACCACCGTAAATGGCGTCATGTGACTGCTGAAACACCGTGGGTGTTGCTAGCAGGGGGCACTACAGGTATCAACAAATATGAATACTGAAATGTCCATATCTACACCACTAATATATCTGTCATGGTCCAAATCTGAAAATATCATAACTCTAACATGACTCTGACTAGGGAGCACTGTAACTATGAATATTAATACAGAGAGTTAATCAGAGCAGGACTAGCACCCATCACACGCATTTTAGTGCAAATCAGACAACGTGTTAGTTATAGCAGTCCCATGTTTCATGGTGAGACATTAAACTTCAACACACTACCATGGCAACAGTATTCAAGTTTTGGAAATGTTCTGGATCAGTTTTGAAGGCACATGTGTGTAGGTTATGCACCGACAAAATGAGTTCAGCTGGTGTGGTTCTCATGGAGGAGTGTGCTATAAAGTACGAGGGTGGAAAAACACAAAAAACACAAAAAATTGTGTTTTCAATTCAAAATGGTGAACTTCCTGTTGACTGTAGAGTAGGGGTGCCTGATGAGGCTTTTACGTACATGCATCTTGGCATGTATGATGCACCTAAAAGTTTTGTTTAGTTATTAAACTAAAAACCTCCTTCAGACATTAAAGCCGAACCTTGCCTGAACTAGTGCGGTGCAGACGAGGTGGTGACCTGAGCTGTCGTCATTTGTCTGCTGGTCTCTTTAACACCGAAACTCAGATGTCACGACTGGACCGTAGCAGCTCAGTGTGACCATGGCTGACACGCCTGAGCATGTTAGAGCGTGTATTAGTGGAGGGGGTCATGTTTCAGAATGGGTCTGTTTTTGGCCCTTAAAGCCTGTCATTAATGTCTGTCAGCACTGAGATCCATCAGTGACACAGCAGGAGGTTCACACTTCCTGTTTAACCATCACCATCACTATCACCATGATCATCATCATCATACTAAAAATAAAAGTTACTTTCACTCCAAAGTAAACCTTAATTCAACTTAAGAGATGTACCGGAGTGGTGGCCTAGTTGGTAGAGCATCTGCCCCACACCTGGGAGGCCGGGGTTCAAATCCTGGCTGGGTCATGCTGAAGACCATATAAAAGCGGAACTTCCTGCCATCCAGCTTGGTGCTCAGCAATAATGGAACGGAGGAAGGAATTTGTGGCGGCGCCTTGCATGGCAGCAACCCCTCTGATTCTAGATGTGATTAACATTGTAGATAAGAGAAACGTAATTTCGTTCTACTGTACATGATTGGCTGTATGGATTGAATGACAATAAAGTTGGTTTTACCTTTAAAAATGAAACTTATTCTGTATGGAAAACTGGTTAAAACCAAGTTACCATGACTGTATCACTATTTGATAAGAAACTTCACTGATTAAACATAATGGCAGTTCCCTGCTTTTTAGCCACACCTCCTAATACCTGCCATTACCACCCATCTCCTACCTTCTATTTCTCTGTGCGATAGCTAACTGTTAGTAACATATGTTCCTGTGTGAGGCTGTTTGGCACCCCGCACTTTTTGCTGCCTTTGACCGACTAAGTTGCCTCTCCCAACCAGTGAGTCTCCCAACATTCCCAGGGCCAGAAAAGGCCAGAAACGAACCTCAGGGAACCCGCGAGCTGGGACAGGAGATGGAAGAGGACCAAAAGGAACAAGTGAGCAAATTACCAGCAGACACCCCTGAGGCCACAATAAAGGAAAGCTAACACTAATAACTGAAGGATGCTGCACATCAGTGTTGCCAGATGAGAAATGCAGAAATAGCATACTGTGGCTTTAAAATTATCGTATTTTGACCCAAACTATCATATGTACTAAAATAATTTGAAAATCACAGGCTTGGACAGTGCATTTAAAAACAAACCTAATCTATATGTATGGAACTGCAATAACCGAAGGAATAAATGCTGAGACTCGACCATTTGAATGAAACAACTGCTTTATTCAAGCATGCATGCATGACTTTTCAGAACTGTAATGTCCAACACCAATTGAATGCCACAGCAGTGGCAAAAGGCTTTAGCGTAATTCCCAGCAACAGGGTGAAACCATCCCTTACACCAGGGGTGTCCAATCATGTGCCATGGAGGGCCAAGACCCTGCAGGTTTTCTCTTCTACCAAGTCTCTTCAGCAGGTGTTTTCACTTATCAGCAATCAGTGGCAAGAAATTCAGTGAAATCTGCTGTTGAAGACACTGGTTGGAAGTAAAGCCTGCAGGGTCTTGGCCCTCCATGGCACATGATTGGACACCCCTGTCTTAAACGTAGGGTCTAAAATCCCAGGTAGGGCGATGAAGTTGCTGTGCCAGGCAGAGTTGCATTGTTTTCTTCCTGGTGTCCATATCTGTGCTGCAGGACTATTTTCTTTTAGTACTTTTTTCTTCAGAGTCCGAACTCATGTTCACTGATTTTTTTTAACTTGTTGTGGTGCCAGTGGAGCTGCCCAAACAAACGTGAGCTAAGTGCTGCTGATGTGACTTGCACATTTGGCAGGGAGGAGGAGCCAGGCAGGTATGAGCAGATCAACTATGAGCAGCCATTAGTTTCTGGTGATGTGTGAGTGTTCACATACAGTGGTGTGAAAAAGTGTTTGACCCCTTCCTGATTTCTCATTTTTTTGTATGTTTGTCACACTTAAATATTTCAGATCATCAAATAAATTTAAATATGAGACAAAGATAGCACAAGTAAGGCTGCAGTGTACAGTCGAAACATGTTAAGAAGGTAAAGACATCTCCTTTCTATTTTAATTTTTGTCTTTTATATGAACAAAAGATAAATAAACACAAAATGCAGTTTTTAAATGAAGGTGTTTATTATTAAGGAAAAAGAAAATCCAAACCTATATGGTCCTGTGTGAAAAAGTGTCCCTTTAGGATCCTGCAGCATTATCAGGACTGGATAAAGATTTAATAACTTGCAATACTGGCACTGCTCAGCTGGCAACTGGTGCACTCGCTCTGATAATTGTATGTTTGATTTTTTTTTGGGGGGGGGGGGCATGTTTTTTGTGTTTTTGTTTTGTTTGTTTATCTGTCCGACTGTTGTTGAAGCTATAGAAACATCAGTTTAGTACGTGTGCGTTCATTCGGGGACTTCTAGCAGTGGAAATCGCACTGCTTTTGGACTTTTATGCTGAAGGTTACCTGAGCAGACGTCGCAGGTGTGAGATCCTGCTAGCATGGAGCTACGCTGCATTGTGAGGCAACCTGCAGTTGTCTATGCACGAGACACACTCCTGGCTCTCCAGATAACACCTAGCACTGTTTCAACTTCAGCCCAGCTACTGGCTCAGATACCGAAGGAGCTGGTGAGATCAACATGCCAGCAGTGGAGGAGATCCAGAGAGATGGGCACCACTCGCAATCAAACCCGGCAGAGGAAACGTGGCAGACGAGGGGAAATTAGGAGACTGAGAGCTAGGAAATTCAAACCAGCACTCCCCGCTATAATTCTGTCAAATCTTCGTTCCATTCAGAACAAGACTGACAGACTAACTGAGGACACTTACAAGGTATTCATTTGAATTTCGGGAGGCAGCCCTTTTGTGCTTTTCTGAATCCTGGCTACATGCTGCTGTACCTGACTGTTTGATATCAGCGGTTTCTCACTTATTCGTGCTGACAGAACTGAAAGCTCAGGAAAAGCCAGGGTGGAGGGGTCTGTGTCTACATAAATGAGGTGGTGTCATCAATACTGCATTAAGCATGTTATTTGTAACAGTGACTGAACTTCTGGCCATTGGATTAAGACCCTTCTATTTACCCTGTGAATTTTGCTGCATTTTGCTATTTATAGTTTACGTTCCACCAAGCAGCAAAGTACACCACGTTGCAACTGGAATAGCAGACTGTGTATGCAAATTGCAGCAGCAATTCCCTGATACTCCTGCCATTGTCGTTGGAGACCTAAACACCTGAAATCTGGGGAAAGCCTTGGCAGGGTTTCATCAAGTTGTAAAATGTGGCACAAGGAAAGAGAATATATTGGACAAATGTTATATAAATATCAGAAATGCCACTGTCTGTCAGTCTAGAAGTAAGGCACCTGTTGCCATTTCAGACCACAATGCAGTGCACCTTATTCCAATCTAGCTAACCAAGCTGAAAAGCAGCAGACCCCAGGAAAAGGTGGTAAGGCTCTGGAATCCAGATAACAAAGAGGCCCCGGGAGCATATTTTGATTGCACCAATTGGGAAGTGCTGAGGGAGGACACTGTAGACTCTGCATGTACAGATACAACTGATTATATTAATTTCTGTGTAGAGTCCATTATTCCGACTAAAACATTAAGGATGTATCCAAACAATCATCATCATCATCATCATCATCATTATAGCAGTCTGTCGGGTGTGACGATGACTGTTTCATTTATGTAGGTCTGATCAGATTCCTCCATGCAGCTCTGTCCTTCGCCTTCTGCTGCCAGGAACTCCTGACCTTTTTAACCCAAGTGATGTCCGAGCCGGTATGAGTTGCCTTCTGACTGGCCATTTCATGAAACTGCTTGCAAAGTATTTCATTACCGCTAGCTTTTGCTGGACTAGTGGCACATTCTTGGCAGATAGAGATATTATCAGTGGCATGGACAGGCCAAGACAAACTGACTCCAGTATCTGTTGCAGTGACTGACCAGATGATAGGTTTGTTTATCTCTGCTCTCTTTGTGTAGTGCATGTCACGATGCACCGACTGGCAAAAGTCCACCACAGACCTTGCAATAGATGTGCTTATCATCCAGGATGTCCAGTCTCACCCCGTGTAACTGGGAGTGGTCCACCACAGACCTGTGACAGATATTGTGTTTAGTTCTGCTAGGATGCCCAATACATAACTAAAGACATCAAACAAATCTTGAATCACAAGAAAGCAGCTTTCAGAAACAAGGACACTGTCATGATCTGAGTGCGGGGGAATTTCACCGGGCTCAGTCTTTTTGCCTTTTGTCTTATTTGTACAGTGTTGTCATTTTGAGTTGCAATTCTGTTATTTTATCCTTGGTTGATTTGTCACGTCTTCTGTATTGTTTCTTAGTATAATTTATTTTCCTGTTTATGTTCATTATAGTTCGTTACTTACATTGTTGAGGTTATTCGTCATTATTTTGCCGTTTCATTACATTTTTATTCTGTTGTGGGTTGACAGCTGTCAACTGACGTTTCAGGGGTTCTGCTCTGCATAGGCAGGGTCCCTGTCAGCTGTCAGCCTGGTCTCTCGTTTCTCACTGCTCCCAGCTGGTCTTAATTGTATCCTTATTATCAACTGCCCGCTCAAGTGACCCACACCTGCTATCACATGTTTCATTTGTTTCTAGCTTTATTTAAAGGCTGTTGTTTTCATTTTTGGTTGCCGGAGTATTGCAGTTTCTTCCCTCTCGTCCTCACCAGAACCCTGCCCCCTGAGTGTTTGCCGGCCCCAGGATCGAGCCGCCGGATGATGGAGGAACTTGCGGCCGTGGAGGACCTGGTCCCAGTCCCGCAGCCACAGTCTGGACAGAGGGAAAGTGCTGCCTCCAACCTGAAGCCCGCGCCAACAGTAGAGCGTCCCCTGGTTTCAGTTACATAGGCGTCCACACCAGCAGAGATTTGACCTCCTGAATCCACACCAGATGAGCCATCTGCGTGGGTAACCTCACTGGGGGGTCCCGGGACTGCACCAACCACCATGCCTGCTGCTGGGGCTACCACAGCAGAGTCTGAGCTGGACCTCCAGAGGGCCAGGCCCAAGATGTTATTGTCTGGATCAACGGAGTCCTGGACAGCGGTGGACCTCGAGCTCAGTCAAGTGCTCTCCCTGGTTTCTGTTGTTTCTATATCAGAGAGATCTTGTCTGGCTCTTGGGGGGGGGGGGGAGCCAGGTGCGGTTGTCAGCTGCACCTGAGCTCACCTCGCCAGACTCCACTGCCGCCGGTGACCCTGACCCTGTTTCTCTGCATCTCCCATCTGAGTTTTTCCCCAGGGTCACCGAGGATCGTCCAGCTTTTCCAGAAGTCTCCGTGGGTCCAGCCTCACCACCCAAGATCACGGTGGGTCCAACTCCTCCTGTCGAGGTCCTCGCAGATGCTCCAGCCCAGCCCAGGGCCTCCGAGGGTGCAGCTTTGGCCCAGTCCAGGTCCGCCGAGGGTGCAGCTCTGGCCCAGTCCGGGTTCACCGAGGGTGCTGTTTTCCCACTAGTTGAGGTCATCGCAGGTGCTCCGTCCCAGCCCGGGGCCTCCGTGGGTGCAGTTTTTCCTCAGTCCAGGTCCACCGAGGGTGCAGTTTTTCCTCAGTCCGAGTCCGCCGAGGGTGCATCTCCGCTCAAGCCCAGAGCTACCGTGGGTGCTGCAGTGTCTCACTCAGTCCGGGACCACCGAGGGTGCTACAGGGCAGTCCGCGGGTGTCGTGGTTCCCCCTCCTCTGCCTGAGGTTGTCGTGGTAACCCCAGAAGGATGTGGAAAAGCATGAAAAGCATGGCTGGCATGCCAAGCAAGCAATCTAAATCTGTCATCTTGAATGACGAACTGACAACCGCAGCTGAGTTAAACACCTTTTTCACCAGGTTTGAGACCATGGGGATGGAGAAGAGATGTGAAGAGGTGTTGAGGTCCATTTCTGTTCAACCAGAGGACAGAGTGGAAATTTCAGTAGGACAGGTGACCAGCGTAATTCGACATCTCAATGCATGCAAGGCCTCTGGACCAGACAATATTGGTGCCTTTCTCCTCAGGACCTACAGTAAAGAGCTAGCCGAGGTGTGTCAGCCCATCTTCCAGCTGTCATTGGACACCCACACCGTCCCCAAGGCCTGGAAAACCTCACACATCATCCCTGTCCCAAAGAAATCTTGTCCCAAGAAGTGCAATGAATGCCGTCCAGTGGCGCTAACTTCTGCTTTGATGAAGTCATTGGAGAAAATTCTCTGACTTCTGCTTTCCAGCTCCATACAGGATAAATTGGATCCCTATCAATTTGCTTACAAGAGTGAAAGTGCTCATGACACGATCTTGACATTATCTAATTTTGCAACACATAATTTCAATATGACGAAATAGGTGGGTCTGTTCAGGTTCAGGTTACTTGATTTGTATTCATAGGTAGATTTGTTTTGCAGTCAGGTGACATCCATATTTACAAACCCCAATTACATTCAACATGAACACAAACACAGGCACACATGAAGCTGACTATAAACACAATAAAAGTACTCAAAGGCTCCACCAATCAGGACATAGGACAAAGAGATAAGAGAAAAAAACAAAGAGAGAAGAGAGAAGGGTCATATTAAAAAGTTAAAAACTAGTCAAAGAGATTAAAAACTCAAAAAAGTCTAAAACCTAATAAAAGATTTAGAACCCAAATAAAAAACCTACAAAAACAAGGAAATATAAAATAAAAATTAAAAAATAGATAGCTGAATTATGCGCAATATATTGCTACATCTTGTTCAACTCTTTGACAGCAGCAGGAACAAAGCTGTTTTTTGTAGCGCTGGGTTTTACTTTTTGGGACAACAAACCTCTGTCTGGAGGGAAGAAGCTGAAAGTGGCAGTGCAAAGGGTGGGAGTCATCATTTAAAATGGAGGTAGCAATCCTCTGTACCTGTCTGGTGTACAGGGATGTCAGGCTCAGCTGTGACTCACCAAGCAAACAACTGGACCATCTAACTACCTGATCCAAGGATTTCCTCTGTTTCAGTTTTATCTGACCAAACCATGACACTAAAGAAAAGGATAAAACAGATTCAATAAAAGGCCGATAAAACATTGTCATTATGGTTTGGTCAATTTGGAAGAGCGCAAGTTTCCTTAAACAATGCAAATGTTGCTGACCCTTTTTGCACACCCTTTCACAGTTCTCTTCAAAGTTTAAATTACTATCAATAATCGTCCCAAGTTACATATCTGAAAGACTGCACACATTCAGTGGTCTGGCCTTTTAGTACAGTGACTTTGTGCCTGGGAGTTTTCCTCCTAAAGTCAATAATAATATCTTTAGTTTTTGTCGTATTCAGCTGCAGGTAGGAATCCTTACACCAGTGAACAAAATCATCAACTACTGGGCCGTGGCCACTCTCACCATCCTCAAGGAGACTGACAATAACTGAATCATCAGCATACTTTATAATGTGTCTGTTGTCATGTCTGCTCCAATACATGTTTGTGTACAGGATGAAGAGTAGTGGTGACAACACACACCCCTGAGGAGAGCCAGTAGAACACTTTTGGTCAGACAATGTACCATTGACCCCTACTCTCTGTGTCCTGTTGGTTAAAAAATCCAGAATCCAACCCACCAGATTATTACTCAAGTCAAATTGTTGCAGGAGCCTTTCAACTAATATATGAGGTTGGACTGTATTAAAAGCGGAAGAAAAGTCCACAAATAAAAGCCTGGCATGTGTCCCATTAAAATCCAGATGTTTAAAAAGCATGTTAAACAGAGTGACAGTGGCATCCTCCACTCCTCTGTGAGGCCTATAGGCAAACTGCAAAGGATCCAGTGGATGCACAGTCTGCTTTAGGACCTCAAATCTGACCAGTTTTTCAAAAATTTTCATTAAAATTGAAGTCAAAGCAACTGGTCTAAAATCATTTACCGTTTTTGGACAGCTGGATTTTGGAACGGGGACAACCACAGCATCTTTCCAGATCTTAGGCACATGTTGTGTCTGTAAGGACTTATTAAAAATGTAGTGAAACACAGGACTCAGTTCATGTGCACAGGACTTTACAAAGTGTCCACATACAGTATATTATCAGGGCCCTGACTTTTGTTCACTTTTACAGCACAGAACGCCCTTTTAACATCCTGCACCTCAATATCAAAGTGCTGATTGTCTTTGAGTTTCTGTTTCAAATCTTGGGTTTCTGTGCTAAAATCAAAGGAATCAAAACAACCATAAAAACAATTAAGAGCATTAGCCAGCTCTGAGTCTGAATTAAAACCATCTAAAAACACACAATTACTGCGCTCTGTGTTCTGAAGGCCTGCAATAGTTTTCATACTAGCCCAAGCTGAACCAAGCTTCTTTGCTGCCATCTTGCTTTCCAATTCTGATTTATAATTCTGTTTTGCTCTTAAAATTTCGGACTTCAGCTCTTTTGTGGAAACCTGCAGCTCAGAAACAACCCCCTGTTTAAAGGCAAGTGCTTTCCTCTATAAGCAGGATTTAACTGATTTAGTGACCCATGGCTTGTTGTTGGGATATATTTTGACACGTTTACATGGAACAATCATATCCCTGCAGAAAGCCATGTATGAGCATGTCACGTCCGCTAAAGAGTCCAAATCCTCTCCGCAGGACAGTGTGAACACCTCCCAGTCCATACAGTTAAAAGCATTCCTGGAGGCAGTGCACTGAATCCTCTGTCCACACGTCTATGTCTCTGGTCTTCGCCTTCTCTCTTCTGAGAGCAGTTTTATATGTGGGCAGCAAATGCACACAGTTGTGATCTGAGGATCCTAAAGGAGGAAGGGGAAGAGATTTATAGGCCCTCTCTATGGATCCGTAGCACAGGTCCAATGTCTTTTCTCACCTGGTTGGGCAGGAGACGTACTGATAAAAGTTTTTAAGTGTCTTCTTTAGAGACACATGGTTAAAATCCCCAAGGATAAAATTTGGAGCCTCTGGGGAAATCGACTGCAACCGCTGGACCACATCAAAGACAGTGCTGGAGGCGAAGGCAGCGTCCAACCTCGGGTGAATGTATACAGTCACTATGAAAAGTTGGGGGAACTCGCAGGGCAAATAAAAGGGGCGTAGTGACGTGGACAGAAGCTCCACATCTGGTGTACAGATGCGCTCTCTGACCGTGAGAGATGTACAGTACTGTTTATTAATATACAAACATACACCGCCCCCCCTGACGTTTCCGCGTTACCTCTTCCTGCCGATCCAAGCGAAGTGGGGCTCCAAAGCCGTCAATGCACAGTTTCAGGTCCCGGTTATGCGCCGTAAGCCATGTCTCCGTGTAAGCCATGACACAGCAGTTCTTGAAATCCTTCTGATATTGTACATTTCCTTGAATTTCATCCACTTTATTTCTCAGGGATTGTACGCTCCCCATAATAATGGAAGGGAGAGGAATGTGGTTAAGCTG
Organism: Pholidichthys leucotaenia; assembly: GCA_020510985.1. NCBI lineage: Eukaryota > Metazoa > Chordata > Actinopteri > Cichliformes > Pholidichthyidae > Pholidichthys > Pholidichthys leucotaenia. The sequence continues at coordinate 238,379,756 of CM035838.1, read as the reverse complement.
ACGCCTCCTCAGGTTTAATCTTATGCCTCCATGCTTTCCGCGTTTCCTCCTCTTGTCTCTCTTTTCATCGTTGTGTCCATGAAAATTTCTTAAAATAAAGTCCGGCAGTTGTGGCACAGACTCAAACACAGATGCATCCATTATCCATGCTTAAATGCAGTAATATGTTTCTGGAATACTGTATTCTTCCTGGCGTGATCGCACTGACGTCCCAGACAAACAACCAGTAAGAAAGAAACCACAGTGCAAAAACAAGAAGGAAATCCATACTGATGGAACCAAAGAGCTCTTCGTTATATAGTCCACAAACTTTCAAGGACAAAAACGGCACAGAGAATTACGTTAAAACACATTAAAGTGCATAAAAACAGAGACAAAGACACTGAATTTAGAATAAAATTGAAACATCTACCTGATAGTGTCAACGCCCCCCCCAAATAAACAAATAAAAAGATACTATTTTTTATTTTTGCAGGTGCCAGTGTGGTCTGTGTGTGAGCATGACAACAGAAGAGGAGAGTATTTGCTGTCAGAAGCAGGACAAGGTGAAGCAGAAAATTCTGGACGGTGCTATAAAGTGTATGACTGGTCATCACAACTTCCCCGCGGTGTGTCTGAATGAAGATGTGTTGGAAGTGGCCTACTTCATCTATAAACATTATGTGAATGTGGATTATGGGAACAATCGGAAGCGACATGCCAAAAACATGCAAGTTAGGTTAACTGGCATCAAAACTGGGGATTCTAAATTGTCCTTAGGTATGACTGTGAGAGTGAATGGTTGTCTGTCTCTCTGTGTTGGCCCTGCGATGGACTGGCGATCTGTCCAGGGTGCGTCCTGCCTCTCGCCCAAAGATGCTGGGATAGGCTCCAGCCCCCCTGCGACCCGAAAAGGATGAAGTGGAAGAAGATGGATGGATGGATACAGCTTACACACAGTGCATCAGATGGTGCTACCACTACCTTGGTGAGAAAGTCCGAGTGCCAATACCTGCCTGTGTCATTCACAAGATCAGAGAGACCTTTCCAATACAAGAGGGACAATATGTTGGTTTTACTTATGCTGACTAACTACCTTTATGTTTTCATGGTATTGTTTTTCATTTGATACATGTTTATCTGACCACAACTGTTGTCATCATTGGGATGTTGCATGCAATCCTGTATCAAGTCTGGGCATTTTAACAAGAGATAGAATTTTTTTTTTTTTATTTTGCAAATATAGTATAAATTTTTTTTTTAGTAAATTAGAGCATACTCGTGGCCATAACTTATCATTTTAAAGTTCAATTATCTGTAAAACCCCTTTAGAAATTAAAATTATTCTCTGCGTTACTGATGGCAATATCCTTAAAAATAATGTATTCCCTATTATTTATATCTCATTAAAAATGCAATATTGTTTGTTATCATTGTTTATTAACTGTTTTTGTCTTGTATCAACTGGCATGTGATTTTCAACAATAATAATAAAAGTAATAGAAGCAACTGATAATCCTCATTTTTTCTAGAGTTTGGTCACAAGAAAAACAATACTCATAACTGGTATAGCACACATGTACTATAGCTATCAAAAATATTACAAAGTCCAAATTAGTAGCAATGAATACAATATAGTCAGTTGGTGTCACAAACCGAGCCCGTGTTATCCTGTAGGCTCGGTTCTGACCGTTCTCTGTGGCTCAGGCATCAGGTTTATTACGTATTATCTTTTGAGTTCTTGTTGTTTTTATGTCTGTGTTCCTTTTCTTTTCCATGCCTGTAGCCACCGCTCTGGTCGGTGGTTGTTGGGCAGCCGTTTTTTGACCCACTTTCAGGTGGGCGCTGTCCAACATTCGCCGGTCCGACCACGGTCCCTCTCCATTTGACAGTCAGCTGTTTCGTCCCAGTAATTATCTTTCCCGTACCTTGCCCAGGTGTGTCCAATTTGTCACGCCAGCAGCCAAACACTGCTGGACCATTGTGCATCACCATGCGGACGTTAATTGCCACATGGTAGTACTGTCTATTGAGGGAAAGCTACACTGTCGCCATTCCCCTCGGTGTAGCTATGTTTGTGTATGTTTGCCGGTGACTTGGACTTTTTGGACTGCTCCTGTGCCGTGAGTACGAACTGTTTAGTGTAGCCCAGTTTCCTCTCCAGCTACAGTAGAGCATCCTGGAGAACTCAAGGTCTAACCTAAGCTGTTCATGTTTTGTGTGCACCATCTGCCGTGTTGTCAGCCAGCCAATATTGCCAACATTATCACGGCGTGTTAGCCACTCCACACAGCCGTGGTTCTGTTGCGCCCCTTGAAGTGATGTCGGCCCTGGGGCACAATCGTGGTTAACACATCTCCTTTCCATGCGTTTGCTGGGCGATGTTGGCCCTGGACGCCAACTGTAAGTGTTTCTGTTTATTTTTGTAAGTCTTCACCTTTTTGGGAACTGTTGTCATCAGTCTTATGTTCAATAAATGTGCTGTGGTGAATCCTGCATGTAAATTCATTCATCCTTCCCCTCCTCCATGCGCTGCGTAAAAGCGCACGAGTAGGCTTATGACAGTTGGAGCTGAAGTGTGTGATGTGGTCTTTTACAGCCTGCTGTTTATCTAAGCCTGTGACACAACGTGAAGGCATAGCCGTAAAACTAAAACAAGAAACCAGAGAAACTGTCTGCTACAAAGCTGCTGGCATTCCTGTCAACAAAACCGGCGTCCGCTTTCGCGGTGACGTAATTTCCGCCTCCTTCCTCAGTCGGTGAGCAGTGCCACAGTCCAGTCAAATTTGCCTGAATGGTGGTGGTTTTCTGATGATAACTATGTTATGCAGGTGCACTTGTAACTGTTATATTGATCATCGACAATGACTTTTGGGTTTATACAACATGCTAAAAAATGTCAAAATCATGTCATGAGCACTTGAATGCAGCACTAAAGATGCCATCGCCATCCTCACACACCTGGTTTCAAAACATCTGGATTCATCAAAACAGGGGCCATATGCCAGAGTTCTGTTTATTGACTTTTCTTCCGCCTTTAGTACAATTAAACCAGACTTATTCCATCCATCCATCCATCTTCTTCCGCTTAATCCTTTTCAGGTCATGGGGGGGCTGAAGCCTATCCCAGCATCTTTGGGCGAGAGGCAGGGTACACCCTGGACAGATCGCCAGTCCATCACAGGGCCAACACAGAGAGACAGACAACCATTCACTCTCACAGTCATACCTAAGGACAATTTAGAATTCCCAGTTTTGGTGCCAATTAACCTAACTTGCATGTTTTTGGCATGTGGGAGGAAACCGGAGAAATCCCAGCGTAAACCCACGCAGACACAGGAAGAACATGCAAACTTCACACAGATCACTGTCGGTCGGGGGCTGGGATCAAACCCAGGATCCCCTGGCCAAGGGTGAGTTGCTGTGCTGCCGCAGTGCTAACCACTCCACCACTGCGCTGCCCATAAACCAGACTTATTGCTTGCTAAAATGCATCATCTGGAAATTAACTCATATCTTATCCATTGGTATCATTCCTTTATCAATAGACACGTGCTCTTCTCTGCTAAAAACAAGTACTGGTGCCCAACAAGGATGCGTTAGTTCTCCATTACTTTTCACTATTTACACTGACAACTGTGTCACTCATGTGCCTGACCATTATCTCATTAAGTACTCTGATGACACTGCTTTAATAGCACTCATAAGGAGCTACAACCACAAGACTACTTTGACAGTGTGGATCAGGTAGCGCGGTGGTGTGAGTAGAACTCCCTCATTATGAATACAATGAAAACAGAGGAAGGCATCTTTGGAAACATCCATCTTACCCCAGCTCCAATCATTATTCACAATGAACCCATAAAACAGTCCCCCTCTTTTAAATACCTGGGGGTGCTTGTGGACAGTTCCCTGTCCTGGTCAATCCATATTGACTACATTTACAAAAAAAGTTCAACAGAGGGTTTATTTCCTGAGAAGACTTCGATCATTTGGAGTGCGAAAGGACATTTTACATCTGTTCTACTGTTCCACAGTCCAAAGTGTCTTTTTGTATGGAAGAGAAGTCTGGTTCTGGGGTCTCACTGTACAGCTGAAAGCCAGGATACAAAGACTGTTGAACATCTGCTCTAAACTGGTGGGCCACTCAGTGGATTTTTCCAGAGGAGTACTGATCACTGTCTAAGACTAGCAAATAAGATTGCTGCAGATTCGTCACATGCCTTGCATGAGGAGTATCAGCTTCTGCCCTCTGGGAGACGTTTCAGGGTACCAAGCAGCAAAAGGAATAGACGCAAGCACTCCTTCATTCCTCCACACTCCACAACCTTATTGAACAAGCAGTGGAGCATAAAGTGATGCCCCCCCCCTTTCCGTTGCACACACACATTTACACATACATATAGACATACGTTTTATTTTTTTATTCAACCTTTATTTATACAGGGTAGTTCCATTGAGAGGAAACCTCTCTTTTTCAAGGACGCCTTGTTCACATTCACACCAGGAAGCTGCCCAGTACAACCACAAACTGACCTGTGGCCACTGAGCAGTTGGGGTTAAGGGCCTTGCTCAAGGGCACCACAGTGGTGTTAAGGAGGGTTGGGCAAACACTGCTATGTTATCTGTCCCACCCAGATCTAATCCTGCTGGTCCAAGGATCGAACCCGCAACCCTCCGCTCACCAGTCCACATCCCTAACCATGAGGCCACCACTGCCACACATACACCTATGCATGCAGGCACGCACAAATGCATACAAACACACAACATAGGACTGCCCCTCCCCTTCCCCATCTATCTCTCAATTTGGATTTGGACTGTATCTTTAGTGTTTTGCTATGAGTCTTTTATGTGTTTTTATGCGTTCTGTTTTCATGTATTTTAATGAACGAGTGTTGCAACACAAATTTCTGTGTAAACGGACAATAAAGAGCTTATATTAATATGGCAACTCAGCGGCATGATGTCACATGTCACCAAGAAAAACAGGCTGGACAAAGTTTTAAAGGGAGGGGCCCAGAAAAGTGGGTGGAGTCAGAAGTGTCATCAAGAGTTTGAAAATCAATAGAAAGAAGGGAGGGCAACCAGAGGATGAGAAGAATGTTCCGGTTTAGTTTTCATCCATCAGAGAGAAAAATAACTGTCAACTCTTCCTGCTTTCATTTTGAAAGATGACTTTTATTTTGAAAGTTTCTGTCTGCTTACTGTTACTGGGCTTCCTTTTAATCAGAGATTGTTTCTGGTTGTAACCTTGAGAAGGCATCTTTCCCTCTCAGCAGTTTCCTCCTCAGGACCGATAATGGTTTATATTTTTATTTTTATGACTTTATATTTAACATGTGAGCAGAAGGAGGATTTACTCGGTTTTCAGTGACGGTAATGGGAGCGTTTTTATTTCCTGGTGATTATCGCTAATATAATTTTAACGTTTCAACAGCTGACACCGCAGCAAAGGCGTTTTAATTTTAGTTTGATCACAGAGCGAGGATGGACAGGGTCTACAACCTGCGGAACCACAGCCACATCAGGCATTAACAAATACAGGGAAAAGGTTTCAAATTTATAACAAAAAAACATAAACTCATAACTATTTTTTTAAAATTGCAATAAAAAGTTGTGAATTTATAGTCAATATGTTGAAAATTTCAAAAAGTCATAAATTTGTAGGAAAAAATTCTATATTTATAAATCAAATATTCTTTAAAACGTAATTTATTTTTTAAAAAATCTATATGCGGAAATAAAAATTTATGCTTAAAATTTGTCAAAAAAGAGAAAAATTCAAAATTTATTTAAAAAGCTTGATTTATTTAAATTTACTATTTAAAAATGTAAAAATCTGTGAGAAAAAAATCACAGTGTCATTCATTTACACTGCTATTTATTTACTCCATCACAGATTTAGTGTCCCGATTTGACTACGAAGAGCACAAATTAACATCATAATTCATAAATTGGAACAGATGTTTAGTTGTTAAAAGGCATTAGAAAAAAGTTCAAATGTGACATATTTATGAAAATTTTATAACAAATTTATGACAACAAAAAGTAAATTCTCTTAAAATAGTAGCAAACTTATGAGGAAAAATTTCCAAGAAAAGAGTCCAAATATTTGAAAATGCTGTTCTGTCTTTTTATGAATATTAATGAGTGAGTGGAATAATGCTCCTCCTCCTCCTGATCTGCTCCTGTTTCCTCATCTTCCTCTGCTCCCTTTGAGTCCTGATCCAGAACAAATCAAACATTTAAACAGGAGAAAATTAAAAGTAAAACAGCTGCTAAATGTATGGCCACAACAAACACTTGAATGCTTGGATCTTTTTCCTGAACCCTGAAAATGTTTTTTTCTTTAAAGGGGTGATTGACTGAAAATTTGTGTTTTTGCAGGTTTTAAGCCAATATCAAAATGCTCACTTCTTTTAAAAAAAAACCACCCAACCTTTATATCGTTTTTGTCTCTGAGCACAATGTCATAAACATGGTAAACCCAGCCTTGATACCCACCCGCTGCTCTATAATTGGCCAGCCTAGCTGTCTGTCATGTAGATGAGTGGGGAGCCAAAGGCATTAACTTCAGCGCTAATAGTGGTACTTGGGAGTTAGCTTACTACACTTTATATTCTTATTTTTCTTAGATTTCAGTCCCCCTATTAGACATCCCTGTTTCCAGATGGTTCACTAATCCAGTCAATAACATAGCTTGCATCTATCTGGCTTATTTTGTTACATTTTTGCTGTGATGCTACATCAAACTGTTAGCATTAGCTTGTCTAGGCAGTCGTCACTGTAACCACATTACAGTTCACCTCAGCGGGGACAGGCTGACAGACAGGCCTCCTGACATTAGCTTAACTGTTGAGCCGACCTTTTTTGATTGCTATTTTCTATAAATTCTAGTTATTTTAGCTCAGTTATTTTCTCTAACTGAAACCTAAGGCAGCTAACTGAAGCTAGCAGTTTAGCCACTTATTCACGAATGTTTCTGTGTTTATTGTACTCCACAGACCGGTCATTTCCTATCAACCACTGAAACCGCACACTCCTGTCCACCAGTGATGCTTTATTTCATTCATTCACAAATTTGGCTCAGGCTCGTGCGGTATTTGAAATGGCACAGACATAAACAAACATGATAGCTGCTAGCTGCTAAGGTAACTGGGGGAACTATTAAACGGCTCAGTCTGGTTACAAAAATGATCAAAATGTGAAACACGAACTTTATAAAGAAAAAAACGATCTGCCCACACACTATTTCCAGCATGTACAATGATAAGTGAAAGTGATAGAATTGATTTATTGACAAAAAAGCACCGAGGAATAGGAAAATATAATGGAAGCAGAATAGGGACTGCGGGCAGACTGGAATGTGGAACTACATTATTCTACATTGTGCAAGAGGTCCAATCAAGCTAGAAGCTAGCCAGCTAAGATTAGCATTAATGATGTCAGAGGGAGGGCGGAGTTAAATGCGGGTCTTGGGAAGTTAAAGAGATGGGCACTGATGCAAGCCGTTCTGAGAAAGGCTGTAAAAGCTGAGTGACACTGATGCTGCAATAATTAAACAATTAAAGGCAATCTGACTAAAATATGTCACAAACATTTCAGTAAGACCCATAGGAGCTGTCAACATGTTGGAAAAGTGCAGTAAATGACGCATTCAACACTGAGATCTCAGAAAGAACTCCTCGTCATCTATAGCAGCTCTGTTAACAAGATAACAAGATAATAAGGTAAGGAGATACTGAGGTAAAGAAGTAATGTGTTGACAAAATAACTACCAACAAGACAGCTCGATAATGAGGTAACTATCATGATAAAACACATTAAAATAGTAAAGAAAACTATGAAAAAAACATTAAATACAGGGACCAAACATAAAAAAACAAGGGGAATAACAGCAAAAAAGAAAGAAAGAACATGTTTTTTTCTCTTTTTCCCCTACAGTAATTATTGTGTAATTTGCAGGCTGTATTATAAAGTATGAGGTGCCATTTGTACAAAAACAATGGTGGCAGTCATTTTTAAAAGGTGGACATTTTTGTGTTCAGTGGATTGGCAAATATTAACATTACACTAATATATTAAACATTAATGTTAAACATCTATTAAATACTTAAAGGAAACATCTAGTTTTTCATGCAAATGTACAGGAAGTATCTATAACATTCAAGTAAATCCTACTCTTAACTCTTAAAGTTGGTAGCAGATTAAATTTGTTTCAAATAATAAAATAAATGCCTACAACCAGCAGCAGCCAATACACACTCACTCTGTCAGGATCATATAAAAAGACATAAAACCAGCAGCTGTTGGAACAGAATTACACAGATTGTTTTACAGACTAAATTAAGACGTCATTACTGTATGTCAGACAGAGGATTACACAGTACTCAGATTACTGCATATGCAAAGATTTTTTTAACCTGCAGACCAAGTTGAATGTGACATTACGGCTCAAATTTAAAATAAAAACATCAGACTTGTCATTTAGACAAAATTCTGTAGCTCCACCTGAGTTTGTCAAGAACAAAAAGGAAAAAAGCTCATTTAAAGAGAACTTTTGCAAATTTTAAAGGAAAGCCACAAACCAAATGTCAGTAGAAGTAAATTTAAGTAAAAAAAAGTCACAAATTGTTGAGTGAAAAATTAGAAGTTTACAAGACAAAAGGTTAAAAATTTACAGTGAAAAGGTGTCAAATGTATTAACAGAAAGGTGAAAATGTATCAGAAAAAATCAACATGTATAACAAAAAAGCTCTATATAGAAAAAAAGTTTTTACAATACGTGTAAAAAGTTGCAAATTTACAAAAAAAATCTGTGTGTCTCTATTTCAGGTTTGAATATTTCAGGAGAATCCTGCAGAAATTAGTGCATAAAGTTAAATGATGGAGGATTAGTAAAGTGTTCAGTAACAGATTAAATGCAAATTTGATCTGATGAAGTAGCAGTTTACCTGGTTTCTGAGGCTCAGGCATGACTCCTCTGACTACTCCTGCTCCTCCATCCTTTTATAACACCTCCTCCCCTCTAACACCCTCCCTATAAGGAGAAGAGAAGCATTGAGACTGTCACCTAAAACCTCCCAAAGCCAGGGCCATTTCACTATATGACCACCATCACTGGATAAGATCAGGATGTGGACCATGACAAAATCAAACCTGAAAAAAGCAGAAGTCAGACATCTTTTTTTTCTGTATTTTTATTAAAAATAAAACTTAAGGGTGGACTTCCGGTTATGGCGGCTACGTAGGAGGACACGTCTCACTCTGCTCTGCTCCTAGAGATAAAAAGTCGGCAAATAACTCTCTCATTTGGAACAGAACCTATCCCAGCGTTTGGGCGAGGATATGCCGGTGAAGCCTAAGGCTGGGAAATCAGGTGGAGGAAAAATTGAACCGCCGAAACAGTCCAAGTTAACGGACCTTCACGTCTGTGACGAAGCAGAAAAAGCTCCAGATATGGCGGAGAAAGCTAGCGGTGGTGCGGTGACTGCTGGCGACGGCACAGGTGCGGTGCTCGCTGCCATTAGTTCAATGAGAGCAGACTTTTCCGCTAAATTTGATGGGATTGTAGCAGCGATAGAAGGAATGAGAAAGGAATTAAGTGACTGTATGGAACGAGTAACGCAGGTGAAGCTTCAAATTTCCAGTGCTGAGGATGACGTCACCAGCCTTCAATTAAAGGTGCGCACTTTGGAATTAAAAAATAAACGTCTGGAAGATAATGTCCTGGACTTGGAGTCCCGGTCGAGACGGAACAACCTGAGGCTGGTGGGTCTACCGGAGGGAACCGAGGGTCGGGACCCATGTTCCTTTTTGGAAAAGTGGATTCCAGAAGCGCTGAACAACGCGGAGCTGCAATCATCAGTCGTTTTAGAAAGCGCCCACCGAATTGGTCCACCGAGAGCTAATAAGGCATCACCGAGGACGCTGATTATGAAGTTCCTCAGCTACAGAGACAGGATGACGATCTCCAACGCGGCGCGAGCCAAAGGAGAAATTAAATACCAGGATCAACAGGTGCGGTTCTACCCAGATTTGGCCACAGCAATCCAACAATTAAGGAAACAGTTTGACCCCATCCGTAAAGAGCTGCGCAACCTTGGGATTCGTCATGGAGTGATTCACCCTGCAAGACTGCTGGTCACATATAAGGGCAGAACAGACATCTTCAAGACCCCTGAGGAGGCGCAGGAGCTCATCAAGCAGATCCAAGTAGAGACTGGTGGGAGCTAAGCATGAACAAAATATAAGGTAGAATATTTAAGCATTTGCACAGGCATCTAACTGATCTGAAGCATATAGCAAGTTTACAAAATATAGATTGTATTATATATTAAAAAAAAACCTATGATGTACAAAGTTGCTATAAAATTTTGGAGTTAAGTTGGAAAACTACAGAAGAGAGTTAATGTTACGTCATTAAAAGCAGTAGAGTTAGGGTGATTGGGAGGATGAAGAAGGAGTGGCTTTGGCTGGTCCTCGTGGGTGTGGAGCGGTCGATGGCTATAGCGGGAGACGGAATTTTTTTTTGATTTTGGGGGGATTATCACGAATGTGGGAAGGGGGAATTTGTTTGTGTGTAGTTTGTAGAATGAATGTTCAACCACTCATGTTTTTGCTTCTCTGTATGAGCATGTTTACACTGCGAGGCAATCCCAAACTCCCTATTGATCATAGACCAAAGCGTTAATCTTAATTGAACTTCATGGAATTGCAGAGGTCTACAAAATTTAAAAAAACTTAAACAAGTTATGAATAAAATAAAAGACATAGGTTCAAAAATTGTGTTTTTACAAGAAACTCATCTAATAGAGGAGGATGTAAAAAGAATTAGGAGTAGATGGCAAGGAAGTGTATTCACCTCATCATTTTCATCCCGAGCCAGGGGAGTTATGACTCTCATACATAAATCAGTCCCATTTCAAGTGAAAAATGTAATTGGAGACAAATTTGGAAGATATCTAATCATTCAAGGATCTTTGTTATTAGAAAATATAAATCTGGTGAACTTATACGGTCCCAATATAGATGATCAAAAATTCTTTGCTAATTTATTTCTTATTTTATCATCACTTACAGGGCAACATATAATAGCAGGGGATTTTAATTGTACATTGAATCCCGGTATAGATAGATCAACAGGACTGGACTGTACGCACAATGGATGCAGGATGATCATTAAGCATTTTATGAAAGAATTGAGATTGCTAGATATATGGAGAGAAATGAAACCACAAGTTAAAGCCTACTCTTGTTATTCTAATACCTACAAGACATTCTCACGTATTGACTATTTTTTGATCTCCACAGAATTAAGGTCCAAGATTCAAAACTGCTTTTATGGTAATATTGTGATCTCTGATCATGCACCCTGTTGTCTCATATATGTAGATAAGAAATTGACAAAGGAACCAGGTAGGTGGCAATTTCAGCATAAATGGCTTCAGGATAAGGAATTTGTTAAGTACATAGAAAAACAGATAGATGAGTTCTTTGATATCAATACTACACAAACATCAGCATGTATAAAGTGGGAGGCTTTCAAAGCTTTTATTAGGGGGCATATTATTAGTTATACAGGTTCAAAATCTAAGAAGACTCGAGAGGAGAGAGTCCAATTGGAACATAAAATAAAAATTCTTCAAGAAAAAGTGTATGCAGGAAGTGACACAAAGTTAGAGAATGAATTACTGATTCTGAGAGCTGAATATGACAAAAAATCAGTGAATAGAGCTGCCTCGAGTCTTCTAAGATTGAAGCAATCTTTTTATGAACAAGGTGAAAAATCAGGAAAATTATTGGCATGACAGATTAAACAATTAGAATTTAAAACACCAATTACCAGTATTATAAGTAACGGACAGGTAGTTGTAGATCCTTTAGAAATTAATAGAGCCTTTAGAGATTACTATGAAAAATTATATGACACAAAAAATGAAACTGACTTAACAAAACTAAATGGGCTTTTGGACGGATTATCTATACCATGTATTCCAAATGAAAACAGGGAGATACTGGAGTCTAAAATTAGTCAAGAAGAAGTTGGGCTAGCCATTGATAATATGAAATCAGGAAAAAGTGCAGGACCAGATGGTCTTCCAGTTGACCTTTATAAAAAATTTAAGAATAAATTAATAAAACCTTTTTTGGAAATGGTTTTAGAAGCATTTCAAAATAGTAATTTACCACCATACATGAATAATGCCTTAATTATACTGTTGCTAAAACCAGGTAAACCCTCTAATAAATGTGAAAATATGAGACCAATAAGCCTATTAAATGCTGACCTTAAGATAATCTGTAAAATTTTAGCAAGACAAATACAAGAAATATTACCAATATTATTAACCGAGATCAGAATGGCTTTATAAAGGGAAGACAAGGCTTCCATAATGTAAGAAGACTATTTAATATTATTTATTCTAATAAAGAAGCACCGGATACAGCTCTCCTATCATTGGACGCCGAAAAGGCCTTTGATAGGGTCGAATGGCCCTTTCTTTTTGAAGTCTTACAAAGGTTTGGACTTGGAAATAATTTCATAAAATGGGTTCAGATAATATATAATAATGCTACAGCAGAAATCCTAACAAACAGCAATATCTCAAAATCAATAAAATCAATAGAGGATGTCGACAAGGCTGTCCACTTTCACCTTTACTGTTTACTATGGCAATTGAACCTTTAGCGATGGCAGTACGTTTACATCCACAAATATATGGAATTAAAGTAGGACCAACAGAACATAAAATCTCCCTGTATGCCGATGACATAATTTTGTTTATGTCGAATCTTAAAAAATCAATTCCGACCTTGTTGAATTTAATAAAGAATTTTGGGGAAATATCAGGATATAAAATAAATAAAACTAAATCTTCAATATTAATGCTAAATGAGACCCAGAGAAATCACCCAGCTCCTGAGGTAAATCAATTCAATGTTGTAAATCAGTTTAAATATTTAGGAATTCAAGTTGTGCCTAAGCTAGAATTAGTCGCCAGTACCAACTATGAAGCCTTAATGACAGACATTAATGAGTTACTTCAGAGATGGATGTCACTACCAATGTCGATGATAGGGAGAATCAATATACTTAAAAGTAATATCTTACCTAAAATACTTTATTTATTTCAATACATTCCTTTACCACCACCTTCAGATCTATCTCAAGAATAAAAAAAAAGTTAGTGGAATTTAATATGGAACAATAGGAAGGCTAGATACGTCTGTCCTTACTATATTTACCATTTGATCGTGGAGGTCTGAAATGTCCAAACTTTATGTTGTATTACCTGGTCAGCACAATGAGGTCTATGACATATTATTTTTCATCAAATGATCTCCCTCACTGGACTGAAATGGAATCATACAATTTACCTTTACCTCTTTCCCATATTCATATACTCAGACTCGGCAAAAAAAATTACAGAAACAAGTTAAAAATCCATTTGTAAAGCATATGATCAAAATATGGTGTGAAACCAAAAAATATTTAAAAGAACCACACTTATTGTCACAATTTAGCCCAATATGGGGTAATCAATATTTTAAGCCAGGGAGAGCGGATGCTGTATTTAAAGTATGGAATTTAAAAGGGATTCAAAAGATTCAAGATTTATATCTGTCATGTTCAGATAACATAATGTCTTTTGAAGAGCTGAGGATCAAATTTAATCTTAATAGAACACATTTTTAAAAATATCTTCAGCTTAGGAACTTTATTCGATCAAATCAAAATAATGCTCTCACTTGACCTATTTATTCATCCTTGGAAAAAATTTTGACGAAAGATAGTAAGAGAAAGGGTATTATTTCAGAGTTTTGTAACTCATTGACACTATCCTCAAGTGAAAACTCACAGAAAAGATTGAATTATTGGAAAGAAGACCTGCAAACTGAAATTTCAGAGGAACAATGGGAATTGGCTTGTACAGAAGCTCAAACCAAAATCAATAAATGTACGTCTTAAATTGATACATTTTAAATGTTTAATGCGGATGTATGTTACACCGGTGGAATTAAATAGATATACAAAACATACCAGATACGTGCACAAATGTATGGAAAGTAAAGGAACCTTATTTCATTGCGTATGGGAATGGCAGAAAAATTAGAATGTATTTGGAAGAGGTGGAGGGTAACAATTGAAAAAATAATTTCAAAACAAATCATATTGAATCCTAAATTGTTTTTGTTGGGTCTGCATCCAGAAAAGCATAACTTTAATAAAAGTGAAAAAGCATTCATAGACCTCAGTTTGCTTAACGCCAAAAAATGTATTGCACTATTGTGGAAAAAGACTCATAGACCAGATGTGACTCAGTGGTTAAAACAGATGTTAACAAACCTTCCACTAGAAAGAATAACATACATACTGAAATCAAAGGAAATTGTGTTTGAGAATATATGGAGACCTTTCATTGATTATGTAAAGAATTTAAACATAACTTTTGAAGAAGAAGGTGAATGATGTGTGTGGACCTTGTAAATTCCAAACTGGTGAATGTATTCAATTCAATTCAATTCAACTTTATTTATATAGTGCCATTTCACAACAACAGTCATCTCATAGCACTATCAACTGTAGGGGGGACCCCCACAGTTGCAGAAAGACCCCAGCAATCAGGCGATCCCCTGTGAGCAAGCACTTGGCGACGGTGGAGAGAGGAAAAACTCCCTTTTAACAGGAAGAAACCTCAGCAGAACCAGGCTCAGGGGAGGGGCAGTCATCTGCTGCGATGGCTGGGGGGTGAGGGGATAGAGAAGAAGAAAAGAACAGACATGTAGAGAGCAACAGCACGATGGGGACTCAATCTATGGGAGAGAGAACAAACAAATGTTAATGACCAGCAAAAAAAATATTTCATAGAGAGTGAGGAAAGGAGTGAGGCCCAGTGCATTACTGGAGGTCCCCCGGCTGACTAAACCTATTAGCAGCATAACTAAGGGAGGGTTCAGAAACACATGATCCCTCCCTAATTGTAGGCTATATCAAAAAGGTAGGTTTTAGCCCTAATCTTAAAAACAGAGATCGAGTCTGACTCCCGAATCCAGATTGGCAGCTGATTCCACAGGAGAGGAACTTGATAACTGAAGGCTCTGCCTCCCATTGTACTTTTGGAGATTCTAGGTATTACAAGTAATCCTGCATTTTGGGAGCGTAGTGCTCTGTTAGGATGATACGGTAGTATCAGATCTTTTAAATAAAAAGTATATTATATGTATATATATTATATAGTATATAATATGTATACTTATGTAATGGATTGCCTAGACTAAACAGAGGAGCATTGTTGAAGACCTGTTCTTGTTAGTGGTTGTCGATGTTTTTAGTACATTTTTTTTTATTACTTTAGTGTTAGTGTTTGATTGTTTGTGTTATGTTTGTAAAAAAAGGTTCAATAAAAAATACTGTGGAAAAAAAAAATAAAACTTAAGAAGCAGAATTTTCTCTAAAGAGTTAATATCAAAATAAAATGCATGACATCTTGCACAAAACAACGGGAATGTCATAAACTGACCTTTTTAAGGGCTGCGGAAGGACACCACACGCTCACTGTGGTTTCTGCACATTTATTGACAAAAAGACGAACATATGAAGAACACTAAACATACAAATACAGAATGATGAATGTGCCAGAGGAGAGCAGGGCTCAACATCCATAGGTTGACAGAAGCCTGGGGATGCTAGGCAAAGGGGAATGATCCAGCCAGAGCACACCCGAAAGGATGCAGGGCTCACGGCTGGCATAAAAGGGGAAAAGACTAACCTTGGATGGAGCTCTCCCGTTCTCCTCAATGGCGAAACCAATTACACTCAGAGCTGGACTGAGCATCTGAGGACGGAAATAGTAGGACACGACAACGGGGAAAGGTTGTCATGCCCTTAAATACTGTTTCTTAATGTGTGGCAGGAGTGGATACATGAGTGGAGAAAGTAACACAATCAATGACAGCCGTGCAACCCACGAACCAGTTTGACAGCCGGAAGCTGCACAGCACTGTCAAAATAAAACACAAACTGGAAACCATAATGATACAACAACAACACAATCCCGCAACGTAAATAATCATACTACAAGTACAAAATGACACAATAACTAAACAAGAACCAAATACGGCAGACAGGATAACCCAGGAAACAGACAGAAAAAGAATAAATTTAAACTGAAGACTGGGCAAGGTGCCCACCCGTGCCCAGGATCATGACATGAAAGAAACCAAGAAGAACTAGAAAAGCACTCACAGAGTGCATACGTCTGTCAAGGCTCCTTCCGTCCCTCATGGATCACCTCCAAAATATAATGGGTTTGTGTGTAGGCCTAGAGCCACTTGTGGTGAAAATTGCATCAAAGTCTGTCCAGTAGTTTTGGAGGATTGTTGCTAACACACTGTGAGAAGAGCCTTGGCTGAAGTATGCATTCTCAGATCATCACCAAATGTAATAGTTTCCTTTCTAGACCAAGAACCACCTCTGGTGAAAATTTCATCCCAATTCATCCATTAGTTTTTGTGTAATCCTGCTGCACAAATACAAAGCCCTTGGGGGAGGTATGCACTCTCAGATCATCACCAAAATCTATTTATCTGTTCCCCGTGCCATTACACACCTTTCCTGAAAACTTCATTGAAATCTGTTCATAACTTTTTGAATTATGTTGCTAACAGACAAACAAACAAACCAACACCGGCAAAAACATAAACCCCTTGATGGAGGTAAAAAAAAAAAAAAAGACAAAAGAAAAGGTAAAACCAGACATCAGCCATCTTGGTGGTGTGTGAAGTTTGTGACTTGGTGGTGCTGACAGGAGAGCTGATAGTAATGTCAACTTCTGTCTTTAAACTCCATTTTAAAATAAATCCATTTTCATAAATGTAACTGGTCCCAGGATGGCTAGGTTTGGGACCTGTCCATTCTTTCTTCACTGAGTGGCAGCAGAAAATTTCAAACATCCCACCAGAACACTAAATTTTAACAGGTTAAATTTGCAACTTCTTCTCCTCAATTTGCTATTTTTTTTCTTGTAAATTTATAACTTTTTTCTTGTAAATGTTTTTCAAAAACTTGCAACCTTTTTTCAAAAAGTTGTAACTTTTTCTTGTAAATTTTCAACTTTTTCCTCAAAAATTTCTAACTTTTTTCTCAAAAATTTGCACCTTTTTTTCTCAAGACTGCAACTTTTCTCTTCTAAATGTAACTTTTCTCAAAAATTTGCAACTTTTGTAATTTTTTAACCTTTTTCTCAAAAATTTGCAACTTTTTCCTGATAAATTTGTAACATTTTTCAAAAATTTGCAACTTTGATTTTGTAAATTTGCAACTTTTTCCTATAACTTTGCAACTTTTTTGAAAAATTGGCAGCTTTTTTCCTGTGAATTTGCAGCTTTGTTCTTGTAGATTTGAAACTATTCTTGAAACCCCTTAGCATGATCAACCATATCAAGATGGCTGCGTGTCCACACGCTGCGGCTAGATGGGCCAGACTACTGCGCTTGTTTCTGTTTTACCTGCCTTTTTTTCTCTCCTTCTGCAACAGACTAATTACCTACAGTTGCCAGGAATTTCTAGGCATTGGCCGCCAACTTAACTTCGACATCTCCAGCGCTTATTCCAGCAATCAATATCACATCCCTGAGGAAATCGCCAGACCTCCGGGCGCTCCGTGGATTGTTATCGGGCCCTGCAAGAGGCACAGACGGCACTGAGAAAGAAAGAAGAAATGAGGCTGTAGGGCTGGCCTCTGTGCTCAGCTGTGCAAACAACCCACCAAACCTTCAATTTTTCTCACCAACACCAGATCCCTCGCCAACAAAATGAATGAACTGCGATCAGAGATCACCTACAACTGCTACGTCTGGGACTGTTGTATTCTGATTGTGACTGAGTCTTGGTTTCACTCGCTCTTCCCAGACGCCACTGTGGAATTACCAGGCCAAACTACACACCATTTCAGCCGCAACACAGATTCTGGTAAGGCAGAGGTGTTGGGCTCTGTGTTTATGTGCTTCAGACTTGGTGTAATAACAGCACAATAACTGAAAGCCACTGTTCATCGGACTTACAGGCCCTGTCTTTTCTGTGTAGGCCCTTCTATCTACCCCACGAGCTAATGGCAGTAATTGTAACAGCTGTTTACGTCCCTCCAGACGCTAGCGTTAGCTTAGCACTCAGCCACCTCCAGCACATCATTAGCAGGTAACAGAAAGATCACCCCGACGCAGTCCACATTATTGCAGGGGATTTTAACAAAGTATGCTTAAAGACTGTACTCCCCAAATTCCACAAACATGTTAAGTGTCCCACAAGAGGGGAAAGAACACGTTTACAGCAACATTAAGCACGCCTTCAGAGCCACCCCCTCACCTGGTGGTAAGGGGGTGACTGGAGCCACTCCTGGAGGCTGTCACCCATCCCTGGAGGGTGACAGAACCTCAGTGAGGACCTGGACAGCAAGCTTAGTCAGCTCAACCTCAGGGCGTACGGAGCAGAAGAAGACTGGGCAGCTTTCAAAGACATGGTGTACGACACCTCAGTCACTGATCTGGGCCAGAACACACACAAACACCAAGACTGGTTCGATGAAAACGATGAGGACATCCAAAAGCTGCTTGACGAGAAGCGTGAAACCCACAGAGCATAGCAGCAAGACAGCAGACCTGCCTCTAAGAAGGCAACCTTCAACTCCATCAAAGGAAAGGTGCAGACAAAGCTCAGAGAGATGCACGACTTCTGTCTCAGCAAAAAGGCAGATGAAATACAGCAGCATGCTGACAGCAACAACTCCAAACGCTTCTATGATGCCCTTAAGACCATCTATCGGCCTCAGTCTTCTGGAACATCGCCACTGCTCAGTGCTGACGGGTCCACTCTCCTCACCGACAAGAACACAAACCTGGAAAGATGGGCAGAACATTTCAGCAGTGTCCCGAACAGACCTTTGTCCATCAATGCAGAAACCATCACTCGCATGCCCCAAGTAGAGATGAACACGTCTCTGGCAGAACCTCCAACAGAATCAGAAGTCCAAAAAGCAATCACTCCTTTTGAACCGCAAAGCACCAGGCTCTGATTCCATCCCAGCTGAAATCTACAAGGCAGGAGGACCAGTTCTAATACAGAAACTCACTGAGCTCTTTCAGACCATGTGGCAACAGGGAGTTATCCCCCAGGAGCTCAAGGATGCCTCCATTGTCCATCTCTACAAGAGAAAAGGAAACAGGCAGTCCTGCAACAACCACCGTGGGATCTCTCTCCTTATCATTGTCGGCAAGATCCTTGCAAGAGTCCTTCTCAACCTCCTCATTCAGCACATGGAAGGCAGTCACCTGCCGGAGAGCCAGTGTAGCTTCAGAGAGGGTCATGGGACTGCTGACATAATCTTCACCGCACACCAACTTCAGGAGAAGTGTCAAGAGCAGAACAGGGACCTCTACACAACATTTGTAGATCTGACCAAGGCTTTTGATACTGTCAGTCGTGAGGGGCTGTGGAAGATCATGGTGAAGTTCGGCAGC
Source organism: Pholidichthys leucotaenia (assembly GCA_020510985.1). Classification (NCBI taxonomy): domain Eukaryota; kingdom Metazoa; phylum Chordata; class Actinopteri; order Cichliformes; family Pholidichthyidae; genus Pholidichthys; species Pholidichthys leucotaenia. The sequence goes on along the minus strand of CM035838.1, from coordinate 238,360,256 downwards.
CCAGACAAGTTCATCAGCATGGTGCACCAGTTCCACGACAGCATGCTTGCTTGAGTACTGGACGATGGAGACTCCTCCAAAGCTTTCCCAGTCACCAATGGGGTCAAGCAGGGCTATGTACTCGTGCCCACACTTTTCAGCATGATGTTCACAGCCATGCTGTCTGATGCCTTCTGTAACAATGAAGAAAGTGCCATCAGGATCAGGTACAGGATGGACAGCAGGCAATTCAACCTGCGGAGTCTCCAAGCCAAAACCAAGGTGGAAGGGGACTCAGTGCGCGACTTCCTGTTCGCCGACGACTCCGCACTCAACGCCACTACAGAGGCCCAGATGCAACAGAGCATGAGCTGCTTCTCCACTGCTTGCGAAAACTCTGGGCTCACAATCAGTACAAAGAAAACCAAGGTCCTGCACCAACCCACACCGTAGAAGACTTACGTGGAACCAGCCATCACTGTCAACAGGAAGACCCTCAAGGCTGTCAACAAGTTCACGTACCTCGGCAGCACACTATCCGGGTCTGTCAACATCGACGACGAGGTTGATTCGTGCATTGCCAAGGCAAGCTCAGCATTCAGATGGCTGCGTGCAACAGTGTGGGAAAGGAGAGGTATCAGGCTGACCACAAAACTGAAGGTGTGCAAGGCAGTTGTCCTGCCTTCCGTACTGTACGCCTGCGAGACCTGGACAGTCTATGAGCGCCATGCCAGAAAGCTAAACCGCTTCCACCTGAACTGCTTCAGAAAGCTCCTGAAGATCACCTGGCAAGACAAAATCCCTGACACAGAGCTCCTCTCCTGAGCTGAGCTGCCTAGCATCCACACCCTGCTCACGAGAGCCCAGATTAGGCGGGCTGGCCACCTTGTTCGTATGCCCGACTCACGCCTACCAAAGAGACTGTTCTACGGCGAACTAGCAGAGGGCAAGCACTCACAAGGTGATCAGAAGAAGCGCTACAAAAACACTCTTAAGGCCTCCCTGAAGAGCTTTGACATCAGTCCTGACACCTGGGAGACCCTACCGCTTGACCGACCACACTGGCATAGCTGCACCAGCAAAGGTGCTGCCTCCTTTGAGCTGAACAGGACTGCCAAGGCTCAGAGAAAATGTGAGCTTCGCAAGTCTAGAGCCACCCCTGTATCTTCTGCCCGTCAGACCACCTGTGCCCAACCTGCAGCGGAGCCTTCCGCACCAGCAGTGGACTGATCAGCCACAGCCGGACACACTGCACCCAGTTGTCTTCCCTGTGATGTCTTTGGTCATCGTTGAGAACGACGGACAAACAACAGTGGTGGGAAAATTTCTTCACTGTGGCCCCATTCAATAACGATCCCTTCGCTCTCGTGTCAATCAGCAGCGACAACTCCTCACCATCCAGCATCACCTTGCAGAAATTGAACTCGTTGGTACTCGGGGACACCGCATGGACAGCTGTCGGGGCGGGTGAAGTTGTTTTTCTCTGTGGGCTCTCCAGCTCGGACATATGACACACCCTGGCATAATGGTTCAAGCGACGACACTTGCCACAGTGCTTCCCTCCAGCCGGGCATTTCCTAGCCTTGTATTGGTGCTTCGCGGACCCACAACCCATACACAAGGGTTTTCTCGGGGCAGACCTCAGGTTGATAGCGTTGGTTTCTGCACTGTCGCTGGTCGCGCTAACCTCACTGTCAGGGTCTGCTACTAATGCTGTGGCAGTAGGCCCCAACTGCCGTTGTGATTGGCGTCACTTTAGCTCCGAAGCTAGCTTGTCTGCAGCCTCCACTTGGAGGGCTAGCTTGACAGCCTTGGCTAACGTCAGGTCACTCGGCGCCAAAAGCAGCCTAGCTCATAAAGCACTGCTGGTTGTGTGCTCTGCCAGTTGGTCACGTACCATTCCTTCCTCCAATGGCCTGAAACAATATATGCTAGCCAGCTACTGCAGGTCGGCGACAAACTGGCGGACAGGCTTACCCACTCTCTGGTGTCGTTGTCAGAACCGAATCCTCCAGACGGTGATGTTGTCCAAGGTGTGGAAATGGCACGCTAGCAACTTGACCACATCCTCATATGAGTCGGCAGCTCCGAGTGTATGCAGGATACGCTGGCCCTCAAACCCCAAATTATGCACCAGAAGCACACATGCCCTCAGTTTATCTAGCTTACCCAGGTCGAGCGCCGTGATGTAGCCCTGAAAGGTGGGAAACCATCTTGGCCAGGGCACAGGTGGCTCGCTCGGGAGCTCCAGGAAGGGCCGAAGCGGTGAAACACACACCTCCATTTTTTATTCTCGTCGCCAAAATGTTATGTATGGAATTACCTTTGAATGGCGAGGCCAGATGCACGATAGAACTCAGCTTTATTAACAGGGTGGTCACACACAACACAGCCACCAGGCAAGGGAATCAGCAAAGAGGACGGATGAAGATGCCTGCTGGTATTTATGGGGCGGTGTAGTGGCAGAAGAGGAAGGGCCGCCACTACACTGCGCTTCATAATAAAAAACAATATCACAGATGCTCTTTGTGGACTACACCTCAGCTTTCAACACCATCATCCCATACATCCTGATCAATAAACTGCATCTCCTCCAGATCTCCCACAACCACCACCACCACCACCACCTGCTCCTGGATAAAAAAAACCTTTCTCACCAGCTGCCTACAGTCAGACTCGGTCCCCACCACTCCTCCACACTGTCAGTCAGCATTGGCTCCCCCCAAGGCTGCGTGCTAAGCCCTCTACTGTACTCCTTGTACACAGTTGACTGTATTCCACCCTACCCAACCACCATCATAGTGAACAGTGTTGGGAGTAACGTGTTTGGACTGTGGAAAATTAACGTTTTCTTTGGATCACTGCACATCGGATGAATCCATAGCATAAAGGTAACATAAACATGGACAGCTTTCATGTCCCACACTGACACATGTGCAGCAACACTGTTATGACTGTGTTTGGAGCCAAGGACGAGGCCAGGTGTCAAACCGAACACACGTTTATTAGAGAGGCACTTTACAGTACGGGCACAACCATCAGGCAGAAGAGGTGGCAAAAACAGACCGCCCCTCCTGCCCATTGCCCTCTTATAGCCACGGGTGGCGGCTCTATCTTCCGGTTCCGCCACTACCCGTACTACACAAATAAAACTCCAACACAACAAAAACACTAGCATTAAAAAACTGTCTGAAGCTCTGCCTGAAAAAGTCTGTTTTCAGTCTGCCATTAATAAGCAGTAATTAAATTATCGTGCAGTGTGCAGATGTTCCAAGCACCCAGGATGAAGGGTTTTGTAATGAGAGATCCAATCGGTGGTTGAGAATCCAGGCGATGGTCGAGAGCGGTTGAGTTTGAGTTTTTATGGTTTTGATATGTAGGTCGACCACTGTGATGGGTAATCTGCCAGCCGCGGCATGCTAGCCAGATAAGTCTGCAGTGTCCGATGTTTGCCCCACCTTTTCTAGGGGCCTCCCCATATGGGGTGGGCTGCAGGAGTCCTAAATAGGCCAGCCCAGTCGCGGATCCAGCTATCGAAATCCAATGTCACCACAGAGTTCATTGGAAGGCGATCATCTTAGATCCACCGCCAATGTGTGGCTGCGAGCTAGAGGCTTCCAGTCATACCAAACCTGCCCCCGTTACTCGCAGTTCCATCGCCACTGGGCTTGAAGGGATCGTCCGAGTTGAAGACGAAGGCCAATCGCTTGTGAATTTGTTTAGGGTGGTCGTGGCTGCGTGAGGGCCAAGCACACGCTCTTGGCCATCAGCATGTCCAACGCGGTTCGGCAGGCCGAAACGTGCGATTTTCATGAAGTTGGCTGCAACGGGCTGCCGGGTGCTTTGTTTATCGAGGCCCGCCTCTCTAGCACCTGCCCGCCAGGCACTGCCCTCATCCGCCGAAGTAGTAGACTACTCGCCGTTGGGGACTTTCCTAACGGACTATGTAGTCCGTATACTATTTAACCCATAGTTGGGGATTTGGTTCATGGATATCAGGGCATGTCCACACGCCGGTGGGCCGTGAGTACTGCAAGTCTGGGGGCCAAACCTCCTCCGAGTCCCTGCATTTTAGCGTGGGGCCTCACGGTACCCAGTTTCCATCCATTACCACAAGGAGGTACGCATGGGACTTGCTGTGGAGAGGCTATGTACTAGCAGAGGAGACTTACACACTCGGCTCCCTTTTCGCTTGCTGTAAACAGCAGGCTAGCTAGCGGCGGGACAGAAGTGTACACTATAAAAGTGTACACTTCTATAACGCACTAGACACATCACACAGCCTTTTAATGGACCTCATAGAGGCTAAACGCCATGCACGTCTTGCGTTTGAAAATGATCTGTCTGCAAAGAATCAACAGAAACACCAGCAAGAAAAAGCGGCATGCCAGAGAGGGATTCGTAAAGCCCAAAACACTTGGTGGCAGCAAAAAGCAGAAGATTTGCAAAAATATGCCGACCAACGGGATATGCGCCATTTTTATGCTGCAACGAAGGAGATCTTTGGCCCCACCAGATCATCTGTGGGCAGCCTAAAAGATGCAAATGGCTCTACCATTATCACAGACACCAAGGGGATCCTTGACCGTTGGAAGTTCCACTTTAAGAGTCTATTAAATAGTCACTTTTGCACCCCTAGTGATCTCCTCTGCAAGACCCCACAACACCCCACTCACGAGTGGATGTCTACACCACCTTCACCACATGAGAGCTAAATAAAGCTATAAAGCACATGAAGACAGGCAATGCGCCAGGACCAGATAACATCCTGCTGGAGTTCTATCTTCATGGAGGTCCCGAGGTGAAAAACTATTTAATGTAGCTTCTACTTAAAATATGGGAAACCAAGACGTTACCAAGTGACTTTAAAAATGCAAATATAGTCACCATTTTCAAGAAGGGAGATAGAGAGAACTGCAGTAACTACCGCGGCATCTCACTACTGAGCATTGCAAGCAAGATCTTTGCTCGTATCCTTCTCAACGGTCTTCTTGTAGTAGCCGAGGATGTACTTCCTGAGTCCCAATGTGGCTTTAGACCCTCTCGTGGTACAGTAGATATGATATTCTGTGCTCGACAATTCCAGGAAAGGAGCCAAGAACAACAACAACCACTTATGTTCATCTTCTGGGACCTCAAGAAGGCCTTTGATCGAGTTCCTCGCCCTGCTATGTGGGCTGTCCTTGCTCGTTTTGGATGTCCAGATGATTTCATCGCTCTCGTTCGCGCTCTCCACGATGGCATGGTTGGTAGGGCTTGCCACCAGAATACCCTCTCAGACCCTTTTCCCATCACTAGTGGTCTCAAGCAAGGATGTGTCCTTGCTCCAACCTGCTTTTTGTTGTATATGGCTGCAATGCTAAATGAAATACCACCAACTGGTATCACTCCTGAGTATCAATCTGCGATACCGCTTGGATGGGGGGCTTTTTAATCTTGCTCGCTTTCGCGCGAAATCCAAAACCTCAGTCACCAGTGTTCATGAATTGCAGTTTGCAGACGATAATGCCACACCAGCTCAGACTGTTGATGACCTCCAGAGGATAGCTACCATTTATAATGACTCTTACGAGCATTCTGGAATGGAAGTTAACACTGACAAAACCAAAATCCTCAACCAACCAGCACCTGGTCAAACTTCCTCAAGGATCAACCTTAAGATTAACAGAAATCTTGTCGATGAAGTGGAGCATTTCTCTTACCTTGGTAGCATCCTCTCAAAAATACCAACTTGTGCAAAGGACATCGAAAACCGCATAAAAGCTGCACACTCCGCATACGGACGCCTTTGTCATTGAGTCTTCAATAATCATGCAATAACCGTCCGCACCAAAATCATGGTTTTTCGGGCCGTTGTTCTTTCCACCCTTCTTTACGCCTGTGAAGCCTGGACCTTGTACCATCGCGATATCAAGCGCCTTGAGAACTTCCAACAGAGAAAGCTCAGACAAATACTTGGCACTCGTTGGGAGGATCAACTTTCAAACAATGACATTCTCAAGCGTGCTCTGCTGCCTAGTGTGGAAGCTACCATCTTGCAGCACTGCCTTCGATGGACAGGACATGTCGTACGGATGGACCCCACCAGACTACCACGAATCATGCTCCAGGGGGAGCTTGAGACAGGAAAAAGACCACATGGTAGGCCAAAACTGTGCTACAAGGACCAGCTAAAATGTTCCCTGAAGCAAGCCAACATAGACAAAAGATCTTGGGAACAACTTGCCACTGACAGAGCAGCCTGGAGAAGAAGAACTTGGGAAGGCACAGACTCATTTGAGAGGCACAGAAAACAACAGGATGATGATAAACACAAACGAAGACAAGAAAAACAAAACCAACCACGTCCCACACCCACAATAAAATGTGACTTCTGCCCACGACAGTTCTATCATAGGCTGGGCCTTCAGAGCCACATCCGCCATCGACATCGATCACAGATGGCAACGTCCTGAAAACTAAGACAAAACCAATGCTCGGACACGAGCTGGAGCCGACGACAACGACGAAATTATCTTGCTGTGTGCGCAAGATGGTTTAAGTATGCATTTAAAAGTGATGTGAAAGTTACTTTTGCAAGTAACTAATTACTTTAATCATGCAGTAATTGGTAAAGTAACTCATTTACTTTTGAAAAGAAGTAACGAGTAACTACTATTTCTTAGTAACAGACAGGACCACACATCCCTCCTCATAAATGGCGACCATGTGGAAACCGTCCCCACCTTCAGGTTCCTGGGCACCCACATCTCCTCTGACATCTCCTGGTCTGTCAACACCAGGGCCCTGGTGAAGAAAGCTGTTGTTTCCATAATGTAGGAATGACGAGTGAGTCTCACCTCTGTTAACAGGGGTTTATTCAGGCTAAATCGCAGACTATATACAGAGGCTTACGGCACTCTCCTGCTGGCCAGGTGGCTTCACGACGAAAGCGGCAGAGCCTCTTCCGCCCACACCTTTATATCATGGACGGCATCACCGCTGAAAACCGGTAGTAGCCACCCCGGTCTATCTCCTAACCAACCCGGCCGCCATCTTACTCAAACCAGCCCATTTTACAGACATAACATCCCTCCCCCCTCAAAAAAGATGCCAAGCACACAAATAACCCACCCAAATTTATCACCCGAAACACGCACTAATCAAAATATGCACAGAAAAATAAACAAAACACCTATCCAATCATACAACCAAGGCTGAGGGGCTGGGTAGACCACCAGCACCCCCCACATGGCTGAGTGGGCTATTCTGCCACTTGAAAACGAGGAACATACAAACAAAACAATAAAGCCATGTTTCTAACTAAAAATAATCCCTCAACACATCAAATAATACACACAATAAAACACAAGACACATTCTATTGGCGGCCCCCCACCCCACAATGGGCACACAGAGTAAAACAAACAAGGGGCTACTCAAATAAAACAATCAAATTAAATCAAATTCTTCCAGACACTTAGAAAAGCTAATCAAAATAAGTCAATTAGGACTTCCGGGAAGATGGCGGAGAGGCATAATGCTTAAACAGAGAGCTCTCCCTAGTCGGATTAAAAATCTTTGGTAAATGGCCAACTCGACATAAATAGGTCAATAAACCAAGGGATGAAAACACGAAGAAGCTGGGCACACGGACAAAAGCAGGGTAAAACTAAAGAATCCCTCTTCAACAGCACTGGAGAAATTGCTGAACACGAGGCCAACAAAAACGAGGAGACTTCAAAGAAAATGGAAGACGCCAACCTCGATGTTATGAACACTGGCTTCGCCAATATAAGTAAGGACATAAAAGACCTCAAGCGACAACTCCAACAGGATTTAACGGCTCTTAAGGAAGAACTGAAAAAAGAGATGAAGGAGGAAATTATGGGTCTCCGAAAAGAAATGGACCGCAAGCTAGCAGAAAACATGGAGGAGCTGCGCACTCAACGGGCGTGCATGGTAGAAGCACAAGCTCGAATATCAGAGTTGGAAGACTGGAAGACCGAGGCAAGCGAGCTGCTACAGACCCTGACGGCACAAACACAGAGGATGCAGGAAAAAATAACCGACCTGGAGAGCAGGTCCAGATGGAGCAATATACGCATCTTCGGGATTCCGGAGGGCACTGAAGGCAACTCGATGACGAAATTCATCGGGCTTGAGCTGCCCGATGAAACACACCTGCAGATCCAACGAGCGCACAGGGCCTTGGCACAGAACCCGAATTCAAACTCTACACCCAGGTAAGTTGTGGTAAACTTTTTAAAATACAACGTAAAGGAAAGAATCCTGACACAAGCGTGGAAAAAAAAGATACGAATTGGCGACAAACAGATATTCTTTGACCATGACTACCCGACAGAAATTGTGCAGCAGCGAAAGAAATATGCCAACATTAAAAAAATGCTGAAAGAGAAAAAAATTAGATTCCAAACGCCGCTAACGAAGATGAGAATTCATTGGGATGACGGCGTGAAAACCTACAACACGGCCAGAGAGGCAGCGCGGGACATGACGGAGCGAGGCTTTGTGGTGAGCGTACCGGAGGAAGCGGCTGGAGCAGCGGCGGCACGGAGCGCACCAAGACGACCGGAGTGGAGGCGAGTGAGCGACAGAGGGCGGGAGACGGACGTGGCGCACCGAGCCCAAGAAAAACTGCAAGGCTTTCAACGGAAAGCCTAGATTATAACAAAGATTAAGAAGGGCACAGAAGAAATGAAGGCCAAGAAGACAAGGTAAAAGAAGAAACAAACAGCTAGGAGAGGTTAAAGTGATTTTTGTTGGACATTTCTAGACTAATGACTATTACTTGGATAGTAACTACAGGTCTAGGGAGGGCCCCTCACTCGGTGAGGACATTCCCTCCACCCTCCAACAGGGACCAGTGGGCAGAAGAAAGACCCAAAGTGCGGAGGTTGAGATTCGTTAATGTGTTTTTGTACATATATGTGTTAGTTTTGTTGTTAAAGGGGCTAGGAGCACAAGTTAAAAAAAATGGAAAAACATGAATATGGTTAAAAATCTTAAGATAATGACATTAAACGTGAATGGTCTGAACTCACCTGTTAAAAGGGAAAGAATAATAAGAAAATTCAAGAAGGAAAAAGCCGAAATTATATTTATGCAAGAGACACATTTGAACAAGACAGAACATGAGAAACTAAAGAGATTTGACTATAAGAACTCCTACTACAGTTCATTTAAAGGAGGAACTAAAAGGGGGGTTATGATACTAATTTCAAATAAAATACAATTTGAATGTGGACAAGAAATCCAGGATAAAGAAGGCAGATATGTAATAGTAAAGGGAAGAATAGATGGTATGCAGATCACATTAGTGAACATCTATGCCCCACCAGAAAGTGACAAGGGTTTTTTTCAACATCTGTTTGATCTCATAGCAACACACAGTGAAGGAGTCCTAATTTGTGGAGGAGACTTAAATGCTGTCATGGATCATGAAGTTGATACAAGTGTTAAGAACTTCACTGGCAGAAATGGGTATGGTTGACATATGGAGGGACCTGCACCCACTCGAAAAAGACTATACACATTATTCAGCAGTCCATAAAATGCACTCTAGAATAGATTACTTCCTTATGAATGAAGGTGACAGACACAGGGTGAGAAATTGTTGGATTGGAGGGGCAGAAATATCAGATCATAATCCTATATACATGGAAATATATTTAAACAATAGAAAACGACAAACAACATGGAAACTTAATGTAGGACTATTAAATGATGAGAAAATTAAAGAAAGAATAAAGTTAAACATAAATGAGTATATCGAGGAGAATGATAATGGAGAAGTGGACCAAACAATACTATGGGACGCACTAAAAGCCGTGTTAAGACGTAAATTAATTGTTGAATCAGGAAAAGCAAAAAAGTCTAAACTGGAATCATATGAACAAAGATGTGAGAGACTGAGGGAATTAGAACGTAAACATCAAAACACAAATGACCCAAAAATATATCAAGAAATTAAGGAAGAAAAAATAAAGATAAAAGAAATACAAATAGATGAAATTGAAAGGAAAAATAGATCCTCAAAACAAAAATATTATGAAACGGGCCAAAGGCCACAAAACTGCTGGCAAAACGGTTAAGAAAACAACAAACAGTGAATAATATATATAAGATTAAGGACCCCATCACAAATAAATCCAGTTACCCCAGAAAACATCGAAGAAATATTCCATAAATTCTATCAAGAACTATACTCGCAACCTGAAGAGACAAATGTTAAGGATATTAAAAAATTTCTAAACACACTGGACTTGCCATCAATAGTAAACCAACAAAATGAAAAGCTAACAGCAGAAATAACAACACAAGAGATTAAAGATGTGATTAAGTCACTAAAAAATGGTAAATCACCAGGTAGTGACGGATACCCATCTGAGTTTTATAAACTGTTTATAGAAGAACTCACACCACAGCTCCTAAAGTCATTTAATTGGACATTAAACAACAACAAAATACCTCCATCATGGAACAAAGCCATTATTTCAGTTATTTTAAAGCCAGGGAAAGATAGGGAACAATGCAGAAACTATAGGCCAATCTCTTTATTAAATGTGGATTATAAAATATATACAACAATTATCTGTAAACGAATAAAGACATTCTTGACGGAATTGACAGAGGATGATCAAATTGGTTTCATAGAGGGATGCTATGCTGCCTCCGTGTATTAAAGTTAAGCAGCTCCCATTACAGCATTTCATGTAAGTGAGTTTGGTTCCCTCTAGTGGTGTAGTAAAAGCATCGTTTTGAAGTGATACACAAAGTGATGCACATGCGCAGTAATGATATAACGGGAGACCGATCAGAACGTCACTCAATGTACGAACGCTGTGAATGTTGTTTAATTATCGGCGCCTTGGACATCATTAGTCCGTGAGTATCTGCATGGTTTGACAGTGTTAACAGCTACAATGAGAACTGCATGGTTGTATTGGTGTATTTTAAGCGACTGTCTAGTCCGTGGCCAACATTGTACCAGCTAAGCTAGAGCTAACACTAACATGTGCTAAGCTAAATACGGTGACCATATCATTGACGGCGTGTATATGTTTACTTTGTTGCAGTTTTACACGGATGTAGGAACGAATGTAAACGGATGTAAAACCAAAAAGACGAGTGTACATCACGTTGAGTTGCTTGTGGGGTAGCTTCAATAAACGAGATAAAAGGAAACATCTTGTCATCATTGAGGCCTGCACCACACGTGTTAGCTTGCTGTCTACCAGTCGAAAACTGGGAAACTCGATGGGAGGGCAGTAAAGTAAAAGGACTACAGCGCGGCGGGCCCAATAAACAAACAACATGCAGCAAATGAGCCTCAGGGCAGGAGAGCAGCACCAGCCAACTCCCCAACTCAGAAGTGAAGTTATGGAGACGGAACACACAGCTCCCCTGGCTACAGCTGTACGAGGCAGCTCGTTATATTCACGTAGCTTCAAGTCAAGCAAGGCTTCTTCAGCCACCTCCTCAGCCATAAGAGCTAGAGCCAAAGCAGATGCTGCACGGGCTAAATTATCTTATTCAGAGAAAGAAGCAGCCCTCATCACGCAGAAAGCTAATCTTGAGGTACATATGCACATTCTGAACCTTCAGAAGGCTGTTGCAGCTGCAGAAGCTGAAGCTGCGGCCTATGAAGAAGCAGAGCAATGTGCAAGAGGTGAATTCAGTCAAGCACTAATGGACTTGCCAGTTGGCTCAGCACAACACACATCTGAGTATGTACAGAAACACTTTGATGTGCGCTTTGAGGAAACTCCATTTAAAACTGATCCAGCCACCACCTCTAAGATCCAGTGTGAACAGTTTGAAATGGCCACAAATGTACCATTCATCTCATCTAATGCTGTAGATGGTAAGAGCAGGGTCAGTGTCAACATGGAGGAGGAGCATGGAGCTGCAGAGACAATTAATCCCCCGACGTTACAACCCTATTATGCCCCCGCAACACATTACGCGGAAGCACAGAGCATTCAAGATCTGACCAAATACCTCACACGCCGGGAGATGTTGAGCACGGGACTCCTACAGTTTGATGACCTCCCAGAGAATTATTGGGCATGGAAAGCATCTTTCCAGAACGCCATTCAAGACCTCAGCCTCTCACACCACGAGCAATTGGATCTGATGATAAAATGGCTTGGCACAGAATCAGCAGAACAAGCAAAGAGGATCCGCTCTGCACATGTCTTCAACCCAAAAGCAGCCCTCAACTTAGTCTGGGAAAGGCTAGAAGAGTGTTATGGGTCACCCGAAGCAATAGAAAACGCACTGTTAAAAAAGCTTGATGATTTTCCCAAAATCAGCAACAAAGATGCGCTCAAGCTGAGAGAACTTGGTGACGTTCTACAGGAACTCAAATGTGTAAAGGATGGCGGATACCTACCTGGGCTCGCATACCTGGACACAGCCCATGGAGTGAATCCTGTTGTTGAGAAACTGCCCTACAGCCTACAGGAGAAGTGGATTGCGGCAGGCGCCAAATACAAAGAAACACACAAAGTCACTTTTCCTCCTTTCAGCATTTTTTCCAGTTACGTCAGACAACAGGCCAAAATAAGAAACGACCCAAGTTTCAGTTTCTCTCCACCGGCCCACATGAACACCAGAGTTGAAAAAGCCCCCAAGTTTGCCAGTAAGCACCTCATCAGTGTCCACAAAACGGACATCCCACCAGCTTCACCCGCAGCTAAAGGTAACCACACACATCAAAGAACAGAAAGCCCAGATGAACAATGTCCTATACACAGAAAGCCACACCCATTAAAGAAATGTAAAACATTTAAAGTAAAACCAATAGAAGAACGCAAACTGTTCTTGAGAGAGAATTACATCTGCTTTAAGTGTTGTGGGTCCACTCAGCATCTGGCAAAAGACTGTAAACAGTCAATCCAGTGCTCTGACTGTGGTAGTGATAGATATGTAGCAGCACTACATCCTGGCCCCTCTCCTCCTCCCATGGAACCTCAGGAAGCTGAGACGGATCATGGCGGGGAGTCCCATGATTATGAGGGCACACTAGTCATGTCTAGATGTACAGAAGTTTGCGGTAATGCAGAAAACCCACGATCCTGCTCAAAAATTAGCCCTGTGTTAGTTTTACCTGCAGGACACAGAGAGGAAGCTCAGAAAATGTATGCAGTGCTTGATGAACAAAGCAACAGGTCACTCGCTAAATCAGAGTTTTTCCAGCTGTTCAACATTAGAGCACCTTCCGACCCTTACACACTGAAAACGTGCTCAGGGGCTACTACGGTTTGGGGGCAGAGAGCCTCAAACTTCATGATAGAACCAATGGATGGAAAAGTACAGCTCCAGCTTCCAAGCTTGATCGAGTGTAACACGATCCCCGATGACAGGAGGGAGATTCCATCTCCAAAGGCCGCACTTGTGCATCCACACCTGAGAAAAGTCGCAGACAAGATTCCACCTGTAGATGAACGCGCTCCCATCCTCCTACTGCTGGGAAGAGACATCCTACAGGTACACAAGGTGAGAGAACAAATAAATGGGCCCCATAGTACTCCCTATGCACAGCGTTTGGACCTGGGATGGGTTATTGTGGGAGAAACGTGTTTGGAGACAGCACACAAGCCTTCTTCTACTGTTAATGTGCTAAAGACACATGTGCTCTACAATGGTCGTGCTTCATCCCTCAGCCCATGCCCAAACACATTTCTTGTCAAAGAGGTTTCAGGTTACTCTACCTCACGCCCCAACAGCATACTACCATATGCTTCGCAGGGCGAGAGAGACACAGACCACTTAGGAAACACAGTCTTTGATAAAGCAAAGGACGACGATAAACCAGCGCTGTCAATAGAAGATCAAGTTTTTATTGACATCACGGACAAAGAAGTAAGAGACTACAGAATGAAAGTGCATGTGTTCGGCAATAGCCCTTCTCCAGCCATGGCTGTTTACCGCATGAGACGTGCTGCAGCTGAAGGTGAGAAAGAGCATGGACATGACACAACACAGTTCATAATGAGACATTTCTATGTAGATGATGGATTAGCCTCCACAGCCACACCAGAAGAAGCTGTTGACATCCTGACAAACGCACAAAAGATGTTAGCACAATCCAATCTCAAATTACACAAAATAGCATCTAATGACTGCAGGGTCATGGAAGCCTTTCCGGCGAATGAAAGAGCAAAGGACTTAAAAGACTTAGATCTCAAACGTGACAAGCTCCCACTACAATGGCGTTTAGGGGTGCCTTGGAATCTTGAGATTGACAGTTTTATGTTTCAGGTGTCCATCAACAGGAAGCCCTGCACACGAAGGGGAGTCTTAGCGACGGTCAGCAGCCTGTATGATCCCCTAAGGTTTGTGGCGCCTATCACGATGCAGGGGAAGAACCTCCTGCGTGAACTGTCAACAGAACATGGCGACTGGGATGAACCACTTCCGGCTGAGAGAGAAGAGGAATGGAACGAATGGAAAGATTCCCTGCAAGACCTAGAAGACCTACAGATACCAAGGTGCCACCTGCCATTGTCGCAGCCTTCTGTTCGAAAAAGAGAGTTATGCATTTTCTCAGATGCACCAACCTTGGCAATCGGAGCAGTAGCCTACCTGAGAATCACCAACAATGAAGGTCAGTGCCACTCAGGGTTCAGTATGGGTAAAGCTAAAATAGCACCACGCCCTACACACACCATCCCTCGTTTGGAGCTATGCGCAGCCGTTCTAGCTGTTGAGATGTACGAGCTGATCAGGGATGAGATAGACACTGCAATGGATGCTGTCAGGTTTTATACAGACAGTAAGATTGTTCTCGGATACATAAACAATAACACAAAAGGGTTCTACGCATATGTGGCAAACCGTGTAACCCGCATCAGAAAGTCAACACTTCCATCACAGTGGTATTACATAGCAACCAGCAACAGATGGGCTCTACTTTTCACATGCATGTCAACAAGAGCTGTGCACATCCAACTGATTGAATCAATGTCAACGTCCAGTTTCATAAATGCTCCGAGAAGATTCTTCTCCATTCGGGGACCCGCACAGCTTCTGCGATCTGATAGGGGCACAAACTTTATCGGAGCATGTAAGGAACTGAGAATTGAGCGCAGTGGCGCAGCATCGACGAGTTACCTGCAAGAAAAGGGTTGCAAATGGTTTTTTAACCCACCCCATGCATCACACATGGGTGGATCCTGGGAAAGACCCATTGGAGTTGCCAGGCGGATTTTAGATGCACTACTTCTCAAGAACAAACTACGGCTCACGCATGAGGTACTGAGCACCTTAATGGCGGAGGTTATGGCAGTGATGAATGCAAGACCACTTGTGCCGGTCTCAACAGATCCTGACAATCCAACCATCCTAATCCCAGCAATGCTACTGACGCAAAAAAACAACCCCTTGACAGCACCATCGAGAACTTTCGCTGCACCAGAACTTCATACATGTCAGTGGAAACAAGTGCAGGCTCTTGCGGATAGTTTTTGGAAACAATGGAGACAAGAGTATCTTGTGACTCTTCAGAGCCGAAGAAAATGGACTGATGAGAAACCGAACATCAATGTTGGAGATGTCGTTTTGCTCAAGGATGGGCAAACACACAGAAATGACTGGTCCATGGGGCGGATTGTGAAGACATTTCACAGAAAGGACAATAAAGTACGAAAAGCGGAGGTGAAGATAATAAGAGATGGGACTGTTAAAGTGTTTCTGAGACCAATTACAGAAATGGTTTTACTGATAGCAGATGGGGAATAACAGATAATGATATGGTTAACATTGTTATGCACTGTTGTTTGAAATGTTGTAAGGCTAGATAGTGGTACAATGTTATTGCACCAGACGGGGAGTATGCTGCCTCCGTGTATTAAAGTTAAGCAGCTCCCATTACAGCATTTCATGTAAGTGAGTTTGGTTCCCTCTAGTGGTGTAGTAAAAGCATCGTTTTGAAGTGATACACAAAGTGTTGCACATGCGCAGTAATGATATAACGGGAGACCGATCAGAACGTCACTCAATGTACGAACGCTGTGAATGTTGTTTAATTATCGTGCCTTGGACATGATTAGTCCGTGAGTATCTGCATGGTTTGACAGTGTTAACAGCTACAATGAGAACTGCATGGTTGTATTGGTGTATTTTAAGCGACTGTCTAGTCCGTGGCCAACATTGTACCAGCTAAGCTAGAGCTAACACTAACATGTGCTAAGCTAAATACGGTGACCATATCATTGACGGCTTGTATATGTTTACTTTGTTGCAGTTTTACACGGATGTAGGAACGAATGTAAACGGATGTAAAACCAAAAAGACGAGTGTACATCACGTTGAGTTGCTTGTGGGGTAGCTTCAATAAACGAGATAAAAGGAAACATCTTGTCATCATTGAGGCCTGCACCACACGTGTTAGCTTGCTGTCTACCAGTCGAAAACTGGGAAACTCGATGGGAGGGCAGTAAAGATGCCAAACACATGATAATATCAGGAGAACAATACACATAATTAATCAAATACATAAAGAAAAGCGCAGTAATAATGAGTTTAGATGCAGAAAAAGCATTTGATAGGGTTAATTGGATGTTCCTATATAATGTGCTGGAACGCTTTGGATTTAACAAAAAGTCAGTGCAATGCATAAAGACACTGTATCAAAAACCTGTGGCAAGAATCAAGATAAACAGTAGCTTAACAGACAAAGTAAATATACAAAGATCAACTAGGCAGGGATGCTGCCTATCGCCCACCTTGTTTGCTCTGTTCATAGAGCCACTGGCTCAAGCGATACGACAAAATAAGAAATTAAAAGGTGTAACAATAAAGGGAGCGGAACACAAGATTGGGCTGTTTGCAGATGATATTATAGTTTACCTTGAACAACCAGATGAATCAATAATGGAAATGATGGACTTGATAGAAAATTTTGGAAAATTATCAGGATACAAGATAAACATAACAAAAACACAAATACTGACATTCCACTATAACCCTTTAAACCAGATAACTGATAAGATCAAACTAAACTGGAAACAAAAAGAAATAAAATACCTTGGAGTGAACATACCTAAAGATTTAAGCAAAATCTATAAAGCAAACTATGATAGATTAGAACAAGAAATAAAAAAAGATATTGATAGATGGTCAATCTTAAACATGGATCTGAATTCAAAAATTAAGACTCATCAGCATACAACCTAGACTGCTTTACCTCTTCCAGGCTCTACCAACAGAGATTCCTGGTGCCCAGTTCTCAAAGTGGGACAGGATGATATCGAGATTTGTTTGGGGAGGTAAAAAGCCAAGAGTGAAATATAAAACTCTCCAATTGCCAAAAGAGAAAGGAGGCATGGGCCTACCGAGTCTAAAGGAATATTACTACTCAGCACAAATAAGATATATCATATGTTGGTGCGACGGAGGATACGAGGCAAAATGGAAAGAAATGGAAAAGGAAATTGAGGGACTCCCAGTACAAAGCATAATAGGAGATAAGGACGCATATAAGCAAATCAAACAAATAGACCCAATCACGAAATTTACTTTCGAACCGTGGTATAAAATAGTACAAAAGTATAATATAAAGGAGGACATAAAACTATTGAAATGGGTAGCATTTGACAGTCAGTTTGAACCAGCAAAGCAAGATAGGGGATACAAAAATCTGGTGAACAAAGGAATCACAGCATGGGGCAATATGGGAAAAAAAGATTTCAGGAGTTTTGTAAACATGAGAAGAAAATTTAAACTAGAAAAATCTGAATTCTTCAGATATCTGCAGATGAGAGATTATTATATGAGGAAGATTAGACATAACCTCCACACAGATGTGAGCGAGATTATACAATTCATTTTAAGCTCGTATGCAGGAAATAAAATAAGAATTATTTCAAAGCTATATCAGAAACTTACGGCAAACAAACATTCAAGTAACTATATAAAGGAGAAATGGGAGAAAGAACTAAATTTAAACATAAGAAAACTGGCAAGAAATATGGAAAACACAACACACATCAACAAGTTCAAGGACATGGAGGGAATTTGGATGGAAAAATCTGATTCGCTATTTCATTACACCACAGATCCAAAGAAAATATACAAATACCAAATCTATATGCTGGAGGGGCTGTGGGGCTCAAAATGCAGACCACTCGCATTTGTTTTGGAAATGCTGCAAAATCTCATCATTCTGGAAATCTATACATGTGACAATACAGAGGATATTAGGATATAATGTACCAATGAACTGTAACTTGATGTATTTATGTGATCTTAAAAGAGACAATGTAATACAGGCTGAGGACAGATATTTAGTTAAAATTATGCTGATTGCATGTAAAAAAAAAAAAACAATCACAAGAAAATGGCAATCAGAAGTTCTTCCTGACCAAGAGCAATGGACAGACATTGTTGAAGATATACACTACCGTTCAAAAGTTTGGGGTCACTTAGAAATTTACTTATTTTTGAAAGAAAAGCACTTTTTTTCAATGAAGATAGCTTTAAACTAATCAGAAATACACTCTATACATTGCTAATGTGGTAAATGACTATTCTAGCTGCAAATGTCTGGTTTTTTGGTGCAATATCTAGATAGGTGTATAGAGGCCCATTTCCAGCAACTGTCACTCCAGTGTTCTAATGGTACAATGTGTTTGCTCACTGCATCAGAAGGCTAATGGATGATTAGAAAACCCTTGTGCAATCATGTTAGGTCTGCAATGCTGTAATTGCTGCAAATGGAGGATTCTTTGACGAAAGCAAAGTTTGAAGGAAAAAATTATTATTTCAAATACAAATCATTATTTCTAACCTTGTCAATGTCTTGACTATATTTTCTATTCATTTTACAACTCGTGGTGGTAAATAAGTGTGACTTTTCATGGAAAACACAAAATAATTGTCTGGGTGACCCCAAACTTTTGAACGGTAGTGTATATAAACACACCCAGTGCGGAGCATTGTAGCTAGATGGAATAAATATGTAAATATATAACACACACAGTGCAGAGCATTGTTGCTAGATGGGATGAAACAGCACAACCGTTTACTTAGTTATCCTACATGGTATGATTATGTACCCATACATATTCTCACCCTCCATAGCGACCGGTATTTTTCTAGTTGTATGCCGGAGGAAACCATTGTATAAGTCTATTGCGTCTTTTGCATTCAAAAACTATTAGGTTGTCATGTCTTTTTGCTATCTCTGCGAGCAGCCCTGCTTAGGTTGTACAGTCTGACAGCCGTTGGTAGGAAGGACCTGCGAAACCTTTTGGTTGTGCACCTAGGATGATGTAGTCTGCTGCTAAATGAGCTCCTCAGTGCATTCAGTATGTCCTGCATAGGGTGGAACTCGGCCTCCAGCAGAGATGACAGTTTAGCCACCGTCCTTCTCTCTCCTATCTCTTCCACTGGGTCAAGACGCTGCCCCAGGACAGAGCTAGCTTTCTTGATCAGTTTGTTCAGTCTCTTCCTATCGGCTGCTGTAATGCCACTGCCCCAGCAGACCACTCCAAAAGTGATGGCTGATGCCACCACCGTGTCATAGAATGTCTTCAGCAGCGCCCCTTGTACACCAAAAGACCTAAGTCTTCTCAGTAGGAACAGCCTGCGCTGTCCCTTCTTGTAGAGTGCGTCAGTATTGTGTGACCAGTCCAGTTTATTGTTCAGATGAACACCCAGGTACTTGTAGGATGCCACCATCTTGATGTCTGTTCCCTGTATGTTTACTGGTGCTGTGAGGGGTTGTCCTTGCCTGCGGCAGTCCACCACCAGCTCCTTTGTTTTCCTCGCATTGATCTGGAGGCAGTTCCGATGGCACCAGTACACGAAGTCCTGGATAAGCCCTCTGTACTCAGCTTTATCTCCATTGGAGATGAGGCCAACGATCGCAGAGTCGTCAGAGAACTTCTGTAGATGGCAGTGTGTTGTGTTGTGTGAGAAGTCTGCAGTATAAAGGGTGAACAGGAAGGGAGCCAAAACCGTTCCCTGGGGGGCCCCCGTGCTACCGATGATCGTGTCGGACACACAGTCCCGGGTTCTCACAAACTGAGGCCGGTTAGTGAGGTAGTCCAGGATCCATGATGACAGGTGCTGGTCCACCCCTGCGCACAGCAGCTTGTCCTTCAGGATCATCGGTTGGATGGTGTTGAAAGCACTGGAGAAACCAAAGAACATGATCCTCATCGCATTCCTGGGCTTCTCCAGGTGGGACAGAGAACGGTGAAGGAGAAAGATCACCACATCCTTCACCCCAATGCCATGCTGGTAGGCGAACTGGAGTGGATCCATCGCTGGTCCCACCAGGGGGCGGAGGTGAGCAAGGAGCAGTCTCTCCAGGGTCTTCATCATGCGGGACGTCAAGGCCACTGGTCTGTAGCTGTTCAGGTCTTTGGGGTGGGAAGTCTTTGGTACAGGTACCACACAAGATGTTTTCCACAGCTGTGGTACCCTCCCCAGCTTCAGGCTCAGGTTGAAGATGTACTCCACAATCCCACACAGCTGGTCTGCGCAGGATTTGAGGAGCTTTGCGCTGATGCCGTCCAGTCCCAACGCCTTCCTCGCCTTGATCTTCCTCAGCTCCGTCCTCACCTGGGTCTTAGTCAGGGTCAGGTTGGGGGGCTGTGTGTTGGGAGTGGGGGGGAGTTGGTGGAGTGGGGAGTGGGCAGCAGGACTTGATGTCTTTAGAGACAGCAGTGGTTGTTGTGCAGTCAGGGGGGAGGGCCCTCTTGTGTGCTCTCTTGTGTCCTGTGTCCTGTGAAACTTGTCCGCGAATGTGCATTGAGAGCTTTTTTTTTCCCTTGTAATCATAATATTGATTGATTATGCAACCAGTATTCTGAATCAATGATTTTTTTGCTCCTTCCTATTGTTCCTTGTATTATTCTTATTCTTATGCTATCTGTACCCTCTGTCCTGTTGGCAGGCGCGTCCCCGATGCAGCCGTGTCACTGGAAATGCAGGTTCATTTTCTGTGTCAAGTCAAATTCTCTCGTATGTTATCAGTGATCTGTTAATGTACTTGGCAATAAATCTTTTCTGATTCTGATTCTGATTCTGACAGCAGTGGTTGTTGTGCAGTCAGGGGGGAGGGCGGTTGGTCAAACCTATTGAAAAACAGATTCAGATTGTTCGCCTACTCCCTGCCCCCCGTGGCCTGGGGGGAGGTATTCTGGATCCCAGAGATGGTTTTAAGGTTTCTCCAGACCCCGCTGATGTCACTCTGTTGCAGCTTGTCCTCCATCTTCTTCCTGAAGCTGTCCTTGCCTTCTCTGATCTTTCTCCTCAGCTCCCTCTGTACAGACTTCAGCATCTCCCTGTTCCCCGACCTGAAGATCCTCTTCTTCTCTCTCAGAAGTGTTTTTATCTCAGGGTTGATCCAGAGACTGTGATCTGAATGTAATATGTATGATGAAAAGTGAATAAAAATCAAAGTTACAAAAAAAAAATAAGTCAATTAAACCAGGCAAATGCCAGAAAGCACTAGTATAATCTCACACAGAGTTGCCACCGGTCAGATTACAGAAATTTAACACAAAACCCAATTCATAAAACATACTAAAGCACAGTGCACACACAGGCATCTACAGTTAACATGCAAAAGCTAAAATAGATTTGCAACTATACATCAAAAGGATGCCTCCCGCACTCACACTTACTGCTTACTTTTCCCTTTTTTTTTTTTTTTAGACACAATTTACCGGGGCACCAAATAGAAACCAACACCAAAACAGGACTGAAGAAAATGACACACACATGCAAAATAAAACCCTCAGTCCCCGGATGGATCCATCCCAAGGCATCTCTGTCTCTTCACTTCGGGGCTCCTGCTGCGCCGTCTCCTCTCCACCTCCGGCAGCCACAGATCCCTCAGGTGTCTCCAGACATGAATAGACCTGCGCCCATCTGTCTCCATCCGACCGGGCTCCACCTGGAACCGCCTCTGGTCATCCCGCTGCTCATGTGGACTGTGATCTAGACGTATTCGAGCCTCAACCTTGGTCTTCGAGGGAGCCCACTTCCTTTTTATCAAATCACCGGTCCTGCGACAGGCCCCCCAACTCCAGATGCTCCATCTTGCTGGGTCTCCTCTTGGCAGATCATTGCTGTGAGCACTTTACGATAACCACGCTCCGTGGTCTAGCCCCGTTTTCTCCCGGCGTTGGCACCTCGTTCTGATGAGCCGCATCAGGGGTCCGACCATGCCGTCCGGCACCCTCGTCCAGGGCAGCCTGCGTGACAGCATCGGGTCCATCCCGAGACAGCTCCGCGTGGCGTGGTGTGCTCTCCAAAGTCACATTGTCCATCCAGTCCAAATCCCACACCTCAGCACCCTCCACGGCAGGAACAGTTCGGCCCCACAGTCCACATCCAGACCATTCTTCACCCGAAACGTTCATAATGGAGAACCCAAGGCTGTAAAATAGGTTGCAACCCATAACATTAACACCGGATGCAGAAACATTAATGCGAACGCTGGGCGCCACACTGTCCTTATACCGGGCCTCCATCTCAACGTAGCCCAAAATAGCCAACCTGTTCCACCCATAACCATAAAATTCTACCTGTTGCCTTCTTATCTGTCGGTGGGAAAACCGTCTGTCCATGGTTTCAAGATTCAGGACAGAAATCACCGCTCCCGTGTCCACTAGGAGTGGAATCTCAACTCCATCCAACATGACGGTGCAGCTGATCCTCCCTGTCGTCTCCAGGGAGACGGTATGCACAACCGTCGGAGTCTTCTGTGCAGCACCTGGTTCTCTCCCACGGCTCCTGCGTACAAAGTTTTCGCACACCCTGGCAAAATAGTTTAAAATCCCACATTTGCCACAATGCTTTCCTTTCGCCAGGCACACTCTGGACTTATAGCGGTGCTCAGTGGACCCACATCCATAACATTTTGGTGTACCGGGGCAGACCTTATCCTGACCACGGAGGCAAAATCATCCTCTCCACATTCGCCATCACAAGGGTCCAGGCTCAGTGCCTTAGTGCAAGACTCATTCTTTTCCAGAGAGGCCCCTTCAGTAAGGCCCCTTGCGATGGTCTCTGCTGCCTCGTACTGTTGGGCAAGCTCCACAGCCTCAGCTAACGTCATCTCTCCTGTGTGCGTCAACAATCTGGACCGGGCCGCCGTGCAACAGATGTGCTCTGCCAACTGGTCCCGAATCATCTCATCCTCCAGGGTCCTGAATCTGCATTCCCTCGCCAGCTTGCGGAAGTCCACCACAAATCTTTGCACAGGCTCTCCCGACCGTTGGCAACGCTGTCAAAACTGAATGCGTCTAACAATGACGTTCTCCAGCGCCTTAAAGTACCGTGCCATTAGCTACACCATTTCATCGAAACTGTCTGCACCTCCAAGATTCTCTAGAATCCTCTGCCCTTACATTCCTAAATTATGTACTAACACAGCTTGCACACGGAGCTTCTCCATCTCTCCCAAGCCCAGGACAACCAGACAGTTGGTGAAGGCACTCAACCAACGAGGCCATGGCACGAGGGGCTCGCCCAGTGCCTCAAGAAACAGTCGAAAGCTAGCAACAGAGCGTTCCATTACCGCTTTCACCTCGTCGCCAAATGTTGTGTCCATAATGTAGGAATGACGATTGAGTCTCACCTCGGTTAACAGGGGTTTATTCAGGATAAATCACAGACTATATACAAAGGCTTACGGCACTCTCCTGCTGGCCAGGTGGCTTCACAACGAAAGAGGAAGAGCCTCTTCCATCCACACTTTTATACCCTGGGTGGCGTCACCACCAGAAACTGGTAGTAGCCACCCCGGTCTATCTCCTAACCAACCCAGCCGCCATCTTACTCATACCAGCCCATTTACAGACATAACAAAAGCCCAGCAGCGGCTGCACTTCCTCTGTGTCCTGAGGAAAAACAACCTGGACCAGAAGCTGCTGCTGGTCTCCTACTGCTGCTCAGTGGAGAGCATGCTCACCTACTGTCTGGGTGTGTGGTATGCCGGCTCCACGGCCGAGAACAGGAAGGCTGTGCAGAGGGTCATCAACGCCGCCCAAAAAATCATTGGCGGCCCTCTGCCCTCCCTGGAGGACATCTCCAGATCCTTCTCTCTCACAAAGATCAAGGCCATCACAAGAGGCCCCTCACATTCCACCCACCACCTGTTTGGCCTGCTCCCCTCAAGACGACAGTTCAGAGGGGACATCACATGTCACCAGGACAATGGTTAAGATCAATCACACACCTCCAGACTGACAAATAGTTTCTTCCCCTGGGCCATCTGAACTGCAAACAGTCAGAGGCCCCACCCCCACCCTCTGAACACTCACATGCACAGAACTGAGGGCCTTTTTAATTATCACAGTAACACACCTGTCTTTGCACTTTCATGTCTATTGACCCATCCGTGAAACCACTACTATGTATATTTTCCATAATCTTTACTCAACTGTGTGTTCAGTTGTGTGTTCTACACTCCGCACTCTTATGTACATAGTTCCATCTGTGAAGCCACAACCATACCTGTGCATATTTCTATAATCCTGGGCTATTTTTATTTCAGTCGTGTGTTTAATCTGGTGTTCTGTAACTGTGTTTTATCTAATCCTTCTCTCTTACTTTATTGTGCAGAAGCCTGGTGGAGCACCCACAATTCCGTTGTATTGTACAACTGTACAATGGCAATAAAGCCTATTCTATTCTATTCCAGTTAATTTCCCTAAATATAGCATATGCAAAGAAAGTCAAATTCTTTCTTATTGAGAAACGTCTCACTGGCGGAACACCAGGATTTTAAGAGGTTAAAGTGTTAAATTTGCCCTTGCTAATGTTTAAAATACATAAAACAACAATTAAATCTTCCTTTCATGGACTCCAAATATTAGAGTAAGCCAGACTGCATAGCAGCCCACACCACAGTTTTAATATTTTTACATTTGTATCATTTTTAGGGTCCTGTGAGACTTCAGCGACTCAGTTCAGGAAGACAGAGGAGGTGTTTAAGGAAAAGTCCAGATTCAGATAATGAAGGAGAATAAATCCCCACCAGAGGAAGATTAGGGAGAGCTGTTGGAGTGGCACATGAAAGCTGCTCCTTCACAGCTTCACATGGCTCTCCTCTGGCCTGAATTATCATTACAAACCAAATATCTTTAATAACTGAACTATCTTTAATAAATCCCTCTGATTTTTTCACAGTTCTTCAGTGGGATTCAGATCCTCACATGAAGCACCAGACTGTAGACAGGATGATGGTCTGGAGTCTTTGGACAGTACACGCAGGATGTTTCATAGCAAGTGAGGATATTCATCAGGAAAATAGCCTATTCAAAATTTCTTTTGAACAGTTTCAATAAGTTCTTAAACACACTGTGGTAGAACATTCATGCTAGTGGAAAAATATCCGCACAGACCTTGCTTTGCTGCAGGAATGTATGTTGAGCCAATGAGATTAGTAATGTGAATGCATCTTGGAAGTAATGTGACCTGAAAGATTCCAAGATACATTGTGACGGACTGGTGATCTGTCCTAGTTCTACCCTGCCTCTCACCCAAAGATGCTAATGCTAAGATAGGCGCCAGCCAACCCCCCACCCCCACCCGCTGTGACCCAAAAAGGATTAAGCTGTTAAGGAGATGAGCCTGTCATAGTTTGTAAATGCAGGACCAGATGTGAGACTCAAGTTCAAATGATTTTTATTTAGAGCTGGTGACGCAGGGCTAGGGCTGAAAACAACAAAATTTGGCACAGCATGGTAAAGAATCCAAAAAACACAAAACTCGGCAAGATACAGGCTAGGCAAGGCAGGAACAAGAATACAGGACATGAAGTGTGTTGGTCACGCCGGTATGATGAGGACATCAGTCCAGAACATCATCTGAAATGGACATATATAGACAACAGATAAATGAGGAAACAGAAAAGGTGGAGAGACCAATCATTACTTATAACACACACCTGGGGAAACAATGATGACAGGTATGGAAAACAGGACAGCTGGGATGAGCAGACACTCACTGACAGAGGGATAAACATAAGACATCTATCTATAAATGTGCAATATCTGTGTCTGTGTGTGTCTGTTCCATGCATATCTCTTGAACTGTTCCTCAGACTGACCTAAGGTTTTATACGTGTTTTGCTGAAGTTACGAGGGCGTGCATCTCCAAGTATGGAGGCGCTCAGTCAAAATATGTAATTTTTATCAATAAAAGTTTAGCCACCGCTGTGTCACCGCTCTGTGTCTCCTCATGCCCTGGCTTCAAGAAGTGTGGGTAGGGTTTTGGATTGACTCCGTGCTGATTGGATAATACGTGGCATCACGGCCATGCTGATTGGATAATACACAGCACCACAACCATGCTGATTGGATAATACAAGGCACCACGACCTGTCAGTCACCACAGTGTTCCCTGGACAAAACAAGGGAGTGAAAAATGACAAATTTGATTAGAAAAATATATTACTGAAGATTCAATGCTTTAAAAAAATTATACCATAAAGTTGCCCTGATTGCGAAGGTCTAAAGGATAATTTAGCATATGTGGAGAACATGAGGTGCGCAGGCAGACTGGGCAGAGCGTCAGCGGGGACCGGGTCTGACAAATCAACACGGAACATGCCGGGAGAAGCAGTGGCCAGACACAACCTGGCTCAAAGGCACGTTAATTGATGTTGATTTAAAAAAGTTATTTTCAATAAAGTGAAAAAAAGATAATGCATGGAGTGTGCTTTTGCCCTGAGGCTGATTTATCATGGAAAACAGCTGAGCTCTGTGGTTCGAGCGATCAGCTGATTGGATCCACCTCCTCTTGTGTTCTGACATTTTGATAAGATAAGATAAGATAAGCCTTTATTAGTCCCACAATGGGGAAATTCCAGGATTGCAACAGCACAGGGATAGCAACACTCAGAGCAATAATTAAGAAGATACGAAAAATAAAAATAAGAACAGTGAATATACATACGTACACATAAATATATAAATATATATACAAAGTGCGGAGCATTGTAGCAAGATGGAATAAACAGCATAACCATCTACTTAGTTATCCTACACAGTATGAGTATGTATCCATACATATTGTCACCCTCCGTAGCAACTGATATTGTCCTAGTTGTATACTGGAGGGGACCATTTGTGTAAGTCTGTTGCGTCTTTTGCATTCAATACTATTAGGTTGTCACGTTTTTTTGCCATCTCTGCGAGCAGCCCTGCTTAGGTTATACAGTCTGACAGCCGTTGGTAGGAAGGACCTGCGAAACCTCGCGGTTGCGCACCTAGGATGATCTCCTCCACTGGGTCAAGGCGTTTCCCCAGGACAGAGCTAGCTTTCTTGATCAGTTTGTTCAGTCTCTTCCTATCGGCTGCTGTAATGCCACTGCCCCAGCAGACCACTCCAAAAGTGATGGCTGATGCCACCACCGTGTCATAGAATGTCTTCAGCAGCGCCCCTTGTACACCAAAAGACCTGAGCCTCCTCAGTAGGAACAGCCTACATCTATCAGAACAGCACTGGACAGCTGATGGTACAGATTGCAAAGGTAAAAAAAAAAAAAAAAAAACATGGGGGAAGGTCCTACATCCTTTGCTCCACTTATGCGGGACGTATCAACCATATGCTGGATATGTCGGAAAAATTTCTGCATGGGGCACATATTTTTTCCATCCATCCATCCATCCATCTTCTACCGCTTTTCCGGAGGTCCGGGTCGCGGAGGCAGCATTTCAAGCAGAGAAGCCCAGACTTCCCTCTCCCCAGCCACCTGCTCCAGCTCTTCAAAGAGGATACCAAGGCGTTCCCAGACCAGCTGGGAGACATAGTCTCTCCACCGAGTCCTGGGTCTGCCCCGGGGTCTCCTCCCAGTGGGACGTGCCCGAAACACCTCAAGTGGGAGGCGTCCAGGAGGCATCCTAATCAGATGCCCATAACACCTCAACTGACTCCTTTCAATGTGGAGGAGCAGCAGTTCTACTCTGAGCCTCTCCCGGATGACTGAGCTCCTCACCCTATCTCTGAGGGTGAGTCCAGCAATCCTACGGAGAAAGCTCATTTCAGCTGCTTGTATCCGCAATCTCATTCTTTCGGTCATTACCCAAAGCTCGTGACCATAGGTGAGAGTAGGAACGTAGATTGACTGTTAAATCGACAGCTTTGCCTTAGAACTCAGCTCCCTCTTCACCACAACAGACCGGTACAACGTCCGCATCACTGCAGATGCTGCTCCGATCCGTCTGTCAATCTCTCGCTCCATTCTCCCCTCACTCCTGAATAAGACCCCAAGATATTTAAACTCCTCCACATATTTTTTCCAGTTTATAAAATTTTTCAGTCTGAGGTGTGTGCGAAAAAAAATTGCCTTTTGGTTAATGTTTAGAGGGTCAAAAATGTGATCGTTTAGGTGGAATAATAATAATAATAATCTTCTTGCATCAATAAAAAACAAACCACTTACAATAGAGCGGTGGCGCTCACATTACTAGTCCCTGCCAATCATGCCCTCAAGGTTCAGATCATTATTTGGCCTCAGTATGACCCCAGTGCAATGACATAAGCACCGCCTCAATCTTAGCATTAAAGTTTTAAAAACCTTTTAATAACAAAATATTGCTAAAATATAAAATGATGCACTACAATGAGTCTCAAATATTTGTAAATGTGTCCTGTTATTATTATTCCATCTAGCTACATTGCTCCGCACTGTGTGTGTTTATATACTTGCATATTTATTCCACCTAGCTGCAATGCTCCGTACTGTGGGTGTTTATATATTTACATATTTATTCCATCTAGCTACAATGCTCTGCACTGTGTGTTCATATATTCATATATTTATTCCATCCAGCTACAATGCTCTGCACTGTGTGTGTGTGTGTGTATATATATATTTTATAGTAATATGTACATATGTATATTAGCTGCTCTTGCTTGCTTGTTTTTTTTCTTGCCTTCTGATTGTTGCTCTGAGTGTTGCTATCCCTGTGCTGTTGCAATCCTGGAATTTCCCCGTTGTGGGACTAATAAAGGCTTATCTTATCTTATCTTATCTTATAGTACTGCATGAGTTTACTTACGATACACAGAAGAAATTCAATATTACACTGAACATCACTGAACAGTGATATAAACTAAAATAATCATAATGACTGAACAACTCCCATTCCCCAAAGTGCAAGATGCACTATTATTTTGAAAATAAGTCATAAAAGATCACACAAACAAGTGATCTGACAAACAAATAAACAAGGGATCTGAAACAGTCTCTAATATTGGATGTCCCACTCATTTTTAATATTCAGGTATTGTGTAATATTCACACAATCAAATAAATGTCAGTACCACTTACTCCCTTTTATATTTGTCAAAGTCTAACATGTGATTGCCTACATATAGACTACACCTCTTTTTATTCGACTTTCAAACACAGACTACATTTGGGCCTGTACAGCCTGAATGGGATACCTGTTTCAGACAGGAATACTTCCATTCTACAGGCAGTGCACTAGTAATAACAATGAACCCAGGGAGATGATATCATGAACACCAAGCTAATAATAATAATAAATAACGACCAACTAAGAACCGAGCAGTGAGCAAATCCTACAGAACACAAATGCAGACAAAATAATGAATAATCATTAATACAGAAAAACCCAAAATATAAAGTGTGGACGTGGGCAAGGGCCCACGTCCTGAAAACAAGGAATACAGACTATAACTCAAGGTGACGATATGGGGCCCAGTCCACGTCCTGACAGTGCCCCCCTCTCAAGGGGCGGCTTCCAGATGATCCAAGGGTAACACCAACAAAAAAACAAAAAACCCCTCCCAGGGTGGGTTGTGGGGGTACAAGGCCAGGTGGGCTGAAACAAATTCTTTCCTCCCTCACAAAGGACGTATGCATGTATATTATTAACCACTGGAAACATTTAACATTCCCCATTGTTTATAAACCATAACATGTACTTCGGGCTAACTCTTTCCACAGCATAGTGAAGATTAATTAAGGCTTTTTCTTTTTTGTGTACAAATCATTGCAGTTCATGCAAAACAACTTTTCTCCCCTTGTTTTGGAGTTCCAGAACCCAGGGTGACATGGCTACATCAAACATAAAACACTGTCTTAAAATGAGGCAATACAAAATAACTGACCACAGTTTACCCTCATGAACAGTAGTAATTCATCAAATACTGTTAAATAACCACATGGACATGTAACCATGTCAGACCTTATGTCTCATCAATGGGAGAACAAATTGTAGCCAGAAAGGGTGCAGACCCTTTTTTTTTTTTGAGTCCAAAACAAAAACACAGTTCAAGGGCCAAACAAAGTTCAAGGCCCTAAAACCCCAAACAAAGCAGGTCAGGTGGCCTTCAAGAGTCTCTGGGCCACCGGACTGAAGAACATGGTAGGTCAGG
Organism: Pholidichthys leucotaenia; assembly: GCA_020510985.1. NCBI lineage: Eukaryota > Metazoa > Chordata > Actinopteri > Cichliformes > Pholidichthyidae > Pholidichthys > Pholidichthys leucotaenia. Next base: position 238,329,897 of record CM035838.1, on the reverse strand, counting down.
AGGTCTACTGAAGTCCATGGGCCTCCAGACAAGGAAATACAACAAGCCGGGTGGTCTACCAGACTAGGCAGCAAGATGGGTTGAGAGATGACTGTAGGAGCACTTTTTGAATGAACGAATCTTTATCTTTATTTCAGATAGATTAAAAGTAAAGATTAAAAGAAAAAAACAGAATAATATAACAAAGGGGGGAAAAAAATCTAACAAGGTCAAATTAAACAATAACTCATCTGATTATACAGTTGAACATAAGTTATCCAAAATGGGTGATGGCTGAAGCCGCAGCTTATATTAACTAACGGAAACTATATGAAACTAACGGAACTTGTTTCATTGAACGATTTTAAATCCAGATTGAGAACACTTGAGATGGCCTCACTAATTTGTAACTGTTTTATATGATTTGTCATTTGTCATTGTAAGTGTATTTGTGATTTTTTTGCTGCCTCTTGGCCAGGACTCCCTTGAAAAAGAGGTTTTTAATCTCAACGGGTTTTTTTCCTGGTTAAATAAAGGTAAATAAAATAAATAAATATTGCCCACCCATATTCCATCCAAGAATTCAAAAGAAAAACAAAACAGGAGCGATTACAATTCAGAACAAAACTAAGACAAAACGTGACAAAAAAAAACAAAAAAACAAAAAAAAACTAAGCAACAGCACAACACAGACTGAATATGATAATTCTTATGTGATTTTACATGTCATCTTGTATATATGTTTGGAGTATTTCTTCCTTTAGTTTTTGTTTAAATTGTCCAAGCGTTGTACATGATTTTAATTCAGGTCCAAAAGCATTCTACAGTCTGACTCCTTGCACTGAGACACAGTGTTGCTTGGTGGTAGTTCTCACTGAAGGTTTTTAAAATATACATGTTCCTCTGAAATGATATTGTTTCTCCCTTATTTGAAACAACTTTTGGATATTTGCGGGCAGTGATAGATTCTTCACTTTAAACATTATTACTGCAGTTTTAAAGTCAACCAGATCTTTCAACTTGAGAGCTTTTAAATTAAGAAAAAGTGAGTTTGTTGGTTCCCTGTAAGCAGCTTTGTTTATTATTCTAATAGCTCTCTTCTGAAGCTTGAAAGAAAGATTGGATATATGTTTGTTTTATATGTATTTCCCCATACTTCAGTACAACATGTCACGTATGGGAGTATTAATGAATGATTCAAAGTATATAGTGTGGGTTGATTCAGCAAACATTTAACTCTGTGTAGTATTGCGATTGATTTGGATATTTTACCTTTAACATAATTAATATGTGACTTCCAACACAGTTTATTATCAATTATTACTCCAAGAAATTTAATTTTGGATACCCTTTCAATCTCTACACCATTTACACTGAGTTTAGATACTGAGTTGTTGTGATTATTGTTAAAAATTATAAATTTTGTCTTACTTAAATTGAGCGTTAATTTGTTTGAATCAAACCACAGTTTAAGCTTTCCTAATTCCTTTCCGTGTGTATCCAAAAGTTGTTCCAAATTGCTTCCACTGCATAATAAATTAGTGTCATCTGCAAACAATATTAAATCCATTTTTTCCAAAACTTTACATATGTCATTTATATACATATTGAATAACAATGGCCCCAAAACTGAACCCTGTGGGACTCCGCAAGTAACCTTCCGTAACTGAGTTTTTGCTACCAACACATACATACTGATATCTATTCTTTAAGTAACTACATAACCAGGATAGTGCTACCCCCCAATACCATAATTCTGTAGTTTCATTTTGTAGTTTCAGGGTTCAGTTTTTCTGAAGATTAAAGGAACACTTTTTAATCCGAGTAAGCTGGACTAGCCTGCCACAATTTCAATATCCAGCTTATTTTTTCCCATTAAAATCTAATGTGTTTTGAATGTGTTCCCTTTATTTTTTTGAGCAGTATACATATGTACACATAAATATATATATACACAGTGCGGAGCATTGTAGCTAGATGCAATAAACAGCATAACCGTCTACTTAGTTATCCTACATAGTATGAATATGTACCCATACATATTGTCACCCTCCGTAGCGACTGATATTGTCCTAGTTGTATACTGGAGGGGACCATTTGTGTAAGTCTGTTGCGTCTTTTGCATTCAATACTATTAGGTCGTCACATTTTTTTTTTTGCTATCTCTGCGAGCAGCCCTGCTTAGGTTATAAAGTCTGACAGCCGTAGGTAGGAAGGACCCGCGAAACCTCTCGGTCGCGCACCTAGGATGATGTAGTCTACTGTTAAATGAGCTCCTCAGTGCATTCAGTATGTCCTGCATAGGGTGGGACTCGGACTCCAGCAGAGATGACAGTTTAGCCACCATCCTTCTCACTCCTATCCCCTCCACTGGGTCAAGGCGTTTCCCCAGGACAGAGCTAGCGTTCTTGATCAGTTTGTTCAGTCTCTTCCTATCGGCTGCTGTAATGCCACTGCCCCAGCAGACCACTCCAAAAGTGATGGCTGATGCCACCACCGTGTCATAGAATGTCTTCAGGAGCACCCCTTGTACACCAAAAGACCTAAGCCTCCTCAGTAGGAACAGCCTGCGCTGTCCCTTCTTATAGAGTGCGTCAATATTGTGTGACCAGTCTAGTTTATTGTTCAGATGAACACCCAGGTACTTGTAGGATGTCACCATCTCAATGTCTGTTCCCTGGATGTTTACTGGTGCTGTGAGGGATTGTCCTTGCCTGTGGCAGTCCACCACCAGTTCCTTAGTTTTTCTCGCGTTGATCTGGAGGCAGTTCCGATGGCACCAGTCCATGAAGTCCTGGATAAGTCCTCTGTACTCAGCTTCATCTCCGTTGGAGATGAGGCCAACAATTGCACAGTCTTCAGAGAATTTCTGTAGATGGCAGTGTGTTGTGTTGTGTGAGAAGTCCGCAGTATAAAGGGTGAACACGAAGGGAGCCAAAACCGTTCCCTGGGGGGCCCCCGTGCTGCCGATGATCGTGTCGGGCACACAATCCTGGGTTCTCACAAACTGTGGCCGGTTTGTGTAGTCCAGGATCCATGATGACAGGTGCTGGTCCACCCCTGCACACAGCAGCTTGTCCCTCAGGATCATCGGTTGGATGGTGTTGAAAGCACTGGAGAAGTCAAAGAACATGATCCTCACCGCGTTCCCAGGCTTCTCCAGGTGGGACAGGGAACAGTGAAGGAGAAAGATCACTGCATCCTCCACCCCGATGCCATGCTGGTAGGCGAACTGGAGTGGATCCATCGCTGGTCCCACCAGGGGGCGGAGGTGAGCAAGGAGCAGTCTCTCCAGGGACTTCATCATATGAGACGTCAGGGCCACTGGTCTGTAGCTGTTCAGGTCTCTGGGGTGGGAAGTCTTTGGTACGGGTACCACACAAGATGTTTTCCACAGCTGTGGTACGCTCCCCAGCTTCAGGCTCAGCTTGAAGATGTGCTCCACAATCCCACACAGTTGGTCTGCGCAGGACTTGAGGAGCTTCGCGCTGATGCCCTCCGGTACCGAGGCTTTCCTCGCCTTGATCTTCCTCAGCTCCGTCCTCACCTGGGTCTTAGTCAGGGTCAGGTTGGGGGGCTGTGTGCTGGGAGTGAGGAGGTGTTGGTGGAGTGGGGTGTGGACAGCAGGTCTCGATGACCTTTAGAGGCGGCAGTGGTTGGTGTGCAGGCGGGGGGGAGGGCGGTTGGTCAAACCTATTAAAAAACAGGTTCAGATTGTTTGCCCACTCCCTGCCCCCCGTGGCCTGGGAGGAGGTATTCTGGAGCCCAGAGATGGTTTTGAGGTTTCTCCAGACCCCGCCGATGTCATTCGTTGCAGCTTTTCCTCCATCTTCTTCCTGAAGCTGTCCTTGCCTTCTCTGATCTTCCTCCTCAGCTCCGTTTGTACAGACTTCAGCATCTCCCTGTTCCCCAACCTGAAGATCCTCTTCTTCTCTCTCAGAAGTGATTTTATCTCAGGGTTGATCCAGGGTTTGTTGTTCGAGCAACACCATATGGTCTTGGTGGGTACGGTGTTGTCCACACAGAAGTTGATAAGATAAGATAAGATAAGATAAGCCTTTATTAGTCCCACAACGGGGAAATTCCAGGATTGCAACAGCACAGGGATAGCAACACTCAGAGCAACAATCAGAAGGCAAGAAAAAAAAAAACAAAAAAAAAAACAAGCAAGCAAGAGCAGCTAATGTATTACTATAATATATATATATATACACACACACACAGACACACAGTGCAGAGCATTGTAGCTGGATGGAATAAATATATGAATATATGAACACACAGTGCAGAGCATTGTAGCTAGATGGAATAAATATGTAAATATATAAACACCCACAGTACGGAGCATTGCAGCTAGGTGGAATAAATATGCAAGTATATAAACACACACAGTGCGGAGCAATGTAGCTAGATGGAATAATATGTAGATATATAAATATATAAACACACCCAGTGCTGAGCATTGTAGCTAGATGGAATAAATATGTAAATATATAAACACACACAGTGCAGAGCATTGTTGCTAGATGGAATGAAACAGCATAACCGTCTACTTAGTTATCCTACATGGTATGATTATGTGCCCATACATATTCTCACCCTCCATAGCGACCGGTAAGTTCCTAGTTGTATGCCGGAGGGGACCATTGTGTAAGTCTATTGCATCTTTTGCATTCAAAAAACTTTTAGTTTGTTACGTCTTTTTGCTATCTCTGCGAGCAGCCCTGCTTAGGTTGTACAGTCTGACAGCCGTTGGTAGGAAGGACCTACGAAACCTCTCGGTTGTGCACCTGGGATGATGTAGTCTGCTGCTAAATGAGCTCCTCAGTGCATTCAGTATGTCCTGCATAGGGTGGAACTCGGACTCCAGCAGAGATGACAGTTTAGCCACCGTCCTTCTCTCTCCTATCTCCTCCATCGGATCAAGGCGCTGCCCCAGGACAGAGCTAGCTTTCTTAATCAGTTTGTTCAGTCTCTTCCTATCGGCTGCAGTAATGCCACTGCCCCAGCAGACCACTCCAAAAGTGATGGCTGATGCCACCACCGTGTCATAGAATGACTTCAGCAGCGCCCCTTGTACACCAAAAGACCTGAGTCTCCTCAGCAGGAACAGCCTGCGCTGTCCCTTCTTGTAGAGTGCATCAGTATTGTGTGACCAGTCTAGTTTATTGTTCAGATGAATACCCAGGTACTTATAGGATGTCACCATCTCGATGTCTGTTCCCTGTATATTTACTGGTACTGTGAGGGGCTGCCCATGCCTGCGGCAGTCCACCACCAGCTCCTTAGTTTTCCTCGCGTTGATCTGGAGGCAGTTCCGATGGCACCAGTCCACGAAGTCCTGGATAAGCCCTCTGTACTCAGCTTCATCTCCATTGGAGATGAGGCCAACGATCGCAGAGTCATCAGAGAACTTCTGTAGATGGCAGTGTGTTGTGTTGTGTGAGAAGTCCGCAGTATAAAGAGTGAACAGGAAGGGAGCCAGCACCGTTCCCTGGGGGGCCCCCGTGCTACTGATGATCGTGTCGGACACACAGTCCCGGGTTCTCACAAACTGAGGCCGGTTCGTGAGGTAGTCCAGGATCCATGATGACAGGTGCTGGTCCACCCCTGCGCGCAGCAGCTTGTCCTTCAGGATCATCGGTTGGATGGTGTTGAAAGCACTGGAGAAGTCAAAGAACATGATCCTCACCATATTCCCGGGCTTCTCCAGGTGGGACAGAGAACGGTGAAGGAGGAAGATCACCGCATCCTCCACCCCAATGCCATGCTGGTAGGCGAACTGGAGTGGATCCATCGCTGGTTCCACCAGGGGGCGGAGGTGAGCAAGGAGCAGTCTCTCCAGGGTCTTCATCAAGTGGGACGTCAAGGCCACCGGTCTGTAGCTGTTCAGGTCTTTGGGGTGGGAAGTTTTTGGTACAGGTACCACACAAGATGTTTTCCACAGCTGTGGTACCCTCCCCAGTTTCAGGCTCATGTTGAAGATATACGTCACAATCCCACACAGCTGGTCTGCACAGGACTTGAGGAGCTTTGCGCTGATGCCGTCCGGTCCCGGCGCCTTCCTCGCCTTGATCTTCCTCAGCTCCGTCCTCACCTGGGTCCTGGTCAGGGTCAGGATGGGGGGCTGTGTGTTGGGAGTGGGGGGGTGTTGGTGGAGTGGGGAGTGGGCAGCAGGACTTGATTTCTTTAGAGGCAGCAGTGGTTGTTGTGCAGTCAGGGGGGAGGGCGGTTGGTCAAATCTATTGAAAAACAGATTCAGGTTGTTCGCCCACTCCCTGCCCCCTGTGGCCTGGGGGGAGGTATTCTGGAGCCCCGAGATGGTTTTGAGGTTTCTCCAGACCCCGCTGATGTCGCTCTGTTGCAGCTTGTCCTCCATCTTCTTCCTGAAGCTGTCCTTGCCTTCTCTGATCTTTCTCCTCAGCTCCCTCTGTACGGACTTCAGCATCTCCCTGTTCCCTGACCTGAAGATCCTCTTCTTCTCTCTCAGAAGTGTTTTTATCTCAGGGTTGATCCAGGGTTTGTTGTTTGAGTGACGCCGTATGGTCTTGGTGGGAACGGATTTGTCCACACAGAAGCTGAGGTAGCCCGTGAAGGTGTGAATGAGGCCATCGATGTCCTCACCATGTGGATCGCAGAGCTGCTTCCAGGCGGTGGCTTCAAAACAGCCCTTTAGGGTGTCCATTGTCTCCTCAGACCATAACTCCACAGTGTGCATGGCCGGAGGTTGTCTGTGCACTAGGGGTTTGTACACCGGCCGGAGATGAACCAAGTTGTGATCCGATCTCCCGAGTGGGGGGAGTTGTGATGAGGTGTACGCCTCCTTAGTGTTTACGTAGAATAAATCCAGTGTTTTATTGTCTCTAGTGTGGCATGTGACATACTGGGTGAACGTGGGTAGAATGGGAGACAGTGAAACATGGTTGAAATCGCCTGAGATGAGGAGAAGAGCATCTGGGTGTTCTGTCTGCAGCCTGCTGGTTACTGAATGGATGACGTCACGTGCTGTCCCAGCGTTCGCCGTCGGATTTGCATAAACAACAATGCAGATCACGTGTGAGTGTTCTCTCGGGAGATATGTAGGCCTCATGCTAACAGCTAGCAACTCAATGTCTTTGCTGCAGTGTCGTTGTTTAACAGTGATATGTCCCGGTCTGCACCAGTTGTTGTTAACATACATTATCACTCCACCGCCCCTAGCCTTGCCACTGTCTGGTGTTCGGTCAGCTCGTATCATGTGAAAACCCTCCAGCTCAATGTTAGCATCTGCTGCTAGTTCAGTTAGCCACGTCTCAGTAAACAAAAGGAGAGAGCACTCCCGGTATGTGCTATCATAACGGGAGATAGCCGCTAGCTCATCTAACTTTCCCAGTATCGACCGTACATTTCCCATGACAACAGATGGAAGGGAGGGTCTGTACCTTATATTTTTTGTCCTCCGCCTTACTCCAGCCCGGCAGCCGCGGCGTTTTCGCCTCAGTTCTCTCGGTATGTCGAGTTTTTCCAATGGGACCGGGTGGCGGTTGAATGCTAGCAGCTGTTCTCTGCTGTATCGTATCCTGCTATAAACAGTGGCTCCGTCCACCGGCTCAGGAGACATTTAGGACGATCTGTGTGTCCGTGATATAAGTGGGGTGAAAAAAAAAAGACGGATCAAAAGAGAGAGGAAGGGAAAAAGACTCGGAATCGAGCCGCTGTTGCAAAAGGCAGCCGACTGGTGTGGCGCCGAGAGAAAAAAAAAAAAAAACATCACGGATGCAGTCCGTGATGGTGTGAGTGAGGCCATCGATGTCCTCACCATGTGGATTGCAGAGCTGCTCCCAGGCAGTGATTTCAAAACAGTCCTTTAGAGCGTCCATTGCCTCCTCAGACCATATCTTCACCGTGCGCATGACCAGAGGTTGTCTGTGTACTAGGGGTTTGTACACCGGCAGGAGATGAACCAAGTTGTGATCCGATCTCCCGAGTGGGGGGAGTAGTGATGAGGTGTATGCCTCCTTAGTGTTTACATAGAATAAATCCAGTGTTTTATTGTCTCTAGTGTGGCATGTGACATACTGGGTGAACGTGGGCAGAATGGGGGACAGTGAAATATGGTTGAAATCCCCGGAGATGAGGAGAAGAGCATCTGGGTGTTCTGTCTGCAGCCTGCCAGTTACTGAGTGAATGGCGTCACGCGCTGACGCCACGTTCGCCGTCGGATTTGCATAAATAACAATGCAGATCACGTGTAAGTATTCCCTCGGGAGATAGGTAGGGCGCATGCTAACAGCTAGCAACTCGATGTCTTTGCTGCAGTGCTGTTCCTTAACAGTGATATGTCCCGGTCTGCACCAGCTGTTATTGACATACATTATCACTCCTCCGCCTCTTGCCTTCCCACTGTCTGGTGTCCAGTCTGCCCGTATTGCGTGGAAACCCTCCAGTTTGATGTTAGCATCTGTTGTTAGTTCTGTTAGCCACGTCTCAGTAAACAACATCACACTAATTTCTTTGAAGACGCTCTGGTAACGAGCCATAGCTACTAGCTCATCTGTCTTACTGAGTAGCGATCATACATTCCCCATAATAACGGATGGAAGGACGGGTCTGTACCTTATATTTCTCGCCCGCCATCTTGCTCCAGCACGACATCCACGTCCCTTCTGTCTTATTTCTACCGGTGTGTCGTATTCTTGTGTTAGTATTGTGGGCTGATTAAGTGCTAACAGTTGGTCTCTATTGTACTGCCTCCTAAAAGCAGTGGCTCCATCCGCTGGTTCAGGAGACATTTGGCCAATCCGTGTGTCCGTGATGGATAAGGTGTCACCGGATCAGAAAGTTTAGCAAGAGAAGCCAGATAGTAAATAAAAATAGGAAGAAATTGATCCGCTGTTGCAAAAAGGCAGCCTACTCGTGTGGCGCCGAAAGGAAGGAAAAATGGAATTCGGCACGCCAAAAGTACACACATAAACAACCTTTTTCCTCTTAAATTGGAAACTTTTTTATTGTAAACATGCCTTTTCTTAAATGTCAACTTTTTTACATTAGCAACATTATCTCATCAGGGCAGCAGTGGCCTAATGGTTAGGGATGTGGACTGGTGACTGGGGGGCTGCTGGTTCAATCCCTGAATCGGCAGCGTCAGATCTTGGTGGGACAGATGCAGTGCTGGGAGTAACGCATTACAAAGCACCGTAACACCACCACTTTTACAGTAACATGCTGTGGAACGAAATTACTGTTTAAAAATTCAGTAATGTGTTACAGTTCTGAAATTTGATCAGATGCGTTACTCGTTACTCATTTTATTAATATGGATAGAAATTTTTAGCACAAATAAATGAATATACAAAGTGACCCTACCATAGCTGAGACGAGCCATCAGTCAACGTGACCTTTTGCAGGAAGCTGAGTCTTCACCACTGAGTGGAGGCAGAGATGAAGCTACTTTGTTTTTGTGGAAATAGACAGATTATTTTCCCTTTATTGCAGTTAAGGACAAAAGCATATTGGTGGGTTGGAAGCTAAGTGCCAGTTGAGACCTACTGTAGTCTTCAGAAGCGCTTGAAACAGCAACAAAGCTCCGACAAAGCTAGTGCTAAGTTAATGGCTAGCTATGCTAACAACACCATGTTAGTGGATCTACACTATCTGAACAGCCACAGCTGGATGTAAAGTGGAAATACTCTTGTCTCAACAGTCACAGCTGGATTTCAAGCACAGGTATGCATCTGGACAGTTTGTGACCCAGCAAGAATTAAACCGGCTGATTGCCAGATAGGCTGTTAGAGACTGAAGATGTGATAACAGTGACTTTCCATCAGACAGCTGAAACTGTGATCCACTGAAGTTAAAACACATTTACTTGCTACCTGGATAAAGATTATTACCTCCGCCAAGGGCAGGAGGTAATGTTTTTAGTGATGTTGGTTTGTTTGTCTGTCTGTTAGCAACATAACTCAAAAAGTTATGAACGGATTTTGATGAAATTTTCAGGAAAGGTGTGTAGTGGCATGGGGAACATATGCTTAGATTTTGGTGATGATATGAGAGTGCATACCTCCAACAAGGGCTTTGTTTGTATTTGTGCAGCAGGATTACACAAAAACTACTGGATGGATTTGGATGAAATTTTCAGTAGAGGTGGTTCTTGTGCTAGAGAGGAACCCATTACATTTTGGTGATGATTGGAGAATGCATACCTCAACCAAGGCTCTTATCTTCTCACTTAGTGTTAGCAACAATCCTCCAAAATTACTGGATGGATTTGGATGAAATTTTCACCTCTTGGGCTACAGAGGAAGCCATTACACTTTGGTGATGATCTGAAAATGCATCCCTCAGCCAAGGCTCTTATCTTCTCATATTGTGTTAGCAACAACACTCCAAAACTAATGGACAGACTTTGATGCAGTTTTTACCAGAAGTGGCTCTAGGCCTACACTTTGGAGGTGATCCATGAGGGACGGAAGGAGGCTTGGTGGAGGTATGTGCTCTCTGAGTGCTTTTCTAGCTCAAAAATGGATTTTGATCTCCAAAAGGAATTTCAGGAACTGGATCATGTCTCTGTCACGGCAGATATTTGGACTGTGGATAATAGACATTTTCTTTGGATCACTGCACATCGGATTAAATCCATATCATAAAGGTAAGATAAACATGGACAGCTTTATGCAGAGTTGCCAGCTCTCACTCCAAAATGATGAAATTATTGGTAATATCATGTTAATTTTCTTCAGATTTTTTCCACAGTAAGAGCTCTCAAGGCAGGATAAAGCAGACTAAACATGTTCTAAAAGCTCTGTCCGTTTTCAGCCTGACATTAATCAGTCCCTAATGTAATTCATTAATTAAATTATCTTGCTACGTGTGCAAGATGACTTACAGTAATTATGCATTTAAAAGTTACATGAAAGTTACTTTTCCAAGCAACTAGTTACTTTAATCATGCAGCAACTGGTAAAGTAACTCAATTACTTTTGAAAAGAAGCAACTAGTAACTGTAATTAGTTACTATTTTTAGTAACTTGCCCAACACTGGACAGATGACTTAGCAGTGTTGGCCCCACCTTCCTTAACCCCTCTATGGTGCCCTTGAGCAAGGTTCTTAACCCCAACTGCTCCACTGGAGCTGCTCAGTGGCCACAGGTCAGTCTGTGGTTGTACTGGGCAGCTTCCAGGTGTGAATGTAAACAGGGTGTTTTTGAAAAAGAGAGGCTGCCTCTCAATGGACCTCACCTGTATAAATACAGGCTAAATAAAAATAAATTAGTAAGTGGTACCTCTACTTACGAACGTCTCTACATACGGAATTTTCAGGTTACGAGACGCCTCAACGGGAAAATATTGCCTCTAGTTACGAACGAAATTTCAGGATACGAAAGGCAAAAAAGTACGCGCTCCTCGCAGCTTCCGTAGTTTACCGAACGTAAACATACCTGTAGCTGCTCTGCCATTGGCTATCGCCTAGCATCTTCCTGGTATCCCATTGGCCACGAAGTTTTTTTTTTTTCCAAAACTTTATTAAGAACAAGGTGAAAGTTTTACGTGTGTGTACAGTACAGAATTAACATTTATTCGCTATGGGCCCCAAGAAAGTGACGGAGATAAGTGGAAAAGGAGAAAAGAAGAGTTTTTTTGTCCATACAAACAAAGAAAGGAGATAATCGAAAGGTATGAAAAGGGGATGCGTTTGGTTGATCTCGCCAAAGAATATGGCCGTAATACATCAACGATCAGCACGGTATTAAAACAAAACGAAGCCGAACGCACTTACAAGCCGACAAAAGCAAACGTCCTTGGATCAGAACATGAACCAAAGAAGGCAAAAGGTGACGACGTCGACGACGATAGCAGTTAAAGGGTAAATGAACATAATTTTTATTATTCTTTCTCTTTTATTATTCTCTTTTATTATTCTTTCTCTCATTTTAAACTCTCATTTTATGTTTACTGTACAGTAATCTAATTGTAACATGTATTTGTTACATGTTTTGATGCGTTTTTACGATTTATAAAAAATTTATGCCCGAATTTTGGGGGCTTGGAACGGATTACGGCATTTACATGTAAAACGCGCCTCTACTTACGAATTTTTCACGTTACGAGAATTCTTCCGGAACGAATTAAATTCGTAAGTAGAGGTACCACTGTATTCTTGTAAAATAGTGACTTTTTTGTCCAAAATTACCAACTTTTTCTCTTAAATTGGGGATTTTTTTCTTGCAAATCAGGAACTTTGTTCCATAAATTTAGCTGCTTTCTCATAAAATAGTGACTTTTTTCTCTTAAATTGATATTTTTTTTGTCAGATTTCATCAGGAAGGCTTTTTTAATTTCTTCCAAAAGTTGTGTGCAGAAATAAAGATGTTAAAGGTTAAATTTTTCTCACACTGAACTGTAAAAGATTAAACCAGATGCTGACCTCCTCCTCTGATGCTGCAATGTGAATTTTTAAGCGACAGAGTTTTTCAGCTGAGTTATTGTGTGTCAGCAACAGAAATAAACCACATCAATCATTTCTGATGCACCACAGAGATTTTGTCTTCTTCTTCATGGCTTCATGACTTTTTAGAAGCTTCCAGCCACTCCGTCTTTTGACCTTTAAATGTGAATTCTGTCAGAGCTGCACACATGAGAGACCAGAAATTATTTTTTACATTTTTTTAAAGTGATACTCCACCAAACATCATGTTTTTTTCTATTGTTAACATATCGGTAACATGTTGTTGGTGACTTACAAGACATATCAAGAGCAAAATCACTCAAATGTCTCATATCTCTGTTTTTTTTTGCTGTAAAGTTTCATTTAAAGGTGCAAGAGATAGCATTCTGACCTCCTGGCCAGTAGATGTCGCATTCACTGTTGACTCACTATAATCTTGCACCGTTTGCCAGGTAGAGAGATAAACAGCACTTCCTGGAGGCCAACATCAATATACTGCAGACTGCTCAATCTCAGATCATTGGTTATTATAAGCCAGACAGCGTGTCAAGCGAGGACTCTTGTGGTACAGAATCTTGAATTTAACGTAATCCTCTCTGATGCGCATCTCCGGTAAACATTTTTTTAAGTAACTATATTGTATAGTGCAGGGGTTCCCAAACTCTTCAGCTCGCAACCCCCAAAATAATGGTGACAGAGACTGGCGACCCCCACTATCCCAGGAGGTGACTGATACTTTTATTTTATATGTGTGTAAGAGAAGTAGGGGGTGATGTATGTGCCTGTGTGTGTGTGTGTGTGTGTGTGTGTGTGTGTGTGTGTGTGTGTGTGTGTGTGTGTGTGTGTGTGTGTGTGTGTATGTTTATGGGAGGGTTGGAAGGGGTGGGGATGTATTGTGTAAATTATGTAACTAAATGTGTCTATTGTTTTTTTCTATGTAAAGCACTCTGCACAGCATCATCCTCATATGATGCCTTGTGAGCTTTGGTAGTGGTTGTTGTTTGGTTAGTTATGACTTTCTTTTGGCCTTGTAATTCTCTCTCCTTTCAACAGAAAAAATCTGCTGGTTTAGCAGCAAGAGATGGGTGCTTAGTTTTCAAGTCTCTGAGCATTTTTATGGAAACTAGAGGAACTAGGCCTAGGTCTTCTCCATCAGACCTCCACACCCCCGGACTCGACTGCTGTGTTTCATCCCAAATGGAGACACCGTAGACTTTGTTAGTGGTGACAAAAGAGAGGTAAATGCGGAGGTATCCGAACAAAGCTAGCCGCTAGCCCACACACACTCCCAATTCCTTCCCTCATTCTGGCCAACATACGCTCACTAGACAACAAAATAGACCACATACAGCTCCTGAGAACTACGCAATGTGATGTGCGGAACTGCTGTGTTTTATCTTTATGGAAATGTGATTAAGTGACAATATCCCAGACTCTGCCATTCAGTTAGCAGGGCTAACATGCTATCGTGCTGATCGGATTTTCATGGAAGGAGGGAAGACCTGAGGTCGAGCCATGTGTGTTTACATCAGTGACGCTTGGTGCGAAGTTGCGACTGTTGTGCACAAACACTGTTCTCTGTTGGTGGAGTATATGATCATCAAGTGCCGACCATTCTACTTACCGAAAGAAATTACATCTGTCCTGCTAGTCACGTCTATGTCCCGCCCACCACCATCAGCGAGAGGAGTAAAGCACTAAAGGAACTCTATCAGGCTATAAGTGAGACACAAACAGCACATCCAGACGGATTCCTCATCACAGCAGAAGACTTCAACCATGCAGATATAAAGGCCCTCCAACCAAAACTACACCAACATGTGGACTTTCCAACAAGAGGAGGCAACTTGCTGGACCTGGTGTACACAACTCACAAGAGAGCATACACAGCCTCCCCCCTCCTCCACCTGGGTCTCTCTGATCGCATCACCATCTTGCTAAGGCTTGCATACAGACCCAGAGTGAAAGCCATCAGACCAACAAAAAAGCAAGTACATGTGTGGCCAGAGGGGGCCTTGGATGCTCTGAAAGACTGCTTCAGCACTACAGACTGGGACACTTTCAAGCATGCAGCCAATCACAATGGACACATCAACAGAGGAGTACACTGAGGTTGTAGCATACATAGCTAAATGCACTGATGATGTCACTCACTGCATAACTGTCACTGTTCGTGCTAACCAAAGGCCATGGATGACAGCAGAGGTCCACAGGCTCCTGAGGGCACAGGATGCAGCCTTCAGGGTTGGTGGCACTGCAGGACTAACAACAGCTAGGGCCAACCTGTCCCATGGTATCAAGGAGGCAAAACGACAGTACAGCAACAAAATATCCGACATCTTCAACATTGGGGCGTGCGGTGGCGCAGTGGTTAGCACTGCACCAGCACAGTAGCTCACCCTTGGCCATGGGATCCCTGGTTCGATCCCAGCCCCTGACCAACAGTGATCTGTGTGGAGTTTGAATGTTCTCCCTGTATCTGCGTGGGTTTACTCCGAGATTTCTCCAGTTTCCTCCCACAGGCCAAAAACATGCAGGTTAGGTTAATTGGAGACTCTAAAGTGGCCCTAGGTGTGAATGTGTGTGTGAACGGTTAAGGGATAGCGCCGTACCATGGCTGCTTCATCCATCCAGGTGGATGCCCTCAATTTCCCCTCTGGGGATCAATAAAGTATACAAAATCAAAAAAAAAAAAAAATCTTCAACATTTCCCTGAGTCAAGCTGTGGTCCCCACATGTTTCAAAACTGCCACCATAATACCAGTCCCAAAGAAGCCCATCCCATCCAGCTACAACAATTACCGGCCCATAGCACTGACCCCCATCACAATGAAGTGCTTTGAGT
This sequence comes from Pholidichthys leucotaenia, assembly GCA_020510985.1. Taxonomy (NCBI): domain Eukaryota; kingdom Metazoa; phylum Chordata; class Actinopteri; order Cichliformes; family Pholidichthyidae; genus Pholidichthys; species Pholidichthys leucotaenia. Next base: position 238,314,646 of record CM035838.1, on the reverse strand, counting down.
GGCTGGTCATGCAGAACATCAAGCCCATCCTCCCTCTCTCCAACAACCCATCTCAGTTTGCATACAGGTCAAACAGATCCACAGAAGATGCCATCTCTGCTGCTCTCCATCCAGCCCTCACCCACCTGGACTCAAAGAACTCCTACGTGCAAATGCTGTTCTTGGACTTAAGTTCAGTATTCAAAACAGTCATCCCCCAGCACCTAATACAAAAGCTCAGACACTTGGGACTCAAAACCTCTCTCTGTACCTGGGTGCTGGACTTTCTCACAGGAAGGCCACAGAACGTATGGGCTGGCAGCAACACCTCCAAGACGATCACACCCAGCACAGGGGCCCCACAAGGGTGTGTGTTCAGCCCGCTGCTCTTCACCCTGCTGACCCATGACTGTGTACCAGCCTACAGCACCAACCACATCATCAAGTTTGCGGACAACACGATGGTGGTGGGCCTCATCATCAACAATGAGGAGGCCAACTACAAAAATGAGGTGAGCCAACTAGTCCACTGGTGTAAAGACAATAATCTCTTCCTGAACGTGGGAAAAACAAAGGAGATTGTGGTCGACTTCAGGAGGGATAATGGTCTCTGGTTGAGTGGCTCAGGGACTCTGGGAGGCCACCCAACACATTTCAATTTATGATTTGGTGGGCTTGGGACTACCGCAGGCCACCTGAACTGCCTTGCCTTCTGGCCCGGTGGCCCTGGGATTTCTGTCGGCAACCTGACCTGACTTGTTTTGTCAGTCTCTGTTGAGCGAGAGATTTGTTTTTGACCCACCTGGCCTTGTTTTCCCCACCACCCTCTCTGGAAGGGTGATTTTTCTGTTCTTGGAGGTTTTTGATTTGGGTTTTTCTTTTTTGTGATGTTACATTGGGGTGTCTGGAATCCACCCCTTAAAAGCAGGGCTCTGTCATGATGCTGAGCATGGTTGGGGAACCATGCTCACCCTCTAAGTTTATTTCTGATTATTTTCTGTACTTTCTCCATCTCAGTTTAGTTACTGAATTTGATTGTGGTTTTGTCTATATGTTATTTGTGTTTGCCCTCTGTTTCTGTTTGTTTTTTTAGATTTATTTTTTTTTACATTTAGATTCCTTTATTAGTCCCACAATAGGGAAATTAAAGGGCATCCACATGAGCGGATGAGGCAGCCACTGGTACGGCGCCCAACCCTTTCACCATTCACAAACACAATCACACCTGGGGCCACTTTAGAGTCTCCAATTAACCTAACTTGCATGTTTTGGCATGTGGGAGGAAACCGCAGAAATCCCAGAGTAAACCCACACAGACACGGGGAGAACATGCAAACTCCACACAGATCACTGTTGGTCAGTGGCTGGGATTGAACCCAGGATCCCCTGGCCAAGGGTGAGCTGCTGTGCTGCCGCAGTGCTAACCACTCCGCCACAGCGCTGAAGTGTCCTGTTACCGTATCTTAGTTTTGTTATTATAGTATGGTTTATTAATATCATATGTTTATGGCCATCCTGTTTTGTGAACTATACCTTTTTGTGTTTGGACATGCGTCTACTCATGCCTTCGCTCTTAGTTCTCCTTTTGAAATGTTAGTATTTATTGTTATTGTTTTTCTCAGTATGATTAGCATGTCTTTGGGTTTTGTATTCTGTCTGGTCCTTGCCTTGGTGGGTTATTTTCTCCTTTTGTATTATTTTGTTCGGATCATGTTTTGTATTTATTTTGGTCACCTTGTTCACCTGTGCTTTTATTTTGACAGTGTCCTTTTACTTCCTTTATTTCCTAGCTCAGTGTCGCAGTTGTCACAGCTGTAATTATTTTGGTTTATTATCCTCGCTCTTGACCCTTGATTATCCATACTTGTTTCTTGTTGTAGTTACTTACTCTTTGCCCTATAAAGACCCAGACATTAGCCCTCTTGTGGCCACTTGATGGTCCCCCTATGGGTTTTCTAGCCAAAAAGGCCAAATGGCCCCTCTCTGGGTCTTCTAGTGTTAAGGGACGCCGCCCCGCAGCTCGGGGTGATGTCCTACTGAAGCTTACTGGCATGTAACACATGCTTCAGCTTCCTCTTTATTCTTCCTACTCGTTGTTTAACCCGTTGGTTATCCTGCCTTTTCTCTCTCTGCCCATGTGGTATCCAGCCGGTCCTTTTGTAGCCTGTAAGTTTGTTCCTGTTCCTGCCCTGTTTTACTTTGTGTTTAATTAAACTATAGCAACTCACAGCTCCTGCATTTGGGTCTCCATTCCACCTCCGAGGGGCAAGTTTATGACACATATTCATCCAAATTTCAAATTAAAAAAAAATCTTAAAACAGCTAAATTTGCATGGGATTATTGTAAAATATGAAAGTTTTACTTTTTAGATTTGAGTTATTTCTAAAAATAAATTCACCACAATATTGAACTTTTGGAGGTGCATGATTAGAATGTAAAAGAAAATCAACTTCAAGTTAAATGAGTCAACATATAACAAACAGGAATTTATTTGGGGGAAAATATTTATTAAAAAATAAACAGTCCAGATGCAGGATCCATGGGGTAGATCTGGGAGAGCAATAGAGAAGTTAATTAAATCAGGATTAGGACACACTCTGGAAAGCTTTTGTCATCCCCAGAGTCAGTGTTGACCTTTTTTTACTATAGTCAGGTGCAAACTGTTGATGTAAAAAAGGACAGTCTCTAAGAAAGTGTCATCACAGACTAGCAGCATTAAAACATGACAGTATATGAACGACTAGACAGTTTTAGGACTACAGAAGTGCTGCAAAGAGTTTGCTTGGTCTACATAATGTGAATGACAATATACTGTTGGTGAAGGAAAGACCACGTACAGAAATGGAATTACTTTTTATGTGTGTGTTGTGGGAGGAGGGAGGAGACTCCGGGGCAGACCCAGGACACTTTAGAGAGACTATGTCTCCCAGCTGGTCTGGGAACTTCCTGGTGTCCTTTCTGAAGAGCTGGAGGTGGCTGGGGAGAGGGAAGTCTGGGTTTCTCTGATTAGACTGCTGCCTCCACAACCTGGACCCCCAGAAAAGCCACAGAAGATGGATGGATGGCTGTGCTGTGTATTTATTTCTGCTGCAAGATTGGACCTGATTAATGAAGAGGAACAACATTTTTTCTGATTACGCATTCTTGGAAGACCAAGTGCACAGCCAGGTTGTGGTTTTAATAAAAGTGAAAAGTCTAAGACATTTTAGCTGCCAAATTCTGACTGTTGTGTGTCTTGAGAAGTTATTCAAAAAAGAAAGAAACAAATATCTGTTGCCTCTACTTTTGGCAAAATAATCCATAAATATGATTGGTTTGACCAGGTTAGTCACGAAATATTAAAAAAAAAAAAAACACTCAACATTTCAAAAACAGTTAAAAAATCTCCTAAACAAACACATTTAAAAATTCAAAATAAAGGATTTGGCTTTATGCATTACTGTGTGTAAAATGTTTTGATAAGACAAAACTTACACTGGTGTGCTGCCGACTGTCTTCCTCACTGGACGGTTCCTCTGACGGCTGTGTTCCTGAGCTCTAATAGTGGTGGGCAGTGGTGGCCTAATGGTTAGGGATGTGGACTGGTGAGCGGATGGTCAGGGATTCGATTCCTGGACCAGCAGGATTAGATCAGGGTGGGACAGATAACAGATAAGTGTTTGGCCCCACCCTCCCTAACCCCACTGTGGTGCCCTTGAGCAAGGCCCTTAACCCTAACTGCTCCAGTGGAGCTGCTCAGTGGCCACAAGTCAGTCTGTGGTTGTACTGGGCAGCTTCTTGGGGTGAATGTGTAAGTGTGTGAATGAACATGGCATCCTTGAAAAACAGAGGTTGGTTCTCAAAGGAACTAACCTGTATAAATAAAGGTTAAATAAATAAAATAAAATTATAGAGTCCAAGCCTCATACACAGGTGGGGTGGGGGAGAAGCTTCTCCTGACATAATCAGAATGTGGTTTTTAAATATGTGTTCTATGAGAACACAGTCATATTATGACTTAGTCATTTTGTGACTTTTTACAGGTAAAACTTTGCATCGTACTCACCTAAAGGTCAGATATTGATGTTCTGTCCTAAACCTCCACTGGTCCATCATACATCAGTGAGGATGTTAGAAGCTGTTGACCCTCTCTCCAGTCACTGTTTGGTGGAGCTCTTCTCTGCTGCATCATGATGGCATTGTCCAAACACCCATCTGTGTTTATTCACCTCATGATGGAGGATGTCCTTATAAAGGGTGAAAAAATGTTTTGGTTTATTACTTGGATAGTCAAAAATCTGACATAAATTTCTACATACATAATTACAGCTACTTCAAGTACTCAAGAAATCCTGTGGCTAATGCTGTGCAGTAACTCTAGTTAGTAAGAAAATAAATTAACCCTTTGAGTGTGTATGGTGCAGAACTGCTACATACCCCCTAGTGGCCAAGAGTGGTAAATATTTTTTGTCAATAAAATAGTTCAGATTTCCAAGGCTACAACTCGAAAGTGGTAAGAGATTGAGATTGAGATTGAGATTCAACTTTATTGTCATAACACATGTATGAATACAAGGTAACGAAACGTGACTTGGCATTTGGGCACGCTCTGCAGAGCGCATCCAAGGCCGGGGCAGCCGCTAGGCGCCAGTCATAAAGAAGAAAGAAAAAGGGAAGGGATATGGAATGACAGTAGGCGAGAGAAAAAAAACATGTTTATCAAAATGTCGCTCAGTAAGTGAGCGAAATTTTGATTGCAGGAAAAAAAAAACCTCAATGCACATTTAGCAGACAACAGAACCAAAAGTCAGAGAGGATCAGTGAATGAATGGATGTAATTCAGTATAAGTGAACCAGTGTGTTCGTGTATGTTGAATGCAGGTGGGTGTTTATCAGTTACTGGAGGCAGCAAATCTCTCCCAGCCGAGATGTTATGTCTTAGTGTCTGAAACTCGGAAGCATGTCCTTGAGGCATGGCAGATGGAATTTTCCTGAGCCAGTCACTGTCCTGAGAGTTCAGATTGCAGCACACCAGAATGTTTATGAAGAGAAGCACAATCTTCTGTTTTGTCTTAATCCAGGAGGAAAATAGTCAACAGGGCACCGAATTCAAGGTCTGATAACACAGATCACTCAGAGCATAGAATTTACAGCTCTTGCAATCCTGTGTTCATAATTTCCATACATAGGCTTTAAATCCATTCTTGGAGGGCACCAAACGACTCCAGATGTTTCCCTTCTAAACATGGGAAGCATGTCCGGCAGAGTCCATCTCTCTACAGTGCATGCCAGATGGTAATTTCCATGTTAGTCTTGCCGTCAGTTAGTGCTCTCCCCTGTCTAGTCGAATTGTTGAAGAAGCAGCTACGCCGGGACCGCTTTGATTAGCTCTTCTAGTTAAATTTTCGATACACCAGGAAAACTCCAGAGCCAATCAGCAGAAAAATCCTGAGATCGTGCCAAACCAGGTAGATGTTTCCACATCATCAGTCGAATCATGCAGACATGTGTTCCAATCCATGGGTCTCTCCATAGGGGCTCCCCCTGGCCCAAATTTATGTAAAAAGTTGTTAATTTTATTAAAGCCACTCACCAAATCCATTTTTTTCATTTGGATCAAGATTCAGCCAGAAGAACAGCGACGCAGACAAGACAGCAAGCTGGGATTCTCAGTTAGGGAGGGTGGAGGAGGGTGAAAGAGGGAGCAGAAGAAAAAGCGACCGTTCTCTCTGAAGGGCAGGAAAGAAAGAGTAAGATAATCACTTACTGTCAATTAGAAAGATGTAAAATATGATCCAAAGTTTCAGATAGGAATAAATTTACGCATCTAATTTGCATAATGTCACGGCACCTCTTTAAATTCCATAACTCAGTCAAAACTGGACTTTGGATGTATTTACACAAAAATGGTTCTGTCTTTTGACACCGTTTTTTGTACAGAGGTACCTCATCATCTTATCTTCAAAGTATATGAACAAGAAATCAGTACATTTAAAAAAGAAACAGAAATTTCTCACTTACTTTTGACAAAGTCAGAGTGAGAAGGCAGGCACAGTGCTGCACTCTGCCACTAGTGGCACGGAAATTCTCACACTCAAAGGGTTAAGACCTGTTTATTCTACTATTAGAACTTAAAACCTCAATTTCCACCAAGGTGATCAAAGTTTTAGATTATTATTTTAAAGGGCTGATGACACGATTTTGACATTTTTTAGGATGTTGTGTAAACCCAAAAGTCACTGTCTATGATCAATATAACATTTACAACCATGCCTGCATAAACTAGTTATCATCAAAAAACAGCAGCCGCTGACTGGACTGTGGTGCCGCCCACCGAATTAAGGGCGGCACCCCCATGAGGTAAGCGGGAGAACGGACTCTGGTGTTGTTGACTGGAATGACAGCAGCTTTGTACTTCACAGTTTCTCTGGTTTCTTGTTTTAATTTTATGGCTGTGCCTTCGAGTTGTGTCGCAGGTTTAGATAAACAGCAAACCATGAAAGACCATATCACACGCTTCAGCTCAGAATCAGAATCAGAAAAGCTTTATTGCCAAGCATGTTAAAAACATACGAGGAATTTGACTTGACATTGGCGCGCTCATGTAAGCGCTTCACAATGACACGGCAGCCATACAAGGCGCCTCATCAAAACAGTGGGGGGTAAAGAGGGGAAGAGGGGAGGGGATGACACAATTGGGCAGAGAGAAAAGACATTGTTTATCAAAATAAAGCTCATTGAATGAGCGAGATTGTGATTACATAGAAAAAAACCCTCTAGTTGCACAAGCAGACAATACAGATCCACACAAAAACAAAGCAAAAGAGAGAGACCATCCATCCATCCATCCATCCATCTTCTACCGCTTTTCCGGAGGTCCGGGTTGCGGAGGCAGCAGTTCAAGCAGAGAAGCCCAGACTTCCCTCTCCCCAGCCACCTGCTCCAGCTCTTCAGAGGGGATACCAAGGCGTTCCCAGACCAGCTGGGAGACATAGTCTCTCCACCGAGTCCTGGGTCTGCCCCGGGGTCTCCTCCCAGTGGGACGTGCCTGAAACACCTCAAGTGGGAGGCGTCCAGGAGGCATCCTAATCAGATGCCCATACCACCTCAACTGACTCCTTTCAATGTGGAGGAGCAGCGGTTCTACTCTGAGCCTCTCCCGGATGACTGAGCTCCTCACCCTATCTCTGAGGGTGAGTCCAGCAATCCTACGGAGAAAGCTCATTTCAGCTGCTTGTATCCGCGATCTCGTTCTTTCGGTCATTACCCAAAGCTCGTGACCATAGGTGAGAGTAGGAACGTAGATTGACTGGTAAATCGACAGCTTTGCCTTAGAACTAAGCTCCCTCTTCACCACAACAGACTGGTACAACGTCCGCATCACTGCAGATGCTGCTCCAATCCGTCTGTCGATCTCTCGCTCCATTTTCCCCTCACTCGTGAACAAGACCCCAAGATACTTAAACTCCTCCACTTGGGGCAGGAGCCTGTCCCCAACCCGGAGAGGACAATCCACCTTTTTCCGGCTGAGGACCATGGACTCGGACTTGGAGGTGCTGATTCTCATCCCAGCCGCTTCACACTCAGCAGCAAACCGTCCCAGCAAGAGCTGTAGGTCATTGCTGGATGAAGCCAACAGGACAACATCATCTGCAAACAACAGAGATGAGATCCTGTGGTCACCAAGCATGACACCCTCCATTCCCTGGCTGCGCCTAGAAATCCTGTCCATAAAAATTATGAACAGGATCGGTGACAAAGGGCAGCCCTGGCGGAGTCCAACTCTCACTGGGAATGACTCCGACCGAGTGTTGGCAATACGAACCAAACTCTCACAACGGTCGTACAGAGACCGAATAGCTCGTAACAACAAGCCCGATACCCCATACTCCCGAAGCACCCCCCACAAAAATCCACGAGGGACGCGGTCAAATGCCTTCTCCAAGTCCACAAAACACATGTAAACTGGTTGGGCAAACTCCCACGAACCCTCAAGAATTCTCGAGAGGGTAAAGAGCTGGTCCGATGTGCCACGGCCAGGACGAAAACCACATTGCTCCTCCTGAATCCGAGGTTCGACCAACGGCCGGACTCTCCTCTCCAGTACCTTGGCATAGACCTTCCCAGGGAGGCTGAGGAGTGTGATCCCTCTAAAGTTGGAGCACACCCTCCGGTCCCCTTTTTTGAAGAGAGGAACCACCACCCCGGTTTGCCATGCCAAAGGCACTGCCCCCGACCTCCACGCAATGTTGCAGAGGCGTGTCAACCATGACAACCCAACAACATCCAGGGCCTTGAGGTACTCAGGGCGAATCTCGTCCACCCCCGGGGCCCGGCCACCAAGGAGATTTTTAACCACCTTGGCGACCTCAGCCCCTGTGATAGGCGAGTCATCCCCCTCGTCCCCAAACCCTGCTTCCTCTGTGGAAGGCGTATCAGTGGGATTGAGGAGATCCTCGAAGTATTCCTTACACCGCCCGACGATATCCCCAGTTGAAGTCAACAGTGTCCCATCCGCACCATACACAGTGTGGACGGGGAGCTGCTTTCCCCTCCTGAGCCGCCGAACAGTTTGCCAGAATCTCTTTGAAGCCGACCGAAAGTCTTGTTCCATGGCCTCACCGAACTCCTCCCATACCCGGGTTTTTGCTTCAGCAACCACCCGAGCTGCACTCCGCTTGGCCTGCCAGTACACCTCAGCTGCTTCGGGAGTCCCACAAGCCAACCAAGCTTGATAGGACTCCTTCTTCAGCTTAATGGCCCCCCTCACCACTGGTGTCCACCACTTGGTTCGGGGGTTGCCACCACGAGATGCACCGACCACCTTGCGGCCGCAGCTCTGGGCCGCCGCTTCAACAACAGAGGTGGAGAACATGGCCCATTCAGACTCCATGTCTCCAGACTCCCTCGGAATGTGGTTGAAGTTCTTCCGGAGGTGGGAGTTGAAGACCTCCCGGACAGGGGCCTCAGCCAGACGCTCCCAGCACACCCTCACTATACGTTTGGGTCTACCAGGTCTGAATGGCATCCTCCCCTGCCATCGGATCCAGCTCACCACCAGGTGGTGATCAGTTGACAGCTCTGCACCTCTCTTTACTCGGGTGTCCAAGACATACGGTCGCAGGTCTGATGATACGATAACAAAATCGATCATCGACCTGCGACCTAGGGTGTCCTGGTGCCAGGTGCACATATGGACACCCTTATGCTTGAACATGGTGTTCGTTATGGACAGACTGTGGTTAGCACAGAAGTCCAATAACTGAACACCACTCGGGTTCAGATCGGGCAGGCCGTTCCTCCCAATCACCCCTCTCCAGGTTTCACTGTTGTTGCCCACATGCGCATTGAAGTCCCCCAGTAGGACAATGGAGTCTCCAGGAGGAGTACCCTCCAGCACCCCAGTCACAGACTCCAAAAAGGGTGGGTACTCTGAAACATCATTTGGTGCATAAGCACAAATGATGGTCAGGACCCGTTTCCCAACCCGAAGGCGTAGGGAAGCAACCCTTTCGTCCACCGGGGAAAACTCCAATATAGAGGCAGCAAGGTGGGGCGATACAAGAATACCCACCCCTGCTCGTCGCCTCTCGCCCTGGGCAACTCCAGAAAAGGCCAAGCTCCAGCCCCTCTCCAGGAGACTGGTTCCGGAACCAGAGCTGTGTGTTGAGGTGAGGCCGACTATATCTAGCCGGTATCGCTCAACCTCGTACACCAGCTCAGGCTCCTTCCCCACCAGAAAGGTGACATTCCACGTACCAAAAGCCAGTTTAGAAAGCTTGGGATCAGTCCGCCAAGGTCTCCGCCTTTGACCGCCACCTAATCCACATAGCACCGGACCCCCATGATCCCTCCTGCAGGTGGTGAACCCACTGGAGGGCGGACCCATGTAACTCCTTCGGGCTGAGCCCGGCCGGGTCCCATGGGTGGAAACCCGGCCACCAGACGCTAGCCTTCGAGCCCCTCCCCCAGGCCTGGCTCCAGGGTGGGGCCCCGGTAACCCCATACCGGGCGGGGTACACTGAATCCTTGATATACAATTTATCATGAGAGTCTGTTGGATCGTTCTTAGTCTGGCCCTTCACCCAGAACCAGTTTGTCTTGGGAGACCCTATCAGAGGCAAATTGCCCCCGGACAGCATAGCTCCTGGGATCACTGGGGCACGCAAACCCCCCCACCACGATAAGGTGACGATCCATGAGGAGAGAGAGAGAGAGAGAGACCAGTGTGTGTATATCAGTCATGTGATATCAGTGTGATTGCAGTGTGAATGTATCAGTTACTGGAGCACAACAAAAACCGTCTCCTAGGCAACGGCTAGATGTTATATTCATGTATTGTAAACACAGATAAGCATGTCCTCAGAGTTTATCTCTCTTCATGCCAGGTGGTAAACTTCCATGTTAGTCCCATGACAACGCTGTCCTTGGAGAGTTCAGATTATTGTACAGCAGCAGCAGTGTTTGGGTTAAGGAAGCCAAAACTCTCATCCGCTTATCTTTTCTCCTGGAGGAATGAGTTCTCCCGAGGGCGCCGAATCAAGGCCAAATAAGCACAGTCACTTAGAGCATAGAAATTTCCTCTCTCATGCGATTCTGTGCATCACAATTTAAATTAACATTCACTGGCTTTAAAATCATTCCCTGGAGAACACTCAGCGACTCCGAGATGTTACCAACTTTCCAATTCAGTTCAACATTTGCTGCCATCAGCGCTCTCCCCAACTGGTCAAATTGATGGAGAAGCTTCGACGGGTCCGCATTTTGATTAGCTCCATCCAACTTCTTTTAATTTCCGATACACAAGGAAGACTCCAAGGCCAATCAGTAGAAATCCTGTGATCATGAAGCCAAACAGATAGATGTCTTCCACATCCTCAATCGAAAGATCACACAGACACATGAGTTTCCAATTATCCCATGAGTCTCTCACATAACCCGCAGCTGAAGTGCCTGCGGGACATTTGGGCTCCCCTGGGCCCGATTTTCTGTTTGAAAAAGTGCTGTCAATTGCATTTAAAGCCAAGCTCACCAAATCCATTTTCTTTCCGTTTGGATTGAGATCAGCGAGAAGGAGAGCGAGACACAGACACAGACGCAGCAAGCTGGGATCAGTCAGGAAGGCAGAGGAGGAGGAGGGAGAGAAAATGTGACTGCTCTCTCTGAAGGCCGGAAGAAGAACTGTTATAAGTCTTCTTGTGCGCTCCTCATCCGCCTTTATGCAGGAGGAGTGGAGGAGGGGAAGGATTAATGGATTTACGCGCAGCTTTGACCCACTTTCTGTGATCCCATGCTGACATCTCACCGGTCCAGTCACGTCCCCTCTCTCATTATCACCAGCTGATTCAAACTCCCACTGATCATGTTTCCCGGTCCTCGCCCAGGTGCTTCTAATCACACCATCACCAGCAGCAGTGCGTGAACTTCACGGCCGTTTGCCAGTCATGCACTGATGGTCCATAGTATTGTCATCTGTGCTGTTTGTCTGCCAGTATTTTCAGCACTCTCACGATGCGCTAGTCACTCCATGTTCGCCGTGCCGTGGCTCTCGTGCGTCCTTGAAGCGATGTCGGCTCTGTGGCACACCTGTGGCAAACACGTCTCCTCTCATTCGTTCGCTGGGTGATGCCGGCCCCCAAACGCCATCAGCAAGTGTGTCTGTGTTTCTTGTACATCTTCACCTTTCAGGGAACTGTCCGTCTTTCTGTATTAAATGTGCTGTGGTGAACCCTGGACGCAGATCCTCGTTATTTCACCCTCCCTCTCACTGCCCTGCGTAAGAGCGCACGGAGGGTCATGATGAATGGATTTAGATAGAAAGATACTTTATTTCGAACAAAAAAGTATAACAAAAACAAAACAAATGAAAAATGCGATAAAGTAACAGTATACAGTGTTCGAAAGGGAGAAGGAAGAAGTGAACACTTATTAATTCCATCTCCTCTTTTCCATAAATACATTCATGTGAATTATATACAAATTACCACATTTAAGACCCCAAGTAAACAATTAACTGTATTTTGTACGTATCAACATTAACACCCACCCATCCTAGCATACATTGATGTCCATACATCAAAACCAGCCTCAAACAACACAGATATACACAGTGCTGGCCCACCCACCATTCCATAGTGTCCCAGAGTGAGCATAGTGAATCGTACATATAAATACTACCCTTCTAACATATATCCTTTCAGCAAATAATGTTTGTACCTCTTTTTGAATTGATTTCTGTTTGTACATAGTTTCAGTTCCGGCTCCAGACTGTTCCACAAATCCACCCCACAGACAGATATGCACATACTTTTCTTGGTTGTTCGTATCTTGGGTTTTGTAAAGTTTAAGTCTCCTCTCAAATTATGATCATTGTCTCTTTTTTTAAATATTTTTTGTATATTAGTTGGGAGTTGATTATTAATTGCCCTGTACATGACTTGTGCTGTCTTAAAAGGAACTCCGATTATATTGGCATGTTAGCTCTATATGCTTTATTTTTATGTTAGTAACATAACTATAATATAATTTTTTTGAAAATAATTCCCAGTTTTATATATTTTTTAAAAACTATATTACGATGTAAATCGCCATTTTTGTTTACGTCGCAATGCATTCTGGGTAGTGACGTAGAATGGTTGCAGCCGTTTTTTCTGTCTTATACAAGCCAAGAAGCGAAGCTACAAACTATTGCCATTTGTCAGTGAAAATACCACATTGCGCGGCTTTTGGATGTAATTTCCAATCAAAGGGAAATAAAGAGAGCGGGTTAAGCCTCCATAGCTTTCCTAAAGAGGGAAAGTTGAGGAAAAAGTGGGGCGGCAGCGGCTCAGGAGGTAGAGCAGGTCGTCTAATAACCCGATGGTTGGCGGTTCGCATCACGCTCTCCCCAGATATCCTGCCGTTGTGTCCCTGGGCAAGACACTTCACCCACATTGCCTCCAGTGCCCATAACACTGGGTATGAATGTGTAAAAATGTTTAAATGCTCGGTAGTGGCCGGAGAGGCCGTTGGCGCGGATTGGCAGCCACATTTCCGTCACTCTGAGTGTCTGTGATCGCACGCTTGATAAAGCTGACATGTATTAATCACGCTGTGATAAAGCACGATATCGCTCAAAGTACACGAGCGTGCGCGAATCACGGTTCGAATTTTGTCACGCATACCTGTCAAGTGATACGGTTTCGCTGTATTTTAATATGGGGAAAATGCAATTTTAGCAAATACGGGCGTATTGCCATTTCTGTATGCCAAAAAGAAAAATATACGGGAAAAAAAATTATTGAGAGTGTGGAGGAACACCTCGTGCGTGACCCCCACAGCGTACGGGGCTGGCAGAGCGCTCAGCGTGAGCAATTATCAGAACAGTGAGAGGTATGGACTGATCATTATGCAGATGCGCCTCGCATCTTGATCACTGGCATTGTTTGTTGCTGACTTTGAGACGCAGGGCTCGCTCCAGCACGCTGCCACAGCGAGCGAGCCTCGTGGAGAATGAATAAAACACCCTTTTAAACTTCAGTTCGCCGTGTCCGCCTGCACTTACTTTGTTCCTCCACAAGAGAACCTAAAATCAACTGAACAGTAATTCGATGCCTGGCGAAATTGAGCGCACCTAACCAAGTTCATCCAAGTGCATTAGTGTAACAAAGCTGACAATTAAAAACTCTTTAATTCCAAGTGTATATATCTAGCTGACAATTAAGAACTATATTCAGAATTATTCTTATTGTGTACTTTCAAATTAAGCAATCTACCTTGTGCTAATGTAAATTTTAAAAATATTGTTTTTTATTTAGCACGATATCGCTCAAAGCGCACACATGAAACATGTCTATGATCACGCGCTATAGCGCACGCCTGATAAAGCTGATATATGTATTAATCACGCTATAATAAAGCACGAGCCCTGCGTCTCAAAGTCAGCAACAAACAATGCCAGTGATCAAGATGCGAGGCGCATCTGCATAATGATCAGTCCATACCTCACTGTTCTGATAACTGCTCACGCTGAGCGCTCTGCCAGCCCCGTACGCTGTGGGGGTCACACACGAGGTGTTCCTCCACACTCTCAATAATTTTTTTCCCGTATATTTTTCTTTTTGGCGTACAGAAATGGCAATACGCCCGTATTTGCTAAAATTGCATTTTCCCCGTATTAAAATACGGCGAAACCGTATCACTTGACAGGTATGCGTGACAAAATTCGAACCGTGATTCGCGCACGCTCGTGTGCTTTGAGCGATATCGTGCTTTATCACAGCGTGATTAATACATATGTCAGCTTTATCAGGCGTGCGCTATAGCGCGTGATCACAGACATGTCTCATGCGCCCGCTTTGAGCGATATCGTGCTTTATCATAGCGTGATTAATATATATGTCAGCTTTATCAAGCGTGCACTATAGTGCGTGATCACAGACACTCAGAGTGACGGAAATGTGGCTGCCAATCTGCGCCAACGGCCTCTCCGGCCACCACCGAGCATTTAAACATTTTTACACATTCATACCCAGTGTTATGGGCACTGGAGGCAATGCGGGTGAAGTGTCTTGCCCAGGGACACAACGGCAGGATATCTGGGGAGAGCGTGATGCGAACCGCCAACCATCGGGTTATTAGATGACCTGCTCTACCTCCTGAGCCGCTGCCGCCCCACTTTTTCCTCAACTTTCCCTCTTTAGGAAAGCTATGGAGGCTTACTCCACTCTCTTTATTTCCCTTTGATTGGAAATTACATCCAAAAGCCGCGCAATGTGGTATTTTCACTGACAAATGGCAGTAGTTCGTAGCTTCGCTTCTTGGCTTGTATAAGACAGAAAAAACGGCTGCAACCATTCTACGTCACTACCCAGAATGCATTGCGACGTAAACAAAAACGGCGATTTACATCGTAATAAAGTTTTTAAAAAATATATAAAACTGGGAATTATTTTCAAAAAAATTATATTATAGTTATGTTACTAACATAAAAATAAAGCATATAGAGCTAACATACCAATATAATCGGAGTTCCTTTTAAATTTAACTAAATCGATGAACTTTATGACATGTGACTTTAAAAACAACGAATTGGTATGGTCTCTATATCCTACATTATTTATTATCCTTATAGCTCTTTTTTGTAATGTGCATATTGACTGTAGGTTGGTCTTGTAGGTGTTTCCCCAGACTTCTACACAGTAGTTAAGATAAGGTAGAAACAGTGAATTGTACAGTAAGACCAATGATTTATAGTCCAAGATGTGTCTCGTCTTCCCCAGTATGCCTATACATTTTGCCAACTTGGCCCGGATGTGACTGATGTGAGGTTTCCAGCAGATTTTATTGTCTAGCGTCACCCCCAGAAACTTATTTTCCTGTACTGTTTCTATTCTGGTATCATCTATCGTTACCATTATTACATGATTTATTTTATAATTTCCAAACAACATAATCTCTGTTTTTTTTAGCTTTAGAGATAATTTATTTTTGTTGAACCACTGCGTTAACTTTTTCATTTCAGTTGTGACCACCTCTAAAACCTGCTGCAAATTCTCACCAGTGCAAAGGATATTTGTGTCATCCGCAAACAAAATAAATTTCAGAATTTTTGATACTTGGCATATGTCATTTATATACAAAATAAAGAGTTTTGGTCCCAAAACTGACCCCTGGGGCACACCACAAGTGATGTCCACGAAGGGTGATTTGTGCTCACCAATTTGTACAAATTGTTGTCTGTTACTTAAATAACTTTCCACCCAACTCAGTCCGACCCCTCTTATCCCATACCTTTCCAGTTTCCTTAGTAGTATTCTGTGGTCAATGGTGTCAAAAGCTTTCTTTAAACTGTTTCCTATAGGCCCTTAGAATAGAGGGTTAGTATTAATGAAAGCGCTTTGAGTGGTCTTTGTGACTAGAAAAGCGCTATATAAGTGCAGGTTAGTTAGTTAGTTAGTTAGTTAAATCTATAAATACTCCTACAGCAAACTTTTTTTTTATCTATATAACTAGTAATTTCTTCTATAAGTTCGATCAGTGCCAAAGATGTAGATTTATCTGCTCTAAAACCATACTGGCTGTCTGTAAGGAGGTTGTGTTTTTCAATGAAATCATCCAGTCTCTTAGTGAAGATTTTTTCAAGTATTTTGGAGAATTGTGAGAGTAAAGAGACTGGCCTGTAATTTGTGAAACAATGACTGTCTCCTGTTTTGTATAGAGGTATTACTTTTGCTATTTTCATTTTGTTTGGAAATTTACCAGTTTGAAATGACAGGTTACAGATGTGGGTGAGTGGCTTAACAATTCCTTCAATTACTCTTTTCACTATTGTCATGTCAATTTCATTCCAGTCCGTTGATTTTTTGTTCTTAAATTTACTCACAGTCTCAATAATTTCCTTTTCAGTAACCGTACCCAAAAAGATTGTGTTTGGATTTCTATCTTCTATTTCATTTACAGAACCACTGTTGTTTGTTTCTGTTGTTACTATTGATTTTGCTAATTCAGGACCAACGTTTACAAAAAATTTATTGAAACCACTGACCACATCCTCCATATTATTTATCAAATTGCAATTTTCAATAAAATATTCTGGATAATTAGCATTCTTAGGTTGATTACTAATAATCCCATTGAATACTTGCCATATTCCTCTTAAGTTATTTTTATTATCCTCTAATATTCTGTTGTAATATTCTTTCTTACAGGTCCTCATTATATTAGTAAGCTTATTTTTATATCTTTTATATTTGATCTCAGCCTCCACCATTCTGCACTTAACAAATTGTTTATATAATGTATTCTTCTTTTTACATGCATTTATTAACCCCTTGGTGACCCAAGGAATATTTTTCTTTTGTTGTCTGTCACTGTATTGTTTTATAGGACAGTTTTTATTGTACAATGATTGAAATATTTGTAAAAATTTATCATATGCTTTATTTATATCATTTTCATCATAAACTATCTTCCAATCTTGTATTAATAATTCCTTTGTCAGTAAATACATAGATTCTTCGGTTCTTATTCTTTTATATTTAATATTTTTGGTATACTTTTTCTTCCTATAATCACATTGATAGACAACAAAAATCGGCAGGTGGTCACTGATATCATTCAATAAAAGCCCACTCCTGATATTATTTTCCATAATGTTTGTGAATATGTTATCTGTTAGTGTGGCACTGTGTGACGTGATTCTGCTAGGTCCGGTAATTGTTGGATGTATGCCCATACTGTACATCGTGTTGATAAATTCTTCTGTCAAACTATGTTGTTTTGAATTCATCAGATCTATATTGAAATCCCCACAGATGAACATAACTTTATGAGTTAGTTTTGCATACATTTTTTCCATCCAGTCCTTAAATAAGTCAATGTTTGATCCAGGTGTTCTATATACACAGCTCACTACTATATTCTTCACATTGTCTAGACAGATTTCTATTGTAATACATTCAAATAAATCATCCACAGTTACTGACAAATTTTCAACAACCTTGTATTTCAAGCTCTTGTCAACATAAATTGCAACTCCTCCTCCTTTTTTTCACTTTTCTATTTATATAATTTAATTCATAGCCATCCATGGTAAAATCCACTCCTTTCTCTTCACTGAGCCACGTCTCTGATATTGCCACAATATTGAATGGCTCTTTAAACTGGTGAAAATAATCTTTAACCTCTTGCGCTCCGTTGTACCGCGGACGGGCAAGTCTCTGCGTCCCAGAGCGCACGATGGAGCTGCGGGAGCTGCATAGTCGTTCTTCCACTGCAGACACAGCCGCGAACAGATTAGATCATCTGATTGACCTCTCATTCGACTAATAAGAGCCTTGAATTGGGTTTCTGAAACCTTGAAGAACCAATGACTGAAAACTTGGCAAGAAGGACCCGCCTACCAATGCAGCGAGCCAATTGAAGCACAGAAGTTCGCTGAGCTGTTTTGTCTACAAAGGCTGGGTGAAGAGAGACTGCTTCAGCAGCCACAGGCAGTGGTTAATTTTTTTTTTTTAATTCCAGCAGAGTGTTTAGGATTCTCTTATATGGTCATCATAGACCGACGGAGGCCGACGACGAAGGTCGTAAATCATTCGCCAAAACCGCAATCATGGAATTATATTTTGACCGGGTTGCGAGACCAGAACCAGAGCGGACCAGCATCGCGTTCGTCTGACAATGAGGAAGAGAAGTTGGCCAGGACAACGTGGCTGTGAAGAGGTAAGGTGTTATAAGCCAAATTATTTTTTATCCCTGAAAATTGTAATCAAAAATGGCTTTTGACCGATCGGTAAATTACAACTGTGCGGCGCACGATGTCCGAAGTGCGTGCGCCGCGTTACACGGTTCTTCGCCGCCTCTGGACCATGAACGCCCCCCCCCCCGCCTCTACGATTCTGTAGCGGCGGGGGGGGGGGGGGCGCGGTGACAGCGCTGCTGTGGAAACATGCCTTATCCGAGTGTAATCCGTCATGTAGCGAGGGCGGATCTCCGTCCTCTGTAGCGGGGGGGTGGGGGGACAACCCCTCCCACACACACACACAGACACAGCCCTGAATGTGACCTTTCATTTGAGCCCAAGATGAAGCTTCAATGTTGAATCATTCAAAAGTTATAGACGTTTTTCCAAACTGTGCCATTTGGCACAATTTGGCACAGTTCCAAAACGCCTGGGAACAGCCTGAGGAAAAAGCTGTGTAATATATTCATTTTTTGTGGTATTGTTACAAAATTTGGACCTCAGCTGGATAACACTTGGTTCTACATTTCTGTTGCATTTTCCAGCCCGGATCTGAAGCTGTGTGTTATTTGCAAGCATTTGTATCCAAAAAAACACCCAGGCCAAATTTATTTTCTTCAAGTTCACTATGTTTAGATGACTGTAACTCAGTGGCCGGAGCACTTAGAGAGATCTTTTTTTTTTTTTTTGCCAAAAAATTCAAAGTGTTTTCTTTTAAATGAGACCAACCCCATGAAGATGCTGCAAAGGGTTGAAGAACAGCTTTCGATTTACTTTGGGCACATTATTTTTTGGCGTTTTTAGGGAAATTGACCGGAGTGCAAGGGGTTAATGTTATTAAAGTTGGCATAGAGACTTCTGCTGTTGAAGTGGATCATAGAAATATTGAAATCAGATGTGACCATTGTGTTAAACTGTTCATCCGTGTAGTAACTACAGTTATTATTGATGGAGCTAAATAAATTATTATCAGGGTCTATGTTATATTCTACGTCCTGTAGGTTGTGATCTGTATATTCAAAAACTTTCAGTTCCTGTTGTTCCTGTTTGTTCAGAATCAGAATCAGAATCAGAATCAGGTTTATTGCCATTGTTCATGTAGTACACAAACTAGGAATTTGTCTCGGTACAGTGCTGCAACATTAAACATGATAAGATAAGAGAAATAAACTATACATGTAATAAAGTGTAGGATAAGTTGATCTTTTGTTTCATGTTATTAAATGTCTTGTAGTGTCCTACAATTGTCTGTTGTTGCTATTGACTCCAGTTCATAACATTCATTGATATTTGTCCAGTTCCATAATATTACGGATGTTAATGACCTTGGCTTCTTCAGGTGATCCATTTAATTTGATGTATATTTTACAGTTTGATGTCCAGGTGTTTTGAATCTTTTTCTGCTTTCTCAGGTATCTTGCTTTTCTGGCTATTTCTGCGTTTTCTTTTGTGAGGTGCTTGTTTATGTAAATGTTCGTTCCTTTCAGTTTCCTACCTTGTTTTAACAGCGCAGTCTTGTGTTTTTTATTCACAAACCTCATGATCACAGCCGGTTTGTCGCCGTTTTTCCTGGGCAGAGGGTGGCAGGTCTCTATGGTGTTACAGTCCAGCTGGATTCCTTTGGACTGCAGGAAGGCCGCCACTTGTTGCTCCGTGGATTCGTCTTCCAGCGCGTCGAGCCTCCCTCCGATCGGGGTTTAATGTGGAGCCCCGTGATGATCACGTCGTTCACCCGAGTGTTCTGCTCCAGGTCCGACACTCTGCTCTCCAGATACTCCAGCCTCTTGTCCTTCTCGGCGTTCTGGATCCGCAGCGCTTTCACCTCCTCAACCAGATCCAGGATGTTTCTTTGCTGCAGCTTAACAGCAGAAATCTCTTGCGCCAAGAAGTCCAGCGCTCTTTTAATGTCGTCCACCTCCTCAGTCTGCTGAGCTTTCTTGGGACCCATGATCCCGGCCGATGTTCGTTGATTGTGATCGTAAGAAACAAACAAAAAAAAAAAAAAAAACACGTGGGAGAAATCCCTTTGTTCTCCCAGAGTGTGAGGGGACTGATTTCTTCACCAGCCACCACAATATTAAGTTATGAGACTGGCAATTTCTCTTTTTTCTGCACGAGCAGGTTCACTCTCCAGCGGTAGTGACAAAGCAACAGCTCAAAACGCCAGCTCTAAACTGAGTTTTAAAGCAAGAACGAACCGGGAGCCTTTACCTGTGCGTCCTCACCTTACATGCCACAACCGGAAGTTTACACACAGAATTCAACACAACACATGTATTGAACATAAGAATGATGACAACAGTTCCAAAAATGGCGAAGACCCACAAAAATAAGCAGAAACACCCACAGTCGGCGTTCGGGGCTGACATTGCCCAGCGAACATGGAGAGGAGATGTGTTAACCATGGTTACGCCCCAGGGTCGACATCGCTTCAAGGAGTGCAACAGAACCACGGCTGTGTGGAGCGGCCAACACGTCGTGATAGCGCTGGCAACATTGGCTGGCTGACAACACGGCAGATGATGCACACAAACCATGAACAGCTGACTGTCAAAGAGAGAGGGCGCACGTGTTCGGACCGGCGAATCTTGGACAGTGCCCACCTGAAAGTGGCTCAGAACGCACATAAAACACATGTACAAATCAAAAACAACAAGAACTCAAAACATAATCCATAATAAACCCGACGCCTGAGCCACAGAGAATACACTGCTATGATTTTATTGAAAAATCGGGTTTAAATAAATTATATTTATGAACAAATAATTTGTTGCAATATCTGTAACAAAAGAATAACACTGGTGTTCCCCTGCCGTGTGTTTGTCGCTGCTGCTGTGGCGGGCATGTGTGCCTCTCCACCATCACTCCCTGAGTGTGACTCGCTTGGCATGATGCCCGCTTGGCATGGCTCAAACCTATATGGTCTGATGCCCCCAGATTCTTCATTATCATCCCATTCTTTGGAACTATAACTGTCTGAAGACTGGACAAGATAAGATAAGATAAGATAAGATAAGCCTTTATTAGTCCCACAACGGGGAAATTCCAGGATTGCAACAGCACAGGGATAGCAACACTCAGAGCAACAATCAGAAGGCAAGAAAAAACAAGCAAGCAACAACACAAGCAACAACACAAACCACTTCCAGACTACATGTGCTGGAACCATCATCGATGTTTTCAACCACTTCCATCCTGTGTACAATGGGCAGCCAAGCGCTGTGTTCTCCCGATGACATGACTACATGGCAGCGGGGTTTTCCAGCCACTGACGTACAGTAATTGGTGACGTGGCGCTCATGAAAACGTCAGATATTCGCGTGAAAAAAAGTCTGTTTGATTTAGAACTGCACAGACCAACCTATTTTGTCATATTGTATTATGTGTTGAAAAATTAGAGGAAGTCAAAAACGTGTCATCAGCACTTTAAACTGTAATAACACTAAACAACTGTAACTTTTTTCACTGTACACCAAATTATAAGACTGAGCAGCTGCACATCAAAAGTTGATAATTTTAACAAAAACCTCATGTGAAACACGACTGCTGCAAAATTAGTATGTGCTATTACATTCATAGATGCAAATGTTGATCATATGAACCTGTCATACGTGTCAACTTGGCAAGGAACAGTTAGTGGGGTCTACGCCACACCATATTTTGGCTGATATTATTATGCACTCACAATTATAACATGAAGATGTTATTAAAATACGGCGTCCTTTCCACGTAACTCTGTGTCACTTCCGGTACACAGATGACTCAGCGGCCCTATTGCCGTTTTAAGGCATTTCTTTTTTCTATCTTAGCAATAGATTTATAAAAACTTTTCAAGTCATTTTTAAATGCTGTATTTTAACGTTTTTTTAGCTGATTATAATGTTGCATTTTGTTTTCCTGGCTGCTACGTGGGCAACTTCCTGTCTCCAGCTCACACGAGGGCGTCCTTCCCACGGAACTTTGTGTCACTTCTGGCTTCCACATCCGGTACACAGATGACTCGGGGCCATATTGCCGCTGCATCCAGATGGATCTCAAATGAGATGATGGCACATAACATGAAGCTAGCAATGCTAGTGGCTCTGATATCCTCACTGGACTTCTGTGTTTGTCTATCTCCTGCTGCTGAATGTAAATATTTATATTCACGACTCATAAAAAATTAATAACTTTTTTCATCAATATACTAATTTTTAGAAGAACATTAACACTTACATTGCATGCATGTTTCTAAACACTTTGTTGATGTATTTTTTTTAATCTTTGTTTTCATGAAAATGTTATCCTGTGCTCCTTTAAGCCCCCCCCCCCCCCCCCCAAAAGGCACGTTTTGACAGAGCATTTCTAGCACCAAGTATTCCTGGGCATGGCTACAGACCTGAGTTCACTGCCTCGGGGGAAGAGGGAGGAGCCTAGGAGCGTCAGGAGCTTTTACAAGTTGGGAAAGATGGCAGATTATACATGTTCAGTTTTTGGCTGTGTGAGTGAGAAATCCTCTTCTTTTAAATTACATGTCTTACCAACACTGGTTTGCAGCTTGCATTTTACCGTGCATGCCGGGAAAGACGGCACTGGGATGCGTGGCGCAACAGCCGGAGCGAGCCGGCGGGTATCGTCATAGGTGAACCTGTGGAAGGATCATTCTCGGTGGAGCGGAGTGTCGCTGCCTCTGGTTGCCTACTCACCATGGATCTCCCCAGCTCGCTTGGAATCTCTTCCGCATTGGAGTGAAGGAGGCGAACCGGTGAAGCGAGCTCGCTGGGGGCCAGCGGTCCAAGCAGCTCACCTTAGAGCAGTTCGGTGGCGAAGCGAGCTGCTCCACAGTCTGCTCGCTGGGAGCCGGCAGTCCGGTGCGCCCATCTGCCAGCTCACCTCCTTCACTTCCACATGGGAGAGACTCAGAACGAGCCAGGGAGATCCATGGTGAGTAGGCAACCAGAGACCAGCGGGGAGCCCTCCAGCCTCCACGCGGGGCTGGGCAGCGACTCTTCACTCCACCAAGAATGATCCTTCCACAGGTTCACCTATGGAAACCTTGTTATGACTTTTACTTCCTCAAGTTGGATCACCTTCTTGAAGCCTTGTAGGGCCGGCCCAAGCCTCCGTGGGGTCCTAAGCAAAATTTGATTTTGGGGCCCCTATTACTGCCGATAATACTGATTAATGACCATTCACACATCAACTGTAAACTTATTTAATTTTCTAATATGTCATTACGAATACACTTGTAAAACTAGATATGAGAAGTTTTTGTTGTTGTTAGATTGTAATCCATAGTGATGATGCTCATGGAAGCAGACAACAGATTTGCAGACTCGTAGAAAAATCTTTCAGTATTTGGCAAAGTCGGCAACTCCCCCTACACAGTTGCAGCTGTGATGTTTACATCATCTTATTGTCAGCCTGGCATGTTTTTACCCATCTGTGGTTTTTAATTTGAAATTGTAGTAAATTCAACTACTAAAAATTCAACTACAACGGCTCAGTGTATACCAGGGATGGGCAACTGGTGGGCCGCGAGCCACATACGGCCCTTGACATCATCCACTGCGGTCTGCCAGTCCATTTCCAAAAATCAATTATTTATTTATATCTCGTTTGGATGCATTTGGAACTGCATTCTTAAATGCAGTTATAGAGTCCACCAGCAGATGGAGTACTAATCAAAACCTAGGTGCCTTGTGCCAGCGGTTGAGTGAGAGAGAGGGAGCCACAGACAGAGGAAGCAGTGTACATCTTTTAAGGTATGTATGTGTTGCATGCTCAGACCACATTAATAGGCTTTGAACAGCAGTAAATGTACAGAGTAGGTTGCTTTTAAACAACAATAAATGCTACAGCTCCTCAATGAGGAGTATTTACAAGTTTCAAACTGAAAGGTAAATTTATATAAGAAACGGCAAATTTAGGACAGAAAAACTCACTAATTTAGAAAAAATCCCAGTTTTATGTTGTTATGGGGATATATTATTGTGTGACACGGGTGGTGGCTCCACCTTTCCGGTTCCGCTGCCACCCGAGGTATAAAAGGGCTGTGAGGAAGAAGGGCGGTCTCTTTTGGCCTCCTCTCAACCTGACGGTAGCGCCTGTATTGTGAGAGTCAGTCACCAATAAAGTCATGTTCAGTTCAACGCTCACTCTTGTCCTTGGCTCCCTTTTAGCGACATAATATTTGGCAACGAGGGTAAAAGTATGGATGCTGGGGTTACTACTATTCGGCCGTTTTTGGAGTTTCCCGGTGAGCCACCAGTCCCTTGGGCAAGGTGGTTCACCGCTTTTCAAAATTACTTGGTGGCATTGAACCTTGGAAGACTGGAGAAGTTGCGAGCACGGGCACTGTTGGTTCACAACTTGGGAATGGAAGGACAGCATATCCTTAGTACCTTAGGCAATGGTGATAGCTTTGAAGAAGTGGTTGAGCTAATGGCGTGACATTTTCGTGCCCTGGAGACGTCATCGTCCAGAGGATCCAGTTTCGGCAGCGCCGGTAGCGGACTGGCAAGTCAGTGCAGCGGTACGTAGCAGACCCACGTCAGCTGGCCAAGGACTGTCAGTTTGGAGCGTTAGAGGACGAGATGGTCCGCGACCAGTTGGCGGAACATACCCTTTGCCCGGCAACAAGGTCGAAGCTCCTCACTTGAGTGAGTTGACGTTAGCCACATCCATTGAGTTAGCTCAACAGTTTGAGGTGGCAGACAAGCTATAACGAGAGCTCGGGGAGAGAGCGGCACACCGCCATTTTGAACCACAGTTGATGGCGCAAGCAGTGGACCCAGACAGCAACAATGGTGTGGAGGATGATGAAGAACACGCTAATGCCGTGAAGATGAAGTCCGTCTCGGGATCACCCAGGTGTTTGGGTTGTGGGTCCACCAAGCACTGCTATAAGGCTACAGAGTGTCTAGCAACAGGAAGACGCTGCAGCAAGTGTGGACTCCTGCATCATTTTGCCAGGGCATGTTATAGGTTTGAGCGAGGGGACCCAAGATGCAACGAGGACACCCCCACTCCAACTCCCACAATCATTCACACCATATCTCCAAGTACCAACGGTCATTCCTATTGTATGGTGGAACTGGACGGGGTAGTGGTGCCGCTACTGATTGACACGGGTGTGGTGAGATCCATGCTGAATTGGTCTACTGTGAGGAGTTTTTCCCACATTATCGGGTGAGAGGTCATTCAGTACAACTGTGTGGGTACGGTGAAGGTGAAGGAAGATTGGCCACGGTGGGATCGGTGGAATTGACAGCTAGGTACAAGTCAATGGAGTTGTCCAGCTTGAAGTTCATAGTGACTGCCCACGGTAAGAATATTATAGGGTGTGATCTCTTTTATGGATTGGGCTTCGCCATCACCAGCAGCGTTGAAGAATGGTCGGGCTGTGGTTTGTGGGACCGGCCGGTTCCGCAAGTGGTGGACGAAGCTGTGTGGGACGAACCTTTGCCTAGTATTCTGGACGATGAGCAGGACCAACCCCACCCAAGGCCATCGCGGGAGGGTCCCGGTGCCAGTGCCCAAGTAACCCTAGCTGAGGGAACTGGGCGGCACGGTGGGATGCCTGTGACGGTGGGTGGAGTCGAGTGGATGACCCATTCTACTCCTGGAGTTCGGCTGGAAGGTACTGGTGAGCAGGAGGTCACAACAGCTTCACCGGCAGCGAAAACAAAAGACAGCGGGGCAGGACGGGCTGGCATGGTGAAACGACGTGCCAAACAGAGACACTGGAAGCCGAGTAGGGCCCCTCTGGGGGTTGCAGATTTGGTCCGACCCAGAGAGGAGGCCCATTTGAGAGGTGTTTGGAGCAAACGCCAATGAGAAGATGACCAGGGGCGGCTGCAGGTGGTGGCTGTTGGGGAGGATGGCTACCTCCAGCTATCTGATGGCTCGTGGAGGCATCCCAATGAGCTGTGGCGCACCCGAGAGGAGAAGGAGGTGTTTGGGCTTTGACGTGGGAGCGAAGAAAAGAAGGTGCACTGGAGGGGAGCCATCTGAAGGTTTTCCGGGGGGTGCTTCCTCTACTGGGGCAGACTGATGATTGGGCAATATATGTGATGCATGGTGATGAAAACAGGGGATGACCGGGTTGTAGATTAGTTCTGTTAAGGGGATTGTTTTGTGTTTCATATTATTTTAGGAACACAGCAGTATTTTGGTTTTATATGGACTCTTTTATTTAGTTCAGACGGCAGAATAATCCGTCTTGCCATGTGGAGGTGGAACAGTAGTCCACCTGTTCCCTCCTAGTTTTAGTTGTTTTGAGTGAATGTGATAGACTGTTTAGGTATTTCTGTTTAGTTTTTTTAGTGCATGAGTCGGGTTCCAAATTGGGGAGGTTTCCAATTGTATGCGTGTGTTTGGACCATTTTTTAAAGTGGGGGGAGTGTTATGTTGTTATGGGGACATATTATTGTGTGATACGGGTGATGGCTCCACCTTTCTGGTTCCGCTGCCACCCGGGGTATAAAAGGGCTGTGAGGAAGAGGGGCGGTCTCTTTTGGCCTCCTCTCAGCCTGACTGTAGCGCCTGTATTGTGAGAGTCAGTCACCAATAAAGTAGTGTTCAGTTCAACGCTCAGTCTTGTCCTTGGCTCTCTTTTACCGACATAACACCCAGTACAACTAAAAAGTTTTAAATTAAAAAAAAAATGATGCAAATTTATCAGTACACTTGAACATCTAATACCAAAATAAAATATAGGTTTCCAAAACAATGGCTAATTTAAACCAGAAATGTAGCATATTTATCATAAAAATTATATTTTACTTTGATCATTTTCTTGTAATATTTAAAAAAAAATTCTTTGTTGTATTTCCTTTTCTTTTTGGCTTTTTGTTAATTACCGTCCAGAATTTCTCTTTGCTCATCATTTTGACGGAGAGAGTTTTAAAAATTAGGTCATGATATAATTTATCAGTAATTTTAATTCTAATATGATAAAACACTGAGTAACTTTTATTTTCATTTTCAGTTTTAATTGTGAAACTTTTGACTTTGAAGAAAATACCCCCCAAGATTTACATGTAAATCTGGCCCTCAGGAAGTGAGGAAAAAAAATTGTGGAACTCAATACCACCAAAGTTGCCCATCCCTGCTGTACACTGAGCAATTTACAAAGGCTGTTTTGTTGTTAACTTACCAGGTGCATCAGCTGAGGTTACAGCAGACACGGAGAGGACAGTGGGAACAGAGTATGGGGATGAGAGACAGTCCTTTGCAGAGGATGGAGATGGACCTAAGATGAAAACAACAACAAAAGCTAGCCATGTTAGATGTCATATTACACTTGAAAATTAGGAAAACTTTTACTCCAGTGTGTTTTTGCTTGTAATAAGAAAAAAATCTGCCAGTGGAACTGTTAGGTACTAAGAGAGTGAGACGTGAGCCATGCTGTACCGAGCAATGAACTGAACTTTATTGAGCAAAGTCTCAAATATACATACTGGCCGTAGCCCGCCTGACGTCACCACGCTGTGCGCCTGGTGCCAGCTACGGCAAGCCTCAAGGGCCAAATGACCACACAAAATTCCACCCCCCCTTCACAAAGCGTAGAACCGCAAAACCAAATCAACCCCCCCCCCCACCCATAAATTTAGCAAGTGAGCACCCAAACACAAAACATGCAACAACAAAAAAAACAACAATGAACTAACCGGGTAGACTGCCAGCATGCCCCCGTGTTGAGGTGGATTATTCTGCCACCCAAGGCCAACACGTGCTAGCTAGATTCAGTATGACCACAAAGTCATCTAGGTGCTTAGGCCTCTGACGGGTTCTAGCCGAGCACCTCACAGGTGGAGGACCTCCTCCAGTCTCTGTCGACCGAACCCAAGCACCCCCCAGAGTCCCATCAGGCAAGTCCCAACCCATGTCCGTCTTGTCCGCTGCAGCTCCCGGATCCTGGGCTGGCAACGATTTTCTGAGGCGGCTGGAATGCCACTATGACCCGTCAAGAGTCGAAACGTGTTCGGGCTCAGCCGCCTCACGATCTGCATTGGTCCTGTCCAGAATGGCTGCAGCTTATGCGTATGGTTGGGGTGCTTGATCCTGACCCAGTCTGACACACCGAGTCCATGAGCCCTCACCCTATGTTTCTTGTCGAAGCACTGTTGGCAAATGTGTGTCAGGTTGTTATATTTGTGTATTTATAATATTTATAATTGTGTATTTATAATGTATTTATGTTTTTTGCATTGATGTATGTGGTTATTGTGTATTCCTTTTCTTTCCTTTTTTTTTTTTCTTCTTTTTACTTGTTTCTCCTTTCTAAAGCCCATCCAGGGACAAGAGTTGCAAATTAGCTAATAGCTATACACTCTGTGCAACACATCAGATTGATTGTCATTGATTAATTGTCTATGTTTATTGCACTGTCCCTGTCAAATAAACAAATCTATCTATCTATCCGTTTCATCCTCCGCTGTTGAACGAGGACCCGATTTTGTGATGATTCTGTGTTCGCCGGAGGGGGGGGGTCAGCCACTGTCGAACCAGGGGCAGATGTAGTTCACATCCCAGCATGAGCTTCGCTGGAGAACACCCCGTTGTGGCGTGGGCCGTTGCCCTGTAGTGGAGGAGCGTGTTCTGAAGGGCGTCAGAGAACGTGAAGCCATCCACCAGATGGGCCCACAGGCCATTTTTCAGTGTCTTATGGAAACGTTCTACACCCCCATTAGCCTGCGGATGATAAAGCACGGTTCTAATGTACTCCACACCCCTTTCCACCAAAAACTCCTCAAACCCCCCAGAGATGAACTGTGGACTGTTGTCCGTTGTAATGGCGTCTGGAAACCCCACCTGGCGAACAGCGACGAGAGGAAACCGGTGACCACGTCTGTCGTGACCAAGCCAGTGGCCAACACCTCCGGCCATTTTGAAAACAGATCGTAAGCCACTAGTAGAAAACAGCTGTTTGTGTAGGGCTGTATGTAGTTCACCACAGATGTCCAATTGGACGTGTTTCCAGGGGCCCTCCGGGTATTGTAGTGGTCACAGGGGTGGAGGAGGAGGCACTCCGGTTTTCCTGCTCTCCAAACAAGGTACACCGTTCTTAACCATAGTTTCAATGTCTTTATCAATGCCAAGCCACCAAACCGAATCCCTGCATCGCTGTTTTACCCTAACCACCCCCAAATAACCCTCATGGAGCACAGGCAAAATGCGCGATCTCAGCGACACCAGAATCAACGTGCAGTGTCCTCTCACCACGCACACATCGTTCCAGCAACTCAGTTTATTCCTGAACCTGTGAAAAGGTGCCAGGTCCCCCTGCAGTTTCGTGGGCCAACCCCCTCGATGAATGAACACAGCTGTGACAAAGTTGGATCCTGTTCCGTCTCCGCCTGGAGTTCCTGGAGAGACACCATGTTCTGGAGGGATTTGTGGAGTGCGTTGATCAGGTCCACCTCCAAGGAGTCACTGTCGTCAGCCTGCGCAGTGTTAATTGTGGCACAGGACAGGAGGTCAGCCACCATGTTTTCCCTGCCTAGGGTGAACTGGGTAGTGAAGTTGTAGGCCCATAGCTGTTCCGCCCACCTGTGGATCGGCAGAGGTCTGTGTCCTGAGCCAGTCATCTCCACATCTCCAGCAGGGTCGTCTGCCCCCTATGATCCGTGCGTAGAGTGAAATGGTGTCCATAGCGGTAGATGTGCTACCGTTCACATGCCCAAACACAGGCGAGCGCTTCTCTCTCACCCACGGTGTACCTCTGTTCAGCTGACGTGAGGGACCTCAAAGCAAACACCACCAGGCGTTCCGTACCATTTTGAAGTTGGGACATGACCACCCCCACTGTTGAACCAGACACATCACAAGTCACAAAAGTGGGGCACTCGGGATCAAAATGGGCTAACACTGGCAGGGAGGTGAGTTAACCCTTTGAGTGTGTATGGTGCAGAACTGCAACATACCCCCTAGTGGTCAAGAGTGGTAAATATTTTTTGTCAATAAAATAGTTCAGATTTCCAAGGCTATAACTTGAAAGAGATAATGACTTACTGTCAATTAGAAAGATGTAAAATATGATCCAAAGTTTCAGATAGGAATAAATTTACACACCTAATTTGCATAATGTCGTGGCACCTCTTTAAATTCCATAACTCAGTCAAAACTGGACTTTGGACATATTTACACAAAAAATGGTTCAGTCTTTTGACACCGTTTTTTGTACAGAAGTACCTCATCATCTTATCTTCAAAGTATATGAACAAGAAATCAGTACATTTAAAAAAAAAAAAAAAATTCTCTTACTTTTGACAAAGTCAGAGTGAAAAGGTAGGCACAGTGCTGCGCTCTGCCATTAGGAGCACGCAAATTTCTCACACTCAAAGGGTTAAGATTTCAATTTAGCGACTGCCACTGAGCAGGCCGGGGCCCATTGCCACAGAGCATTTTGCTTCAGGAGGGCTAGAAGAGGTTCAATACTCTCTGAGTAATGGAGAGTGAAACATCCATAGAAGTTAGCCATGCCCAGGAAAGAGGAGATTTGCGCTGGTGTTGTGGGGTCTGGAAGTCGCAGGACCGCCTCCATGTTTGAGTGCAGGGGTCTCAGGCCCTCAGCTGACAGCCGAAATCCCACAAACTCTGTGGATTCGGCTGTGAAGATGCACTTTTCCCCGTTCAGCGTAACCCCGTGTTCTAGCAGCACTTCCATCACACGTTCCAGATGTTCGTCGTGTGCCACCTGTGATGTAACGTGGACCACAATGTCGTCCAGATACACCACCACGCCATTGAGACTGGAGAGAATCATAGACATGATTTTCTGAAAACAGCTTGGTGCCAAACTCAGGCCAAAAGGCATGCAGGTATATCTTAAAATGTCCATGTGGGTCATGAATGCCGTCAGGTTGCGGCTGGCCGGGTGGAGAGGCACTTGTAGATAACCTTGGCAGAGGTCCAGTTTTGAAAACATTTTGGAGCCGCTGAACATCGCGGTGAGTTCCTCCATTGTGGGCAGTGGATAATTGTCCGGAATGACCGCTTTGTTAACCATTCTGAAGTCGATGCATGGTCGGATGCCACTCATCTTCTTTTTGGCTACCACAATATTCAAGATCCATGGCAAGGTGTCCACCCTCTCGATAATGCCGGTGCTCAGCAATTTGTTCAGCTCTGCTGTGATGTCGTCCCGCAGAGTGAGTGGTAGCTGCCGCAGAGGTTGGATTTTGGGCGTCACATTTGGGTTGACGAATGGATGGTGGTTGAAAGCTGTCACACAGCCCAGGCCCGCAAACAACGCTGGCCAGCGAACAAGCCATCCAGGAGAAACAGTTAACATCGTGGAGCCCGCTGGGTCTGTGACGGTGAATCCTAACTCTCCCAATAAGTCAATACCCAACAAATCAGCCCCATGGAGCAAAACCTGAAAGGTGAAAGCGGGAATAGTCTTTGACCCACACACTACAGAGAAACTGACTGTGCCCACCATGCCAATCTTCGCATGTCCATAGCCAAACATTTTCACAGTGCCCGCTACAATAGTTTTTTTTTGGAAAAAGTTTTCTTACCGTGGACACGCTTAGTATGGATTTTCAAGTGCCCGAATCCACCATGAGTGGCACGTCGACGCCGTCGAGCTGCAAAATGTACCACTTTAGTGGCCAATTCCTGGCACCTGCTACACACATTGAAGCTATGCCCACAAGTCTAGAATCCATCGGCTTGTTGGAGGAGGTGCAAACCCTAGCCAGGTGATTAGCTCAACCGCAGTTGTAGCACTTTTTCCCTTTAGCAGGGCAGGTGGGCGAGCCCGCCCAGAGATGAGGACAGCCACAGCCGCTACACAGTCCCTGGGTTCCTGCTCCTCCCTGTGCCATGGTCCGCTGCCTTTTGGGGATCCAACCTGAGTAGTTAGCTGAGTTGCTATTGGCCTGACATGGAGAGGGAACTTGGATGGTTATTAGCCAGTACTTGCATTCCTAGCTGGGTAGAGGACTCGATTTGGCTAGCCATCTGCGTTACTTGACTTAGCGTGAAGTTGTCCTTAGCTAGTAGTAGCTTCTCCTTTAGCCACTCGATGCTCGTGCTATGTGCTAGCTTGTCACGAATTAGTTTTTCTACAGGCCCGAAGGGGCACATGCTCGCTAGGTTACAGAGTTCCGTAAGAAAGTGATGAGTGGACTCACCCGCTTGTTGACAGCAGCCAGAGAATCTGTATCTTCGTGCTGTGATGTTACACTTATCAACAAAAAATTCATCCATCATGCACAAACACTTTTTCAAAGAGCCCGTACTACCCAGCGTGTGAAACGCACGTTGACCTTCCTTGCCAAGGCAATGGATTAGCATGCTCTTCTGTCTTTCTTCGTTGGCACTGCCCAGGCCAGCCGCGACGATGTAGGCATCAAACGCCTCCAACCATCAGCACCACGGTGTAGCTGGCACACCCGGTGACTCCAAGAACAGAGGAGGTGTCTTGCGCATACCCCCATGGTTTAATCCTCAGTCATCAAATGTTATGTACCAACAGAGTGAGACGTGAGCCATGCTGTACCGAGCAACAAACTGAACTTTAGTGAGCAAAGTCTCAAATGTACATACTGGCCGTAGCCCACCTGACATCACCACGCTGTGCGCCTGGCATTGGCTACGGCAAGCCTCAAGGGCCAAATCCCCACACAACAGGAACAATTGAAAATTGCTTGAGAATTTTTGAAATAATATGCATTTGTCTGAAAGCAAGTCCCTTGTCATATGATCATATCTTATATTAAATCTTAATTAGATCATTTGAGTAAAAATTAAATGTATATGGTGACAGTTTTCCCTCACTTGATGCATTAGCCTGGGCTGAGCCTAAGGAGGTGGACTGACACTGGCCTGATTCAGTGCCTCCTCCATAACAGCGCTCCTGGGGAAGTTTCATAGAACTTATGAGCATACAGCTAGTTTATGGAAAAACACTATGTTAATTTTACTCAGAAATTACTAGGCTCTGCTGCAGCAAACAGTCTTTGCAAACAACATGTCTGTCACAAATCCCCGTGCGCCATTATACGGCTAAGAGTGCGTGTATGCGCGTGTGAATGGTAGTGAATGGAGAGTGTGTGTGTGCATGTGTATGTGTGTGGGAACACCCATAATGTGAAACAGCTGATGGCACTGACAAGAGGTGGGAGGCGTGCCCAAGCTGTCAGAGAGCGAAGGACCCAAACAGCTTCTCTGACGCGCCAGAAGGAAAATAGGGCAAACATAGCAATAAGTCAGAACTGGGTTTGGAACAGCCAAACCCAGATTCATGACAGCCACTCCCCAGGGGTGGATTCCAGACACCCCAATACCATCAGTCAAAAAGAAAAGAAACAACACCCCTCAAGGGACCGCCTCCCCCCCCCCCCGGCAACAAACAATTACCCCGGGTGGGAGGTGAGGGGAAAAACTGGTTAGGAGGTAAGCAACCGGTGAGAAACACAATAAGTAATAGACAAAATAATGAGCAAAACCCCCTAACGACCCCCCACCTAGAACACTAGCCCCCCTCCTCAGAAGTCCAAAGTTCAGGGAGTCGGCCAGAGTCCCAGGCCCCCAGCATGGCGAGGAGTGACAGATTGGGTATCCTGCCCAAGTCCCAAGTCCAGCAGGTGGCCCGCAGAATAGCGTCCGGTGGCCTGCCCAACCTGATGGACCACCCAACTCAAAAGCCAAGTCCTTCGGGTGGCCGACCAACGTGGTGGAGCCACCAGAACCGGAGGGGAAGATGGAAAGGCAGCCTACATACTAGAGAGCTTCAGCGACCAAACCAAGGAACAGGAGCCCCCCTGCCATCCGAGGCTTGGAGCAGGGGGACCGTAGCACCCGTGATGGCCCCAGCCTGGGACGTGGCTGCACCCGCGATGGCTCCGGCCTGGGACGTGGCTGCACCCGCGATGGTCTCGGCCTGGGACGTGGCTGCACCCGCGATGGTCTCGGCCTGGGACGTGGCTGCACCCGCGATGGTCTCGGCCTGGGACGTGGCTGCACCATCAGTGGACTCCGGCTGTAGCTCTGCTGCACCGGCGTTGGACTCCGGCTGTAGCTCTGCTGCACCGGCGTTGGACTCCGGCTGGAGCTCTGCTGCACCGGCGGTGGACTCCGGCTGGAGCTCTGCTGCACCGGCGGTGGACTCCGGCTGGAGCTCTGCTGCACCGGCGGTGGACCCAGGCTGGAGCTCTACTGCACCGGCGGTGGACCCAGGCTGGAGCTCTACTGCACTGGCGGTGGACTCCGGCTGGAGCACCGTTGCACCTGCAGTGGTCCTCATCAGGAGCCTCATTGTTCCCGCGGTGGCCTCCCCAGCGAGGGAGGTGATGCTCCTCATGATACCTGGCGCTGGACCCCGATTCTCAGTGCCCTCTGACAAGACCAGCAACTTTCTGGCGACCCTGGCCGGGGGCTCCAAACCCGAAGGGAGAGAAAGAGAAACTGGGTCAG
This sequence comes from Pholidichthys leucotaenia, assembly GCA_020510985.1. Lineage (NCBI taxonomy): Eukaryota > Metazoa > Chordata > Actinopteri > Cichliformes > Pholidichthyidae > Pholidichthys > Pholidichthys leucotaenia. Next base: position 238,280,057 of record CM035838.1, on the reverse strand, counting down.
GGTCGCCGGCAGCAGCGGAGCCCGGTGAGGCAGCCCCGAGGGCTACTACGAGCTGCCCTGGGCCCTCCTCACCATGAGTCGGGCAGTGTGACATCAATATTGACATTACTGGCATAATGGAGCACACTTGCCTGAACTCGGGCTCCACCGCCGTCTAGGACTCCAGCGAATTAGGATGCGCGGGCTCCACCAGTCCGTCAGGTGCTACCCCTCCGTCGACCTCCTCTGGAACACCTGGACCCGCGTCATCATCCACGGGCAACCCAGGTAGTAGCAGCTCCTCTCCAGTGACCCTAGGAAGGAGCTCGAAGGGGACAGGAGAGGAGAAGTGGTTAGGGTTTCCGGCAGCAGCAGAGCCCGGCGAAGGGAGTCCGGATGCGACTGGGACCTGCACCCGACTCTCCTCCCCAAGAGCCAGACAAGATCTCTCAGTCATAGACAAATGAACTACAGGAGAGATTATTTGCCTGTGCTCAAGCTCTACCACCATCCAGGACCCCGACGACACTGCTCTGGGTCCCATCAGCTGGAGATCTGGTCCAGGGAGTGACTCTGCAGTGGCGGGCCCCGTGGCAGGCGTGATGGTGATAGCAGTCGTGGTTCTCTCGTGCGCCGCCCTCCATGCCTCCGGCTCCTCTGGTATGGTGGTTGTGGACGACCCCTCCGCTGGCCCATGAGCTGGACCCTCCTGGACCTCCAGCAACTCTCCCCCCGAGCGACCTGGATGCAGGACCGGTGGGCTCGCAGGGACACACAGAAAGGAGTTGGTGAGGCCAGGTACGAGAACACTATATGCTGCTGGGGCGGAGCACTCAGGGGACTGCACACCCCGAGTCTCCTTGCCAGGAGGCAGAAAAAACTGTTCACCGACCGTGAAAATTAAATGAGAAGAAGCTTGCCTGTTCTCCTGGCACTGGAGGTCCCCAGCGGCCTCCGCGGCGTCCTCTCTCCTCTCCTGGCATTCCTCATCGTGTTGTGGCTCCCCCTCCCTCAGTGAGAGTTCCTTTAATCTCCTGTCCATCTCCGGGAGGAGCCACGGCTTCACCTCCAAGATGAGGTCCATCTCCGCCAGAAGACCCCACCTACGATCCTCCAGTTCCTCCCATGACGGAGCGGAGCATGGCTCGGAGCAGGGAGGCAGGGCTATCGTCAGCGGGGCTGGACGCCTCCTACGGCGGGGATTCCTCCTCTTCCTCCTCCTGGGCGACTTGGGAACAAGATAATCCGGGATGCAGAGCACCGCGCTGGGCAGCAGGTCACCCATACAGGAAGTCCCCGCATCTTCTGGAGACATGAGCGAAGTGGCTGCGAGGAGCTCGAGCACTGGGAGATCCTCAGCCGATTCCTCACATGGCACGGCGAAGATGTCCCAGAGGATCTCCATTGCCTCCGGATGATCCCAGAGGCTGTCTTGCTCCATAACCCTCCTCGCGGTGTCCCGAGCCTGTTGAACAGCCAGGAAGGAACAGGGCTTCTGCGTCCATGAGAAAACCTCCTCTAGGAAACACAGTGAATGCAGCTCCCGCTCTAGCTCCCTCTCCATCCGAACCACCATGTTTAAACTCGGGGAGGAAGGAAAAAAAGGTGTAGAAGTAAAAAGAAAAAACACACTTCTACTCCGCTGGGTTTTTTCTGTCGGGTCGGAGCATTCTGTCACAAATCCCTGTGCGCCATTATACGGCGCATGAGGGAAAGAATGAAAAACCCAATTGCATGAGTAGAAAGTGCCATTTATTAAATTAAACCACAAAAATAACCAGTTCAGCTTGACCACACAAATACAGGAAGCTGAAATGATGAGATTAGGCCACCAGACATACAGGGCACCTCCCGGATGCTCAACAGCCCGGCGACGGGAATGCCTAGTGCCGCACGGCAGCTGTTGACACAGGAAGAAAGGCAAATATAACTTACCAAGCTGGAGCAAGCTGGCGCTATTCCGTGCAGTCTGGTGGATGAAGGAGAAAAGTTGGGCCAGCCGTAACACCAAGGAATTTACCGGACTTAAAGTGACTGGCTGGATAACATGATGGTAGAGAACACCAATACGTGAAGAACTCGCTGCCACATATGGAGGTGAATACTCCGACAATCTCTTTCCACAAACGCAGCGAATAAATACTTCAGAGCTAACGAGGGAAGAGACTGCCAGTGTGAGGAAGCGTGGGCTGAATCTGATTGAACCCGGTGTGTAAGAGTGTGTGTATGCGCGTGTGAATGGAGAGTGTGTGTATGCATGTGTATGTGTGTGGGAACACCCATAATGTGAAACAGCTGATGGCACTGACAAGAGGGGGGAGGCGTGCCCAAGCTGTCAGAGAGCGAAGGACCCAAACAGCTTCTCTGACGTGCCAGAAGGAAAATAGGGCAAACATAATAAGTCAGAAGTGGGTTTGGAACAGCCAAACCCAGATTCATGACAATGTCTCAAACTAGAGCTACTTCATTCATGCAAAAACACATTAACTTAACTAATTACAAACGTCACTTTGTAATTAGTTGTTATTAAATATTTGCTATTAAATGTTCTGATGCCAAAAAATGACCCAGAGTATTGAGAATCAACTTAATCACAGTTAAAGCTCAGTATTACACCAACACACAAATGTTAGCTTGAATAGAAATCTAACCTAGCAGTTAAGAGAAATTTTTTTAGTTAACTAGGTAGCTAATTTGCTAATTATAGGCTACTACACGATACCTGGTTCCAAGGTTGTCATAGCCACGAGCGGCACTGGGGTTAAGCTCCCAGTGCTCATAAAATGCTCCTTACGGCGTGCGTCTCGAAAAGCCTCTGACAACTAAGTCCAACTCCTAGCCTGCCCGTGTGGTTTAGTCTCTAAGCCGGAGCAGAGCACTGGAAGGACCTTGCAATGGACCGCTCCAAATGGAGAGGCACCCTGACCAGACAGCTCAAGGCAGGTGAAGAGAGACTGACTGCTGCAGCAGATGAAAAAAGGACCCGCAGGAAGAACCGCCACAGACCCAGCAGCACGGAGACCACCCACAAGTGCGACCTGTGTGACAGGGACTGCCATTCGCGCATCGGCCTGTTCAGCCACAGGCAGTGCTGTTCCAGCAGAGTAGACGTTTAGGATTCTCTTCCATGGTCATCATAGACCGACGGAGGCCGACGACGACACGCTACCAGTTTAATCAAAATGTCAAGGATACTCAGTTAGGACTTTCCTAACTTGAGGAAACTTACATTTTTCTTGCCATTTTTCTCATCTTCCTCTTTCTTTTCTCTGCCCCTGAAGGATATGTCCTTTTTTGCAACATTGTTATGTTTACCTGCTGCTCCTTAGATGCCAGTGCGCTCTGTATGGCTGAATGCACACATTAGCAGTGGAGCTCTGAGCTGAGCTTAGAGTGGAATCACTACACCAGCAGTACTCTGTTGTTAATACTGTGTTTTTGTGTGATAATATACCTTCGATAATATATTAATCATCATTCAAATGTGCAAAAAAATAGTTAATGAAAAAATAACTTTAAAAATGAATTGCTCTCAGAGGCCCCATGTGGTCACGAGTGCCCTAAGCAGCCACTTAGTTCACTTATGCCTTGGGCTGGCTCTGAAGCTAAATAAAGCTAAACCCCACACATGGTCATTGTCCGCCCATTTTTCTGACATAACAGACAGCTCTGTAGTCCTAGATTCTGAGGGAGAGGAGAACTCCTGTGCAGCAGTGCTGTAACGTTTGCAAACCATTCATTCAAATGTACTAGTTGTAGCAGCACTCTTCTCCTGTTTTTACCAATCCACAATACTGCTACTGTTAACAGTCTGTCTCAACAATAAGCTACACTTGAAATGAACCTTCAGAGGCAGTAACTTCTTTTCTTAGTTTTACTGAGAGAAAAATCAAAAATAGAAGACTACAATAAGAATAGAAGAATACAAGATTCATTCTTCTGTTCAACTTGACACAGCAGTCAAAAAACTATCTTGCTCCATAGACTGCTCAACTCCAACTGAGAGCTGCTGGCTATGAGTAAGCAATAATATGATTAAAGGAGCATTCCAACATTTTTAACTACAAACTACACGCATATTCACAAGCCTTAATATGGCTCCTACACTAGTTTTTATGGGTTAATGTACTCTACTGAGTCACATACCAAAACTGTACTGAAGCCAGGGATCACCAGCTGAATCACCCACCTAGGCAGCAAAATAGACCTACTCACTCCATCTAGCCAACTCTCAGTTTAGTGGATGTACTGGAGAGCAACCGATAGTGAGTGAGTGAGTGGTTGGCAATTGGCACTCTAGTACATGTCATGATTTGCCCCTCGGGGCAGAGAGGAAGACCCACGCACTGAACTGTGAGTTTGTGAGATTTATTGAAAAACAACGAAACACAAAGTCCAAAACAGTGCTCTAACACAAAATTCAAACAAGCAATCAAACTTACAGATTAAGCGCACCACAACGAGGGCTGCGTTCTGGTGGAGACGAGGAAAGGAGAAACTCAAGACTGCGGCAAGGGGAAATGAAAATAACCACCCTTAAATAGGGTCAGAAACAAATCATGCAAGTAATGACAGATGTGGGTCACATGAGCGGGCAGAAGGTAACAATGATGAATAATTTGGACCAGCTGGGAGCAATGAGAGGGGAGCGACCAGAGTTGACAGCTGACAGGGGCGACGCCCACACGGAGCAGAAACCTGGAAATGCCACTGACAGCTGTCAACCCAGAGGGAGAACACAACAGTAAAGAATATAAAGAATAAAATATCAACAAATGCAGACAGAGATATAAATACAACCTAATACAATATAAGAGAGTAACAAAACTATGACAAACAGGAAAAAAGAAAACAGTACAATAACAGAAACCAAAAAGCACAAAATACAACAAATATATAAATATAGCGAAAAAGCCATGAGACTGAGCATGGTGGAAACCTCCAGTGCTCAGCTCATGACAGTACAGCACTGAGTGACCGTGTACAAATATTTTGAACAAATCTTTTTAGTCAACAAACTTGAAGTGACTCAGTACATTTTAGTGAAATGCGGATCCCATCACTACCGTACATGAGAACTTTGGTCTGTTTGGCTTTACTGACCATATAGTGTCACAGAAATCCTACAGAACACACTCGTATAAAAGGGAACTCCAAAAAGCAGAATAGGGACTCTTCAACTGTGAAAAAAGACAAATGACACAATTCGTCTTATCTCTTTTCCACTGAATGTTTGTTGAATAATTTCTGTCTTTATCCACTACATAGAAAAGTTTATCAATGATAAGACCAACCTATAGCTACCCTCTAAATCTAAATCCACAACTCAAGGTCAGATTACTAAATCAGGTCAAAGTCTTCTCTAGTTGTTTTGTTTTTTTTCTGGGAGGGGAAAAAAAAACGTGTAGCAGTGATGTAATCACAGGAACCACAGGAGACTGAGTCCAGATATGAACAGCTGCTGCTGCTGCTGAATATATCCGCCATCTTCAATTTAATTTAAAATCATAACCATCATTCTCATAAGTATTTACAACAGAAAGCCTTTCCTGTTTTGTCTTATTAATTTCTATCTCTTATTGGCATTGATTGACTGACTGACTGACTGATTGATTGATTGATTGATCACAGAAGATCTCCGTTTGTGAAGCAGTTTGTGAATGAGTGTAAAAGCATAAAACAAGTTAAAAACATGACTTTCTGGCTCATCACAGCTCATAAATAATCATCATCAGCTGATTCAAAGTTTAGTCAGACACATCAGTGGTGTGGAGGTAATGTGCTACTGCAGGCTGATGGACCCTCTAAATGTCTGATCAGGCATTCAAGAGTTTTAACAGTTTTTGACTTATTTATGTAACTCACTGTGACCAGGTGTTACTGGCACATGATGGGGAGTGAACTCATGACCTCTCATGCTGGAGTTCACCTCTGTCTCATCACTAGTTTGGTCGCTTTTTTTCCTCATAAGTCAGACTTTTTCTGACATAAGGCATTTCTTTGACATTTTTACTTGTAAATTAGAAGCTTTTCAACTTTTTTTCTGATTATAGGTAAACAGCCACATTTGGCCCCAGAGCCACAGATTGAGATCCCAGCAAGGGCATAACTTTGTTTCAAACATTGGGGGGGTTGAGATCTCTGCCCGTATAGAGAGCCTAAGTCACGCCCCCTCCACTTCTGCAAATTGGACCTTAAATCGGAAAAAAAAAAAAAAAATTCTATTGAAATGAATGGCAAGAGCAACATTATCTTTAGATCGCGATCAAATTTTGCAACGAGCTATCCATAATGATGTTTGTCAATTTAAAAGATAACTTTCCATATAATTAAAGCTGTCAGCTGTCATATGATAACGGGGTAATATTTAGTTTTTGTTTAAACAACTAGTGGACAACAACTCCCATCATCCCACATCACTAAACAGTTACATTTTAGTGATCTGAAAAGCAATGATTTCTCATAGCATTGATCCCTGCACTGACAGACAAGTCACTAGGATTAATCTTAGCCTGACTTTTAGCTAAATCACTATAGAGTGATAATAACAGAATGGATTTGCTTGACTGCTGCTCTCACCCTGTGTCTCTGTGAGGAAATCACATGAACAAAAAGAAAATGTCAATCACTTATGAGGACAAGTCTAAAATTCATTAGTTTGTCCAACAGAACATTATTATGACGATCTAGTCAACAGTGTGTTCTCTGGCGCAAAGTTCATTTTTTATTGTTACCTGGTCACTTGTGCCTCCTGTGCTGCATCGCTCTCACTGATCCTTTTTGCTGCCTCACAACCCCTCACAGCACCAGTAAATATACAGGGAACAGACATCGAGATGGTGACATCCTACAAGTACCTGGGTGTTCATCTGAACAATAAACTAGACTGGTCACACAATACTGACGCACTCTACAAGAAGGGACAGCGCAGGCTGTTCCTACTGAGGAGACTCAGGTCTTTTGGTGTACAAGGGGCGCTGCTGAAGACATTCTATGACACGGTGGTGGCATCAGCCATCACTTTTGGAGTGGTCTGCTGGGGCAGTGGCATTACCACAGCCGATAGGAAAAGACTGAACAAACTGATCAAGAAAGCTAGCTCTGTCCTGGGACAGCGCCTTGACCCGGTGGAGGAGATAGGAGAGAGAAGGACGGTGGCTAAACTGTCATCTCTGCTGGAGTCCGAGTTCCACCCCATGCAGGACATACTGAATGCACTGAGGAGCTCATTTAGCAGCAGACTACATCATCCCAGGTGCACAACCGAGAGGTTTCGCAGGTCCCTCCTACCAACGGCTGTCAGACTGTACAAACTAAGCAGGGCTGCTCGCAGAGATAGCAAAAAGACGTAACAACCTAATAGTTTTTGAATGCAAAAGATGCAATAGACTTACACAATGGTCCCCTCCGGCATACAACTAGGAAAATACCGGTCGCTATGGAGGGTGAGAATATTTATGGGCACACAATCATACCATGTAGGATAACTAAGTAGACGGTTGTGCTGTTTCATCCCATCTAGCTACAATGCTCTGCACTGTGTGTGTTTATATATTTACATATCTATTCCATCTAGCTACAATGCGCCGCACTGGGTGTGTTTATATTTATATATCTATATATTTATTCCATCTAGCTACAATGCTCCGCACTGTGTGTGTTTATATATTTACATATTTATTCCACCTAGCTGCAATGTTCCGTACTGTGGGTGTTTATAAATCTACATATTTATTCCATCCAGCTACAATGCTCTGCACTGTGTGTCTGTGTGTGTATATATATATATATATATACACACACACTACCGTTCAAAAGTTTGGGGTCACTTAGAAATGTCCTTATTTTTGAAAGAAAAGCACTTTTTTTCAATGAAGATAACTTTAAACTAATCAGAAATACACTCTATACATTGCTAATGTGGTAAATGACTATTATAGCTGCAAATGTCTGGTTTTTGGTGCAATATCTACATAGGTGTATAGAGGCCCATTTCCAGCAACTATCACTCCAGTGTTCTAATGGTACAATGTGTTTGCTCATTGCATCAGAAGGCTAATGGATGATTAGAAAACCCTTGTGCAATCATGTTAGGTCTGCAATGCTGTAATTGCTGCAAATGGAGGATTCTTTGACGAAAGCAAAGTTTGAAGGAAAAAATTATTATTTCAAATACAAATCATTATTTCTAACCTTGTCAATGTCTTGACTATATTTTCTATTCATTTTACAACTCATGGTGGTAAATAAGTGTGACTTTTCATGGAAAACACAAAATAATTGTCTGGGTGACCCCAAACTTTTGAACGGTAGTGTATATATATTTATAGTAATATGTACATATGTATATTAGCTGCTCTTGCTTTTTTTCTTGCCTTCTGATTGTTGCTCTGAGTGTTGCTATCCCTGTGCTGTTGCAATCCTGGAATTTCCCCATTGTGGGACTAATAAAGGCTTATCTTATCTTATCTTACTCTCCCTCTGGTCACCTGTGCCCTCTCCTCTCCCACCTCTCTCTCTTTGTTATCCCTGCTGCTGTCGCTTTCACATTCTTGCTCCTGACACAGTAATGTGAAAAAATTAGGACACCCTGTATAAGCCTGTGTGGTTTTGTTTTACATATTTCAGGTTCAGGTTCAGGTTCAGGTTACTTTATTTGTACCTGTAGGTAGATTTGTTTTGCAGTCTGGTGACATCCATATTTACAAGCCACAATTACATTCAACATAGACACAAACACAGGCGCACACGAAATTGACTATAAACATGATAAAAATACTCAAGGCTCCATCAATCAGGATATAAAGACAAAGAGATGAGAGAAAAACCAGAGGTAAGAGAGAAGGGTCACATTAAAAAGTTAAAAACTAGTCAAAGAGGTTAAAAACTCAAAGGTCTAAAACCCAATAAAATATTTAGAACCCAAATAACATCCTACAAAAATAAGTAAATATAAAATGGAGTTAATAAATAGGTACCTAAATTATGTGCAATATATTGTTACAACTTGTTTAACTCTTTGACAGCAGCAGGAACAAAACTGTTTTTGTAGCACTGGGTTTTACTTTTTGGGACAGCAAACCTCCGTCTTGAGGGAAGAAGCTGAAAGTGGCAGTGCAAAGGGTGGGAGTCATCATTTAAAATGGAGGTAGCCATCCTCTGTACTTGTCTGGTGTACAGGGATGTCAGGCTCAGCTGTGACTCACCAAGCAAACGACTGGACCATCTAACTACTAACTAACTAACTAACTAACCTGCACTTATATAGCGCTTTTCTAGTCACAAAGACCACTCAAAGCGCTTTCACTAGAACTAACCCTCTATTCTAAGGGCCTATAGGAAACAGATATCTAGGGACAATTTAGAACAGCCAATTAACCTAACATGCATGTCTTTGGATTGTGGGAGGAAACCGGAGCCCCCGGAGTAAACCCACGCAGCACAGGGAGAACATGCAAACTCCACACAGAAAGGTTCCAACCCCTGCCAGCCTGGGGATTCGAACCAGGAACCTTCTAGCTGTAAGGCAACAGTGCTAACCACTGCACCACCGTGCTGCCCTGATCCAAGGATTTCCTCTGTTTCAGTTTTATCTGACCAAAACCATGACACTAAAGAAAAGGATAAAACAGATTCAATAAAAGCCCGATAAAACATTGTCATTATGGTTCGGTCAATTTGGAAGCGTGCAAGTTTTCTCAAGCAATGCAAATGTTGCTGACCCTTTTTGCACACCCTTTCACAGTTCTCTTCAAAGTTTAAATTACTATCAATAATCGTCCCAAGATATTTGTAGGATTGTACACATTCGGTGGTCTGGCCTTTTAGTACGGTGACTTTGTGCCTGGGAGTTTTCCTCCTAAAGTCAATAATCATGTCTTTAGTTTTTGTCGTATTCAGCTGCAGGTAGGAATCCTCACACCAGTGAACAAAATCATCAACTACTGGGCCTTGGCCACTCTCACCATCCTGGAGGAGACTGACAATAACTGAGTCATCAGCATACTTTATAATGTGTCTGTTGTCATGTCTGCTCCGACACATGTTTGTGTACAGGATGAAGAGTAGTGGTGACAACACACACCCCTGAGGAGAGCCAGTAGAAGAGCACTTTAGGTCCGACAGTGTACCATTGACCCTTACTCTCTGCGTCCTGTTGGTTAAGAAATCCAGAATCCAACCCACCAGATTATTGCTCAAATCAAATTGTTGCAGGAGCCTTTCAACTAAAATGAGGTTGGATTGTATTAAAGGCAGAGGAAAAGTCCACAAATAAAAGCCTGGCGTGTGTCCCATTAAAATCCAGATGTTTAAAGGCCAAATGTCACGTAACAGGGTACTTTAAATATCTTGAAACTAGATATAAAAGGGAACCGATCCGTTCGGGTCTTGGTGCATATGCTTCAGTAACAACGGAATATTCGTTAATTTAAAACTGCCGCGCTTGGCCTGACACGGCCCCTGGAATCGCCTGGGGAAGAAGGCGGAAGTGACGAAATCGATTGTACCCTAGTTTGATGCTTGGGGTATTTCAATTGATTGTTTATATGGAGACTGGAAGGTTGAAGTGAGCAACAAGAAAGAAAAAATTGGATATTTCACCCATACCTTAAAACGGGACTATAAGGGACAGCTGGGTAATAAAGGACACTTCTCTGGGAAATGTTTTCATACCTGTCAAGTGAGACGTTTTCGCCGTACTTCAACACCGTAAAAAGCGGCTATAAGGAACGGCGGAGCAACAAGGGACACCTCTCTGGGATCTCTGTCTGTTCCGCAACCGCTGCACAGCTCAACGTGTTAAACCATTGTCCTAATGACTTCTCATTGTAGTGAGAACAGCTCAAGCTGAGCGATCAGCCCGCCCAGACAATTAAACTCATGAGTGACTCCACACTTCTCATGGTAGTGCGAATAGCTCACGCTGAGCGATCAGCCCGCCCAGACAATTAAACTAATGAGTGACTCCACACTTCTCATGGTAGTGCAAATAGCTGACGCTGAGCGATCTGCCAGCACCAGCTGTGGCTGATCACACACAGGAGTGCTCCGCAAAACACTCAATTTTTTTTCCATTATATTTTTCCTTTTGGGCGTACAGAAATGGCAATACGCCCGTTTTTGCTAAAATTGCATTTTCCCCGTATTTTCCTTAAAATATTTGACAATAACAACACGAACTACATTTAAAACATTTCCCAGAAAAGTGTCCACCACCACTCCGCCCACCAAAATACGGCGAAAACGTCTCCCTTGACAGGTATGCGCCTCCATTTTCATATTGATCTGGTCAATTTCTTGACAGCAGCGGCTCTCCTCCACTGCAATAATAATGGCTTCCGAAAAATCAATATTTATGGGGCGCCCTCGACAGACCCCCTTCGGCTTCGCAATTCTGGAGGCGATTAATGTCCAGTTCAATGACATTTTCCACTGGTTCTGCTCTCTGGTCATCGGTGGAACTGTTGTCATCAGACAAAGCATCTGATTCCGTCTCGGACGGCTCGAACCTGTAAGATTCTATGCCTCTGTCACTGTCTGAACCACTGACAAAAAAAAAGACAAAAAAAAAAAAGACAAAACTAAACTAATTTGTTCACAATCGCTGTCACTTTCAGTCATGATTGTCCAATGTTGATAAGTGTGAATGTGGATAGGCAGGGCAGCCAGGGTACAACTGGTGATGTCAAAAACATGGGCGTGGTCTGGACTGGCTGTCACAAGCCAGCAAGCAAGGTGGGGCCTTCACCTCAGAATCAGAAATCAGAATCAGAATCAGAAAAAGATTTATTGCCAAGTACATTAACAGATCACTGATAACATACGAGAGAATTTGACTTGACACAGAAAATGAACCTGCATTTCCAGTGACACGGCTGCATCGGGGACGCGCCTGCCAATAGGATGGTACAGATAAGAAATCATACAATAGGAAGGAGCAAAAAAATCATTGAATTCAGAATATTGACCATAAGTAATCAATATTATGATTACAAAGACAAAAAAAGCCCACGATGCACATTCAAGACCAGAGTCCACAGGACACAAGGAGAGCAGTGAATGTTATCTTGTTGTCAGTTTCTGGGTCAGTGTGGATGTAGTGTTGAAGCAATGTTGTATCAATATGAGCACAAGGACACTTTGGCAGAAGATGTTTTGTCTGGCTGCAGCAATTGTCCTTGGCAATTGTCCCAAGCAGCTACTGTCCAGAGGCCGTGTGCTCAGTGTTTTGAAAAACAAAGACTGGGGATTATCAGGAGGATTTTTGTAAGGGAAATTGAGCCAAATAGACTGAACACAGAGAAAGAACTTTATTTTCTTCTGCAGATTCAGTGTTTAATCCTTCATTGCGAGGGCTTTGAGTCCGTCGTGGATAGACTTAAGCGTAGATGTAATCCACCTTCCGAGACAGTTCTCCATTTGTCGCTATCAAAGTCTCCTCCATTTTTCCAATTTGATGGATGCACCTCGCGTGGCCAGCATTTTGATAGGTTGTATCCATCTTCAGCAATTTGCGGTACACCAGGACAATCCCAGTTCCAATCAGAACGATCCCAGTCACCATTATTACGAAGATATACAAATCTTCAATATCTTCGATAGAGAGATTACTCAGGCACAAGATCCTCCAAACACTTGTCACCCGTAAATAGCCCGCTGGAGCCGTCCCTGCGGGGCAAACAGCTTCCCCCGGAGCACTATTCCTTGTTGAAAAAATAGTGTCAATTGCGTTCAAAGCCCAGCTTATCAATTCCATAATTTCTTTTCGATAATCAGCAGTAGACGCAGACAGACAACAGCAAGCTGGGATCCAGTTAGTTAGGGAAGTGGGGAGCTAGAGCAGAGAGAAAAGAGAGAAGCGTCTACTCTCCTTGAAGAGCGGAAGTGAAGTCAATACCTGGTGTATTTTGTGCAATTATGTAAATACAGGTGGGTGATATGGTCTCCGGTATGAATATTTGGTTTAAGCTATGTGTATTTTATCTAAATTCGTTGTCATTTAGAAAAAAAAATTACGTGACATTTGGCCTTTAAAAAGCATGTTAAACAGAGTGACAGTGGCATCCTCCACTCCTCTGTGAGGCCTATAGGCAAACTGCAGAGGATCCAATGCATGCTCAGTCTGCTTTAGGACCTCACATGTGACCAGTTTTTCAAAAATTTTCATTAAAATTGAAGTCAAAGCAACTGGTCTAAAGTCGTTTACCGTTTTAGGACAGCTGGATTTTGGAACGGGAACAACCACGGCTTCTTTCCAGATCTTAGGCACATGTTGTGTCTGTAAGGACTTATTGAAAATGTATTGAAATATAGGACTCAGTTCATGTGCACAGGACTTTACCAAGCGCCCACATACACTACCGTTCAAAAGATTGGGGTCACCCAGACAATTATTTTGTGTTTTCCATGAAAAGTCACACTTATTTACCACCATGAGTTGTAAAATGAATAGAAAATATAGTCAAGACATTGACAAGGTTAGAAATAATGATTTGTATTTGAAATAATAATTTTTTCCTTCAAACTTTGCTTTCGTCAAAGAATCCTCCATTTGCAGTAATTACAGCATTGCAGACCTAACATGATTGCACAAGGGTTTTCTAATCATCCATTAGCCTTCTGACGCAATGAGCAAACACACTGTACCATTAGAACACTGGAGTGATAGTTGCTGGAAATGGGCCTCTATACACCTATGTAGATATTGCACCAAAAACCAGACATTTGCAGCTAGAATAGTCATTTACCACATTAGCAATGTAACGGCAGCAGCTGTGTTTGTTTGATCCATGTGAGAAACATGGCAATTCTTGTGACTGTTGTAATTTCCCCGCTATATATGTCAACAGTGACATCCTTTCTAGTATTTGACCTTTGGTTGTACAGCAATGCCTCCCAAAGATTTGTTTTGGCAGGTATATATACTCACAGCCTGGCTCTGTGTGCCAGTCAAAAGTTGTTTACTTTGTGTCTGGGGGAACCCCCAACCCGGAAATGACCTTTGACCTCTGGGGAATCCCTTGTGAATTCCCTACCTTTTTTTTTTTTTTTTTTTTTATTTATTCCCTCCATATTTTCTTTTAAAAACCTAGGTTTGGAAATTTGTCCTTTGAGATTTAAAAATTTGTCATCAAAAATATGAGGTATAAGATTATTCACAACAGGAAGTAGACGATTTTGAGACTTCCTGCCCAGCACAACATGACAACGGACAGATTGAGCATGGCTGGCTAAAACAAAATCCAAGCCATCCAGCGGTTTACCTCAGCCCAGGTAGGGTGAAACTGTCATAATGATGAAATAATCCCTCATATCCAATTATCTACCCGATATTTTGTGGATTGTTTGAGAGATGATGATATTTTTGAAGTTTGTTGAAGTGTGACTAGACCATGTGACTGTCAGTGGTAATCCATTGCCTATGTAATATTTCACCTAGTCTCCATGCATGTGCAAAAAACTGTAATAGTTGTGAAAAAGTAATTTTTGAAGCCTCATTTTGTGAATAGGGATGTATTTTTGACTTGAAGTAAATGCAGTATTATTCTGGTCGATCACTGCTACAACTTCCGGCCTGCATGGCTTTGGTAGTTCATAGAAGTGCAAATCTGGCAATCCTTATTTACTGGATGCCTAGTTCTAGTCAATTTTATTGTTATGTTTTTGAATTGACATCTTGACTTTAAATTAGCTGAAATACCAATTTACAAGGTATTTATTCCGGGCTATTAATTGCAGACAAATGTGAGAGCCTGCAAGGAATTTCTGCCCTCGGAAGGCTGCGACCCGGCAAAGTGGTTAGTGAAATGTTTAACTCTGTTGAAGTTTAATGATGGTTGTTTGAATATGCACATGTTCAAAGAATAGAAACTTTTTGTGTGTGTTTCTAATATGAAAATCTGATGTGCACAAACCATACAATTTTAAATGTGGATTTGATAATCTGTTGTATTTGTTTACAGTAAATGCTGCATAATTTTTGCTGGTAGCTTTCTTGCAACAACTCAGTAAACCTAAGAAATCTATCAATTTGAGATCATAAATGTTTACATTTGTGTGTATGCAGTATGATTTAATTTCTGTAATACTAGAATTTTGTGTCCACAGCTAAAATAATGTTTCTTGTGTTTGATATGTTTCAGTCTTTACGGTGTTTGATGCAGTTAAAGTCAAAAGCAAGGACATTAAAGATGTGTCAAACATCAGTTATTGCACACCAAAATGCAGCTCATAATCCGGGGCCGGAACAGTAAAGACACTAGTAAAGACATTACCTCATACTCGTCTGTACCAAGTCATCGTGGACGAGCGTGGGTGTGCAAGCAAAGAACGCTGCAGATTCAAGAGGTTGGGTCGTGCCATGTCATCGAGATCGTGATGGTGACATCCTGTCGTTACCACTCACCAGTGTGCTAGTGCTAGTATATGACAATTAAGTAAGAGACATTCACTTTTCTGCTACAGCCTGTAAGTGAAGGACATGTATCCAGTGATTGAACCTTGAGGACACATTTTAAGTCAAGTCAAGTCAAGTTTGTGTTTCTCAAGTGCAAAGTCAAGTTTATTAGTCACTGAATACTGTTTATTTTGTGCTGATGTTGAGAGAAGTGTTTGCATTATTCTGTTTTCATTGTACATGTACTGCTTGTGCACATCCTGTTGCTAGCCTATTTCAATCAGTATTTTTGAACATCAATTTAAATCAGGCTAGTAAGATCAAGTAAGATCAAGGGCTGAGGTAAGGGCTGGTTGAGCTTCAATCCAATGATATAAGTATATTTCAAGATTCCTCAAATTTAATTCAATTTTGAATTAATCAAATCAAGTACAAGTTCAAAGTATTTAGGGAATCATATACCCCAAAGATAAGAATTCCCTAATTCAAGTATAGTTTCCATTCAGTTATTTTGAGTGGAAATTTCAAGGTAAATATAAAAAACACATTGTGTTTCAGGTTTGCATAATATTTTTTATCTCCAGGTTTTCACTCAAGAAATCTGGTTGGTGAAAATCCCAATTACTAAGCTGGCTAGCATTGTCTGTCAGACCATCCAGATTTACTAAACATTTTTTTACGGTCATTAGATTGCCAAACGACTGTCGGGTGGCATATGCTGTCACAAAGAGTTCACCAACTCACTGACACAGTTGACAGTGTATGTAATACTGCCGGCAATCGAAACTCACTTTATTCAAAGAGGTAATATAAATTACCATTTCATTTTTTGTCCCATTTCCTCACTATTTTCCATAAACACTGTACTGCAACAAAATGACTGCAGCTGCCAAAAATGCAACTGAGCAAGAATTGGGAGAGCAGATCACAGCTGCCAAAGAGCAATTACAAGCCATAAATGCTGACTTGGCAGTTGAAACCTTGTCTGAGGAAGAGCGAGCTCAACTCAACACTGATGCAGAAACAGTACATGATGCAATAGAAACTCTTGAAATGGAGTTGGCTACAATCAGTGAACAAGAAAAGAATAATGGTGACAAGAAGCAACCAGAAGGAGAGAATGCGGTGGCTGGAATCCAAGAAAAAGAAGATGCAAGTAATCCAGAAGATGGCGCCACTGGCAAGACTAACCAGAACACTGCACAAACAAAACTCAGGCATGTCCCACTTCATGAGCTGAAGCAAAGACGAGAGACATGCATGAAGAGACTGAAACAAGTCAGGCGGTTAGTGAAAGCAAAGGGAGAGGATAAGTCTGTCTCACCAGAGATTTCTGCTGAATACGACAGCCTCAATGACAAAGTTGCGACTTTAGATGCTGTCATCAGTAAAAAGGAAGAACAAGAAGCATAGGTAGACAGAGCAAACAAAAAGTTTATGCGAACATACAGTAAAGTAAAGAAGGCTGTGTTCGCTCTTTTTTATGCATACAAAGATGAGGTCTTGGACACAACTGAAGATGACTTGGAAGACCTGATTCGCCTGGACAAAGAAATGACAGCTACATATGAAGCCTGTCGAGATTTGTGCCCGCCAGACAAAGAGATGCGGCGCAGAGTCGACAGCGCTAAGCAAATGTGCTCAGACATGGTGAAAGCTTTGAAACAAATTGGAGAGAATCCAATGATGGCAGACAAGGAGAGAAAAAGCCTTCTCAAGACTACTTGGGGAATGAATTATTCCAGGTCTCTCTTTGGAAGCAAGTTAGACTAAGAGTCTGATATTTCTGCCAAGTCTAAAGTCTCCATTCAGTCAAAGGTATCTGTAAGTGCACAGATTTCAGAATCTTCAACAGGCTCTTCAACAAGATCAAGTAATGCCTCAGAAAAGGCCAGGAAGCTGGCTCAATTGAGCGCTAAGCGAAAGTGTGCAGAACTTCACGCAAAGATAAGGAAATACAAGGTGGCCTTGGAAAGTTGTCATGAACAATTAGAAATAGCAGAAGAAGAGGAAAGAGTCCAAAAGTCAGATGACATCTCTTGTTGCAGTGACAAGCCTAGTAAAGGTTATCTGAATCCAGAGGCACCTGCTTTTTCTCCTGAGGCCAGATCACCAAGAGCTGAAGATTGCGCGAGCCAAGTAGAGTCACAGTTGGCCTTCATCGCCCAAACATTCTCAGATAGCGTCAGCAAATCAAGGCTGCCTGTCCCCACACCTCCTGTGTTTGATGGTGACCCACTCAAGTTCATCAACTTTCGCAAAAGTTTTGTGACACTTGTTGAGAACAAGGGAATTCCACCATCAGACAAGCTGTATTATCTGCAGCAGTACCTTGCAGGAGAAGCCAGAGCGGCAGTAGAAGGTTGTTTTTTCGGAAGTGATGAAGCTGCCTACAACCGTGCACGGACCACGTTGGAAGAGCGGTTCGGACACCCCTTCACCATTCAACTCTCCTTGAGAAACAAGTTGAGAGACTGGCCCAAAGTAACAGGCAAAGATAAGAAAGGTCTTCAGGATTTCAGCGATTTCCTGAGCACCCTCAAAGAAGCTATCCCCTACGTGAAAGGTCTTGAAGTTTTGAACGATTGCGTCCAAATCCAGGAAACAGCAACCAAGTTACCCGAGTATTGTAACACTAGGTGGACACGGCGTGTTACAGAAGACATAGATGTTGGAAAGGGCTACCCTTCGTTTCAAGAATTTGTCGACTTCGTAGCCAGAGAAGCCAGAGTGGCTAACAACCCTATATGCGTGGTCGCTCAAAACCAAGACAAGTTGCCAACCGCGAATAGAGGAAACGAGTTTAGGGCAAAGACAAAACGAGCACCTGGCATTACTCATGCCACCAACACCAACACCAGTGCTGAAAAAGAAACCCCTAAAAGTGGAGCCAAAAATTCTCCAGTTTGCACCTACTGCGACAAAGATCACCTCATCTACAAGTGCAATGCTTTCAAAGAGTTGCCTTATGATGACAAAATACAAAGCATTCAAAGCAAGGCCCTTTGCTTCAAATGTCTCAGACGTGGCCACACATCAAAGAAGTGTCTAGTTAAAGTGTCCTGCAACACGTGCAAAGGCAAACACCAAACTCTGCTGCACTTAGACAAGAAGAAAGCAAACACAAAGCTTACAGAGTCAGAAGCCGACAAAGATGAAAACACATTTGAATCTATTTCAAACAAAACCAACCAAGATTACATGAAGAGTTATACTTCAATGATCGTACCTGTTTGGGTCAAGACAGGCCAAGCTGGCTCGCAAGAAGTATTGGTTTATGCACTGATTGATTCCCAAAGCGACAGCTCCTATATCACAGAGGATCTGGCAGCCAAGCTGTGCATGCCACATGAAATAGCAAGAATGAAGATAACAACTATGACATCTTCATCGGTGGTCTATTGTAAGAAGTTCTCAGACATCAAACTGAGAGGATACGACTCGACTGTCGAAGTCCGAGTCAAGTCGTGCTACACAAGAGACCACATCCCTCACAACAGGGAGCACATTCCTTCAAAGGTAGCGGCAAGTATGATGCCTCATTTGGCTCGAATAGCCCCCTTCATTCCTCCTATTCAAGACTGTGAAGTGGGACTGCTCATTGGATACTCCTGCCCACAAGCACTCAGACCGGTGGAGATAGTCTCCGGAAATCCCGAAGAAGCCTTTGCTGTGAAAACAGACTTGGGATGGAGCATCATTGGAGGCCCTTGTTATGAACAAGGCAACAATGGTGTATGCCATAGGATTGTTGTCAAAGAATTGATAGTGCCACCACCCTGTGAGATCCTGAAGGTTCTCGACCAAGATTTCAGCGACACCAAAGATGAAGCGAAGGAGCTAATCTGCCAGGCCACTGAAATATGCAAAAAGGGCAAAGTTAGACTCCATAAGTTCCTGTCGAACAGCATAGACGTCCTGGAATCTATACCACCTTCAGAAAGAGCCACTACCGTCTCCGAAATAAACTTGGAACTGGAACCTCTCCCGGTTGAGCGCACACTTGGAACAAGATGGGATGTTCAAAATGACTGCTTCAGGTTCAAGATAACACTACAGGATAAACCCAACACAAGAAGAGGCATCCTCTCTACAGTCATGTCAGTCTATGACCCAAATGGATTTGTTAGCCCTGTGGTGTTGCAAGGGAAAAAGATCCTGCAAGAACTGTGCAAGCAAAAGAAATCCTGGGACGAACCCGTCGAGCCTGTCATAATTGAACGGTGGGAGAACTGGAAAGACCAGTGCAAAAGGTTGTGCTCTTGCTGCCGGTTAAAGATTAGGTGACATTGTGAAAATCTTTATGTTGGCATGACTTTATAGTCTTCCATCATAAAGATTTTGGTGGGAGTGTAACGGCAGCAGCTGCGTTTGTTTGATCCATGTGAGAAACATGGCAATTCTTGTGACTGTTGTAATTTCCCCGCTATATATGTCAACAGTGACATCCTTTCTAGTATTTGACCTTTGGTTGTACAGCAATGCCTCCCAAAGATTTGTTTTGGCAGGTATATATACTCACAGCCTGGCTCTGTGTGCCAGTCAAAAGTTGTTTACTTTGTGTCTGGGGGAACCCCCAACCCGGAAATGACCTTTGACCTCTGGGGAATCCCTTGTGAATTCCCTCCCTTTTTTTTTTTTTTTTATTTATTCCCTCCATATTTTCTTTTAAAAACCTAGGTTTGGAAATTTGTCCTTTGAGATTTAAAAATTATTGAAATAATTTGTCATCAAAAATACATGAGGTATAAGATTATTCACAACAGGAAGTAGACGATTTTGAGACTTCCTGCCCAGCACAACATGACAACGGACAGATTGAGCATGGCTGGCTAAAACAAAATCCAAGCCATCCAGCGGTTTACCTCAGCCCAGGTAGGGTGAAACTGTCATAATGATGAAATAATCCCTCATATCCAATTATCTACCCGATATTTTGTGGATTGTTTGAGAGATGATGATATTTTTGAAGTTTGTTGAAGTGTGACTAGACCATGTGACTGTCAGTGGTAATCCATTGCCTATGTAACATTTCATCTAGTCTCCATGCATGTGCGAAAAACTGTAATAGTTGTGAAAAAGTAATTTTTGAAGCCTCATTTTGTGAATAGGGATGTATTTTTGACTTGAAGTAAATGCAGTATTATTCTGGTCGATCACTGCTACAACTTCCGGCCTGCATGGCTTTGGTAGTTCATAGAAGTGCAAATCTGGCAATCCTTATTTACTGGATGCCTAGTTCTAGTCAATTTTATTGTTATGTTTTTGAATTGACATCTTGACTTTAAATTAGCTGAAATACCAATTTACAAGGTATTTATTCTGGGCTATTAATTGCAGACAAATGTGAGAGCCTGCAAGGAATTTCTGCCCTCGGAAGGCTGCGACCCGGCAAAGTGGTTAGTGAAATGTTTAACTCTGTTGAAGTTTAATGATGGTTGTTTGAATATGCACATGTTCAAAGAATAGAAACTTTTTGTGTGTGTTTCTAATATGAAAATCTGATGTACACAAACCATACAATTTTAAATGTGGATTTGATAATCTGTTGTATTTGTTTACAGTAAATGCTGCATAATTTTTGCTGGTAGCTTTCTTGCAACAACTCAGTAAACCTAAGAAATCTATCAATTTGAGATCATAAATGTTTACATTTGTGTGTATGCAGTATGATTTAATTTCTGTAATACTAGAATTTTGTGTCCACAGCTAAAATAATGTTTCTTGTGTTTGATATGTTTCAGTCTTTACGGTGTTTGATGCAATTAAAGTCAAAAGCAAGGACATTAAAGATGTGTCAAACATCAGTTATTGCACACCAAAATGCAGCTCATAATCCGGGGCCGGAACAAGCAATGTATAGAGTGTATTTCTGATTAGTTTAAAGTTATCTTCATTGAAAAAAAGTGCTTTTCTTTCAAAAATAAGGAAATTTCTAAGTGACCCCAAACTTTTGAATGGTAGTGTATATTATCAGGGCCCGGACTTTCGTTCACTTTTACAGCGCAGAACTCCCTTTTAACATCCTGCACCTCAATATTAAAGTGCTGATTGTCTTTGAGTTTCTGTTTCAAATCTTGGGTTTCAGTGCTAAAATCAAAGGAGTCAAAATGACCATAAAAACAATTAAGAGCATTAGCCAGCTCTGTGTCTGAATTAAAACCATCTAAAAACACACGATTACTGCGCTCTGTGCTCTGAAGGCCTGCAATAGTTTTCATACTGGCCCAGGCTGAACCAAGTTTCTTTGTTGCCATCTTGCTTTCCAATTCTGATTTATAATTCTGTTTTGCTCTTAAAACAGAACATATGGACATATGGATATTTAATATCAATGTTAAAAATACTGGGAGATTCATGTAATACAACTAAACAATTAAAAATAAATTAAAGACTTTTTTCAAATTTTCTGTAAAATGTAATTCTAAACAAATAGTGAGGAATAAATTAGGACACTCCCCATCTTTTTTAGGACACCCCCACATTCACACCCACTTACAATGGCTGAAATAAATTTAAAAAATGCAAATAAAAACAAAAACAATGTTAGACATATGTAGATGCGTGAACATTTCTTAATAATATTTAAAGGGGTGTCCAAATTTTTTCACATGACTAAAATAAGTTCAATTAATGTTCAAGTGGTTTAAGAGAGGTACTTCACTGACAGTTTTGGAATACTGTATGTGAATCATGCAAGAATTTCCCACGCAAAAAAACTTGGAAAGATGTAAAATGTTTTCCCCATTCTTCCCTCTTAATAGCATCTTAACAGTGCTATCAGCAGGTGCATTAGGTTGTCTAGTTTATTTTGATACCATGATCATCATTCTAGCCACAGAACTGAGGTTAATGCAGCTGCTGATTGTGGATGAGGCTTACCACTGTGTAGCGATTTTTTACCAAGTACAGTAGATGAACTAAGGACACTATGTGTGATTTAGTCAGCTAGACTATGACAAAAGTAACAGTTATCCTGCCTGCAGAGACATTATGAACGTAGCACACCACACCATAGGTGTGTTACGTTTCACTCATTAAATGATAATAAATCTGTGAAATTTGTGACAAAATCATCCTGGTATTAAAAACTTACTCTGGATTCATTACCTAGACATTTAATTTTTTACAGTGGCATTCAGTTTTCAAATTTAGGATTCAGGTATTTGCCGCCCTCCCCTTATAAAAGGTAAATAACAAATTTACCAGAAAAAAAAATGTACAAATTTAGGAGCAAACAGTATAAATTCACAAGAAAAAAGTAGCAACTTGATGATAGTCAAAAAATTATTTTAAAAAATCTGAAACTTAAATTATTTTGCAAATATGTTAGGAAAAATACTTATTTTCCATAACAAATTTAAGAAAAATGCTACATTTTTGTGAGAAACTGAATTTAGGGGGAAAACATCATGGGGGAAATACTGCATATTTATACAAAAAGTAGGCAAATTTACAAGAAAAAAATGTCTCTGATTTACAAGAAAAGCTGTAAAACTATGACAAAAAGTTGCACACACGAAAAAGTGGCATTAGAAACGTCACAGTGCTACATAAAACACTAATGAAATTTATTAGGGGAGAAAAAAGATTGTACAGAATATCTGGAGCCCAAAAAGTTGGTAGTGAGGACAGCTCTAACTTTAAATGGGTTTATAATATGCTTTCTCTAGGTGCAGCGCAGCATTCTGCAGAGACCCCTGTTAGATAAGTTGAGTGTATCAATATGGTGGCGCCCTGGGTGTAGTGGGAGGTGACGCCCCGCCTTTCCGGTGGTAGCATCACGGGGAGTATAAGAGGCCATGGCGGAAGAGACTCTGCCTCTTTGCTGTGGACCCTTGACCTGTACGGAGCGACTCCTGTTTGGTTCCTGTTCTTCGTTAATAAAGTGTATAAACTGTCACCTCGGCTCCTCCTCTTTTAAGGACACAACATTTGGCGACGAGGATTCAAGGTATGGAGCAAGCTGCTACCGCTTTTCGGCCATTTCTGGAGGCTCTGGGAGAGCCGCCCGTGCCCTGGGCCAGCTGGTATGCAGCCTTCAAGAACTATCTGGTCGCTCTTAACCTCAGCGAGCTCAAAAAGCTGCGTGCAAAGGCAATCCTGGTCCATAATCTCAGAATGGAGGGCCAGAGAATGCTTAGTACACTAGGAGGTGGCGATAATTTCGATGATGTGGTGCAACTAATGGCGGGCTATTTTCGCACCCCAGAAAACACCATAGTGAGAAGAATCCAGTTTCAACAGCGACGCCAGCAGCCAGGGGAGTCGGTGTAACATTTCGTTGCCAACCTGCACCAACTGACTGGAGAATGCCAATTCGGCATTTTAGAGGAAGAAATGGTCCGCGACCAACTGGCGGAACATGTTCTCAGTTCCTCCGTGAGGGCACGCCTCCTGACATTCACCGGGGAATTGACGCTGATTGCCGCCATGGAGTTAGCGCAGCAGTACGAGGCAGCAGATAAGCTGGTCAAAAATCTCGGCGAAGATGAGAAGCTGCGGAGGGACGAGAAACAGTGGAAGGCGCTGGCCGCAGACCTGGACAGCGAAGATGGCATGAAGTGATGAGGAATATGCCGCCACTGGTCAAAGTGAGGTCCGCCCCGGGGACGCCAAGGTGTTATGGCTGTGGGTCTGTTAGGCACCGATACAAGGCACGAGACTGTCCAGCAAGGGGGAAGCGCTGTGGAAAGTGCAGTCTGTTCCACCACTTCACCAGGGCCTGCAAAAATTTTGAACAAAGGGGACCGAAGACCAGAGGGGGCCCCTCCACAAAAGAACCTACGATGGTTCACACAGTTTCACCAAGTACAGATGGACGAATTTATTGCAACGCTGAATTGGACGGGATCGAGATACCGTTGTTACTGGACACGGGATTGTCAATCTCCATACTAAATTGGCCCATGGTGAAGGTGTTTTTCCCACATTACCGGGTGAGTGAATTGGAGGCGACCTGCTACGGCTATGGCGGTAACCCATTTGACATCATGGGCTCACTGCGTCTGTTGGCAAGGTAAAAAATCCACAGCGATGTGCAACATCTATTTTGTGGTGTCTGCCAAAGGGTCGAACATTATGGGATGTGACATGTTCCATGGGCTAGGTTTTACAATAGCCAGCAGTGTAGGTGAGGAGTGGTCCAGCTGCGGGCTGTGGGACCAGCCTTTTCCATCAGTGGAGGATAACAAAGTGTGGGACAGTGATTGGCCCGGGTTAAGTGAAAACGGTCTGGACCAGCACTATGGAGCGCTATTGTGGGGAGGTTTTGGTGCCAGACTTCACGTTACCTTGGACGAGGGAACCGAACAGCACGGACAGACACCTGCAGTAGCGAGTAGAGCCAGCGTGCAGGCACCTTTTGGTTCCAGAGCTCGGCCGAGTACTACCAAGGAATGGGGCGCTGCTGTGGCTGATTCAGCGAAGTAAATGAAAGAGAGTGGGGCGAGACCGAGTGGTACAATTCCCTGACGTGCCTATGAGTAGGATGTGAGGCGGATCTTGGACCAGGTCGGCGGGACTCTCCGACACCAAAAAGAAGCCCGATCACGACGTGGTGGACCAAGAAAGCCAGTGAGAGCTCCCCTACATACAGTGGGGCAAAAAAGTATTTAGTCAGCCACCCTTCTCCCACTTAAAAGATGAGAGAGGTCTCCAATTTTCATCATAGGTATACCTCAACTATGAGAGACAAAATGAGAAAAAAAAATCCAGAAAATCACATTGAAGGATTTTTAATGAATTAATTGGTAAATTCCTCGGTAAAATAAGTATTTGGTCAATAACAAAAGTTCATCTCAATACTTTGTTATATACCCTTTGTTGGCAATGACAGAGGTCAAACGTTTTCTGTAAGTCTTCACAAGGTTTTCACACACTGTTGCTGGTATTTTGGCCCATTCCTTCATGCAGATCTCCTCTAGAGCAGTGATGTTTTGGGGCTGTCGCTGGGCAACACGGACTTTCAACTCCCTCCAAAGATTTTCTATGGGGTTGAGATCTGGAGACTGGCTAGGCCACTCCAGGACCTTGAAATGCTTCTTACAAAGCCACTCCTTTGTTGCCCGGGCGGTGTGTTTGGGATCATTGTCATGCTGAAAGACCCAGCCACATTTCATCTTCAATGCCCTTGCTGATGGGAGGAGGTTTTAACTCAAAATCTCACGATACATGGCCCCATTCATTCTTTCCTTTACACAGATCAGTCGTCCTGGTCCCTTTGCAGAAAAACAGCCCCAAAGCATGATGTTTCCACCCCCATGCTTCACAGTAGGTATGGTGTTCTTTCTCCTCCAAACACGACAAGTTGAGTTTTTACAATAAAGTTCTATTTTGGTTTCATCTGACCATATGACATTCTCCCAATCCTCTTCTGGATCATCCAAATGCTCTCTAGCAAACTTCAGACGGGCCTGGACATGTACTGGCTTAAGCAGGGGGACACGTCTGGCACTGCAGGATTTGAGTCCCTGGCGGCGTAGTGTGTTACTGATGTAGCCTTTGTCACTTTGGTCCCAGTTCTCTGCAGGTCATTCACTAGGGGGCCCCGTGTGGTTCTGGGATTTTTGCTCACCGTTCTCGTGATCATTTTGACCCCACGGGGTGAGATCTTGCGTGGAGCCCCAGGTTGAGGGAGATTATCAGTGGTTTTGTATGTCTTCCATTTTCTAATAATTACTCCCACGGTTGATTTCTTCACACCAAGCTGCTTACCTATTGCAGATTCAGTCTTCCCAGCCTGGTGTAGGTCTACAATTTTGTTTCTGGTGTCCTTTGACAGCTCTTTGGTCTTGGCCATAGTGGAGTTTGGAGTCTGGTTGTGGACAGGTGTCTTTTATACTGATAACCAGTTCAAACAGGTGCCATTAATACAGGTAATGAGTGGAGGACAGAGGAGCCTCTTAAAGAAGAAGTTACAGGTCTGTGAGAGCCAGAAATCTTGCTTGTTTATAGTTGACCAAATACTTATTTTACCGAGGAATTTACCAATTAATTCATTAAAAATCCTTCAATGTGATTTTCTTGATTTTTTTTTCCTCATTTTGTCTCTCATAGTTGAGGTATACCTATGATGAAAATTGGAGACCTCTCTCATCTTTTAAGTGGGAGAACTTGCACAATTGGTGGCTGACTAAATACTTTTTTGCCCCACTGTATTGGCGACGAGGTTCACCCTAGGGCTGAGTCTCGGCTTGGAGGAGTCTGCAAAACACGGGACCAACGTGATGACCAGGGGCAGTTGCGGGTGGTGATGGCCTGTGAGGACGGTTATCTGAAACTGTCTGATGGATCCAGGAGGCACCCAAACGAGCTGCGGCGTGTGGGGGAGAAGAAACGCCAGCGCAGCCCGTCTCCAGAGTGGAAGCAGCAGAGACGCTCTGGGAGAGAGCCGCCTGACGGACATCCCAGGGATGGGCCTCCAGGGGGCCCTTAGTGGGACTTTAAAGGGGGGGGGGGCAGCATGTTGTGTCATCCATCCATCCATTCATCCATCTTCTTCCGCTTAATCCTTTTCGGGTCGCGGGGGGGCTGGAGCCTATCCCAGCATCTTTGGGCGAGAGGCAGGGTACATGTGTCATGCACATGTACCCTGTTGTGTCATGCTAAAGTTACTTCCATTATAGTCTTTTGAAGCCGCGCAGCCTGTGTGTGTGTGTGATTTCCCTGTGTGTGTATAAGAAAAGATAAGATAAAATAAGATAAGCCTTTATTAGTCCCACAATGGGGTAATTTCAGGATTGCAACAGCACAGGGATAGCAACACTCAGAGCAATAATTTAGAAGATAAGAAAATAAGAGCAGTGAATATACATATGTACACAAATATATAAATATATATACACAGTGCGGAGCATTGTAGCTAGATGGAATAAACAGCATAACTGTCTATTTAGTTACCCCACATAGCATGAATATGTACCCACACATATTGTCACCCTCCGTAGAGGCTGATATTGTCCTAGTTGTATACTGGAGGGGGACCATTTTGTGTAAGTTTGTTGCGTCTTTTGCATTCAATACTATTAGGTCGTAATGTTTTGGTTTTTTTTAACAATCTCTGCGAGCAGCCCTGCTTAGGTTATAAAGTCTGACAGCCGTAGGTAGGAAGGACCTGCAAAACCTCTCGGTCGCGCACCTAGGATGATGTAGCCTATTGCTAAATGAGCTCCTCAGTGCGTTCAGCATGTGCTGCATAGGGTGGGACTCAGACTCCAGCAGAGATAACAGCTTAGCCACCATCCTTCTCTCTCCTATCTCCTCCACTGGGTCAAGGCGCTGCCCCAGGACAGAGCTAGCTTTCTTGATCAGTTTGTTCAGTCTCTTCCTGTCGGCTGCTGTGATGCCGCTGCCCCAGCAGACCACTCCAAAAGTGATGGCTGATGCCACCACCGAATCATAGAATGTCTTCAGCAGCGCCCCTTGTACACCAAAAGACCTGAGCCTCCTCAGTAGGAACAGCCTGCGCTGTCCCTTCTTGTAGAGAGCATTGGTATTGTGTGACCAGTCTAGTTTATTGTTCAGATGAACACCCAGGTACTTGTAGGATGTCAACATCTCAATGTCCGTTCCCTGTATGTTTACTGGTGCTGTGAGGGGTTGTCCTTGCCTGCGGCAGTCCACCACCAGCTCCTTAGTTTTCCTCGCGTTGATCTGGAGGCAGTTCCGATGGCACCAGTCCACGAAGTCCTGGATAAGTCCTCTGTACTCAGCTTCATCTCCGTTGGAGATGAGGCCGACGATCGCAGAGTCGTCAGAGAACTTCTGTAGATGGCAGTGTGTTGTGTTGTGTGAGAAGTCCGCAGTACAAAGGGTGAACAGGAAGGGAGCCAAAATATTAAGTTGAATGTACCAATATGGCGGCACCCCGGGTTGTATTGGGAGGTGACGCCCCGCCTTTCCGGTGGTGGCATCACGGGGAGTATAAGAGGCCATGGCGGAAGAGGCTTTGCCTCTTTGCTGTGTATGGAGTGACTCCTGTTTGGTTCCTGTTCTTAGTTAATAAAGTGTATAAACTGTCACCTCGCCTCCTCCTCTTTTAAGGACACAACAACCCCTACTTGGCAGGAAAAGCAACAGGCTGGAGGAGGTGACAAATACTGCAAAAAATGCTGAAAGAAGCATTGCAACTTTTTAGTTATCAATTTATTTATTTTTTAGCGCCCCCTTTATTGCAAATGGACCCTTAAACACCAACAAACTCAAAAGATACAGTGTTAAGGTGATGAATCATACTAGGAGCTAAATCACTATACAGTGATAATAAGCCATCAATATCTCAGTGTTTGGACACTGCCTAATTTGTGTAATTTTGTCTTGTGATTAAATAAAATGGGAACAGAAAACTAGAAATGTGATGAAAAACTCAGTAATTAAATTAAATAAATAAATCTGTGATGCTCTACTGTAATGCTTTTGAACTCATTTTAACACAGGTAAAAAAACGTTTATAAAAAGTTTAGGAATATGAAATGCATCTTTTCTTTCATTCATCTATTTGGTGTTTTTCTTTTTTTTTTTTTTTCCAACTTCCGGCGCCACACGAGTTGGCCACCCTTTGCAACAGCGGCTCGATTCTGAGTCTTTTTTTCCTCCCCTCTCTTTCTGATCCCTTTTTTTTTTCCCACTCCATTTATATCACGGACACACAGACCGTCCCAAATGTCTCCTGAGCCGGTGGACGGAGCCACTGTTTATAGCAGGAGACGATACAGCAGGGAAGAGCTGCTAGCATTCAACCGCCACCCGGTGCTATTGGAAAAACTCGACATACCGAGAGAACTGAGGCGAAAACGCCGCGGCTGCCGGGCTGGAGTAAGGCGGAGGACAAAAAATATAAGGTACAGACCCTCGCTTCCATCTATTGTCATGGGAAATGTACGGTCGTTACTGGGAAAGGTAGATGAGCTAGCGGCCATCTGCCGCTACGACAGCACATACCGGGAGTGCTCCTCTCCTTTTGTTTTCTGAGACGTGGCTAACTGAACTAGCAGCAGATGCTAACATTGAGCTGGAAGGTTTCCACATGATACGGGCAGACCGAACACCAGACAGTGGCAAAGCAAGGGGCGGTGGAGTGATAATGTATGTTAACAACAACTGATGCAGACCGGGACATATCACTGTTAAACAACGTCACTGCAGCAAAGACATTGAGTTGCTAGCTGTTAGCATGCAGCCTACATATCTCCCGAGAGAATATTCACAGGAGATCTGCATTGTTGTTTATGCAAATCCGACGGTGAACGCTGGGACAGCGCGTGACGTCATCCATTCAGTAACCAGCAGGCTGCAGAAAGAACACCCAGATGCTCTTCTCCTCATCTCAGGCGATTTCAACCATGTTTCACTATCTCCCATTCTACCCACGTTTACCCAGTATGTCACATGCCACACTAGAGACAATAAAACACTGGACTTATTCTACGCAAACACTAAGGAGGCGTACACCTCATCACAACTCCCCCCACTCGGGAGATCGGATCACAACTTGGTTCATCTCCGGCTGGTGTACAAACCCCTAGTGCACAGACAACCTCCGGCCATGCGCACAGTGAAGTTATGGTCTGAGGAGGCAATGGACACTCTAAAGGGCTGTTTTGAAGCCACCGCCTGGAAGCAGCTCTGCGATCCACATGGTGAGGTCATCGATGGCCTCACTCACACCTTCACGGGCTACCTCAGCTTCTGTGTGGACAAATCCGTTCCCACCAAGACCATACGGTGTTGCTCAAACAACAAACCCTGGATCAACCCTGAGATAAACAAGTCGGGAATAGGGAGATGCTCAAGTCCGTACAGAGGGAGCTGAGGAGAAAGATCAGAGAAGGCAAGGACAGCAGCTTCAGGAAGAAGATGGAGGACAAGCTGCAACACAGCGACATCAGCGGGGTCTGGAGGAACCTCAAAACCATCTCTGGGCTCCAGAATACCTCCCCCCAGGCCACGGGGGACAGGGAGTGGGCGAACAATCTGAATCTGTTTTTCAATAGGTTTGACCAACCGCCCTCCCCCGACTGCACAACAACCACTGCTGCCTCTATAGACATCAAGTCCTGCTGCCCACTCCCCACTCCACCAACACCCCCCCACTTCCAACACACAGCCCCCCATCCTGACCCTGACCAGGACCCAGGTGAGGACGGAGCTGAGGAAGATCAAGGCGAGGAAGGCGACGGGACCAGACGGCATCAGTGCAAAGCTCCTCAAGTCCTGTGCAGACCAGCTGTGTGGGATTGTGGAGTACATCTTCAACCTGAGCCTGAAGCTGGGGAGGGTACCACAGCTGTGGAAAACATCTTGTGTGGTACCTATACCAAAAACTTCCCACCCCAAAGACCTGAACAGCTACAGACCGGTGGCCTTGACGTCCCACTTAATGAAGACCCTGGAGAGACTGCTCCTTGCTCACCTCCGCCCCCTGGTGGAACCAGCGATGGATCCACTCCAGTTCGCCTACCAGCATGGCATTGGGGTGGAGGATGCAGTGATCTTCCTCCTTCACCGTTCTCTGTCCCACCTGGAGAAGCCCGGGAATGTGGTGAGGATCATGTTCTTTGACTTCTCCAGTGCTTTCAACACCATCCAACCGATGATCCTGAAGGACAAGCTGCTGCGCGCAGGGGTGGACCAGCACCTGTCATCATGGATCCTGGACTACCTCACGAACCGGCCTCAGTTTGTGAGAACCCAGGACTGTGTGTCCGACACGATCATTGGTAGCATGGGGGCCCCCCAGGGAACGGTGTTGGCTCCCTTCCTGTTCACTCTTTATACTGCGGACTTCTCACACAACACAACACACTGCCATCTACAGAAGTTCTCTGATGACTCTGTGATCGTTGGCCTCATCTCCAATGGAGATGAAGCTGAGTACAGAGGGCTTATCCAGGACTTCGTGGACTGGTGCCATCGGAACTGCCTCCAGATCTTCCGGCTCTAGAGAGAGAGCAGACGCCTTTCCTTCCCTCTCCTCTCCTTTACTATTCCCTGCTTGCGATGCCTGTCTTTCGCTCTTCTTCTGGCTGAATCTTAATCCAAATGGAAATTATGGATCTGGAAAAGCGGCTTTTATGCGATTGTCACCACTTTAAAAGAAGAAAATCGGGTCAGGGGGAACCCAAGGAAGACTCATGGCACTGGAATTCATGTGTCTGTGTGATTCGACTGAAGATTGAACTGATCACAGGTTTTTTCTGTTTGGCCCCTGGAGTTCCTGTGTATCGAAATTATTTGGGTGAGCTTATCAAATGCGGACCCCGGCGTAGCTCCCTCAACAAATTCAACAATTCGTCCAGCTGGGGGGAGCACTGACTGTCAGCGGCAAATAGGATTAACATGGAATTTACCACCTGGCATGCATTGAAGAGAGAACGGACTCTCCTGGACATGTTTACCTATGTTTCGGTAGGTGGATAACATCTGAGGATCGCTGAGTGCTCTCCAGAGAATGATCTAAAGCATGATTCAAGCCTGTATGAAATTATGAAGCACAGAATCAAAGAGAGGGAAATTCTATTCTCTGAGTGCACTGTGCAGATTTGACCTTGTTTTGGTGCCCTTGTTTACATTCCTCCTTGATGAAGATAAGGCTGGAGAAGGTGGCTTACCCAAACATTCGACAATTGTTATTGTTTCAGCAGACAGAGCTCCAAGGACAGCGTTATCATGTGTCTGGACTACAGAACACATGACTGAATAATATCTATCCGTTGCCAGAGGGTGCCCTCTGCTGTTCACTAGCAATGACACACCTACATTACACTGCAGTCACCATTACATGAATGACTGATACACGTAAACTGACACAAATATACATACACTGACTCTCTCAATTCTCCTGCTTTGTTAATGTGTGATCTATTGTCTGCTAATTGTGCATAGAGGGGTTTTTTCTGTGTAATCAAAATTTGGCTCATTTGAGCTTTATATGAGCTTATACGAGCGTTATTCTGATTAACTATGTTTTTTCTCTCTGCCTATTGTGTTCCCCTCCCCCCCTTCCCCTCTTTACCCCCACTGTATAACAGGCGCCTTGCATGGCTGCCGCGTCATTGGATGCGCCTAACGTCAAGTCAAATTCCTCGTATGTTTACTTGTAAATATACTTGGCAATAAAGCTGATTCTGATTCTGATCAATGCGAGGAAAACTAAGGAGCTGGTGGTGGACTGCCGCAGACATGGACAACCCCTCACAGCACCAGTAAATATACAGGGAACAGACATTGAGATGGTGACATCCTACAAGTACCTGGGTGTTCATCTGAACAATAAACTAGACTGGTCACACAATACTGACGCACTCCACAAGAAGGGACAGCGCAGGCTGCTCCTACTGAGGAGACTCAGGTCTTTTGGTGTACAAGGGGCGTTGCTGAAGACATTCTATGACACGGTGGTGGCGTCAGCCATCACTTTTGGAGTGGTCTGCTGGGGCAGTGGCATTACTGCAGCCAATAGGAAGAGACTGAACAATCTGATCAAGAAAGCTAGCTCTGTCCTGGGGCAGCGCCTTGACCCAGTGGAGGAGTTAGGAGAGAGAAGGACGGTGGCTAAACTGTCATTTCTGCTGGAGTCCGAGTTCCACCCTATGCAGGACATACTGAATGCACTGAGGAGCTCATTTAGCAGCAGACTACATCATCCCAGGTGCACAACCGAGAGGTTTCGCAGGTCCTTCCTAGTACCAACAGCTGTCAGACTGTACAACCTAAACAGGGCTGCTCGCAGAGATAGCAAAAAAGACGTCACAACCTAATAGTTTTTTGAATGCAAAAGATGCAATAGACTTACACAATGGTCCCCTCCGGCATACAACTAGGAAAATACCGGTCGCTATGGAGGGTGAGAATATGTATGAGCACATAATCATACCATGTAGGATAATTAAGTAGACGGTTGTGCTGTTTCATCCCATCTAGCAACAATGCTCTGCACTGTGTGTGTGTTTATATGTTTACATATTTATTCCATCTAGCTACAATGCTCCGCACTGGGTGTGTTTATATTTATATATCTACATATTTATTCCATCTAGCTACAATGCTCCGCACTGTGTGTCTGTGTGTATATATTGTGACGTATGCAGGGTTCACACAAAGAAAATGGAGCAAGATGGTTGTGATCAACGGGATTTATTTTACACACACTCTGAGCACAGGCAGGAGGGGAGGTCATTCTCCCAGACCTCCGTTTAAATCACGGTTACACACACATAATAAATCTTGCCTATGAAATACTGTTGGGCAGAAAACCCAGACTCGATCTCCCGGTGCAAAGTCCCTCCCCTGGCAGCGGGAGTCATACGCTCACTTCTGCCGGCCCCCCACTGCTGCCAGGGCCTCTCGAGCCAGCTCGTGCACCGTGTGGAGACGTTCTTTCAAACAAAAAAAATAATCCAATCCGGGTTTTCCCTCCACCTCCGGCTCAGGGGGGGAACCGAATACCAAATCCACCGGTGTGCGCAGCTCGCGTCCAAACATGAGCGCCGCAGGGGTGCATCGAGTAGATTCCTGAGCTGCCGTCCGGTACGCCCACAAAACAAAAGGCAGATGCAGGTCCCAGTCTCGCTGTCGCTGGTCCACTAGGATAGCGAGCTGGGTAGTGAGGGTCCGGTTGAATTGTTCGACCAGGCCGTCGCTCTGTGGATGCAGCGGGGTGGTCCGGGTCTTCCGGATGCCCAGCCTCTTGCAGACCTCTCCGAAGACCTCCGCCTCGAAGTTCCGACCCTGATCGCTGTGCAGCTCCTCCGGTGCGCCGAACCGACAGAACATTTCGTCCACCAGCTTTGATGCCGTCGTCGTGGCGCTTTGGTCCGGGACCGCATATGCCTCTGGCCACTTAGTGAAATAATCCATCGCGACCAGCACGTAGCGGTTCCCCCGGTCCGTGGTCGGGAAAGGGCCCAGGATGTCCACTCCCACTCGCTCCATCGGTGCTCCCACCCGGTACTGCTGCAGGGGAGCGTGGGATCGCTGAGTTGGTCCTTTCTGAGCTGTGCACGTGTCGCAGCGATGAACATGGAGCTCCACGTCCTGATGACAACTGGGCCAGTAGAACCGGGCCCGAAGGCGCAGCAGCGTCTTTGTCACTCCGAAGTGGCCCGCTCCTACCGCCCCATGAACCAGCTGGAGTACGTTGGGCCGGAGTCGACGAGGAACCAGCAGCTGCCAGACGTGCCGCTGCCCAGCTGGAGTCTGCCACTGTCGATACACCACGCCCTCGTGGCAGCGGAGGTTGGCCCACTGGGAGTGCAGGGCCTTAGTCTCTGGGTCCAGCGGTGACACAACCTCCCAGGCGGGCCGCTGTCCTGCGTCCAGCCACTGCCGAACCCGCGAAATGACCGGGTCTCTGTCCTGCTCGCTCTGCAGCTGCTGCGTGCCAAGAACCTCTGTGACGTCATCGCTGGGGAGAACTGCCTGATCATCTGAGGGGCTGTGCGTCGCTGCGTGATTCCTGCTCGCAGCGGCTCGGAGAGCGGCAGCCCGTGGGGCGGTTTGGTCCCAATCTTCAGCCCGTTGGCAGTGACGACACTCCTCTGTTGCACAGGGGCGCCGAGACAGCGCGTCAGCGTTGGCATGGAGGCGGCCTGCCCGATGCACAATCTGAAAATTATAATCCTGCAGTGCCTCTAGCCATCTCGCCAACTGTCCATCCGGTTCTTTGAAGTTTAACAACCAGGTCAGGGAAGCATGGTCCGTCCTGAGCTGGAACCGCCCCCCGTACACATACGGGCGGAAATGACGCAGTCCTTGAATGACAGCCAGCAGCTCTCTGCGAGTCGCACAGTAATTTCTCTCGGCTCTGCTGAGAGTGCGGCTGAAGAAAGCGACTGCCTGCTCTCCGTGTTCTCCCTCCTGGGATAGCACCGCCCCGATGCCCTGGTTGCTGGCGTCCGTGTCCACGATGAAAGGGCGGTTCGGGTCGAGATATTGCAGGACGGGGGCTCCGATGAGCGCTGCGCGGAGCTGGGAGAAAGCAGCAGCACAGCTGTCACTCCACTGAAACGTGCGTCCTTTCTGCGTCAGCTGATGCAGCGGGCTGGCGATGGTGGCGAAGTCTTTCACAAACCTCCTATAATAGGAGGCCAATCCAAGAAAACTTCTCAGTTCTCCAACGTTCCGCGGCACTGGCCAGTCTCTCACTGTTGCCACTTTTTCCGGGTCGGTGGCGACCCCCGCTGCGCTGACGACGTGGCCCAAAAAGGTGGTCTCCCGCCGGAACAGGTGGCATTTCTTAGGGTGTAACTGTAGCCCCGCCTGCTGGATGGCTCCCAGCACCTCTCAGAGATTTGACAGGGCGCTGTCAAAATCAGCTGCATGCACCAGTAGGTCATCCAGGTAAACAACGCAGCGACTCCGGGGCACATGAGCCAGCACTCGCTCCATCAAGCGCTCAAAGGTGGCCGGAGCATTGCAGAGTCCAAATGGCATCACTTTAAACTGGTACAGTCCCTGCCCGATGGAGAAGGCTGTTTTTTGGCGGGCCTCAGGTGACAGCTCTACCTGCCAATAGCTGCTGCGTAGATCCAGCGAGCTGAACCAGCTGGAGCCGGCGATGTGGTCCAGTGCGTCATCGATGCGGGGCAGGGGGTAGGAATCTTTCCTGGTGGCGTCGTTCAGGCGTCGGTAATCCACACAGAACCGCCACGACCCGTCCTTCTTCTTGACCAGCACCACAGGCGCCGCCCAGGGGCTGCTGGAGGGCTCAATAACATCTGCCTCCAGCATTTCTCGCACTTTTTGTTCCGCCGCTGCCCGCCTTGAAAAGGGCAGCCGGCGTGGGTGGAGTCGAATCGGCCTGGCCTCACCGGTGTCGATCTCGTGCTGCACCAACCCGGTCCAGCCGCATTCCTCATCCTTCGCGGCGAAAACACCCATATAACAGTCCAATAGCTCCCGCAGCTGGCGTCCCTGTTCCGGGTCCAGCCCGCTGCAGCTCCGTTGAAATAATTCCTCCACCGCCTGCTGCGTCTCTGCTGACACGCTGACCCCTCCCCTTGCTGACCTTGTGTGCGTTCGTGCTCCCTCTGTCCGCGCTGGTGACATCATCGTGTCCAGTCCTCACGGTGGCCTGCCTGGTCCGGTCTGTCTTGGCGATCCCTCGATTGCGCGGGCCCCCGTGTTCCTTCCCTGGGTTCTGCTGTGGAGCGTGATGGTCCGGTTTCCCAGCTGGAGGGACGGTCCCGCGGTGTTGATCTTGGCGTTCCAGGCTGTGAGCAGGTCTAGTCCAATAATACAGGGGTCTTGGATGTCAGCCAGCCAGAACGGGTGTCTTATGTTCTGACCGGCCACCCCCACCACCAGAACTCTCAGCCCCCTCAGTCTGGCGCGCTCACCGGTAGCCGTGGTGACGCAGCGCTTGGTGGGTTCCTACCCCCGTGGGGCCGTCTTGTTCGTGTCCGGCAGCACACCGGGTCGAACCAGGGAGATTGTAGAGCCGGTGTCAATCAGGGCCCAGATCGACGTCTTCCCCAAGCTGCACTGTAGATACATCTCTGGAGAGTGTCCAATTCGGCCAACGCGTGATGCCGGCTCCTGGGGGGAAACATCTGCAGGAGGCGGCCTGTCCCCGTTCACGCAAACCTCGCTCTAGTTTAACGCCGGCGAGGGGCGTTCTCCTCCGGGGACGCTCCGCCGTGGTCTGCCGTAATTCCTCCTCTTCCTCCTCGCTCTCCATCGTGGCCTGGAAGGTTCTCTGTCTGTGCGTTGGCGCTTCAACTGTGTGATTCATCAGCGGCTCCACCCGTTCTCCTTCTGCCACTGCAGTCTCCCAGTCGCTCGCGGCGTGGATCCATACGTGGCTCTGGAGCTGGGCCGGGCGGAGACCTTGGATGAAGCTCCGGAGGGCGAGCTTCTCTACCGCCTCCGGTGCGAAATCCGGGTAGCTGCGCCGGGTTAGCAGCCGTATGTCTGCAGCATAGGCTCCTAGGCTTTCCTGGTTGCTTCGACGGCGGCGGGTCAGCTGTTCCTGGGCGTGCTCAGCATCCGCCGTTCTCCCAAATCGTCTCTGGAGCGCCCCTTGTAGCGCTGGCCAGCTGTAGCGCTCCTCAGGAAGGAGATCAGAGAGCGTGCAGAGAGCTCTCCCTTCCAAGGCCAGCGCGACTTGCACGGCAGTTTCCTCCGGTGACCAGCCGTTCAGCGCAGCGGCCAGCTCGACCTGGGTCAGGTAGTCATCCAACGTGGCCTCGCCGTTGAAGCGGGGAATCTTGGCCCGCTGCCTAACAGATGGGATGGCCACCTCCTGATCGATCGTCACTCTTGATCGCCGTGGGATCGCCAGCCCGTCCTGTCCTGAAAAGGGCGGAATGCGGGGCTGGTTTGCTCTGCTCTGCCTGCTCTGTCTTGAAAAAGACAGAAGGCCGGGTGCGCTGGCCCCGTCAGGCCCGCCGCTTTGTTCGTCCCGGCTCCCGGCTCCCGGGGGTGGTGTCTCGGTCCCATCGTCCATCATCAGCTGAGCAATGAA
This sequence comes from Pholidichthys leucotaenia, assembly GCA_020510985.1. Taxonomy (NCBI): domain Eukaryota; kingdom Metazoa; phylum Chordata; class Actinopteri; order Cichliformes; family Pholidichthyidae; genus Pholidichthys; species Pholidichthys leucotaenia. The sequence goes on along the minus strand of CM035838.1, from coordinate 238,242,216 downwards.
CTGCTCCAGCTGCTGGATCTCCATTCTGATCCTGGCTTCCATTTGCTCCATCCCACTCCTGACACCAGTGTGACGTATGCAGTGTAGCATCATCTCAATTTGGCTCAGCAACAATTATTCTTCTGCTTAAAGACATTTTGTTTCATCCAGGAATAACACAAAGAAATGGATTTTCTTCCCCCAGGCCACAGCTGAAATCCCCTTTGTTATGTTAAAACCAGCCTAAGGAATTTCCCCAATGTCCGGCTTCACTTTTATTGCCCCCATAAAACATGCAACAGATCCACGACTCAGCTAATTTCCTTAAACTCTGGACCTGCTGGATTTAACCAGTGAACTTTAAAGTACATTATTACAAACTCAATTCTAAACCTTCATTCTTTTCAGAACTATGAAAATGCAGATGGACTCTGATGTTTTTGATGTGGAAAATCAATAATATGTGTGAAATGCATTAATCTGTGATTTTATACTGTATATATGCATATTAATGTTTAAATGAATGTTTATTCCTGCATGTTGATTTAGAAGCACTGCTTATAATTTATACTAATCACTAAAGTTATCTTAGTTTAATACATAAAGGGAAATATTAACTTCCAGTATGTATCAAAGTTCTGCCTCTAAAACCATGTGACTCCCACAGCCAATCTCTGCATGACAACTCTTCATCCCAAAGAGCTCCAAACAATAGACTGTTTGTCATTGGATGGAAAGTTCATTGTGCCTCCCACGAAGGACTCTCATTGGCTGAGATCCCGGAAGCCCGCGGAACTTAAATAGCAGAGAGACCCCTGCTTCACTCTCTTTCCCGGATTTGTCTTTCGGCTGGACTCTTTTGCAGATCCTCTGTCCGGCCCCCCCTTTCTCTGATCTTCTCCATTGTCTACACACAGCAAGGAAGAACAAAGGACCGTCTGAACAAAGACTTCGACCATGTGTCGCTTTTCTGAACACAGAGCAGATAACTCGTAATTTGTTTATGCAACTGTATTTTAATGCCTTTTTCTTTTTCTCTTAAATACCTAGGAATTCCTATTTCTTTGAGCTCAATTCTTAATCGGAGTTAAACTCCAATTTTTATTCATCACTTTTTCTTTGTTAAACTTTCTGTAAAACCACCGTTTGTTTGATTTTAATGTAAACTTAATCTTGACTTTATTTTATAATATTTTTCTTGACCAAGCACCCACCAGAAGCTACTATTTTTATCTAAAGTCCGAAGCCTTTTAATTTGAGATCGGATTGGATATCTTTTAATTATTATCGAAGACCTCTTGAGAAGACGCAGCTCCCACATCGCGCAGCTGAGGAATCAGCGCGCTTCTGCAGGATTTCAACCATCGAGATCCAACTTACGATCTCATGAATATCATTCATCGTCAAGAGAATATTTGCGGGACAAATATTCTGGGTTTTGCCCCTGAACAACACTTCAAAACTTCATGAGGACGACGACAGAACCATCATCGGCCGAGGATCATGTGAGCTGCAAAAACTAATTCCTCTGCTGAATTAAAATTTTGAGGTTCTGTAATAATTTGTATATCTAATCAGATGCAAATTAAGAAGCCCTTAACATAACTCTTCTTTTCATTAAAATTCCGTTTTTATTTTCTTAAGATCAATCAAGGACTTTTCATATAATTAGTAAACTTTCTCCATAAATTTGCGTTTTTTTTAATAATCTGTTAACTCAAACTGATAGAAATTCATTTCTCAGTTTAACCCTGGTTCCGAAAATATTGACATTGTTAATCTATCATTTACAAGATTGATTTTATGATTAAGGAAATCACTGCAATGTCTGTTAATCATTTCGTTTAATAAATATTTAAAAATGAGAGAAGTTGTTGGGAATTTATTTCATTCTGAGTCTGTTTCAAGCCCAGGTATCGAATTCACGGAGAATTTTTGAGACTGATTATTGATTAATTTATTGAGTGATCAAACAGGTATAAAGTGAAATTAAAGATTAAATTGCTTCTTAAAGACAGAAGCTGGTGCCCCTTACGAGTGTTATTAACTTTTCTGATGTATATGAAATGAGATTTGAGCTCAGATTCCAATACATCAATATAAATTAAATAATTCATACCTGATCATATTTATTACTTATTAATATTTCTATTTTATGCTACAGCAGGGTTCACACAAAGAAAATGGAGCAAGCTGGTTGTGATCAACGGGATTTATTTTACACACACTCTGAGCACAGGCAGGAGGGGAGGTCATTCTCCAAGACCTCCGTTTAAATCACGGTTACACACACATAATAAATCTTGCCTATGAAATACTGTTGGGTAATTATAGCGCAGTTATAATTACACAGCAGTAGAATAGCTCAGTAATAACATTTACTTCACACACACAGTAACGTTTCAATTGTCAAAGCATGCTGGGAGACCCCTGTCCCCCTTAACATGGCCCCAACGTTACAATATATATATATTTATAGTAATATGTACATATGTATATTAGCTGCTCTTGCTTTTTTTTCTTGCCTTCTGACTGTTGCTCTGAGTGTTGCTATCCCTGTGCTGTTGCAATCCTGGAATTTCCCCGTTGTGGGACTAATAAAGGCTTATCTTATCTTATCTTATATATTTGTTTAGATACTCTGTTGTGCAGCTGTGGTATTTTAACAGAGGATAGAAGATCTGAAAAAGATCTGTAGGGAAAATAACGTCTTTTAACGTGGATATTTAAGAACAGCCTTCAGAGTGACAGGTTCAGGTTCCTTTATTTGTACCTGTAGGTAGATTTGGTTTGCAGTCTGGTGACATCCATATTTACAAGCCACAAATTACATTCAACATAGACACAAACACAGGCACACATGAAGCTGACTATAAACATGATAAAAATACTCAAGGCTCCATCAATCAGGGTATAAAAAGACAAAGAGATGGGAGAAAAACCAGAGGTAAGAGAGAAGGATCATATTAAAAGTTAAAAACTAGTCAAAGAGGTTAAAAACTCAAAGGTCTAAAACCCAATAAAATATTTAGAACCCAAGTGACATCCTACAAAAATAAGTAAATATAAAATGGAGTTAATAAATAGGTACCTAAATTATGTGCAATATATTTTTACAGCTTGTTCAACTCTTTGACAGCAGCAGGAACAAAGCTGTTTTTGTAGCGCTGGGTACTGATGTTACGTCTGACACCGAAGGCCCGAAGCCCGTGTCGAGCAAAAGGGGTGTTGAGATGAAGATGAAGCCTGCCTCGAGGCCTGTATAGTCTGTCACAGTATCATGTGACAAAAGACAAACGAAGCCCCGTTTTCTAAAATCACGTGATTGCCTCGTTATTTGATGCGATTTGTTTAAAAAGCTGCGGGAAATACAAGAAATGTTCTGCGTGATCCGAGGTGACGCTGAAGATCGTGACGTGCAGAAGAGAAGAGACGAGAGAAGAGCAGAACTATGGAACCACCAAAAAGAAGAAGGACATCTACAGTTTGGGAGCACTTTGACCTGATTTCTTCCAAGAAGGTAAAATATAATGTACAACTGCTTCGATTGATCATATAGAACAGTGGTCCCCAAACTACGGCCCGTGGTCCATATTTGGCCCGGCCCCCTGAACAATACCAGAGACACTTACCCCCATCCCCCTCCACCTCCTCCTGCACAGAGCTTTTCCCGCACCTCGCTTCCAAAGCCAGCCGAGCGCCGTCTCGTTCCCCTGCTGAGCGTGTGCTCAGCCATGCATTCTGTGCCATGCATTCTCTGTATCACTGTATAGAAGAGCTGACTGTACATGCCTCACTATCGCACTTAGAATTCGCTCTTAGACAACTACTCAGGGCTCACTCACAGCGCGCAGCCAGAGCGCTGGGTGAGCCTTGTGATGGGAGGAATAAAACACCTTTAAACTTCGGCTTGCTGTGTCTGCCTGCACTTATTTTTTCCTCCACACTGGTGACTTGACGTGAGTGGACTGTCTCTCCCTTCTGCCGCGCTGTGGACTATTTTTTGCCTCCACACTGGTAAGCGTTATGATTTTTTTTTTCAGTCTGGCCACGCGATCGAGACTAATACACGCATAGAACGTGAAATTCTATTCCACCCTTCTGCAGTCTATGCCCCTATCTGCCCCCCCCCCCGAAAAAAAAAAAATCCTAGACTCACCCCTGTCAAATAAAACGGAATAATGGCGAAAAGGTTAGGTAAGAGAAAAACTGATTCAAAATGCAGGGTATTTAACCTGCAGTGGACAAACGATTATTTTTTTGTTCAATGCAAAGAAAAGGCTGTTCAACAGCGGTGTCTACAAGCCTACTGGAACCTACAAAAGGATTATAAGGAAGAAACACAAGAACTTTGAGAGACTGCTCATATGAGTCATTTAAGTAAGAGATTCTGCTCTGACAACTAAGCTGAACTTTTACCTGTTAAGTTTGTGCACGGCACAACAGAAAGTTAATGTTCCATGGACTTTATTTCTGTCAAGAACCCACAGAGGGTTATTTGGTTATTATTTATTTCATAAATAGTGTTATTTATTTCATTAATAGTGTTATTATTTATTTTCTGACTTTTTTTCCTGTGAAGATCCCGGAAAGGGTTATTAATATTTGGTTATGTGTGGCTTTCTGGAAAACAATAAATGTTTACGTTTAGGCACCCGTGCGATCGTCACACTTTTTCTGTTACAAACTGACCCCGGGCCCCATCAGAGAAAGAAAAAGTTATGTGGCCCTCACAGGAAAAAGTTTGGGGACCCCTGGCTTACATACTGATGTGTACTCTTTTTGTAGGTGGTAGTAACCTGTGGCACCTGCTGGATACCACAGTAACTCAGAGGCGTGGGGCATCCAGTGCAGAGGCTGAGGCTATTGTGGAAGTGCAGCGGTACTTGGCTGAACAAAACCTATCAAGACAACAAGATCCACTGCAATATTGGCATAGTCACAAAAATCTATATCCTCATCTGTATAAATTGGCACTCCAGTTTTTGTGTATCCTTGCATCTTCAGTCCCCTGTGAATGAATATTTTCAAAGGCTGGGGAAGTTGTTTCAAGAAGAAGAAATCGCCTGAGCCCCAACACTGTAAAAAAAAAAAAAACTTTTATTCCTGAATAAAAATCAATAAAACACCTCCCCATCCCCCACCCAATTTCCCAAGTCTAGATTATAACCCAGTCACACAAGCACTTCATATAACTACTTATCCATAAAAACAGCCACACACCAAAATGATTTATTAATATATCACAACTGACCAATTGACACTTTGACATACCGTCAATGTTATTTTGTCAGTATACCATGATCAAGATAGATTGTTTTTCATCTAGCTTTACAATACCTCAAATGATTATTTTGACATAATATGGGAATAATTATACTAAAAGATCTACTACCCTACATGTAACATACCAGCAGATGTCAGTATTCTTAAATGAGCTGTTAAACGGGGCTTTGTCTGATCAGGATTTGGTGAAGCATTTGGCCAGAAAGACTTGACACATTCACGGGGCCTCATTTCACCATCACTAGCTGAGTTCTACTTTTTGGGACAGAAACCTCCGTCTTGAAGGAAGAAGCTGAAAGTGGCAGTGCAAAGGGTGGGAGTCATCATTTAAAATGGAGGTAGCCATCCTCTGTACTTGTCTGGTGTACAGGGATGTCAGGCTCAGCTGTGACTCACCAAGCAAACAACTGGACCATCTAACTACCTGATCCAAGGATTTCCTCTGTTTCAGTTTTATCTGACCAAACCATGACACTAAAGAAAAGGATAAAACAGATTCAATAAAAGCCCGATAAAACACTGTCATTATGGTTCGGTCAATTTGGAAGCGGGCAAGTTTTCTCAAGCAATGCAAATGTTGCTGACCCTTTTTGCACACTCTTTCACAGTTCTCTTCAAAGTTTAAATTACTATCAATAATCGTCCCAAGATATTTGTAGGATTGTACACATTCGGTGGTCTGTGTAGAAGAGCTTGGAATAACGAGGCGATGTGACTTATAAACCAAAGTTTATTATCAGCTTCGCTCCTCTAACAAGTCTCATCTAGTGCAGCAGCAGAAGAAGTAAGAGAGCGAACACATTCGGCTCTACGTACTTATACTCACACATAACAAAAGACATGCATATCAAAGCAGACATCCCTCATTATCTTAATCCCCCTCCTTTGTCTTGGTACCCCTCCACCTGGCCCTGGGAGGTCAGGGCGACCTATCTGGTCTCCACCGCAGCGCCTCGGATGCTCTTTGATCTTCACTGGTGGTTGAGACCTTTTGTCCTGTTCTGAGGTGTGAAGTCGCTTTACATATGTAATCACCAAACATTCTCACATGCTTATACATATGTAGGTTATGGGATATATGATTAATATAGACCACAGCCCCCCCCCCAAACGACTAAGAAAAGGACAATAGAAAAATTCACAGTTTAAGATAATCATTATGACATACTAACTGCTACACCTCTTGACAAGGAAGAAACTTTCCAGCAGCTATGCTCCTGTAGAGAATTCAGTGGTAATCATAACAGCAGAGTAATATCACAAGTCAGTCTTAAACTGTTACAGCACAATTTGTGAACAACTTTTGAGTAGTTTGCGTCAGTCCCTGTGCCATCTGGGTTTAAGTCTTCTCCCGAATCTGCTGTGGGTCCGCTTGGGCATCCTGGTGGGACCTTCCGGTAAGGAATCTGTAGCTTGGGGAGGAGAGTGATTATTCGTTCCCTGCAGGGGGGCTGAGTCTTTTCTCTTGGGGGGTCTACCCCGCCGAGGTGCTCTCGCCAACCGTGCAGGCTCGTCTCTCAACAAGAAGGCAGGTTTAAGTCTGTCAATGCTGACTGTTTCTTTTCTGTCCCCTAAATCAAGCACAAAATGCTTATCACCAGGTTCCAGCACTCTGAATGGTCCATCGTATGGTGGGTGGAAGGTTGGTTTTAAAGCTTCATGCCTAACAAAAACGAATTCGGCGTTTTTTAAAGCTTGGGGGACAAAAACCCGCGGAAAAGAATGATGTGCCGGCCCGGGGAGAGTGTTAGGGCCGTTGCTGCCTAAAAAACTCGGGGCTGGAAGATGCCCTGGCTCTGGGTTCTCTGGTAAAAATTCACCTGGGAGCCTGAGAGGTTGTGCAAAAACTAATTCTGCTGGGGAGGCGTCTAGATCCTCTTTAGGCACAGCACGCAACCCCAATAAAACCCAGGGAAGTTTATTTACCCAATTTGTATCCGTTAGTGAGGCTCTGAGAGCGGCCTTTAAAGATCTGTGAAAACGCTCGCATAACCCATTAGCCTGAGGGTGATAAGCGGTGGTGCGGTGAATTGTTGCTCCTAAGCTGCTGGCCATGGCTGACCAAAGCTCCGAGACAAATTGAGGCCCCCTATCGGACGTGATGTCCGATGGGACGCCGAAACGTGCCACCCAGTTTGTCAAAAAAACGCGAGCGACTTCCTCCGCTGTGGTTGACGCCAGAGGGACCGCCTCAGGCCAGCGCGTAGTGCGGTCTATCATTGTTAACAGATGTGTGAAACCTTGGGAGGAAGGTAGAGGTCCCACGAGGTCGACATGAACGTGGTCGAACCTTTTAGCTGGGATTCAAAAAGGCTCTAGAGGGGCTTTTGTGTGTTTGTGTATTTTGGCGCGCTGACAAGAAATGCAAGTCTTTGCCCATTCTTTTACGTTTTTGCGCAGGCCGGGCCACACAAACTTTTCAGAATCAGAATCAGAATCAGGTTTATTGCCATTGTTCATGTAGTACACAAACTAGGAATTTGTCTCGGTACAATGCTGCAACATTAAACATGATAAGATAAGAGAAATAAACTATACATGTAATAAAGTGTAGGATAAGATTAAGTGATACTGGTCAACAGTTAAAATATATATTAGCCAGCAGCAGATACTGTGGAGAACTATATAGTGCAGTCGGTAATGCAGGAAGAAAACAGTGATGATTGACATGAGTCTGGTTGAGCTGCTGTACATGGTGCACGAGAGTCAATAAGTCACTTAGTGTTCAGCAGTCTAATGGCAGAGGGGAAGAAGCTGTTCATGTGACGGGAGGTTTTAGTCTGGATGGACCGAAGTCTTCTACCAGAGGGGAGGGGGGCAAACAGTACGTGACCAGGGTGTGAGGGATCGGCTATGATCCGGCCAGCACGCCTCCGGGTCCTGGAGATGTACAGATCCTGGAGAGATGGGAGCTTGCAGCCGATCACCTTCTCAGCAGTGCGCACGACGCGCTGCAGCCTTAGTCTGTCCCTGGCAGTGGCTCCTGCGTACCACACGGTTATGGAGGTGGTGAGGATGGACTCGATGATGGCTGTGTAGAACTGCACTAACATCTTGGTGGGTAGCTTGAGCTTCCTCAGCTGCCGCAGGAAGAACATCCTCTGCTGGGCTTTTTTGATGAGTGAGCTGATGGTCAGCTCCCATTTGAGGTCCCTGGTGATGGTAGTGCCTAGGAAGCGGAAGGAATCAGCAGTGGTGATGGGAGAGCCTGAGAGGGTGAGGGGGGGCAGAGGAGTAGTGACTTTCCTGAAGTCTACAATCATCTCCACTGTCTTCAGAGCGTTCAGCTGCAGGTTGTTATTGCTGCACCAGGACGCCATTTCGCCATTTCGGCGACCATTTTAACCGAAGCGCGCACACCCGGGTGCGCAAGGGAGTGAATTGAGTCGAAAACACGGCAGCGCCATGCAGCTGGGACTACCGGGCGAGGTCGGCCGGTTGAGATGTCGCATATTAGGGGGGGCACACCGTCGCGTAAACCCCTTTCCTCCAGCCTTAACCCTGTTGGTCCAGACAGGAGTGCGCGCACGTCCGCGTCACTACTTTGCTCCTCTGCCATGGCTGTGTAATCTATCCCTACGTGGATTGGGGCTGCGTACGTGTCCGCGTTGGCGAAGAGTTCTGCGGCTGAGGTAGTATAATCTGTCTCCTCGTGCTCTGGCGATGTCACAGCGCGAGAGAGGCAGTCTGCTACCACGTTAAGTTTGCCTGCCACATGTCGAATGTCTGTGGTGAACTCTGAAATCGCAGCTAGTTGTCTTTGTTGCCTGCCTGACCACGGTTCGGAAATTTTAGCCATCGCAAAGGTGAGCGGTTTGTGGTCTACAAAAGCAGTGAAACGCCGCCCCTCCAACCAGAACTGGAAGTGGCGGATGGATAAATGAAGCGCTAGCAGCTCCCTGTCAAAAGTGCTGTATTTATGCTCAGTTTGGTTTAGCGATTTGCTGAAAAATGCCAAAGGTTGCCAGATTCCGCCGACGTGTTGTTCTACAACCGCCCCTATGGCCAGGTCTGAAGCGTCTGTGGTTAGCACAATGCGGGCCGAGGGATCAGGGTGAACCAACAATGTGGCGTTAGCTAGGGCACTTTTTACTTCCGCGAAGGCGCGTTCGCGCTCCGGGGTCTATTCAACCGCGTTGGAAGGTTTTTGTTTTCTGAGCGCGTCATATAGGGGCTGCATGAGCTGAGCTGCGCGGGGGGGGGAAACGATTGTAAAAATTAACCATTCCCAAAAATTCCTGCAGCGATTTGACCGTTTGTGGCCGTGGGAAACTTTTTATTGCGCGAACTTTGTCTGGCAGTGGGACTGCCCCCTTCGGTGAAACTCTGTGTCCCAAAAAATCAATTTGTGACACGCCGAATTTGCATTTGGCTGGATTGATTATTAACCCGTGCTCTTCTAGTCTCCGAAAAACCATAGTGAGATGCTGTTCGTGTTCTTCCTCAGACGAGCTGGCTACCAGCATATCGTCGAGGTAGACGAACACGAAGGGGAGGTCGCTTAATACCGTGTCCATCATCCGCTGAAAGGTTTGAGCGGCGCCTTTGAGGCCAAAAGGCATCCGCAAAAATTCAAAAAGACCGAAGGGGGTTATTACAGCTGTTTTAGGAATGTCTTCCGCTCGAACGGGGACTTGGTGATAGCCGCGGACCAGGTCTATTTTTGAAAAAATGCACGCACCCGCCAGATGTAATGAAAAATCTTGGATGTGAGGAATTGGGTAGCGGTCATGCGCTGTCGCATTGTTTAATCTGCGGTAATCGCCGCACGGTCTCCAAGAACCGTCGGATTTCGGGACCATGTGAAGCAGTGACACCCAGGGGCTTTTTGAGCGCCTGATAATGCCTAGTTTTTCAAGGGTGGTAAACTCGTCCCGAGCTATGGCGAGCTTGGTCGCGTCTAAGCGCCGAGCTTTGGCGAATACGGGTGGGCCCGTTGTGGGAATAAAGTGTTCGACCCCGTGCTTAGCCACTGTAGCTGAGAATTTGGGAATTGTGAGTGCTGGAAATTGGGTGAGGAGTTGATCAAACTTACCTCCTGCTGTAGTGACGCTGGCCTGCACGGGTGGTGGAGAAACTCGAGCTGAGCAGGGAATAGAAGCAAAGGACAGTGCATTAACCAAGCGTCTGTTCGCTAGATCGACCAATAACCCATGTGCACACAAAAAGTCTGCGCCCAACAAGTTAAAACTCACCGCCGCTACAACAAATGTCCATCTGTAGTTGCGGCCATGGATGCGGAGGGGCAGGTTCCTTTCGCGATAAGTGTCGATGATGGAGCCGTTGGCTGCCACCGCTCCATTGCCCCGGGGGCCCATGGCCCGGTCTGCTTGGGAGGGCATGATAAAACTCAGTTGAGCTCCCGTGTCAATGAGGAACTGCTTGCCGGTGTGTCCGTCCGTCACATATAGAAGCTTGCTTTTTTCGCCGAGAACTGCCGCTGTTAACGGTTCTCGGCTTTGGCGTTTTCCCGAAATCGTGAATTTGCAGGGGGGAAAGCATTTGTAAGCCTTCTCGGCGAAGCGGTGGTGGTAATAACAGACGTCGTTCCGTCTGTTACGTCTTGGCCGTATCGCTGCCATGGCGGGCGGATTCTGCTCATTGGTTTGTGGCTCCCCGTGGCTCCGGACATCGGCGTTGAGGTCTGCGGATGCTGCTGTGGGTGTCTGTTCCCTGCAGGCGTTGACGAGTTGCTGCGCTTCGCGAGCCAGCGTGCGGAAGTCTTGCTGGGTGCTGCATCGCATGTTGGCAAGCGTCCCTCTCATGTGTGGCGGCAGCGTACTGAGGAATATAAATTGGAAGAGGAAGTTGTCATTGTCCTCTTCTTTAAGCTGCAGCAAGTCCTCCATGAGAGCCTTGGGTCTGCATCCTCTGTGGCCGTAGACCGCCAGGATCCTCTCGGCTCTCTCCTCGGCAGAGGGGACGAAATTCGCCACGATGGTCGCTTTCAGTTCTCTATATTTGTCCTGGGCCGGCGGCCGCTGGATTATGCTCCGCGCACATCTCGAAGTGGCGGCGTCGAGTTTGGCGACGATGTGATAAAACTTTGTATCGTCAGCCGTTATGCCCGCAAGTGCAAACTGGGCTTCAGCTTGCTGAAACCACGAGGTCGGGTCTTCCTGCCAGAAGTCCGGCAGCTTGACGGTGACGGCGTTTGTGTGGGCCGTCCCTGATGTGTCCGCAGGGTGAGAGTGCCTTCCTTCGGCTCTCGCAGCGGCGCTTTTGCTCGGTTGAGCCCTCTCTGTCACTTCTGCCGTGGGGGAACGTCGTCCATCTGTTCCCCTGTCTGCATGGGCGCCGGCGTCTGCCTAGGTCGCCACAGATGAGTCGATCGCGGGGGAACGCCTCTGGTCCATCCTCGCGTCAGGGTCACCAGTGTAGAAGAGCTTGGAATAACGAGGCGATGTGACTTATAAACCAAAGTTTATTATCAGCTTCGCTCCTCTAACAAGTCTCATCTAGTGCAGCAGCAGAAGAAGTAAGAGAGCGAACACATTCGGCTCTACGTACTTATACTCACACATAACAAAAGACATGCATATCAAAGCTGACATCCCTCATTATCTTAATCCCCCTCCTTTGTCTTGGTACCCCTCCACCTGGCCCTGGGAGGTCAGGGCGACCTATCTGGTCTCCACCACAGCGCCTCGGATGCTCTTTGATCTTCACTGGCGGTTGAGAGCTTTTGTCCTGTTCTGAGGTGTGAAGTCGCTTTACATATGTAATCACCAAACATTCTCACATGCTTATACATATGTAGGTTATGGGATATATGATTAATATAGACCACAGTCTGGCCTTTTAGTACGGTGACTTTGTACCTGGGAGTTTTCCTCCTAAAGTCAATAATCATGTCTTTAGTTTTTGTCGTATTCAGCTGCAGGTAGGAATCCTCACACCAGTGGACAAAATCATCAACTACTGGGCCGTGGCCACTCTCACCATCCTGGAGGAGACTGACAATAACTGAATCATCAGCATACTTTATAATGTGTCTGTTGTCATGTCTGCTCCGACACATGTTTGTGTACAGGATGAAGAGTAGTGGTGACAACACACACCCCTGAGGAGAGCCAGTAGAAGAGCACTTTAGGTCCGACAATGTACCATTGACCCTAACTCTCTGCGTCCTGTTGGTTAAGAAATCCAGAATCCAACCCACCAGATTGTTGCTCAAATCAAATTGCTGCAGGAGCCTTTCAACTAAGATATGAGGTTGGATTGTATTAAAGGCGGAGGAAAAGTCCACAAATAAAAGTCTGGCGTGTGTCCCATTAAAATCCAGATGTTTAAAAAGCATGTTAAACAGAGTGACAGTGGCGTCCTCCACTCCTCTGTGAGGCCTATAGGCAAACTGCAGAGGATCCAATGCATGCTCAGTCTGCTTTAGGACCTCACATCTGACCAATTTTTCAAAAACTTTCATTAAAATTGAAGTCAAAGCAACTGGTCTAAAGTCATTTACCGTTTTAGGACAGCTGGATTTTGGAACGGGAACAACCACGGCTTCTTTCCAGATCTTAGGCACATGTTGTGTCTGTAAGGACTTATTGAAAATGTAATGAAATATAGGACTCAGTTCATGTGCACAGAACTTTACCAGTGGCCCACATATATTATCAGGGCCCTGACTTTTGTTCACTTTTACAGCACAGAACTCCCTTTTAACATCCTGCACCTCAATATTAAAGTGCTGGTTGTCTTTGAGTTTCTGCTTCAAATCTTGGGTTTCTGTGCTGAAATCAAAGGAGTCAGAACGACCATAAAAACAATTAAGAGCATTAGCCAGCTCTGTGTCTGAATTAAAACCATCTAAAAACACACGATTACTGCGCTCTGTGCTTTGAAGGCTTGCAATAGTTTTCATACTGGCCCAGGCTGAACCAAGTTTCTTTGCTGCCATCTTGCTTTCCAACTCTGATTTATAATTCTGTTTTGCTCTTCAAATTTCGGCCTTCAGCTCCTTTGTGGCAACCTGGAGCTCAGAAACAGACCCCTGTTTAAAGGCAAGTGCTTTCCTCTGTAAGCAGGATTTAACTGATTTTGTAACCCATGGTTTGTTGTTGGGATATATTTTGACATGTTTACATGGAACAATCTTATTTTTACAGAAAGCCATGTATGAGCATGTGACGTCCACCAAAGAGTCCAAATGACTTAGTCTGTAATCAAAAGTGGTGAAACTGTGGCGTAACATTATGTAGCTCACATATTCCTTGGCAGAGACCCAGACATGAGGGAACTTTGAGCTCACAGTGTGTATTGACATCACGCCCCAGATGGACATTGAGTCTGGACCCCCTGCGGATTAGAGGAGAAGTGAGAAGATCTGAGAGTGAACCTGAAGAGACTGCCTGACTCATAGGGTCAGACAGAGAAGCCGAGAGGACAATGGGGGGATTAGTTATGAATGGAATTCTGTGTTTGATGTGAATGTGATTTGTGTCTGTTGTAACAGTATAAAGGTATGAGGTTTATCTCAGCCTGCTCTCTTCATTCCCTGACTGAGAGAGGAGCTGTAGGACTTGATATGGAATAAACCTATACTGAAAAATCATTCAGTCTCTTCATTTCGAGTTTCCTACATTGGTGACCCACACGTGAGAAAAATGGAAAGACTTGGAGGTCGTCTCTCCGACTCCGAACCTGACTCACCGGAGACCGCCCGCACCGGCGTAAGCTCCATTAGACTCCCCGAGTTCTGGCAAGAGGACCCGCACTCATGGTTCCAACACGTGGAATCACGGTTCGTGCTTTACGGGGTATCAGAGGATGACATTAAATTCCACAATGTCATCGCAAGACTCGACAGCCGCACAGCCCGGTGTGCGCGGAGCCTGGTGCAGCAGCCGCCCGCTGCTGGCAAATACGACACCCTGAAAGCCGCCCTCATTCGGAGCTTTGTACCATCGGCCGAGGTGAGGGCCAGAACACTCCTGGACCTGCGCGACAGAGGAGGACGCAGGCCGACCGTCCTCATGGAGGACATGCTGCAGATGATCGGGGCAGACAATGATGTGTTTTTATTTAAGCACATCTTTTTGAGGACCCTTCCAGCGCACATGAGAGGCTCCCTGTCCAGCATGAGGTGTGTGGACCAGCAGGACTTCCGCGCGCTGGCTTTGGAAGCGGAGCGGCTCCTGGACGCATGCGGCGAGCAGGAGGCGGCAGTGGCAGCAGCAAACCTCGGCGCGGCGGCCCAGGGCGACGGAGAACCGGTGGCAGCAGAGCCGACCCCAGCGACAACAGCGGCAGCGCGGTCCTGCAGCAGAGGAGAGGACGAGATGTGTTTCTACCATCGACGATTCGCACACAAGGCTCACAGATGTGTCCCACCATGCAACTTCAGGAAGTAGGGAAACGCAAGAGCCGGAGGTCATTAGCAGCTTCGACCCTCGGCGAACGGAACAAGCTGCTCTACCTGACGGATGCGAGCTCCGGACGGCAATTCCTCGTCGACACCGGAGCACAGAGGAGTTTCATAACCGCGACCTACGCGGATCGGGCGGCCGGTCCCCGCGGAGATGGAGCAACAGCCGCAAACGGCTCGTCGATCAAGATGTTTGGCGAAAGAACTCTGCGCCTGTCCTTGCACGAGCGCAGCTATGAATGGACCTTCATAGTAGCGGCGGTGAGTTTCAACATGTTGGGCGCCGACTTTTTGTGCTCACACGGCTTGTTGGTGGATCTGGCTAATAGACATTTGGTTAATGCACTCTCTTTTTGTTCTATTCCCTGTGCAGCACGAGTGTCCCCGCCGTCAGTACAGGCCAACGCCGCCGCAGCAGGAGGTAAGTTCCACACTCTCCTAAACCAGTTCCCAGCACTCACAGTTCCCACGTTTTCAGCTAAGGTGGCGAAGCACGGGGTGGAGCACTTTATAACCACAAGTGGCCCACCGGTTTTTGCGAAGGCTCGGCGCTTGGATGCAGCTAAGCTCTCCATTGCGCGTGAGGAGTTCGCCAACCTGGAGAGGTTGGGCATAATTCGCCACTCGAAGTCCGCTTGGGCTTCCCCCCTCCACATGGTCCCGAAGGCGGACGGCTTGTGGAGACCGTGCAGCGATAATCGCAGGTTAAACAATGCCACAGCGCAGGACCGCTACCCAATTCCGCATATCCAAGATTTTTCGGTGCATTTGGCCAAGGCGCGAATTTTTTCTAAAATAGACCTGGTCCGCGGTTATCATCAGGTTCCGGTCCGATCAGAGGACATTCCCAAGACAGCGGTAATAACCCCTTTCGGGCTTTTTGAATTTTTACGCATGCCTTTTGGCCTTAAAGGCGCTGCGCAAACCTTCCAACGCATGATGGATGCCGTTTTGCGCGACCTCCCTTTCGTTTTTGTCTACTTAGACGATATTTTAGTTGCCAGCGCCTCTGAGGAGGAACACGAAAGTCACCTCAGAACTGTTTTTCAGAGGTTGGGAGCGCACGGGTTGATAATCAACCCAGCCAAGTGCCATTTCGGCGCAGCACAGATCGATTTTTTAGGGCACCGCGTCTCCCCAGAGGGTGCAGTTCCACTGCCCTCCAAAGTACGCGCGGTGGCTGAGTTTCCTCAGCCATGAACGGTAAAAGCGTTACAGGAATTTTTAGGTATGGTAAACTTTTACAACCGTTTCATACCTCACGCGGCGCAGCTCATGCAACCGTTGTATGTCGCGCTAAAAAAACAGAAGCCCTCAAATGCGATTGAGTGGTCTCCTGAGTGGGAGCGCGCATTCATTGAGGTTAAGGAAGCACTAGCGAACGCAGCACTGCTGGCTCACCCAGACCCAGCAGCCCGAATAGCGCTAACCACAGACGCGTCAGATGTGGCCATAGGAGCCGTGGTAGAACAGCAAGTCACCGGAGCTTGGCAACCACTCGTTTTTTTTTAGCAGAACCTATGCGATGCTGAGCGAAAATATAGCGCATTTGACAGGGAACTGCTAGCGCTCCACCTGGCCATTCGCCATTTTCAGTTCTGGTTGGAAGGGCGGCGTTTCACCGCTTTTGTCGACCACAAACCGTTAACTTTTGCAGTGTCCAAAGTCTCTGAACCATGGTCAGGCCGACAGCAGAGGCAGCTGGCCGCAATTTCAGAATTCACCACCGATATACAGCACGTAGCCGGTAAATTTAATGTGGTGGCGGACTGCCTCTCGCGAGCGGTAACAGCACCTGTCCGCGCGGATGGGGGCTGTAGCGCCGCAGACGCGGAGCGCGGTAACAGCGCGGACGCGCACGCGGCTCCGGTGCACGTAGGGATAGATTATGCGGCCATGGAAGCAGAGCAGGGCGAGGACACAGACGTGCGCACGCTCCTGTCTGGACCAACAGGGTTAAGGCTGGAGAACGTAAATTTACAAACCGGTTCACCCCCGCTTATTTGCGATGTATCCACCGGGCGACCTCGCCCAGTGGTGCCGGCCACGTGGCGCCGTCGTGTTTTTGACGCGGTGCACTCCCTGGCACACCCGGGAGTACGCGCTTCGGTGAAAATGGTAGCAGAGAAGTTTGTTTGGCCGAGCCTGCGCAAGCACGTGAAGGAGTGGGCCCGAGCCTGCATGTCCTGCCAGCGGGCCAAAGTTCACAGACACACAAAAGCCCCTTTAGAGCCTTTCCACGTCCCGGCTAAGAGGTTTGATCATGTGCACGTAGATCTAGTGGGACCCCTGCCGCCCTCGCAGGGGTTCACACATCTCCTGACAATGGTGGACCGGACCACGCGTTGGCCGGAAGTGGTCCCATTGCAGTCTACCACAGTGGCAGAGGTAACTCGCATTTTTTTAACAGCCTGGGTAGCGCGGTTCGGAGTCCCGTCGGACATTACGTCCGATAGGGGTCCGCAGTTCGTTTCAGAGCTATGGTCAGCCATGGCCAGCGGCTTAGGGGCAACAGCCCATCGCACCACCGCTTATCACCCACAGGCCAACGGTTTATGCGAGCGTTTTCACAGATTGTTGAAGGCAGCCCTCAGAGCGTCGCTCACGGATACAAATTGGGTAAACAAACTACCATGGGTTTTATTGGGGTTGCGTTCGGCACCCAAGGAGGATTTAGATGCCTCACCTGCTGAATTAGTGTTTACTCAACCTCTCAGGCTGCCAGGAGAGTTCCTGCCAGCCCATGCAGCACCCGAGCGCCCCCCGGTGTGGGGACCTCTAAGTGGCACGGGGGCAGAAATGCTCCCGGGCCCTGCTCATCACACGTTTCCGCGGGTTTTTGTCCCCAAGGCTTTGCAAAACGCAGTTTGTTTTTGTCAGGTACGACGCCCAGCGTCACAGTCTCCGCCCACCTTACGATGGTCCGTTCCGAGTGCTGGAAACCGGGGAGAAATATTTTGTACTGGACTTGGGGGGCAGGAAAGAGACAATCAGTGTTGACAGATTAAAGCCTGCTTTTGTGTTACGTGACGAACCTGTACGGCCGGCGGGGGCGCCTCGACGCGGCAGGCCTCCCAAGGGACAGCCCCTAGTCCCCCAGCAGGGGGCAAATAACCCTTCTCCCCCTCATTCCACAGGCACACCGCAGGACGGCACAACACAGGCTGCGAAGCCTGCGTTCAGCAGATTCGGGAGGAGATTGAAGCCTAAGCAACGGGCAGAGTGATGTGTATTTTGATCAACCCGTGTAAATTGTGCTGTAGATCCTGCAAAGGGGGGGGGGTGATGTAAGGGTGTAATGTGTATGACTGCCCATTATGGACATGAGGGCGGTGTGTGTGTGTCCCTTCTTGACATAGTGTGTATGACTGTCCATTATTGACTTAAGGTTTGTGTATGTCCGTTCTTGGGCGTTTCAGTGGGAGTGGTGTGGCGTAACATTATGTAGCTCACATATTCCTTGGCAGAGACCCAGACATGAGGGAACTTTGAGCTCACAGTGTGTATTGACATCATGCCCCAGATGGACATTGAGTCTGGACCCCTTGCGGACTAGAGGAGAAGTGAGAAGATCTGAGAGTGAACCTGAAGAGACTGCCTGACTCATAGGGTCAGACAGAGAAGCCGAGAGGACAATGGGGGGATTAGTTATGAATGGAATTCTGTGTTTGATGTGAATGTGATTTGTGTCTGTTGTAACAGTATAAAGGTATGAGGTTTATCTCAGCCCGCTCTCTTCATTCCCTGACTGAGAGAGGAGCTGTAGGACTTGAGATGGAATAAACCTATACTGAAAAATCATTCAGTCTCTTCATTTCAAGTTTCCTACAAAACTTGCTTTTTAATTGAATTTTATAATTATCAAAATCATGACATTTTAAAAATACAGAGCTGTTTAAGGTTAACTTGAATTTTGTGGGGATGACAAGCAATATTTAAACGCATTTATATTTAAGGACCAGGTGGTCGGAGTAGATTTTGTTTGTACTTGATAAATGTTCGGAGCTGCTAACATTTTGATGAGTACTGAAACACATAAATTTCACTTTAACACTTGACGAACAAATCCATTCTGATCACATTTCATGAAGAAAAGCTAATCATTTCTCAGATCAGCTAAATCCTGCCAGGCAGCACAGTTATTCAGGGGTGTAACTCCTGTTAGCAAACTAGCAACCAGCTAACTTCACACAACAATTCAGAAGCTAAGTCAATAATTTGATACTTACCTCGTTTTGGACAGAGGGGTTTGTCCTTTTGTTTGCCAAGTTCAACCAATTTAAAATGGTTTGTTGCCCTTGTGGAACTCGTTTCATGTTCTCTCACTGAGCTGAATGCATCCGCACCAGCACCCACACCTGCTGACTCCCACTGAATGAAGGTGCAAGTACCGGTTGGGCAATACCAAGTCTGCAGCGGGGGGGGGATACATTATCTGATTATTAGAAATGTTACTTTTGTTGCTTGCAGATGAAAAATGACAACTTCTTCATACCTGATTGAGTTGTAGATTTTTTTTTATTAATCAAAATGATATGATTATATGGGTTATATTGGATGGATTTAATTATGGGGGAGAGGGGGCGGCATCCCCCCATAAATTACACCTATGGATCCCAGTGTAATAATGGTAATACAAATTGAGACATTCAGCAGTAAACATTTGGTACCTAATCATTTTATTCACAAATGAAATATTTCTTTCTATCCCAAAAATATAGTTTTTCCACGTTTTCCAGACTTCTCAAATTTGAAAACTTTTTGTAGATGAAAAAGAAAGAAATAAAGCAATGAGAGAAAATAAAATAAAACAAAATGGTGCTAAATGTCAGGAAAAACAGATTTAAAAAGAAAACAGAAAAATTAAAAGGCATATAAAAATGGTGAAAAAGTGAGGGACAGAAAAAGAGAAAAATGTAAAAATAAGAAAAAAACAATGTTGGAAATAAACTAAAACTATATGCAATAAAAACTATATATATCAAGAGAAAATAAAACAAAGTTAGATTATGAAACCAAATAAATAAATAAAAAGAAAATAAGGAAAAAATATTTCTGAAGGTTTTATTATGGAAAACACAGGAAGTTTTACCGCTAACTTCCGGTTGTGCGATCAGCAAAATGGCTGCCGGTTTAACATTAAATTTAACGGTTGTTTTAGTTGTTTTCTGTTTTTTATGCATTGAGTTTGTGTGTTGTAACAATGGGAGGAGGGTGAGTGTGAAAAACAATTAAATTAATATTTAATGATATTTAATGGAGAAATTATTATCTAGATGCCGCTCTTCCTGTTAGCATTAGCATGATGAACTAAGATGATTTTTAATGTTTCAGGTCGGTGACATAAATTCAGTTTCTGAGGCTGAATTCAGCGGATTTTCTCTGCCACTGGAACACTCATTTGAAGTCGGTGAGGAACTTAATTTAACTATTAATTTTTTCCTTAATGTGTCGTTATGTGGTGCTAATATTAAAGTAGCTGGACAGCCCGAACTGTCCAGGCAGAACTTCATATAAAAATCATTTGATTTAAACATTTCTGACCAAATTCAGGTGTTTGTTTACCCGGTAACATTAGTGGAGATCTGTATGACTCTTCTTTGTGTTCTGTGAAATTCGGCAGGAAAAATAACCCAAAAATGACATTTTTTCTTGTAAATCCGAGTCTGCTCCTCGCACACAAAAAACCCCAAAAGAACAAAGTAATAAATGTACAATAAAAATCATAAATTTACCAGACAGTTTACCAGTATACGAGAAAAAATGCAACTTTATGGAAAGAAAGGTTTATATTTAATTTTAAAAATTCCAAGAGAAAAACTTAATAAATGAGGAAAAACTATGAATTAAGAAAAACAACAAAAAAATAATAAATTTATTAGCGTTTCTGTAAAATGTAATCGTTTTCAACAAACTCACCTCCTGGAATCCGGCATTCGCAAGGGCAGACAGTATCATTGTTGAGGCGCTTCAGTTCTTGCGCTCGGGAACCTGACACTTGGATGTATTTGTGTCAGACAAAGTTTGTACATTCCAACACATTGTTTTAGCTGCTTGGGTGTAGTCACAGCCAGCTGAAAGCTGGAGCAACTATGCTGCCCATGAGAGCAGAACAGATCCACGGAGGATGGTGGGGTTGCTGGGCATGAGAGTCAGCAACATCTGGTCCCGGGACATTTTGATTGTAGGGAGACGGAGGCGTCATCATGATTCTCCGGCCAGTTGCATATACTGGTGTACACCAGCCAGTAGCCCTGGTCCTGGCCCATAAAAGTGACCGGTGTGCCATGGCGGGCAATTTGCTGTGGAATCACTATGAAACCACTTGGAGATGGGCTGTAGTGAACCAGGTGATAACAGGGGTGGCTGTTAGGGTGACTAAGATCTGAAGAAGAAGAAGCCAACTTTATTGTCGTTCAGTCCATGCAGCCAATCATGTATAGTAGAACAAAATTACGTTTCTCCTTTCTACAATCACATCTAGAATCAGAGGGGCCACTGCCATGCAAGGCGCCGCCACAAACAACTTTTCCTTCCCCCATTCTAGTTTGCTGAGCACCAAGCTAGAAGGCGGGAAGTACCATTTTTTTATATGGTCTTTGGTAAGACCCAGCCGGGGCTTGAACCCACAACCTCCTGGTTGTGGGTCGGATACTCTGATCAACTAGGCCACCACTCCGCAAAATAACAATATGGCTGCGTGTCCACCAAATGTGTTTTTTGTCGCCTGACTTCCTGAACATCTTTTTTTCAGTACTTGTGCACTGCGCTCTGGAAAAAATAAGTCTGTGTCCTGTATTCCAGCAACAGCTTGTCACTCACAGCTCAGCACTTCCGCTTTTCTTATGGTCAGACTTTCTACTTATTTTTAATAGCAGTCCCTAAATAACAATGGACAGGAAGCGTATTCTAGCATTGGTAGTGGCTAGTGATGTTTAAAAATGAGGCCTCATGAAACAATGAGCAACCTTGAGAAGATTGCTTCATGAGCAATACAGGGTTATGACACATCTAATAAAGATTACCATCTGGTGACTGACTGTCAGAACTGCATCTGAGTTGAAAAACTGAAAAAAGCCAATACTGTATATCAAAGGTTGCACTACACTTTTTGTTATGTCATTTTCAATTCAATTCAACTTTATTTATATAGCGCCATTTCACAACAACAGTCATCTCATAGCACTTTCAATTGTAGGGGAAACCCCCACAATTGCAGAAAGACCCCAGCAATCAGGCGATCCCCTGTGAGCAAGCACTTGGCGACGGTGGAGTTTAACCCTATTCTTAAAAACAGAGATCGAGTCTGACTCCCAAATCCAGATTGGCAGCTGGTTCCACAAGGGAGGAGCTTGATAACTGAAGGCTCTGCCTCCCCTTGTACTTTTGGAGATTCTAGGTATTACAAGTAATCCTGCATTTTGGGAGCGTAGTGCTCTGTTAGGATAATAGGGTTGTATCAGATCTTTTAAATAAAAAGGGGCCTGATTATTTAAAGCTTTATAAGTGAGAAGAACGATTTTAAACTTAATTCTAAACTCTATAGGAAGCCAATGAAGGGAGGCCAGAACCGGAGAGATATGATCTCTCTTTCTAGTACAGTGGTACCTCTACTTACGAACGTCTCTACATACGGAATTTTCAGGTTACGACACGCCTCAACGGGAAAATATTGCCTCTTGTTACGAACGAAATTTCAGGATACGAAAGGCAAAAAAGTACGCGCTCCTCGCAGCTCCCGTAGTTTACCGAACGTAAACATACCTGTAGCTGCTCTGCCATTGGCTATCGCCTAGCATCTTCCTGGTATCCCATTGGCCACGAAGTGTTTGGGCAGTTTTACGTGTGTGTACAGTACAGAATTAACATTTATTCGCTATGGGCCCCAAGAAAGTGACGGAGATAAGTGGAAAAGGAGAAAAGAAGAAGAGAGTTTTTTTGTCCATACAAACAAAGAAGGAGATAATCGAAAGGTATGAAAAGGGGATGCGTTTGGTTGATCTCGCCAAAGAATATGGCCGTAATACATCAACGATCAGCACGGTATTAAAACAAAAGGAAGCCCTTACAAGCCGACAAAAGCAAACGTCCTTGGATCGTTTCTTCACAAAACGTCAGGCAAAAACCACTGATGAGACAGAACATGAACCAAAGAAGGCAAAAGGTGACGACGACGATAGCAGTTAAAAGGTAAATGAACATAATTTTTATTATTCTTTCTCTTTTATTATTCTCTTTTATTATTCTTTCTCTCATTTTAAACTCTCATTTTATGTTTATTGTGCAGTAATCTAATTGTAACATGTATTTGTTACATGTTTTGATGCGTTTTTATGATTTATAAAAAATTTATGCCCGAATTTTGGGGGGCTTGGAACGGATTACGGCATTTACATGTAAAACGCGCCTCTACTTACGGAATTTTCACATTACAAGAATACTTCCGGAATGAATTAATTTCGTAAGTAGAGGTACCACTGTACCTGTTAAAACTCTTGCTGCAGCATTTTGGATCAGCTGAAGACTTTTTAAAGATGTTTTAGGACAACCTGATAATAGAGTTACAATAATCTAGAGCTAACAAAAGCGTGGATTGGTTTCTCAGCATCACTCTGAGACAAGATGCTCCTATTCTTGGCAATATTACGCAAATGATAGAAGGCAGTCTTAGAAACAAGTTTAATATGCAAATTAAAAAACAGATCTTGATCAATCGTCTCAAGGTTCCTTGAGATCAATCGTCTCAAGGTTCCTCACAGAACTATTAAGAGAAAGAGTGACCACATCCAAACTAAGAGTTTGATTTGGAAAGGTATTTCTAAGGTTTTTTTGGACCAACAAGAATGACTTCAGTCTTATCTAAATTAAATAGCAGGAAATTACAAGTCATCCAAGCTTTGAGTTCCTTAAGACAGGCCTCTAACTTGGCTAATTGATTACTATCATCTGGCTTCATTGACAAGTATAATTGTGTGTCATCTGCATAACAATGAAAATGTATGCAGTGCTTTCTTTTAATGTTGCCTAGCGGAACCATATATAAAAGTGTGGCTCAGCTGGTAGAGCATCCGCCCCACACCCGGGAGGCAGGGGTTCAAATCCCGGCCGGGTCATGCCGAAGACCATATAAAAGTGGAACTTCCTGCCGTCCAGCTTGGTGTTCAGCAATAATGGAACGGAGGAGGGAAATCTGTGGCGGCACCTTGCATGGCAGCAGCCCTCTGATTCTACACTTGGGGTGTGTGTGATTAACACAGTAGGTAGGTAAAGCACAATCTCGTTCTACTGTACATGATTGGTTGTACAGTTGAATGACAATAAAGGGTGATTTTGATTTATTTAAAAAAAAAAAATCCCTGTGACTGAGCTTTGAGTTGGAAGAAAACTCATTACTGACATGAACAGACTGGAATCTATCAAATAAATAAGATCTAAACCACTGCAACGAAGTTCCATTAAGTCCAACATGGTGTTCTAATCTATCAGGTAGAATATTATGATCAATAGTATCAAAAGCTGCACTAAGGTCTAAAAGGACAAGTACAGAAACAAGTCCATTATCAGACGTGATAAGGAGGTCATTAGTGACCTTCACTAAAGCTGTTTCAGTACTATGATGGATTCTAAACCCAGATTGAAACTCGTCAAATAAACCATTTCCCTGCAAGTGGTCAAATAGTCACGTAGCAACAACTCTTTGTAAGATTTTTGAAATGAAAGGCAGATTGGTCTATAGTTAGCTAAAACTCTTGGATCCAGCGTTGGCTTTTTGAGTAAGGATTTAAATACAGCAGTTTTAAAAGCCTGCGGTACATGGCCTAATGTTAGTGAAAAATTGATTATTTGAAGAATAGAGCTACTAATAAATAGGAAGACTTCTTTTAATAACCTGGTAAGAATAGGATCTAAAAGACAAGTTGAAGGCTTGGATGAGGAAATTATTTTATCTAACTCTAAAAGGTCAATTGGAGTAAACTCATCCAAGCAGATATCAATTGAAGGAGTTATAGTAGTTACTGTATTTAAGTTAACGGTGGAAAGAATCTGACTGATTTTACAGTGGGGTAAAAAAGTATTTAGTCAGCCACCAATTGTGCAAGTTCTCCCACTTAAAAGATGAGAGAGGTCTCCAATTTTCATCATAGGTATACCTCAACTATGAGAGACAAAATAAGAAGAAAAAAAAAATCCAGAAAATCACATTGAAGGATTTTTAATGAATTAATTGGTAAATTCCTCAGTAAAATAAGTATTTGGTCAATAACAAAAGTTCATCTCAATACTTTGTTATATACCCTTTGTTGGCAATGACAGAGGTCAAACGTTTTCTGTAAGTCTTCACAAGGTTTTCACACACTGTTGCTGGTATTTTGGCCCATTCCTCCATGCAGATCTCCTCTAGAGCAGTGATGTTTTGGGGCTGTCGCTGGGCAACACAGACTTTCAACCCCCTCCAAAGATTTTCTATGGGGTTGAGATCTGGAGACTGGCTAGGCCACTCCAGGACCTTGAAATGCTTCTTACAAAGCCACTCCTTCATTGCCCGGGCGGTGTGTTTGGGATCATTGTCATGCTGAAAGACCCAGCCACGTTTCATCTTCAATGCCCTTGCTGGTGGAAGGAGGTTTTCACTCAAAATCTCACGATACATGGCCCCATTCATTCTTTCCTTTACACGGATCAGTCGTCCTGGTCCCTTTGCAGAAAAACAGCCTCAAAGTATGATGTTTCCACCCCCATGCTTCACAGTAGGTATGGTGTTCTTTCTCCTCCAAACACGACAAGTTGAGTTTTTACCAAAAAGTTCTATTTTGGTTTCATCTGACCATATGACATTCTCCCAATCCTCTTCTGGATCATCCAAATGCTCTCTAGCAAACTTCAGACGGGCCTGGACATGTACTGGCTTAAGCAGGGTGACACGTCTGGCACTGCAGGATTTGAGTCCCTGGCGGCGTAGTGTGTTTCTGATGTAGCCTTTGTTACTTTGGTCCCAGCTCTCTGCAGGTCATTCACTAGGTCCCCCCATGTGGTTCTGGGATTTTTGCTCACCATTCTCATGATAATTTTGACCCCACAGGGTGAGATCTTGCGTGGAGCCCCAGATTGAGGGAGATTATCAGTGGTCTTGTATGTCTTCCATTTTCTAATAATTGCTCCCACAGTTGATTTCTTCACACCAAGCTGCTTACCTTTTGCAGATTCAGTCTTCCCAGCCTGGTGCAGGTCTACAATTTTATTTCTGGCGTCCTTTGACAGCTCTTTGGTCTTGGCCATAGTGGAGTTTGGAGTCTGACTGTTTGAGGTTGTGGACAGGTGTCTTTTATACTGATAACAAGTTCAAACAGGTGCCATTAATACAGGTAACGAGTGGAGGACAGAGGAGCCTCTTAAAGAAGAAGTTACAGGTCTGTGAGAGCCAGAAATCTTGCTTGTTTGTAGGTGACCAAATACTTACTTTACTGAGGAATTTACCAATTAATTCATTAAAAATCCTTCAATGTCATTTTCTTGATATTTTTTTTTTCCTCATTTTGTCTCTCATAGTTGAGGTATACCTATGATGAAAATTGGCGACCTCTCTCATCTTTTAAGTGGGAGAACTTGCACAATTGGTGGCTGACTAAATACTTTTTTGCCCCACTGTATTTCCGATAGATGAAATTTTATTATTGAAAAAGTTCATCAAGTCCTGACTAGTAAGCTCTAAGCCAGGAATGCTAGGATTGACAGAGTCCTGACTCTTTGTCAGCCTGGCTACAGTGCTGAAAAGAAACCTGGGATTATTCTTGTTTTCTTCTATTAATGCAGAATAATAACTTGTTCTAGCTTTCCTAATATATTTTTTATAAATTAGAAGATGATTTCTCCAAGCTAAATAGATTTCATGTAATTTAGTGAAGCGCCATTTTCTTTCTAATTGACAAGTCTTCTGTTTTAAGCTATGAGTTTCTGTGTTGAACCAAGGAGTTAGAAATCTCTGATTAGACTTTTTTCTTTTGTCGAGAGTCTGATGCAGAGAAGCTGTAACACTATCTGCCATGCTGCCAATTACAGAAGGAGCAAGCTCTCCATAGCTTATCTCCATTGTGTTGACACATGGCATAGAGGAAACAATCTGCTTAAATTTGGTAACAGCGTCATCTGAGGGGCATCTACTGTAGTAATACTTTTCTTTAGGAGCCAAATTGTCAGAAATAGTAAAATCAGAGGTTAACAGGCAGTGGTCTGATAGTACAGGGCTATGAGGAGACACTACCAGATTTTCTATTTCTATGCCATATGTCAGAACAAGGTCCAACGTGTGGTGGAGATAATGGGTAGAATTTCCTGCTTTCTGAGAAAACCCCGTCAAGGCTAATATTGAATTAAATGCCATATTAAGGCAGTCACTATCTACATCTACATATATATTAAAGTCCCCTACTATAATTATTCTATCTGATTTTAGCACTAAATCAGCTAAGAATTCAGCAAATTCGGATAAAAACTCTCAGTAGGCTGAGGGAGGACGATAAACTATGGCAAATAAAATTGGGTTTAACCAAAGATTGCTAACATGCCCAATACTGAGGACCAGGCCCTCAAAGGAATTATAACGTGTTTTTGCTTTACATTAACTAGTAATTTGGAATGGTAAATTGTTGCTACTCCTCCTCCACGAACAGAACTTCTGGGATTTTGACAAGTTTCATAACCAGAGGGAACTGATTCATTTAAACCAACACAATCCTCTTACCTTAACCAAGTCTCTGTAAGGGATATTAAATCAATCTGATGATCAATTAACAGATCATGGACTAGCAGAGACTTGGGAGTTAGAGACCTAATATTTAACAAACCGCATTTAATTTTTAAATTATGAGGAGGAACAGAGGCCAAGTCATTAAATTTAGAGGCTTCATGTTTAATTTGAGTTTTACCAACTTTTTGTTTAATCACTTTTGGATGCTTATACATTATATTTTTATTTACTTTGGATGGAGCAGACAATGATTCTCTGACGGGGGAGACGGGCCAAGTTGAGAGGTGGTGGATGAAGAGGAGCAGCAGAGAGGCATGTTTTGCCTTATTCATGCTGCATTTCCCCACTTGTCCGCTTTGGTCCGCGTGTGCTTTGGATGAGTCCGACACGCACAAGGCGGTGTTCATGGTCACGTTTTTCATCTACCCAGGCCAAGCGGTTGACGCATGCACACAACCATCATTTGTAGTTTCACTTCCACCCGATAGGTAGCGCCAGTGCGCTGACGTACCAGGATTTTCACCAACGAAGAAACACTGCTTGCTTTCTGCTGCTTGACTTCCCGGTTTTCACTCCTTTTCCATGAAGATGGTGCTGCTGCTTAAGTATTTATGTATGATTCATGTATGTTTATTCTCATCTTCCGCTTCCTTGTTGTCTTCTTCGTGTCTTTGTCTTGGTATGCTGTGCCGATATCACCACCTCGTGAATGGGACGTTCAGTCTTGCGCATGCGCTTTTCAACGCGTTCAGGTCGTGGGCAGGCGGCACGGTCACAAAATCTGGGCTGCCCGCGGTCGTCTGCGATCGAGCACGGTGGACACTTGCGGAGTGGAGACGATGACGTAAATTTCGTCACATGAGGTTTCCAGTTACACATACGCAGAAAGCAGAGGTGCAGCATGAAGTCAGCTTAAGACTGCGGCTCTGCTTCCTGGTCCCAACTCTGAGTTTTCAAGGTTTTGGAAATTTGGATAAAAATGATGCCAGATTGTTAGATAAAAGAGACACACCATCCAAAGTGGGATGGATGCCGTCTCATCTAAAAAGACGAGATTTTCCCCCAAATGAGTTCCAATTGTCTATGTAGTCCACATTGTTTGCAGGACACCACACAGACAGACAGCAGTTGAAGGATGACACGCGGCTAAACATGTCATCACTGGTCAGATTGGGGAGGGGCCCAGAGAATACTACAGAGGCAGACATCATTTTGGCAAAGTTACACACCAATTCCACATTAAGTTTTGTGACTTCCGACTGGCGGGGTCAGATGTCGTTAATGCCGGCGTGGATAACAATTGTGGAGTATTTACAGTTACTTTTAGCCAGCATTTTCAAATTTGACTCAATGTCGCCTGCTCTGGCCCCGGGAATGCATTTGACTATGGCCACTGGAGTCTCTAGGTTCACGTTTCTGACTATAGAGTCACCAATGATCAGAGTTTTTTCCTCAGCGGGTTGTGTCGCTGAGCGGGGAAAAGCGATTAGAAACATGAACAGGTTGGTGGTGAACCAGGGGCTTGCGACTATGCTTCCTTCTCACCATCACCCACCATTCTCTCCTGGCTGCTCAGGAGAGGTGGAAGCCGGGGGACAGCTAGCAGGCCCTATGCTAGGGTGCTCTGCTGTGGCTTAAGGGAGTCCATCGTTATTAACTGGCGCTGACGATGTTTCAGTGCAGCGGAGCCGGGATTCCAAATTGCACAACCTCACCTTGAGCACCTCAAAAAGACAGCATTTATTACATTTACCATTATCACTAAAAGAGGCAGAGGTGTAGCTAAACATCTGATACAGAGAGCACACCAGAGTAGAAGGTGAAGGAGAGCTAGTAGCCATAGCTAGTGGCTAACCTGAAGCTAACACAAACACCGATGAAAGGTGAACAGAAGGCTAAAGAGGGTGATTAGGTGACACTGAGTGTGCACACAGGTGCAAAAGGCTTGTTAAACAGAAGTGAGAGGTGACGGTAGGTGGGGGGGGGGGAAAGCGATTAAAATACAATTAAAGGCAATATACTGTATATTAAAGGAACACTTTTTAATCTGAGTAAGCTGGACTAGCCTGCCACAATTTCGATATCCAGCTTATTTTTCCCATTAAAATCGGATGTATTTTCAAAGTGTCCCTTTATTTTTTTGAGCAGTATATTTATGTGTAATATTTAGTAAATGTAATGTGTTGTTTAATGTTACTAAACCTAATTCTAACTTGTGTAACACTTCTAACTTACTAACTTGACTTCTACTCAAATAGCGAATGCAATGATGATAACAAATCTCCTCCTCTCAAAAAACCCCTCAGTTTAAGTGGTGAATCAGACCCCGTTTAAATCCTTCACTATTGACGTATGCAACGCCCAGCCCTCTCAAATGTCTCACCAGGTCTCAAATCACGTGATGTGACAATGAGGCCTTGTTCGCTACAGTCTCGTGACTGTGGCCATGTCGACACAGTGCTTGACACTCTGCCCACGACAATTCTGTGTTATATTGTTCGAATCAGTGTTGAGTGGGAGGCGTCGAGCATAACATCACTATGTGTGTGCAGGTCAGAAGATACACACACACATACAAATAGTACTTTCTCCTGCATTAGGCTACAGACCGTTCATGAGCTTGAGGCTCCATTGTTTCAAAAACGCACATAAATGTTTACGGTAGCATGAAATGACAGCTTATGTACATGACTCTGATAGCTGTAGAGACAAAGAGCAACTTTACAACATAATTTTATCTACTGTACAGGAACTCCATCACTGAACAGTGATATAAACTAAAATAATTATAAGGCTGCATGCCCACCAAAATGCATTTTTTGTCGCCCGACCGCCCTGAACATCTTTTTTTCAGTGCTTGTGCGCTGCGCTCTGGAAATAAGTCTGTGCCCTGTATCCCAGCAACAGCTTGTCACTCACAGCTCAGCACTTCTGCTTTTCCTATGGTCAGACTGTCTACTGATTTTTTTTAATAGCAGTCTCTAAATAACAATGGACAGGAAACATATTCTAGTATTGGTACCAGCTCTGGATGCAAAATATGATGACACGGAAAACAGGAGTCTGAGTACAGACTGTACTGGCGTCCTATGTCCCGCCCTTCTTTATTCTTATTGGCTGCTTAGAAAGGTCTGACATTGACGTGCTCAGCTGCAGTCTGAAAAGTTGAAATTTTTTCAGCTCTGAGTGCCCTGAGCGCTGCGACAAAAAGCGGCCACCACCGAGAGCATTTCAGCGCCGAGGGCACTCAGCGTCATAGATGCTGAACTACATGGAGAATGAATAGAATTGCCCACAGCGGAAAAAATGCATTCGGTGGATACGCAGCCTAATGGCGACTGAACAGCCCCCTTCCCCAAAGTGCAAGATACACTATTATGAATATAAGTGATAAAAAAATCACACAAATAAGTGATCTGACAAACAAGTAAACATGGGATCCGAAACAGTCGCTAATATTGGATGTCCCATTCATTTTCAATATTTAGGTATTCTGTAGTTAATATTCACACAATCAAATAAATCTTAGTGGCGTTCAGTCCCTTTATTTGTCAAAGTCTAACGTGTGATTGCCTACATACAGTATAGGTTAAAACTCTTTGTATTCCAGTTTCAAACACAGCCTACATTTGGGCCTGTAAAGCCTAATAGGGATACCTTTAGACAGGAATACTTGCGTTCTATGGGCAATGCACTAGTAATAATGGATTAGATTTACAAGGCGCTTTACATGTCAAGTGACATCTCAAAGGGCTTACATTGAGTCCATTATTCACTCACTCCAGACAGACATTGATAGTGGTAAGCTACTACTGTAGCCACAACTGCCCTGGGGCAGACTGATGGAAATGTGGCTGCCAATCTGCGCCAACAGCTTCTCCGACCACCACTGAACATTTATCCACATTCATGCCCAGTGTCATGGACACTGGAGGCAAGGTGGGTAAAGTGGCTTTCCTAGGGACACATCGGCAGGATAGCTGGGGAGAGCGGGATTTTACCCGCCAACCGTCTGGTTATTGGACGACCCGCTCTACCTCCTGAGCCACTGCCACCCACATTTAGCTCCTCCGTTCCATTTTTGCTGAGCACCAAGCTGGACGGCAGGAAGTTCCATTTTTATATATGGTCTTTGGCATGATCCGGCCGGGACTTGAACCCCGATCTTCCGGTTGTGGGGCGGCTGCTCTACCTCTAGACCACCACTCCGGTGGTGGAGAAACACACAGGGCAAAATTAATTATAGGAGGAAGTTGGAAGAGAAACTCAGGCAAAACAACACTAAAGATGTGTGGGAGGGAATGAAACGAATAACTGGGTGCAAGGGGAGAGTCAGGCAGCCATCTGGGAGCCAGGAGAGAGCTGAGGAACTGAATCTGTTTTTTAATAGGTTCAACTCACAGTCTGTCACCCGAGCAACACAACCAGACCCCCACGTTCCCATGCAGAACCCCTCTCCATCTCCCCCCTCCTCCTCCTCAGGGGGCACCAGGACCCTCCCTCACTTCACGGTGACTACAGATCAGGTGGAGAGACTTCGTCAGCGGAAGGCTTCAGGCCCTGATAGCATCTCCGCAAGGACCCTGAGGACCTGTGCCAACCAACTAGCTCCGGTACTGAAACACCTGTACAACCTGAGCCTGAGTCTGGAGAGAGTACCGGTGCTGTGGAAGACATCCTGCCTGGTTCCTGTCCCCAAGAAGTCATCTCCATCGGATTTGAATGACTACCGACCAGTTGCCCTCACATCTCATGTGATGAAGGTCCTGTAGAGACTAGTCTTAGCCCACCTGAGGCCGCAGGTGAAGACGTGGCTGGACCCTCTGCAGTTTGCATATCAGCCCCATTTAGTAGTTGAAGATGCTGTCATCTACCTGCTGCAGCGAGCCCATCTGCACCTGGATGGTGGAGGAGATACTGTGAGAATCACTTTTTTTGATTTCTCCAGTGTCTTTAACACCATCCAGCCACTGCTGCTGGGTGAGAAGCTGCGGGTGATGGGGGTTGACAGCTCTGTGATCTCCTGGATTACTGACTACCTGACAGGCAGACCACAGTTTGTCCGACTGGGCAGTGTCTTGTCTGGAGAGGTGGCTAGTGATACAGGAGCTCCACAGGGGACTGTGCTCTCTCCTTTTCTTTTTACTTTATACACCACTGACTTTCAGTACAACACTGAGTCATGCCACCTGCAGAAATTCTCTGATGACTCACCTGTTTTGGGGTGTATAAGAGGAGGAGTGGAGGAGGAGTACAGGGCACTGGTAGACAGATTTGTGGAGTGGACAGAGCAGAATCACCTGAGGTTGAATGTCAGCAAGACCAGAGAGATGGTGATTGATTTCAGGAAGAGGAAGGCTCCTTCTCAGCCACTGCAGATTAGTGGGGAGGATGTGGGAGTGGTTGAGGACTACAGATATCTGGGTGTCAGGATCAGCAGCGGGTTGGACTGGAGATCCAACACAGATGCTGCACACAAGAAGGGGATGAGCAGACTCTACTTCCTGAGAAAGCTGAGATCCTTCAACATGTGCAGCAGGATGCTGGAGCTTTTCTACCAGACTGTTGTCGCCAGCGCCATCTTCTTTGCTGCTGTCTGTTGGGGTAGCAGTATCAGGGCCAGAGATACCAACAGACTTGACAAGATTATCAAGAGGGCTGGCTCTGTAGTTGGTCTCAGACCAGAGACCTTTGAGACAGTGATGGAGAGGAGAACACTAAATAAACTGCGATCCATCATGGACAATCCTGATCACCCCCTCCACCACACACTAGATAGACAGCGAAGCACTTTCTCCAGTAGACTACTACAGCTTCGTTGTCGAACGGCCAGGTACAGGAAATCTTTCCTGCCACATGCAATTTCACTGTACAATAACTCACTATGATGTTGTATTCTGGCATAGCTATGCTGCCACACTGCACCTTACAGACTAACTGGTACATCACTTTTTCACTCTGCTCCTGATAGTCCTTCTTTGTGCAATGGGATGATTCATGTGTTTATACGGGTCATCATATACGTATTAAGCTATGATGTATATAGGTTTTATAGTCATGTTAGTTTTTACTTTCCATGGGTAATCCCTTTGTCTGTCATGTGTGTGTTTCTGTTGTTTGGTTGTCAACTGTCATGCTGCTGTTACACTGTAATTTCCCAGTTTGGGATCAATAAAGTACATCTATCTATCTATCTAAAATAAAATAATTTCCCCACATTTTTTCGGCTAATCTGAATTTCTCTTGCTAATCCAGAGCAGGCTTTTTTTTTTTTTTTTTTAAACCCTGATGCAGCAGATGTGTAAAGCTCCGTTGTGGTTTAGTTAATGGATAATTTGTAAGGGATAACTAGTATGAGACACTGTACTACATATCAGAAAACGTAGTCTAAGAAGTACTTTCTAGAATATTATTTTAACACAAGAGTTCACACAGGAGACCATACCTGTCAAGGCATACCTCATGCCTCCCTTATTGGGGGGGCCTTCACACCTGTACTGACCTCATGCCTCCCTTATTGGGGGGGCTTTCACGCCTGTACTTAGTACTTAAAAACTGTATTTATCGGCAGATGAAAGAAAACTGAAGCAAAAAAACAAACAAAAAAAAACAAACAGGGGACTTTCGGTCTGGACGCCATGGCGACTGCAGCTTAACACTGAAGTTCTCAGACCCAATCCAGGATAACACCTTGAAAATCAAACTTAACGGATTTTTGGAGGAGTGAAAATCAAAAGACAAAATCATCATGTCTAAAGGAAAACAGAAGAAACTGAAATTCTCCAGGCCAGGACACGTATCGGCCGGAGAATCCGAACTGGAAGATCTCCGTTCAGAAGACGAGGAACTGGTGATAGCTAACAAAAGGGTTAGCCTGAAATCACTATTTGAGGAGCTACGACGATTTCGCCGAGATGTTACGGCCGAATTTCGGGAATTCAGAGAAGAATTGAAAAGGACAAACAGCAGAGTGGACCAGGCCGAGAACCGAATCTTGGAAACAGAGGATCGAATAAAAGTGCTCGAAGATTCTGTGCTAGACCTACGCAAAAGACAAGCAGCTATAGAGGCTAAGCTAACCGACCAAGAAGGAAAACAAAGAAGAGACAACATAAGAATTCATGGTCTGATAGAAGGAACCGAAAATGGTTTTAACTCAATGGCAGAATGCGTGGAATCCTTACTAAGAGAGAAATTGGATATTCCACAAACCACCGACTTGAAGATAGAAAAGGCACATCGTTCATTAGCCGCTAGGCCGGCGGCGGAAGCGCCCCCACGTTCGGTGTTGGTAAGATTTTCCAATTTCAAAATAAAACAAGAGGTTGTAAGACTGGCCTGGCAGAAAAAAGGATTTATGCACCAGGAGAGAAAAGTCTACGTGGAACACGATTACGCCCCGGAGGTCCTTAAAAAGCGCAGGGAATACAATGACGCGAAAAAGGTGTTAAGAGAGAAGAAATTGCGCTTTCAGACACCATTTCCTGCGAAGTTAAGGGTCTTCTACGGCGATGAAACGTGTCTCTATAATTCGGCGGAAGAAGCAACAGCTGACATGGCGAAAAGAGGGCTCCCGGTAACGGTATTTAAACCCGCAGCAGACCCGAGTGAGAAGATCAAAGCGCAAACATGGACAACACAAAGACCTTCAAAATCCACGGACCAGCAGCGGGAAACCCAGCACCAGAGCGTCGCGGATAAACTATCCGTTTTCAGGTTGGAATAGCGACCTTTTTTTTTTTTTTTTCTTTTCTTTTCTCTTGAATCAATCCGCACATCCAACCCCCCTCATACAAGGTAACAAACATTAAAGGAGATGCATATTCAGCATGTGGTAAAACATTTCATGGAACAATCATATTATTTGAAACAAATAAGTCTTTGTAATAAAAAAAAAAAAAAACAAAACTTGTTAAAATAGAAATGTGACAATAATCCACATGTTCTCCTCATACTAACAAATACTGTTTTTGCGTGAATGTTTGATGTGATGGGGGTGGGAGGGTGCACACAATTTCACAGGGTTTAGGCATAAAAGGAAAAAAAAAATCATTACAAGTTTGGATTGGGTTCTGAAACTCACGTTAAAAGCATGGGACTACTTTCAGTGGTAAGAGAGGGCCCTCAACACGTAACAGAGTTTGAGGAATTTCCCTCAGAGCCTTCACTCCATCAAGGCTCTTACAGGGTCTTTAAAAAGACCTCAGCTCAGGAAGTTCTTATGACAGCTTTTTGTTTTAAAGTTTTTTACACTATGTTCTTAATGTTTTTCTTGTTTTTAATGTTCTTTCAGTT
The DNA here is from genome assembly GCA_020510985.1 of Pholidichthys leucotaenia. NCBI lineage: Eukaryota > Metazoa > Chordata > Actinopteri > Cichliformes > Pholidichthyidae > Pholidichthys > Pholidichthys leucotaenia. The sequence continues at coordinate 238,206,541 of CM035838.1, read as the reverse complement.
TCTGAGTAGCACAAAAGAGGGCCACCACACAGTTATACTAAACAAAACAACACAATGGAGAAACAGGGTGTAACCAAAATAATTTTATATAATGTAAAAGGAATCCTGAATCCAGTTAAAAGATCCAAGATTCTAGGCAAAATGAAAAAAGACAAAGCAGGAATAATACTTTTACAAGAAACCCACCTAACAGACGTGGAACACAATAAACTCAGTAGACAAGGGTTTAAAATGATCTCTTCATCTTCATATAAATCAGGGAGGAGGAGGGGAGTAGCGACATTGATATCAACCAAAATTACATTTGAAAAAAAATCAGAACACAAAGATAAAGAAGGGAGATACAGTTTGGTAACTGGGCGGCTAGAGGGAGAAGATGTCACCCTGCTGAATGTGTATGCTCCCCCAGGGGCTAACTGGAAATTTTATAAAAATGTATTCGACCTAATGATAACTAAAGCTCAAGGTTTAGTGATATGTGGTGGGGACTTCAATCTTAGACTGAATCCATACTGGGATGCTTCTGGTAATTCCCCACATCAAAATAACACCCAAAACAGGAAGACTCGGATGCTACTAAAAGAATTGGGAATCTGTGACGTGTGGAGGGAACTCAACCCCAGTGTAAAAGACTATACATTTTACTCAACTCCACATTCATCTTACTCAAGGATTGACTATTTTTTTATGTTTAATAGAGACATTGGAAGAGTAAAAACATGTAAAATAGGACTGATGGATCTCTCCGACCACAGTCCGATCTACATGGACTTAAATATCCAAAAATACACAAATAATACATTTTCTTGGAGGTTAAATTCAAATGTCCTGAAAGGACCATTGAAAGATGAATTGGAATCAGATATTCTCAGATATTTGGAAGATAACGATAATGGAGAAGTATCCCCTTTAATACTGTGGGATGCATGTAAAGCTGTAATAAGAGGAAAGATTATTGCAAAACTGGCAACCCAAAAGAAACTAAGACAAGAAAAACTATCCACATTAGAGTCAGAACTTAGGAACCTAGAAAAAGAACACAAAGGCAACACTCATTCTACTGACTCGCTCAAGATTAAGGAAATTAAAAACCAAATAAATGAGATCTACACAATAGAAATCCAGAAGAAACTTACATTTCTGAAACAAAAATACTATGAAGCAGGCAGTAAATCGGCAAAATTGCTAGCCTATAAATTGAGGAAACATCAAACAGAAAGAGCAATCTACAAAATCAGAGACCCAGTATCAAAGGAAATAAAATTCAGAATTCAGGATATTCTTAAAAACTTCGAGAATTACTATAAGAACTTATACTCCCACAAAAAACATAAAAACGCATCCGAGGCATTCCTAAACACATTAAACCTTCCCCAACTTACGGAGTCACAAAATAAAACACTACTGTCAGAAATACATCCTAAAGAATTGGAAAAAGCAATTATGAAACTTAAAGCTAACAAATCCCCAGGAGCTGATGGCTATACAGCAGAGTGGTACAAAACCTTTAAACAGCAACTATCTCCTCTCCTCCTGAAAACATTTAATTATGTCCTCCACACAGGGGAAATCCCCCCCTCCTGGAGAGAAGGGGTCATTGCAGTTATACCTAAACCTGAAAAGGATAAACTAGAGTGCTCCAACTACAGACCAATCAGTGTACTAAATCAGGACTATAAGCTTTTTACCATTATCCTTGCCAAAAGGTTAGAAAATATACTGACAGACCTAATTCATTTAGACCAAACAGGTTTTATAGGACAAAGACAGACACAAGACAACATTCGACGCACTTTACACATAATTCATCATATAAAAAAATATAACTTAAATGCAGTCATATTGGGATTAGATGCTGAAAAAGCATTCGATTCGGTTGACTGGTCTTTTCTATATAGAATCTTATCCAGTTTCAATTTTCATAACAACTTCATTAGAACTATACAGGCATTATATAAAAAACCAACAGCTAAAATAAGGATTAACGGTAATCTATCATCATCTTTTGAACTGGAAAGAGGATGTCGTCAGGGCTGCCCCCTGTCTCCACTGCTCTTTGCAATCTTCATAGAACCTCTGAGCCAATGGATAAGACAAAACCAAAAAATTCAAGGTATTACACTTGGTCAGAAGGAACATAAAATAGCACTCTTTGCTGATGACATTTTAATATACCTAGGGCAGCCGGACACTTCTTTACCAGAACTAACCTCAGTTTTTTCAGAGTATGGAGATTTATCGGGGTACAAATTAAATATGCATAAAACCCAAGTTTTAACATTCAACTATGACCCAAATCATTATTCACTAAGCAAACTCAAAACTAACTGGGAGTCGGAATCTATGAAATATCTGGGGGTCAATATCCCGAAACAACTCAACAAAATTATATCACTAAACTATGATCCGCTGGTGACAAAAATAAAATCTGACATAGCAAGATGGAATATGATACCATTCTTGGGTACTGCACAAAGAATTGAAGCAGTCAAAATGAATATACTTCCACGTCTTCTATACCTTTTCCAAACAATACCGGTAGAACCTCCCAAAAAAAACATGGCAGGAGCTGGACAGAAGGATCTCAAGATTCATATGGCAGGGCAAGAGACCTAGAATCAGATATAGAACCCTACAGCTAAACAAAGACAAAGGTGGGCTCGCGCTGCCAAATATCAGGGACTACTTTAAAGCCGCACAAATTAAAACTTTAGTAGAGATATGTAACCCAGTCTACACTGCACAATGGAAGGAGATCGAATGCCAAATAACAAGTGACATCCCCCTACAGGCGATAATAGGGAACAATGCCTTACCTAAGCTTTTGAATAACACTAACCCGTGGATAGAGACCCCGCTAAAAATTTGGTTTAAGATAGTCAGAGAGAATCAAACTAAAGAGCCCTATCGACTTCTGCAATGGATCGCCTATGATCAGGACTTTACTCCTAATAAAACAGACACCAGATTTAAAAAGTGGAAGGAGAAAGGGCTGATAAAATATTACGATTTTTTTAAAGGGCAAATCTTAAGAAGTTTTGAAGATTTGAAAAAACAAGGCCTAATAAATCAAGACCTTTACAGGTTCTTCCAGCTTAGACACCACATAAACAATATACTTAAAAAGGAGGTTTTGGAAAGGGCCCAGTCAGGTGTTCTGAAGGTCTTCTTAATGGCATATAAAGGGATCCCAGGGATCAGATACATTTCTAAAATATACCAAGGTCTTCAAGACTTAAAAGGAGACAACGCATCTTATATAAAAGAGAGATGGGAAAAAGAGGGGAATTTCACTTTACAACTGGAAATATGGGAAAAGCTAAATAAACAGCAATGGAAAAGTACCTCATCCCTGCAGTGGAGAGAATTTGGATGGAAAAACTTGGCAAGATTTTTCAGAACACCTGCACAAAACAAATTTACCCATAAGGGATTGAACTGTTGGCGCTTGTGTGGTGAAAAGACTGCAAATCATTTTCATGTGTTTTGGTCATGCCCAGTTATCCACCAATATTGGACCAAGGTACAGACAATATTGGGGAAAATATTCAAAATTACAGTTCCCTTTTCTTTTGTAACTTTGTATTTGGGTTTACTACCGGACTCACTGGAAAGACGAGGAGAAAAATACTTATTCAATGTTTTAATATTGGCAAGCAAAAAAGCTCTAACTAAAAAATGGATGTTGAAGGACTGTCCTACACCTGAAGATTGGACTAACGTGATCCAAGACATTTACTCGATGGAAAAGTTGACATTCGCACTGAGACAGGACATGGATGTGTTCATGAACTTTTGGCAACCCTGGACCGCATATGTGTCTTCCATTAGATCTAATCTTTGACAAATACCATTTCAATAATGGTTCCGCTCTTTGTTCCAACGCTACTCAGATGCTCTTTTATCTTTATTTACTTACTTTTTCTTTTTGTTTGTTTTTTACTGGTTTGTTTTTTTTTTTGTTATTTGTTTTTTGTTTTTTTTTCTCTTTAATTTCACTTTTTCTTTCACTTTAAAAAAAAAAAAAGGGGTGTTGTAAGAATTAATCTTCCAATGTTGTCAGATATCAGAAAATAAGGGAACATGTGATGAAAATGTAAACACTGCATTGCTGTAACGACCTGTATACCCTTTACAAAAACTTAAATAAAAAAAAAACAAAAAAAAAAAACAAACAGCAACTGCAACATGAACTATTTCAAATTCATTCATTTATGCTGCCAATGCTGAAACAAAAGCAGAATGGATTTTTGTTTCATAAGTTAAGTATCAGAAATAATTCTCTTTGAAATTGTGTTAATAATAATAACAATGAAAATATCAATCTTATTCAGCCCTTTCAATATAATGCTATACATTCAGATGTACATTCTGCTGGGGGTTTCTTCCTGTTAAAAGGGAGTTTTTCTTCTCCACCGTCACCAAGTGCTTGGTCACAGGGGATCGCCTGATTGCTGGGGTCTTTCTGCAACTGTGGGGGTTCCCCCTACAGTTGATAGTGCTATGAGATGACTGTTGTTGTGAAATGGCGCTATATAAATAAAGTTGAAATGAATTGAATTGAATGTAAAGCAAAGTTCCAAGATACAAAATAACAGTACACTATAGGGGATTTGGGCTACCTCTAAGCATGTTTAAGATTTTAAAGCATTTTTTTTTTGTTATATTTAGGTAATATTTGAAGGTGAATAATACTGCCCATACCTGAAAACATTTGGAGATTTCTCCTTCAGTCTGGAAAGGTCTCGACCCACCATCGTGTTGCAATTGTCCGAACCAAAGCCCACAACATTCTGCCATGGAATATTGTGCAATCTAAAATAAATAAATAAATGGTGACGGTGAAGGAGAACGGTGACGTCCAGTCCCTCGATATCCCTTTTCTTCAAGCTTTGTTTACTTCGCCGGTGGCGCGCTGCAAGAAGCCATTTTGAAACTCACAAAAACACTGCTTAGGTGCGCTTGTGGAGGATCGAAATAAGTGCAGGCGGACGCTGAGCGCACTGCCAGCCCTGTACGCTATGGGGGTCACACACGAGGTGTTCCTCCACACTCTCAATAATTTTTTTCCCTGTATATTTTTCTTTTTGGCGTACAGAAATGGCAATACGCCCGTATTTGCTAAAATTGCATTTTCCCCGTATTAAAATACGGCGAAACCGTATCACTTGACAGGTATGGGAGACTTCTTACAGTCACCATCATAGCAGTCTCTCGGGGGCGACAATGACTGTTTCATTTAGGTCTGATCAGATTCCTCCATGCCGCTCTGTCCTTCGCCCTCCACTGCCAGGATCTCCTGACCTTGTTAACCTGGGCGATGTCCAAGCCAGTATGAGTTGCTTTCTGACTGACCATTTCACAAAACTGCTTGCAAAGTATTTGAGTACCGCTGTGGAGAGCGTGAAATAAGGAGGCTGAATTTATTTCTCAATTCAGATTTATTGAAGGTCTCACATCTCCAGCATTCTCCAAACAGGAAAGGAGAGCGAACTCCCCCAAACCCCCACATTTATACCTGGGACATCAAAGAACAGAATCACATTGTTGCCAAACCCCCCACTGACAATAATTCTCCCTCCGTCGTCCGTCTGACCCCAGGAGGTCAGGAAGTCCTCTGAGTCCACATCACGGCACCTCCACCTCCTGCTGTTGTCCTCAGGAGGTCCAGACGTATTGTTCCTTCAAAGACGTGAGGTCACAAAACACATGCAGTCCTAAGCATCTCACTCTTGTGCTTATACATATGTAGTCAAAATATGTGAGCCACATAACCCCCCCCCCCCAAACGTCGAAGAATGAAACAATACAGCATAGTCCACACAACATGATAAAACCACACATTAGTCCGTACGCCGCCTGGGCTTCAAACGTCTTCCAAACTTGCTGTAAGCGGGCTTCGCAGCCCCTGCGGCGCCGTCTTGCAGTGAATCTGCTAACTGAGGATGAGAATCATTATTTGATCCCTGCGGGGGCTCTAGGACATGCTTCCTGGGGGGTCTGCCACGTCGAGGAGCCCTCGCCACCCGTACAGACTCGTCGTTCATCACAAAAGTAGGCTTTAGTCTGTCTATACTAATTGTTTCCTTTCTGTCTCCCAAATCTAGCACAAAATGCTTATCACCTGTTTCCAGCACCCTATATGGGCCATCGTAGGGTGGGCGCAGGGCTGGGCGCATAGCCTCGTGCCTGACAAAAACAAATTCGGCATTTTTTAAAGCTTTGGGGACAAAAACACGCGGAAAAGTGTGATGAACGGGGCCCGGAAGCATGTCTGTTCCCGTGCCGATCAGTGACCACTGAGCTGGGGGATGCCCCGGCGGCGGATGATCTGGCAGAAACTCGCCTGGCAGCCGGAGAGGCTGCGCAAAAACCAACTCCGCTGGGGAGGCCTTTAAGTCCTCTTTGGGCGCAGAACGCAACCCCAATAAAACCCATGGTAGCCTGTTTACCCAATTTGCATCCGTAAGCGACGCTCTGAGGGCTGCCTTCAATGATCTATGAAAACGCTCGCATAAACCATTAGCCTGGGGGTGGTAAGCGGTAGTGCGGTGAATTGTCACACCCAAGCTGTGGGCCATCGCTGACCAAAGCTCAGACACAAATTGAGGTCCCCTGTCGGACGTAATATCCGACAGAACCCCGAAACGCGCTATCCAAGCCGTCAAAAATGCGCGGGCCACTTCTGCAGCCGTGGTCGATGCCAGTGGGACCACTTCCGGCCAACGCGTGGTTCGGTCCACCATTGTCAAAAGATATGTGAACCCCTGCGATGACGGTAGGGGGCCCACGAGGTCGACATGTACATGATCAAATCTCTTGGCCGGGATGTGAAACGGCTCTAAGGGGGCTTTTGTGTGCTTGTGAATTTTGGCCCGCTGGCAAGCTATACAGGCTCTTGCCCACTCTTTCACATGCTTGTGCAGGCTCGGCCAAACAAACTTTTCTGCTACCATTTTCACAGACGCGCGCGCCCCCGGGTGTGCCAGGGAGTGAACCGAGTCAAAAACGCGGCGGCGCCAAGCAGCCGGCACCACCGGGTGCGGTCGCCTGGTAGAGACATCGCAGATTAGGGGGGGCATACCATTTTGTAAGCTCCTGCTCTCCAGCCTTAACCCTGTTGGTCCAGACTGGAGCGCGCACACGTCCGCATCTCTACCCTGATCCGCTGCCATGGCCGCATAATCTATCCCCACGTGAACTGGGGCCGCGTGTGCTTCCGCGCTGTTATTTTGCTCTGCGGCTGCGGTAGTATAATCTACCTCTGCGCGGACTGGTGCTGTTACCGCGCGAGAGAGGCAGTCTGCTACTACGTTGAGTTTACCCGCTACGTGCTGAATATCAGTAGTAAATTCCGAAATTGCGGCCAGCTGCCTCTGCTGCCGGCCCGACCAAGGCTCCAAAATTTTGGCCATCGCAAAAGTGAGCGGCTTGTGGTCGACAAACGCGGTGAAACGCCGACCTTCCAGCCAGAATTGGAAGTGGCGAATGGCTAAGTGGAGCGCTAACAGCTCCCTGTCAAATGCGCTGTATTTTCGCTCGGCTTCACGCAAGGATCTGCTGAAAAAGGCCAGCGGCTGCCAAACCCCGGCAACGTGCTGCTCCACGACCGCCCCTATGGCCAAATCTGACGCGTCAGTGGTGAGCGCTATGCGGGCCGTTGGGTCTGGGTGAGCCAACAACGCAGCGTCTGCCAGGGCTTTTTTTACCTCCGTGAATGCGCGCTCCCGCTCCGGGGACCATTCGATTGCATTGGAGGGTTTTTGCTTTTTAAGCGCGGCATATAGTGGCTGCATGAGCTGCGCTGTGTGGGGAAGGAAACGGTTATAAAAATTCACCATTCCTAAAAACTCCTGTAATGCTTTGACCGTTTGAGGACGGGGAAAATCTGCCACTGCGCGCACTTTGTCCGGTAGCGGAACCGCCCCTTCTGGGGAGACGCGGTGCCCCAAAAAATCGATCTGCGCCACCCCGAACTGGCACTTAGCTGGATTGATTATTAACCCGTGCTCTCCCAACCTCCGAAAAACTGCTGTGAGGTGCTTTTCGTGTTCCTCTTCGGATGTGCTGGCGACCAAAATGTCGTCTAGGTAGACGAACACGAAAGGGAGATCTCGTAACACGGCATCCATCATGCGTTGAAAGGTTTGCGCGGCGCCTTTGAGGCCAAACGGCATGCGTAAAAACTCAAAAAGTCCGAACGGGGTTATTACCGCTGTTTTGGGAATATCCTCTGCGCGCACTGGGACTTGATGATACCCGCGGACCAAGTCTATTTTAGAAAAAATGCGCGCCCCCGCCAGATGCACCGAAAAATCCTGAATGTGTGGGACTGGGTAGCGGTCGTGCGCTGTGGCATTGTTTAACCTGCAGAAATCACCGCAAGGTCTCCACGAGCCGTCAGCTTTAGGGACCATATGCAGTGGGGAGGCCCAGGGGCTGTTTGAACGGCGAATGATGCCCAGCCTTTCCAGGTTGGCGAATTCCTCGCGCGCTATGGACAGTTTAGCTGCATCCAAGCGCCGAGCTTTCACGAAGACGGGGGGGCCAGTTGTGGTGATAAAGTGCTCCACCCCGTGTTTCGCAACTGTTGCTGAAAAAGTGGGAACTGTGAGTGCTGGAAACTGGGTGAGGAGCGTGTGAAACTTGCCGCCTGCTGTGGCGACGTTGGTCTGTGCTGGTGGCGGGGACACTCGAGCTGCACAAGGAATTGAATAAAAAGAGAGTGCATTAACCAGGCGCCTATTGGCAAGATCAACTAACAACCCATGTGAGCACAGAAAATCAGCGCCTAACATGTTGAAACTCACCGCCGCTACAATAAAAGTCCATTCATATGTGCGGCCGTGCAAGGACAGAAGCAGAGTCCTTTCGCCGAAGGTCTTAATGCTCGAGCCATTCGCCGCCGTCGCCCCGTCACCACGGGGACCTGCCAGCCGGTCAGCATAGGTTGGGGTGATGAAACTCACTTGGGCTCCCGTGTCCACGAGGAAATGCCACCCAGAGCGCGCATCCGTGAGGTAGAGCAGCTTATTCCGCTCGCCGAGGGCCGATGCTGCTAACGACTCCTGGTCCTGGCATTTCCCGAGCTCTTGAACTGGCACGGCGGTACACACTTGCGCGCCCTCTCTGCGAAGCGCCAATGATAAAAGCAGAGGTCGTCTCCTCCGCTGCGTCGGGACCTCGCTGCTGCCATTGTGGGTGGGACCGATTCCGCCGCCTCTGGCCTGCCGCTGCTCCCGGCCGTCGCGCCGAGGTCTGCCGCTGCTGCGGTGGCTGCCTGCTCCTCACAGGAGTCGAGGATCCGCTGCGCTTCTCGGGCCAGCGCTCGGAAGTCCCGCTGGGTCACGAAATGCGTGCCTGCCAGGGTCGCCCTTGTCTGTGACGGAAGGGTTCTCAGGAAGATGTGTGTGAAGAGGAAATCATCGTTGTCTGTGCCTCTCAGCTGGAGCATGTCTTCCATCAGGTCGACAGGCCTGCGTCCTCCCAAGTCGTGTAGGGCTAGGAGTCTCCTAGCCCTTGCCTCGGCTGAGGGCGTGAAACATTGGATGAGGGCAGCTTTCAGCCCGCTGTATTTGTCGCCAGCGGGCGGTTGCTGCACCAAGCTCCGCACGTATCGGGCTGTGCGGTTGTCGAGCTTGGCTATGACGTGGTAGAACTTGGTTTCATCCGCTGTTATTCCCCCGAGTGCGAACTGGGCTTCGGCCAGGAGGAACCACGAGTCCGGGTTGTCCTGCCAGAACTCTGGTAGCTTGATCGAGACCGCGCTTGCTCGGGCGGTCCCTGACGAGTCTGGTTCAGGGTTATTGCTTCTGGACATCGCACGTCTTAGGTCACCAATGTGGAGAGCATGAAATAAGGAGGCTGAATTTATTTCTCAATTCAGATTTATTGAAGGTCTCGCATCTCCAGCATTCTCCAAACAGGAAAGGAGAGCGAACTCCCCCAAACCCCCACATTTATTCCTGGGACATCAAAGAACAGAATCACATTGTTGCCAAACACCCCATTGACAATAATTCTCTCTTCGTCGTCCGTCTGACCCCAGGAGGTCAGGAAGTCCTCTGAGTCCACATCACGGCACCTCCACCTCCTGCTGTTGTCCTCAGGAGGTCCAGACGTATTGTTCCTTCAAATAAGTGAGGTCACAAAACACATGCAGTCCTAAGCATCTCACTCTTGTGCTTATACATATGTAGTCAAAATATGTGAGCCACAACCGCTAGCTTTTGCTGGACTAGCAGCGCATTCTTGGCAGATAGAAGTATTATCAGTGGCAAGGACGGGCCAAGACAAACTGACTCCAGTATCTGTTGCACTGACTGACCAAATGATAGGTTCGTTTATCTCTGCTCTTTGTGTAGTGCCTAGCAACAGATATATAAATACAGTAATAAAACAACTGAAAAAACCCTGCAGCCTGTCCAAAAGTTTATATGAAAGGCGTTCTAGTGCAGCAAGCTTGCCCAACTCCCTGAGCCACTGAGCTACAGGTGGGGCAGAGGAAGATTTCCAGTAAAAAGTGATCAACTTTCGGCCCAGCATCAAAGCAGTCTGAATCCACTCGGCATCAGAGATTGGGTCCTGAATCATTGATGGATCCCCAAGGACAAAAAGTCTCTGAGTAAATGGCACTTCTTGCTTAACAATTGTCATAATATGTCTATGGATCTGCAACCAAAAGTCCTGTATTACCGGACAACTCCAAATCATATGGATTAATGTCCCCTCCCGCTGTAGACATCTCCAGCAGCTTGAAGAGTGAATGAGTTTCGCTCTCAACATTTTACGAGGTGTCCAGTAAAATCGATTCAAAATTTTAAATTGAACAAGTCTGGTTTTCAATTCCCTAGACACTTTCTTCCCATTCTTTAAAATATTTGCCCATTCAACATCAGTAAATTGTGAATTCAGATCTTTTTCCCATACGTGTTTAAGGAATGTAGAATCTTTATTTGAGCTCTTAAGGAGCATTAAATAGAAATTTGAGGCCTTAGATCTTTTGCCACAGGAACTCAAAGCCTGGATGAGCCAATCTACATCAGGAGGAGGGGTAGTTGTAGATCCAAAGACTTGACACAGCAGATGATGGACAGCTTCTATAATAAGTGGGGATCCTATCTTACCTTTATAGGTGTAGTAGATTAAGCTAATCATCTTAAGAGTATTAGGGTGGAAATGGAATGTTTTATCCTCTCACTGGGTATACTTGTTTTTTGTTTTTTTTGTTTGTTTGTTTCTGTTTTATTTTCTAAATTGAAAACCCAATAAAATTCAAATTACAAAAAGAAAAAACCCTGCAGCTTCACTAACGGTAAAAGATATTTCAGAAACTAAATTCAGTTTCATACATTCCATCAAATTACTATTTTTTTATTCTGCTTAAATCTGTTTTAAGATTGCCTGCTGTAACATAAATACGGATAAAATTACTAACAGCCACCACTTAAAGTTAATCGTCAAAGCTCTCTAAATATAACGCAAGGCAAATATCGATAGTATCGATACCAACGTGGGCATTGATATTGATCAGTGCTCAATATTGATCAATATTGATCAATGCCCAATTACTCACTCTTATTCTACACTTTATTCAATAAACTTTACATGCAATAAAGTTTATTGCATGTATAGTTTATTTCTTTTATTTTAGCATGTTTAATGTTGCAGCATTGCACCGAGACAAATTCCTAGTTTGTGTACTACATGAACAATGGCAATAAATCTGATTCTGATTCTGATCAGTACTCGTGTAATGGGATTGATACTCTGTGTCTGTTCCGTCACAGCATGGAGCAGTTAAATATTTTATATCATTTGTTGTGAAGTGATCATTTTGTAGACTTTTTTAAGAAAAAAATGTTAGTTCTGTTGTTTCTGAACAAAAAGTTGTATTATAATAAAGTGTTTTCTGTTTACCTATAAACTTTGACCAAATTCTGTCCTGGGTTTTAGCTAATTAATAATTCAAAGGAAAATCACAAAACACTTAAAGGTCATGAAAATTCATTCAAATTTAGTAATTTGATGATACATCCACCTTAATTATTAAAAAAAAATGCAAGTTAGGTTAATTGGCATCAAACTGGGGATTATAAATTGTCCTTAGGTATGACTGTGAGAGTGAATGGTTGTCTGTCTCTCTGTGTTGGCCCTGCGATGGACTGGCGATCTGTCCAGGGTGTACCCTGTCTCTCGCCCAAAGATGCTGGGATAGGCTCCAGCCCCCCGCGACCCGAAAAGGATTAAGTGGTAGAAGATGGATGGATGGATGAAGATAGATGGATAGATGGATGGTATCGGTATCGGATCAGTATCGGTGATACTGGCCCTGTATTTACTTGGTATCGGATCGATACCAAATCTTGCGGTATCCCACACAACTACTGCTCATTATAATTTGATATGATGAAATAATTCTCCCACACAGCAGGTTTCTCTGCTGCCCAAACTCAGAGCTGTTGTAGGATCAGAGTACTGATAGAAAAATTCCATTTAAAAACTCCAGTACAGTCACGTTCAAATTGATAAATACTGATCTGCACGTTGAAATGATTGTACAACCAATTTTCTGTCTTACACATGTTTGATAAATGAGGGCCACTGACCCTCAGTTGGGTCTGCATCCAAGTTGTTCTCAAGGTCAAAGGTCACAAGATCTGGGCACTTATGTGATTTCAGAAAACTCACTACTTCTACTAGGCAATTGCCACATTGGTGACCAAACTCACTCACAAGGATCCTCAGGAGGGTCTGCATCCATATTGTCAAGTCACTGTCAAGGTCAAAGGTCAGGAGATCTGGGCACTTACATGATTTTAGAAAAATCACTACTCTTCCTAGGCAGTAACCTCAATTCTCATGAAACTCACTGACAGTGACCCTTAGGTAGGTCTGCATCCAGATTGAGATCAAGGTCATTGTCAAAGGTCAGAAGATCTGGGTATTTATGATTTCTCAAAAAAAACGTTACTCCTTCTAGGCCACTGACCTTGACTTTATGCACATCCTAAATGGGTCTGTATCAAGGTTGTGCTTACTATCAAGGTCAGTGGTCAGGAGATCTGAGCACCCCCGGGTGATCTCGTCAGGCCGGAATGAGCTACTCCCTCATTGAATTTCTGGTTTTCTTCCCCAGATGACGTGGCTCACTTCCGTCCCCGTGGTTCTGTGGTTCTGAAGACGGGAAGGGAGCCCAGTGTTTCTCTGAGTCAGAACCAGCTGACGGAAGAGGACCGGGTCAGACTGAAGGTGACCATGTGATCATTGTTGTTTCCATGACAATGTTCAGTATCAGGACTACCCTGAGGAGAATAAAATAATCAAACCTCCTGTTTTATAGGTACAGTGCATCCGGAAAGTATTCACAGTGCTTCACTTTTTCCACATTTTGTTATGTTACAGCCTTATTCCAAAATTGATTAAATTCTTTTTTTCCATCAAAATTCTACACACAATACCCCATAGAGACGATGTGAAAAAAGGGTTTTTTTTTAGATTGTTTTCAAATTTATTAAAAATTTTTAAAAAACTAATAAATCACATGTACATAAATATTCACAGCTTTTGCTCCATACTTTGTTGCTGCACCTTTGGCAGCAATTACAGCCTGAAGTCTTTTTGAATATGATGCCACAAGCTTGGCACACCTATCTTTGGGCAGTTTGGCCCATTCCTCTTTGCAGCACCTCTCAAGCTCCATCAGGTTGGATGGGATGCGTTGCTGCACAGCCATTTTCAGATCTCTTCAGAGATGTTCAATTGGATTCAAGTCTGGGCTCTGGCTGGGCCACTCAAGGACATTCACAGAGTTGTCCTGAAACCACTCCTTTGATATCTTGGCTGTGTGCTTAGGGTCGGTGTTCTGCTGAAAGATGAACCGTCGCCCCAGTCTGAAGTCAAGAGCGCTCTGGAGCAGGTTTTCATCCAGGATGTCTCTGTACATTGCTGCATTCATTTTTCCCTCTATCCTGACTAGTCTCCCAGTTCCTGCCACTGAAAAACATCCCCACAGCATGATGCTGCCACCACCATACTTCACTGTAAGGATGGTATTTGCCTGGTGATGAGCAGTGCCTGGTTTCCTCCAAATATGACGCCTGGCATTAAACAGTTCAATCTTTGTCTCATCAGACCAGAGAATTTTGTTTCTCATGGTCTGAGAGTCCTTCAGGTGCCTTTTGACAAACTCCAGGCGGGCTGCCATGTGTCTTTTACAAAGGAGTGGCTTTCTTCTGGTCACTCCACCATACAGTCCTGATTGGTGGATTGCTGCAGAGATGGTTGTCCTTCTGGAAGGTTCTCCTCTCTCCAAAAAGGAATGCTGGAGCTCTGACAGTGACGATCGAGTTCTTGGTCACCTCCCTGACTAAGGCCCTTCTCCCCCAATCGCTCAGTTTAGACAACTGGCCAGCTCTAGGAAGAGTCCTGGTGGTTCTGAACTTTTTCCATTTACGAATGATGGAGGCCACTGTGCTCATTGGGACCTTCAAAGCAACAGAAATGTTTCTGTACCCTTCCCCAGATTTGTGCCTCCAGACAGTCCTGTCCTAGAGGTCTACAGACTATTCCTTTGACTTCATGCTTGGTTTGTGCTCTGACATGCAGTGTCAACTGTGGGACCTTATATAGACAGGTGTGTGCCTTTCCAAATCATGACTAATCAACTGAATTTACCACAGATGGACTCCAATTAAGCTGTAGAAACATCTCAAGGATGATCAGTGGAAACAGGATGAACCTGAGCTCAATTTTAAGCTTTATGGCAAAGGCTGTGAGTACTTATGTACATGTGATTTCTTAGTTTTTTATTTTTAATAAATTTGCAAAACTCTTTTAAAAAAAAAAAAAAACTTTCTTCACGTTGTCATTATGGGGTATTGTGTGTAGAATCTTGAGGAAAAAAATGAGTTTAATCCATTTTACAATAAGGTTGCAATATAACAAAATGTGAAAAAAATGACGCACTGAATACTTTCTGGATGCACTGTACAGTTAGTTAAAGCGTTAACTGATAGTTCTGATCTGAGTATTAAATAAACCAGAATTTTGACATTCAGACTATAATGAAATTAATGAGGCATTTTTACAACAGGAAGTGGCGGCAGTGGACGGTCTCTACAGGATCAGAGTTCCCAGAGTCTCACTGCAGACAGAGAGACAGATGGACAGACATACGGATGGATTCCTGACAGCCTTCGTCAGAGCTGTGAGTGACTGAGAAAGACTTTTAGCCCCTTGCACTCTGGTCAATTTCCCTAAAAACGCCAAAAAATAACGTGCCCAAAGTAAATCAAAAGCTGTTCTTCAACCCTTTGCAGCATCTTCATGAGGTTGGTCTCATTTAAAAGAAAACACTTTGAATTTTTTGGCAAAACAGTCATAATCTCTCTAAGTGCTCCGGCCACTGAGTAACAGTCATCTAAACATACTGAACTTGAAGAAAATAAAATTCGCCTGGGTGTTTTTTTGGATACAAATGCTTGCAAATAACACACAGCTTCAGATCCGGGCTGGTGTGTTATCCAGCTGTTATCCAGCTGAGGTCAAAATTTTGTAACAATACCACAAAAAATGAATATATTACACAGCTTTGTTCTCAGGTAGTTCCCAGGCGTTTTTGAACTGTGCCAAATTGTGCCAAATGGCACAGTTTGGAAAAACGTCTGTAACTTTTGAATGATTCAATATAGAAGCTTCATCTTGGGCTCTAATGAAAGGTGACACTCAGGGCTGTGTGTGTGTGTGCGTGTGTGTGTGGGGGGGGGGGGGGGTTTATTCATTCATTCATGAATGAATGAACAAACAAGCCCCCACACACAAAGAAGCATGCCACGTAAAAAATGTGTGGCTTTTTTTTTTTTTTTTTTTACAACAAAAAATAACCTACAGTGCACTAAAAATTATTCTAAAATATTTGTAATGTAGAAGATAACAACTCCCACCCCCCACCCCCCCGCTACAGAGGACGGACATCGGCCATCGCTACATGACTGAACAGTCATGTGGCGATGTGGCGACCGCGGCGCACAGTCCCCGCGGTCACCCCCCCCCCCTCGCTACAGAAGAGTAGCGGGGGGGGGGGGCGTTCACGGTCCGGACGCGGCGCACGAACCGTGTACCGCGGCGCATGGACTTCAGACTTCGTGCGCCGCACAGTTGTAATTTACCAATCGGTCAAAAGTCATTTTTGATTACAATTTTCAGGGATAAAGAATAATTTAGCTTATAACACTTACCTGTTCACAACAGCAGCGTAGCTGGCGAACTTCACTTCCTCATTGTCAGACGAACATGAAGCTGGTCCGCTTATTACGGACTCGTGGTTCTGGTCTCGCGACCCGGTCAAAACATAATTCCATTATTGCGGTTTTGCGCTTCCATGATTGCGGTTTTGGCGAACGATTTTTCAAAACAAATAACAGTAGTAAGAAAAATAGACTGGCGAACGCGTGTATGTCACCCAGCCTTCGTCGTCGGCCTCCGTCGATCTATGATGACCATGGAAGAGAATCCTAAACGTCTACTCTGCTGGGACAGCATCGCCTGTGGCTGAACAGGCCGATGCGCGAAGTCCCTGTCACACAGGTCACACTTGTGGGTGGTCTCCGTGCTGCTGGGTCTGTGGCGGTTCTTCCTGCGGGTCCTTTTTTCATCTGCTGCAGCAGTCAGTCTCTCTTCACCCAGCCTTACACAAAACAGCTTTCGAACTTCTGTGCTTTAATTGGCTGGCTGCATTCACAGCCGTTAGTAGGCGGGTCCTTCTTGCTAGGTTTTCAGTCATTGGTTCTTCAAGGTTTCAGAAACCCAATTCAAGGCTCTTATTAGTCGAATGAGAGGTCAATCATATCTTATCTGTTTGCGGCTGTGTCTGTAGTGGAAGAACGGAAATGCAGCTTTTTTTTCAGTGCCTCCTAGGACGCAGAGACGTGCCCGCCCGCGGTACACCAGAGTGCAACAGGTTAAGAAAAAGTGGGTTTTAATTAATTAATCAGACTGATTAACCCAGTCATTCTCTATTCAGATGAATTCATACCGAGTAACAGAATCAGACATCCTGATTGTTTTTTTTTCTTTTCTTTTTATTTATGGCAATCAGCAGCTCCTTAAAAAATGTTAAATTGTTCCTCCAAAATCAAAGCCTTAAAAATTAAAACTGAATAATGATTGAAAGTCCAAGCCCAAATATCTCCCCCCACAAAAAAAAAGAAGCATCCAATCACAGCTACTCCAGTGTTCCACAGGCTTCATGGTTTCTGTGGAAATTATTAATATTTCATCATGGCTGCAGATTTGATTATATTTTTCCCTCACCATGTTAATGTGAAAATATTCATATATTAGTCTAATTTACTGTGTTGTAGAACTTATTATTTTGGTGAATGTTTGTCTCAGTAAAAGTCTAACCCCACCCCCCATGTCTCCCCCTCTAGTGCGCCATGGTGGAGTCCCACCTGAGCGACGTCATCACGCTCCACACAGACATCTCTGGGTTCCTGATTGGCGTTTCCATAGTAACATTTCCTGGAGCCTGTCAGGGCTCTGAGGTGGAGGATGAGGTCGACCTGGAAGTTTTCAACACCACGCTGACCGTCATGGCTCCAGTTAATGCCCCCGGGTCAGTTCTCCTCATTTACCAGCCGTCACGTTAGGGTTGTTTTACATGAACCTGATTGGTCATTAGTTTGTGAGGAAAAACAATACATTAATGAGGAGAAAGTCACACATTTATAAGTGAAAAGAGGTGAAAATGTCAAGAAAAATCTAAAATGTTTGATGGGAAAGTTTCATAGTTCAGGGTAAAAAATGAACTGTTCATAATATTGTTACAGACGTGGACAAAATTGTTGGTACCCCTCTGTTAATGAAAGAAAAACCCACAATGGTCACAGAAATAAATTGAATCTGACAAAAGTGGTAATAAATAAAAATTCTATGAAAATTAACCATTGAAAATCAGACAATGCTTTTGAATTGTGGTTCAACAGAATTATTTTAAAAAACAAACTCATGAAACAGGCCTGGACAAAAATGATGGTACCCTTAACTTAATATTTTGTTGCACAACGTTTTGAGGCAATCACTGCAATCAAACAATTTCTGTAACTGTCAATGAGACTTCTGCACCTCTCAGCAGGCATTTTGGCCCACTCCTCATGAGCAAACTGCTCCAGTTGTCTCAGGTTTGAAGGGTGCTTTCTCCAGACGGCATGCTTCAGCTCCTTCTACAGATGTTCAATAGGATTTAGATCAGGGCTCATAGAAGGCCACTTTAGAATAGTCCAATGTTTCACTCTTAGCTGTTCTTGGGTGTTTTTAGCTGTGTGTTTTGGGTAATTATCCTGTTGCAAGACCCATGACCTGCGACTGAGACCAAGCTGTCTGACACTGGGCAGCACATTTCTCTCTAGAATACCTTGATAGTCTTGAGATTTCATTGTACCCTGCACAGATTCAAGACACCCTGTGCCAGATGCAGCAAAGCAGCCCCAGAACATAACAGAACCTCCTCTATGTTTCACAGTAGGGACAGTGTTCTTTTCTTGGTATGCTTCATTTTTGTGTCTGAACATAGAGCTGATGTGCCTTGCCAAAAAGTTCTAGTTTTGTCTCGTCTGTCCATAGGACATTCTCCCAGAAGCTTTGTAGCTTGTCAACATGCAGTTTGGCAAATTCCAGTCTGGCTTTTTTATGATTTGTTTTCAACAGTGGTGCCCTCCTTGGTCGTCTCCCATGAAGTCCACTTTGGCTCAAACAACGACGGATGGTGCGATCTGACACTGATGTACCTTGACCTTGGAGTTCACCATGAATGTGTTTAGAGGTTGTTCTGGGCTCTTTTGTTTCCATTCTTCATCAAGTTTCCTCCTGCGGCCACGTCCAGGGAGGTTGGCTACAGTGCCGTGGATCTTAAATTTCTGAATAATATGTGCAACTGTAGTCACAGGAACATCAAGCTGCTTGGAGATGGTCTTATAGCCTTTACCTTTAACATGCTTGTCTATAATTTTCTTTCTAATCTCCTGAGACAACTCTCTCCTTTGCTTCCTCTGGTCCATGTTTAGTGTGGTACACACCATGTCAACAAACAGCACAGTGACTACTTGTCACCCTTTAAATAGGCCGACTGACTGATTACAAGTTTGTAGACACCTGTGATGTTAATTAGAGGACACATCTTGGTTGAACATGTCCCTATGGTCACATTTTTCAATCTTTTCTAGGGGTACCATCATTTTTGTCCAGGCCTGTTTCATGAGTTTGTTTTTTAAAATAATTCTTTGAACCACAATTCAAAAGCATCGTCTGATTTTCATTGGTTAATTTTCATAGAATTTTTATTAATTACCACTTTTGTCAGGTTCAAGTTATTTCTGTGACCATTGTGGGTTTTTCTTTCATTAACAGAGGGGTACCAAAAATTTTGTTCACGTGTGCAAGTTAATCCCTTCCACAGCATGTGGAACACCCTGGGGTATATGGGGCAGCGCCTATCTCTGTTTCTCTGATCCTAGGCCACACAGCTACTGTAAGTAGTGAAAGCTGCAGTGGGGGATTAGTCCTCTGGTAGCTCTGTGCGTTAACTTTCCTTTCCCCGTTCTGTTATGCTGAGCACCAAGCTAGAAGGTGGAAAATACCATTTTTGGTACTTTGGTCTTTGGTATGACCTGGCCTTGAACCCAAGACCTCCCGGTTGTGGGACGGATGCTCTACCTCTAAGCCACCACTCCAGTGTTAATATTGACAGAGCATTTCATTCTGATAACTGATCCACTAGTTTTACATCTATTTTTTCCTTTAAATGAGTCCCATATTTTTGCTATTGTGAATATTAATAATAAGTAAATTTCTGTTGTTAATGTGATATGTTGTCATTCAGTCCAGAGACTGCTCTGTTCCTGGAGCGTCTGGAGCAGGAATCAGAGAAAAAGGCAAAGAATCCACAGGAGCAGAAGTCCTTCTTTGCCAAATATGTGAGTATTTCACTGAAAAAAATTTGTAATGATGATTTCTATGGTTGTTTTCGTTAAAATGAAGTAAACGGTAAGATTGTGGTTATAGTCAGTGGGTGATTTATTTTTTTTAACAAGGGGGATGGTGGCTGTTCACAAATTTAGCATAACGTACAAATGTAAATTATGTACAAATTTGCCAGAATAAAGGAGCAAAAAATATGATAAAAGAAGCCAATTTGAAAATTCATAAGTTGAGAATTACAATTTTAATTACATACAATAAAAATTTAACCAGTATCTAGATGAAAGTTGCAAATTTTTGAAGAGAAAGTTGAGTAGTTACAGGAAAAATTTTGAAAATTTACAAGAAAAAAAAATAGCAAATTTCCAGGAAAAAAGTTGCAAATTTATGAGAAAAAAAGTTGTAATTTTTTGAGAAAAAGGGTGCAAATTTACAGGAAATAAGTAGGAAATTTTTGAGACAAAAGTTGCAGATTTTTCAGAAAAAGTTTAAAATTTATGAGGGGAAAAAAGTTGCAACTTTACAGGGAAGAAGTTGCAAATCTAAGAGAAAAAAGTTACAAATATACTGGAAAAAAGTTGCAAGTTTATAAGAAAAAAGTTGAAAATTTACAAGAGAATAATCACAAATTTATGAGGAAAAAAGTTGCAAATTTACAGGAAAAAATTAGCACATTATGAGAAAAGAAGTTGCAAATTTATAAGTTGTTTTTTTTTCATTTCTGCTTCAGATGGTTCTTCAAAGTCATTTTATTCTGTTATGTAACAGATATCAACACTGGGGGGGTTGGATGACGCGCCTGCGCGGTAGTATCACAAGGCTACTTTAAGACAACGTAGCAAACACACAATGTCGCAGCTGCACCGTTTCAGCTTGTTGAAAGTGGAGATTTGAAACTGTCTCCCAGTTTTTAAACTCTGTTGAAGGCAAGTAAAACCACAGTTATGAGAAAATTACCGTGATGCTTTTCCAAATATTTTTGTCATGTTTGGTGCACATTTAGAGCAGCAAAAAACGGTAAAAACTGAAAATGAAATGAAGCGAAAGTGCGGATTCAAAACATGTTTGTTGATAGACCCTGTATGCACGGAGAAATGGTTTTAATTTTATAGTACAGGAATAGTTACCCGTGTGTAAAGGTGGGATGGGCAGGTCAGGTGTTTCTTTCCATGTATTTGTTATTTTTTGTCATTTTACTTGACTTGATTTTACAAAACAGAAAAAAATGGTCAGATCAGCGATAATGACGTATCGTCACATGGGGTGATGTGTGCCGCACTGCATTTCCAGGACATTTAAATTTTAAATCTCTCTCTTTCTCTAAATAAATATATATATAATATCATATGCTGTATATATACAGTGTGTCCAGAAAGTATTCACAGCGCTTCACTTTTTCCACATTTTGTCATGTTACAGCCTTATTCCAAAATGGATTAAATTCATTTTTTTCCTCAAAATTCAACACACAATACCCCATAATGATAACGTGAAAAGTTTTGGGAGATTTTTGCAAATTTATTAAAAATCAAAAACTAACAAATCACATGTATATAAGTATTCAGTATTCACAAGTATTCAGTATTGATGCTGCCACCACCATGCTTCACTGTAGGGATGGTATTTGCCTGGTGATGAGTGGTGCCTGGTTTCCTCCAAACATCACATCTGGCATTCATACCAGAGTTCAATCTTTGTCTCATCAAACCAGAGAATGTTGTTTCTCATGGTCTGAGAGTCCTTCAGGTACCTTTTGGCAAACTCCAGGTGGGCTGCCATGTGCCTTTTACTAAGGAGTGGCTTCCGTCTGGTCACTCTACCATACAGGCCTGATTGGTGGATTGCCGCAGAGATGGTTGTCCTTCTGGAAGGTTTTCCTCTCTCCACAGAGGGACGCTGGAGCTCTCACAGAGTGACCATCGGGTTCTTGGTCACCTCCCTGACTAAGGCCCTTCTCCCCCGATTGCTCAGTTTAGACAGCTGGCCAGCTTTAGGAAGAGTACTGGTGGTTCCAAACTTCTTCCATTTACAGATGATGAGGCCACTGTGCTCACTGGGACCTTCAAAACAGCAGAAATTTTTCTGTACCCTTCCCCAGATTTGTGCCTCGGGACAATCCTGTCTCGGAGGTCAACAGACAATTCCTTTGACTTCATGCTTGGTTTGTGCTCTGACATGAACTGTCAACTGTGGGACCTTATATAGACAGGTGTGTGCCTTTCCAAATCATGTCCAATCAACTGAATTTTCCACAGGTGGACTCCAGTTAAGCTGTAGAAACATCAAGATGATCAGCAGAAACAGGATGCACCTGAGCTCAATTTTGAGCTTCATGGCAAAGGCTGTGAATACTTATGTACATGTGATTTCTTAGTTTTTATTTTTAATAAATTTGCAAAAATCTCAAACTTTTTTCACGTTGTTATTATGGGGTATTGTGTGTAGAATCTTGAGGGGAAAAAAGTGAATTTAATCCATTTTGGAATAAGGCTGTAACATAACAAAATGTGGAAAAAGTGAAACACTGTGAAGACTTTCCGGATGCACTGTAGATATAGATATGATAATATAAATATATTACATATATTTGTCGTTTTACAAAACAGAAAAAAGTGGTCAGATCAGCTGAAAGTATTGTGCACACAAGCTGATGTGCCATCTTGTATCATCTTTTTGTGACACGATTGTTTTGTAAATAGTTGTACAAAAAACACCTGAGCACTGCCTGCATTTTCATGTAAATAGTTATGTATAACTTTGTTTGCTAAATTTTTACATAAGTTTTTGAAATTTACAATTTATATTTGCATCCTGAGTTATAAACATGGTTTGTTAGACATGTTTGTGGGTTTCACAGTAAAAAAAAAAATCAAACTTTTTCATACTCACTTTGTTTTTTTGTGTGATTTTAGGTCCAGTGTGTTAATACATTATGCAAAAATGAGAAAATAACTGAATTCACACGTGAGGTTGTGTTGAAACAGATGACACCAAACAAGGCATAGTAAACAGTTTTTAATATGAAAAGTAGTCAAAAACGCCAAGTTACGCCCAGGACCCACAAGAGTTAAAAGGTTTATGACGATATTGTTGGGGACAATTCTGTCTCTTTTCCAGGTTAGGAAGGACATGTCGTCCCCTGGCCCCCAATTTATACCTATAAATGGAGATGGGGGATGACAGGTTAACGGGGGGGTTGCATCTCCCCCACATCCCCCTTCAAATCACCTACTGCTTTTAGTTTAAAAAAAAAAAAACTGTAAAAATAAATGCTCAAGCTGTGGTTCATTCTAAAGGAAACTATTAATCATTTACCATATTTATTTATCTCATAAACAAATCAGCTTCAGTCATACATTATACAGTATAGTGAAAGAGTCACAAATTTACCGTAAAGTCACCACTTACTGGAAAGCATACTTTTACAAGAAAAAATGGTAAGTTAACAGGGAAAACAGAATGTTGTTGCCCATATTTGGTCATGAAGGATAGCCATCAAAGAACTGCTTTGATTTTTTATTTGTTATTTTTCCGGCCTGTTCTCTGCTGTGTTCACTGACCCGTGTTGGCCTGTGTTGCGTTTGCTGACCTGTTTGTCCTGTATTGTTGCCTGTGCTGCGTTCACTGACGGACGCATATGTCTGGGCTCTGTGTTTCAGTGGTATCTCATACTGGGCGGAGCTATCTTCCTCATGGTGTCCAATTCAGGCCAGCCTCCAGCTGGGGGCAGCAGAGAGTAGCGCTGGTTCCTCTGAAGTATAGTCCATGCTTCCTGTCTGACCTTTGACCTTTACCCTCTAAACACTTGGTCCTTCTCTTCCTTTAATGATCTTTTTGTTTCTCTGCCAAACACCAAACACTCGTCAGAATCAACAGTGTTCATCACAGCTCTGTGTCTGTCTGGTATTTGATGTTTCCACTCAGCAGGGTTACTCCTCTGGATTATTATTAACAATAATAATGATTCTGTGCGTCTGCAGGTTATTATAAAGTTTTAAACCTTCATCCAAAATTAAGGCCTTAATTATCCTGAAGTGACACATTTTTAATGACTTGTTCATTATTGTTGTTCACTTCCAGTAAACTTAGCTACTTACAACATGGTAACATTTTATGTTTTGCAAATGCAAATTGTTAAACGGGGTCAGATGTCCTTAAAAATATTTACATTTATTTTCCTTAAACCTGCAGAATCTCTTGATTAACCTGGATTAACTCTCTAACAGGTTGCTATGATACTGGAAAGTAAAAATGGATACCAGTGAAAATATCTTATACTGGGCACCATCTCTGATGAAAAGACAAATGAAGTCAGACATTTACATAATAACAACAAACACTAACATTAATGATGATAACACTGTTTGTGTTATCATCATTAACAGGAGAAAATGTTACTAATTTATGAGGAAAAAAGTTGCTTTTTCCCCCTAATTAAGTTATGGTTTGTTTCGTCTTTTTTTTTCCTCTTGTAAGTTTGTAACTTTTTTTGTAAATTAGCTTTTTGTTAAGTTGCAACTTTTTTCTCAATTTTTAATGTGTTTTTCTGCTTTTATTTCATGTAAATTTGACCTTTTTTTCCCTCTGAATTTTGACTTAAGCGTTTTTGTTAAACTTAACTTGTGGAAACCCTAGTTACTTTGAAAACTTTTGTAAGTCAAAAAATATAAATGTAAACTTTTCTCCAAAATTTGCAACTTTTCTTCATGTAGATTTGTGATGGTTTTCCAGTAGATTTGTGACTTTTTTGTAAATGTGTGAGTGTTTTCCTCATAAATTTGACTTTTTTTCTCTGCCACAGGGTGGGAGTTTTAGGGTGCTTTCACACCTACAGGCTTTAGTTCATTTCAGTCGAACTCAAGTTCGTTTTCTCCGTTAGTCCGGTTTGTTCTGTCTGGTGAGAACAGGATAATCGCACTCAGGTGTGCACCAAAACAACCATGCCAAGACCATACCTGCCAACCACTCCGGTTTTGCCGTAATGGTTCCGGTTTTCAAGACCCCGTTCCGGGTTACGGCTTTATTAATCAAAATTACGGTTTTTCACTAAAAATTCAGTCAAAAATTTTAAATCGTAAAAAAAACCACGAAAGCAATTCCAAACACGAGATCGCTAGGAATCATATCTAAATTTAGAGCATAGTAGCGTCAGTAGCGTTTCTTTTCGTGGTTCGCTGCTACGCTTTACCTGAAGCGTTTGCTAAGCTAACGCTATCGCTATTGAGGGTATTGAGGTTTCTATTCTCGCGCGAAATCCCGGAGAGGCATGCGTCCATGGCGAGATGTAAACACGCTGTAAACTGCTGCAGACGTTCGCACGACTGCACTTCAACCCTGGCAAATGGACCATGGATTATACAATTCAACATAAACATCTAAAGAGACAAAACAAAAGAGAAACATCTAAAGGGAGAATACATTTTATATAATGCCTAAGATTCTGAAGAACATGTGCTGTGTAATTGCAAGCCTTGTCATGCTTGGTGTATCATGTAAACACATAAAATATCTGAGCGATTTTGCCGTCATTACGCACGTGTCTGTTAAACAGTGCTAGTATACCCTGCTGATATTTCTAGTCTTCTAGTTACCTCCGCCAAGGAGGTTATGTGATCATCAGCGTTGGTTTGTCTGTTTGCTTGTTAGCAAGATAACTCAAAAAGTTACTGACGGATTTTCATGAAATTTTCACAGATTGTCAGAAATGGGGTATCCTACAGATGATTAGATTTTGGTGGTGATCCGGATCACCGTCTGGATCCAGGAATTTTTTAAAGGATTCTTTTTTTTTTATTTAACATTGCGAGATAGGGCCATTTTCAATATTTTATTTATGATGTTAAACACTGTATGGAGGGAACTGTGGCGCTTGGTGGAGGTCTGCGCTCTCCGAGTGCTTTTCTAGTATTCATAATACATCACATCTGGCCTATTCAAAGTTCTATGCGTGTTAAGATAGTCTTTTGAATGCAAATTTAATGAATGAATGAATCTTTATTTCGGATAGATTAAAAGTAAAGATTAAAAAGAAACAGAATAATATAACAAAGGCAAAAAAATCCAACAAGGTCAAATTAAACAATAACTCCTCTGATTATACAGTTCAACATAAGTTATCTGAAATGGGTGATGGCTGAAGCCGCAGCTTATATTGCCCACCCATATTCCATCCAAGAATTCAAAAGAAAAACAAAACAAGAGCGATTACAATTCGGAACAAAGCGAAGACAAAATGTGACAAAAAAAAACTAAGTAACAACACAACACAGACTGGATATGACAATCCTGATGTGATTTTACATGTCATCTTGTATATATGTTTGGAGTATTTCTTCCTTTAGTTTTTGTTTAAATTGTCCAAGCGTTGTACATGATTTTAATTCAGGTCCAAAATCGTTCCATAATCTGACTCCTTGTACTGAAACACAGTGTTGCTTGGTGGTAGTTCTCACTGAAGGTTTTTGAAATATACATGTTCCTCTGAAATGATATTGTTTCTCCCTTATTTGGAGCAACCTTTGGATATTTGCGGGCAGTGATAGATTCTTAGCTTTAAACATTATTACTGCAGTTTTAAAGTCAACCAGATCTTTCAACTTGAGAGCTTTTAATTTAAGAAAAAGTGGGTTTGTTGGTTCCCTGTAAGCAGCTTTGTTTATTATTCTAATAGCTCTCTTCTGAAGCATAAAGACTGGATATATGTTTGTTTTATATGTATTTCACCATACTTCAGTACAATATGTCATGTATGGGAGTATTAATGAATGATACAAAGTATATAATGTGGGTTGTTGATTCAGCAAATATTTCGCTCTGTGTAGTATTGCAATTGATTTAGATATTTTACCTTTAATATAATTAATATGTGACTTCTATGTCAAATGCTAATATTTGTTTGACGCTGCGGCCCCTGGACCCCGGCTAGCTACTAGGCTTTTCAGGTTTGAAAGTTGAAGAAATATGAGGTTGTTGGCTACATTCTAACTTGATTTAATGCTAATATTTGTTTGGCATCGGGGGGCTTCGCCCCCCTGAACCTCCCACCAGGACTTTGTCCTGGACCTACCGGGGCCTGCGGCCCCTGGACCCTGGCTAGCTACTAGGCTTTTCAGGTTTGAAAGTTGAAGAAATATGAGGTTGTTAGCTACATTTAACTAGATTTAATGCTAATATTTGTTTGGCAAATATTAGCATTATTATTATTAGCATTAGCATTATTAGCATTAGCATCGGCCCCTGGACCCCGGCTAGCTACTAGGCTTTTCAGGTTTGAAAAGTTGGCAGGTATGCAAGACCACCTGTCTCGATTTGAATCAACTGGTGAACTGAACTCTGGTGCAGTCCTGCAGGTGAGAAAGGGACCGCACTAAAATAGGACCAGCGGCAAGCCATTTTATGCCATTGTACATTTCTGATGGCTCTTCGAAAATATCTGTGGCTGAGCATGTCATGATTCTGGAGGATTAATGAACGTTGGCATGTTATTTTCCTTCAGTAGCCGCACTTCATTTTCAAACTGTACGATTTGCCCAAAGTGCTATATGCACGTACTGTAATAAACGATAACCAGGGTGATGAAAACCCCCGTAGATTACAATTACGATTTGATTATTTTCTCCCCAGAAATGCATAGTAGTCATCCTACTTCCTGTATTTACCTTTCCTGTTCTCGCAGCAAAAAAAAAAAATCTGACCAGTAAGAACAGAGAATGTTCTGATGTTAGTCTTGCGGGACTTAACGTAACAGAATTTGACCCACTTGAATTTTTGCCTCTGTGAAAGGGAACCGAACCAAGGAAAAAAATGACACAAAGTAACAAACTTTTCAACTGATTTGGACCAAAGTAAATGAATTTAGGTGTGAAAGCACCCTTAGTTGTGGGTTTTGGTTCTAATTTCAGGTGTTTTACTTTGATAACTTAATTATGTTAACTATTAACCTACTTACCGATTTTATTTATCTAGAAGCAACATGAATTAAAAAAACCAGAACAACCAAATCAAAGCAGGAATGAAGCTTCAGAAAGCTGCTACTGATGGCTGTAAAAACTAGTGTACCTATAAAAAATTAGAATATCATGATTCATAATTTATTTAATTCAGAGGTAAGCCGTATCCATCAACAAAACAAAAGAAAAGCTTGAAATGGCATGATTTATGTGTGATAAATTGAGCTATTTAAATTGAAAACCAAGTTTTTCACCGTTGTATTTTTAAATGCACTAGTACAGAAAAATGAAAATTTTTATCTAACAGGAAAAATCATTGCAGATATGTGGGGGGGGGGAAACTCAGTTTTGAGGAAAAAAGTTAATTTATGAGAAAAAAATTCCCACTTTATTTAAAACTTGCTAATTTATGAGAAAAAAATCACTACATTGCAAAGAGTTGCTAATTTGTCAGTAAACAGTTACAAATTACATGAAAAGTTGGTCTTCTATGGAAAATGTTGGTAACTTCTGAGACAGTCACACTTTACAAGAACAAAATTGCAAATTACATGAAAAATTCACTAAAATATGAGGGGGGAAACGCAAGTTATCAATTTGTGAATTTCTAAGAAAATCTCCAAACATTTCTGAAGAAACAAACAAAAAGAATAAACCCACTGAGAAGAAAAAATGTAAATAATACCTGGACCACCTCTGGTTCATGTGCCACCATTTGAGCATCCCTGCTGTTTCCTGTGTGGTGATTGGCTAATGAGGGCTGACCATTGAGGACGCAGATTCCAGTGATCTCAGCTGGTGATGGGTGTTTCTCCTCTTTGTTGGTGGTGTTGACTTCCTGTTTGTGTTCTTCTTCAGTGGATGTACATTGTGCCCCTGGTCCTCTTCCTAATGATGTCAGGAGCTCAAGACCAGTCAGGAGCTGGCGGTGGAGGAGGCGGAGCAGCAAATGGTGGAGGACGATGATGGCGGAATGACGGAACAGAAACCTTTTTTTTTTTTTTGTCAAACAGATGGATATAGATGTATGGAGCCCCAGTGATGCATTTTTGATTGTACTGTGATAATAAAGTATTTATTAGTGAAAACTTTAATTTTCCTGATTATTGATTTGAATTTAACCCTGAAACTCACACATTTAACATCAGAAATTTGTTGTTTAATCAACAGACTGAAACATATATGAAGCAAATATTCAAAGTTTATGCAGTTTTATGAGAGAAAACAAATTTACAAGAAAAGCTGCATGGTAACAAGAATCTCCCCAAGTTACAAGAAAAAAAATGCTTTTTAAAGCAAAAAAAAAGTTGTAAATCTACAGTAAAAATTTGATTGAATTGAGTGCCTAGCTTACAAGAAAAAAAGTTGGAAAATCATGAGCGAATTTATCCAATAAACAGGTAATCCACACAAATATATTAGCCATTTTAATGAAAAAAAATTGTAAAGTTAAAAAAATCAATCCCAATTTAAGAGCTAATTAACAGAAAAGCTTTTTTTAAATGTTTTGACAAAAGTAGATTACAGGTTTGGAGGGAAAATGGCCACCACAGATGTTTCACATTTACGTAAAAAAAAATTACCTCAAAAAAGTATCTGTTAGTGTGTTTGTGTTGGTGTCTGGTAGTGTTGATGGTTGTGTGGATTATAAGTTTGTATGTCACAACACATCAGGGATCAAATACTACCGCACCGTTTTACACCCAGCTGAAGGAGCCTCATCACAACAGGCTGTCATTATTGATTTAGCTTTAAATGCTAATGAGCCCCAGTTCACCCTGCCTAAAGCACACTCTTAACTCCACCCTCCATATGTCGGTCACTGCCGAGCTTTGTGGCTGACAATCCCACCATGTAGCTAATGTTAGCTAGTTATAACTCCAGGAGCTAACACAGCCTGAGCTAAGCAAGGCTACATTCACACTGCAGGTCTTAATGCTCAGTTCCGATTTTTTTGCACACTGTGGTGGCACTGAGTGGGGGGTTCTCCACTGAGAGTCGGAAGCCGAGGGGGGGGGGGGGGTGAGGACTGAAGGAGAAGGTGACACCGGGGGGTCTCAGATGTAACAGAAAGGACTAGGCGCACCCCAGGGAGTCAGGAGACACTGGAGTCCGCTAGGGTATGAGAGGGAGTGAGAAGCAGGGTTTGTGTTCTGTAATGTTAATGTGCCAGCCAGGCTTTGTGCACTGCGTGTATTGTCTTTGGCTCCCTGGGTCTCATGGGGCAGAAATAAAGTGGTATAAAAGGAGGCGCCCAGAGAACCCCGGGAAAAGTTTTTTTCTGTGTTTAATGTTGGAAGTTGAATAAAGTTCGAGTGTCGTCCAGCTGGCTGTCTCGTTTGCTTTCATCTTCCACATGACCCATATATCCATCTGTGGGACACATATGTGGGTTTCATATGCTTCACATGTATATTACTGTATGCTTCACGTCTCAGATGAACAAAAGGACTCAGCCTTCTAGGAGATAACAGAAGGATGTGAAATGTGGCCTTTTGTATGCAAAGAGATGGCCTTGGGGGATTTCCTGGCCGCCAGTGGCTTTAGGTGTAGGTGAGAAGACCTGGAAGAAGACGCATTGTGACTTGGGATTAAATACAATGTGACTGTGTGCTTTGATGTCCTGGGGTATAAAGGGACGAATGTCTGAGGGTTTCTTTTTCTTTCTGTTTTTGATGATGTTGGAGAATGGAATAAACCTGACTCGTGAGATAAACTCAGCCTCGTCATTTCCACATTCTCCACACTGGTGACCCTAAGACGTATCATGAGTGAAAGAAATTCTCCCGAGCCAGACTCGTCAGGAGCCAGCCAAACGAATGCAGCCACAGTCCAGCTACCAGACTTCTGGCAGAACAATCCGTGCTCCTGGTTTAACGCGGTCGAGGCGCAGTTCAACCTCCGGAGGATTTCGGTAGACGCCACAAAGTTCTACCATGTGGTTGCAAAGCTGGACAACCACACAGCCCAGCAGATGGAGAGCCTGATCAACCAGCTGCCGGACAGCGACAAGTACGGCGCGTTGAAGGCTGCACTCATCCGGTACTTCACCCCCTCGGTGGAGGAGCGAGCAGAGGGGCTCCTGGCGCTGACTGAATTTGAAAGCGACAGGCCTGCGGACCTGATGGAGAAGCTGTTGAGGTTGAAAGACTCTGACGATGATCACTTCATCTTCACCCACCTTTTCCTTAGGACTCTACCGTCAGCGGTGAGAGTGACCCTGGCCAGTTCACCACTGTTGGCCCGACGAGACTACCGCGAGCTGGGCCAGGAGGCACAGCGACTCGTCAACGCCAATAAATGGCGCGCGGCCACGGCCGCGGCAGCAGAGCTCGGCGCAACCTCCGGAGATGGCAGGGGGCCAGAGGCAGCAGTACCAGACTCACCGACGACGGCGGCGGCACGGGCCAAGAAACATGGAGCAGACGACGTCCTTTGTTTCTACCATCACCGCTTCGCAGAGAGGGCACGCAAATGTATACCACCGTGCCATTTCAAGCGCTCGGGAAACGCCAAGACCGGGGGTTGGTAGCAGCTGCGGCCCTCGGGGAGGAGAACAAGCTGCTCTACTTGAAAGATGCGCGCTCGGGGAGGCATTTCCTCGTGGACACAGGCTCCCAGCTGAGTTTCACCACACCTTCCTCCGCTGACCGGCTGGCGCCTTCCAGTGGTCCCGGGGTGTCAGCAACGAACGGCTCGGCGATTAAGACCTTTGGTGAAAGGACTCTGCTTCTGTCCCTACACGGCCGTACATTTGAGTGGACTTTCGTCATAGCTGCAGTCAATTTCAATATGTTAGGGGCGGATTTTCTGTGCTCACATGGTTTGTTGGTTGATCTTGCTAACAGGCGCCTGGTTAATGCACTCTCTTTTTATTCTATCCCCTGTACAGCTCGAGTGGCCCCGCCAACAGCACAAGCCAACGCCACAGCTGCAAGTGGTAAGTTCCACACACTGCTCACTCAGTTCCCAGCACTCACGGTCCCAACATTTTCGGCGACCGTGGCTAAACACGGTGTGATATCCTACCGTGTAGCAATGATCACACTTGAGTTATTTCTTTGGCTAACTCTGCCATTTATTCTGCAACACACATATATAACTGAACATGGATTCTGCGCGGGGTTTTCACACTCTTGTTCTAATGTGTCCCCTTAATAGTAGTGCTGAACAATACAGGTAGTTCCCCCTAGAGGCATGTGCCAGTAATATTTTAAATTAGACTTGCAGTCTACCACATCCCTCCCCTCTAGATTAAACTACTTTTAATTACACTAGCCAATTATGCTAGACATCCTGGAACTCCCATTTAACCCTAAACAATCACAGTTACTTTTAACTTCTTAAACACATGTGCCATACACATAATTTCTTTCTCTTTTTTTTTTTTTACATGTATAACACACATAACAGTCTAACTGGGGATTTGGTTTGACTACCGCATCCCAGTGAGGTTCCAGGACGCATTCTTGTCCTGTGGCTGGGGAACTCACTACTGACTAAGTATAGTCCTTCAAGTAGTCTGGAGCTTTCCTAGCTCGCTGAGATCTTCTCACGGCGGGTGAGCCAACTGCAGGTGAAGACTCAGACTGCTCCACTGTTTCGGCTGCTGCAGTGCTGCCCGTAGAATCTGCAGAGACGGTTACCTCAGGTTTCACCTGAAGTGGTGGTTCGTTGATGCTCTCCTCAGGATGGGTGTCAGACAACACCTCTGGTGCCATCGGCAGGGGAATGGAGCTCCTACCACGAACTTGGTCGATGTGTCGCCTCACCACTTGTCCATGGCCTAATGTCACCTTGAATGACACAGGGCCTGTCTTTTCTGTTATTTCTCCTGGTACCCAGGCTGGTCCTGAGCCAAAGTTGCGGGTGTAGACCACGTCTCCTTCTCTCAGTATTCTCTCTCTAGCATGCATGTCATGATAACCTTTTTGTTTCTCTTGTTTGTCATGCACTTTGTTTCTGAAGTCTGGATGTATTAAGTCAAATGTTGACCTCAACTTCCTTCCACACAACAGCTCAGCTGGTGACTTGCCAGTTGTAGATTGGGGTGTTATTCGATAGCTGAACAGAGCTCTCGACATTCGGGTTTCAATAGAGTCTCCTGTCATCTTTTTCATGAGTGACTTGAATGTCTGCACGGCCCTCTCGGCTAAGCCGTTAGAAGAAGGATGGTATGGCGCAGTCGTGATGTGACGTATGCCATTCTTTTCAGAAAACTCTTGGAACTGTTCACTCGTAAAACATGTACCGTTATCTGATACTATGATTTCAGGTAGCCCATGTTGGCTGAAACTCTTTCTAAGACATTCAATGGTAACAGTAGAAGTAGAGCTACTCACAGAATATGCATCGATCCACTTTGAGTATGCGTCAACTATGATCAGGAACATTCTTCCCATCCATGGACCTGCGTAGTCAATGTGAATTCTTCTCCATGGTTTATCTGGAACTTCCCAGGGATGTAGTGGGGCTGCTGGAGGACTGTTCCTGTTCTCCTGGCATGCCGCACATGACTTCACAAGCGCCTCCACCTCTGCATCCATGTTGGGCCACCACATGTAACTCCTCGCCAACGCTTTCATGCGAGTGATGCCAGGGTGTGCTTGGTGTAGTTGTTGCAGTAAGGCATTCCTACCAGGTGGTGGAACAACCACGCGTCCTCCCCACAGGATACAACCTTCCTGGGTGCTGAGCTCATCCTGTCGTCGGGCATAGGGAATGAACTCAGGACTGTTCATCTTCGGCCATCCTCGCAAGATGTATTCTCGCACTCTTGCTAGAACAGGGTCTTTGTCTGTCCACTTCTTTATTTGTTGTGCGTTCACCAGGGGCACGCCGATATCTTCAAACAATAGCACTCTCTCCTCCTCCTCAGGCGTGCTGTCTCTTCCTCCATCCAAGGGTAGCCTACTCATCGCGTCAGCATTCGTATGGTCCCGTCCGGCTTTGTAAACGATGGTGTACTCATACGCTGCTAATGTAACGGCCCATCTCTGAATTCTCTGAGATGTCATCTGGGGTATGGCTCTCATTTCACTGAACAGTGAAATTAGTGGCTTGTGGTCAGTCACTATAGCGAACTGTCTCCCATACAGGTATTTGTGGAACTTTTTTACACCAAATACTACTGCAAGGCCCTCCTTGTCTAGCTGGGAGTAGTTTTTCTCAGCTGCACTAAGAGTTCTTGAGACGAACCCTATGGGTCTCTCTGAGCCATCCTCCATACGATGAGAGAGTACAGCACCCACACCGTAGGGTGATGCGTCACACGCCAGGATGAGTGGTTTGTTTGAATCATAGTGCACTAACACACTACAGGACTGAAGTAGCGCTTTGGACTCTTCAAACGCCTTCTGCTGCTTGACCCCCCATGACCATTTTTCTTCCTTCTTAAGTAAGGTATGTAGTGGTGCCAGCAGCGTGGAGAGCTTTGGGAGGAACCTATGGTAATAGTTCAACAAGCCCAGGTAGGCTTTTAACTCAGTAACATTTTGTGGCTCAGGCGCCTCCGCAATGGCTTCCACTTTGTCTGTTAGAGGGTGTAGACCACTGGCGTTGATCTTGTGGCCTAGGAACACCACCTCTTTTCCCATGAACTCACACTTGCTTCTTTTCAACCTCAGACCGCTTTTCTCCAACCGTTGAAGCACTTCCTCCAGCGTTTTCAGATGTTCTTGTTCATTTGGTCCTGTACAAAGGATGTCATCCAAATAAATGGCAACATT
The DNA here is from genome assembly GCA_020510985.1 of Pholidichthys leucotaenia. NCBI lineage: Eukaryota > Metazoa > Chordata > Actinopteri > Cichliformes > Pholidichthyidae > Pholidichthys > Pholidichthys leucotaenia. Next base: position 238,171,887 of record CM035838.1, on the reverse strand, counting down.
CGGAATTCCACCTAGGATGCCCTCCATAGTTCTCTGGAATATAGCAGGACTGGAAGCTACTCCAAATGGTAAGCGTGTGTAGGTATATAAGCCTTTGTGTGTATTGATGGTTACATACTTTCTTGATTCTTCTTCCAAGACTACTTGTTGGTAGGCGTGACTCATGTCTAATTTCGTGAAGTGTCGGCCGCCGTTCAGCTGTGCGAAGAGGTCCTCCACTTTAGGAATTGGATACTGATCCACCCGTGATGCTCGATTGACAGTGAGTTTGTAATCTCCACATATTCTAATGGAGCCATCCGGCTTTCTCACTGGGACTATGGGCGCCGCCCATTCTGCAACCTGCACTGGCTCAATGATCTTGTCATCCAGCAGCCTCTGTAGCTCGCTTTCGACCAGTGGCTTGACTGCATAGGGTACCGGTCGGGGTTTGCAGAATCGTGGTTGGGCCTCCTTGTCCACATTAATCTTTGCAGTGACACCTTTTAGCTGTCCTACGCCTTCTTTGAACACCTCAGCGTGTCTTTCGAGGATCTCCTCCAGCTGCAATTTGGGCTGAGATTCCACTTTATTCACCAACTGATCCATCATGGCCAGTTCTTGTAGCCAACTTCGCCCTAGTAGATTTGGTCCTTCGCTCCCAACTACTACTACAGGTAAGTCCTTTTCTTTGTTTTCGTGCTGCACCTTCACTTGTGCCATGCCTAGCACGTCTAGCTTCTCTCCTGTGTATGTTTTTAATTTTAATGAACAGGGATTTAATTCTGCTGTGTCTGTTTTCTTCCACAGTTGTGTATATTGCTGTTTACTTAATATGGTTACTCCACAGCCTGTATCAACTTCAAATGTTACTTTCATTCCATTAACATTCATGGTACGCGTGATGGGCGCTACCTTGGTCAGCTCCTCTGACATGTTGTAAATTGTGTGAAAATCCATGTCTTCTGTATCACTTTCTCCCTCCCCTCTCAGTTGATTCGCTCGCTGTTCCTTTCCTGGGCCCTTGTTTTCATACTTTTGCCCATTAACTGTCGCTTTCAGCACCTGTGCGCTGTCCACCTTTATTCTACATGCTTTCTTAATGTGCCCTCGCTTGCCACAATTATGACACAGCTCAGTGGCAAATTTGCACTCGGCGGCATTGTGCTGGCCTTTGCAGCGATAACAACTGGGGAATTTGTGCTGAGTTTTGTCAGTCAACACTTTGTGGACACCTACTTGGGTCTTAGGCACACGAACATGCGTTGCTGTGTCCTCTGTTAGCTTCCCTTGCATTTCTCTCACATCTTTAGATGCTGTTTCCATCGCTTGGCATAATTCCAAAGCCTTCGCAAAAGTGAGTTTTGTTTCAGATAAAAGTCGCCGTTGCATTCGGTCATCATTCACTCCACACACAAGTCTGTCTCTTAACATTTCTTCCAGTGAGTCTTTGTAATCACAGTGCAGTGTTAATTTCTTCAATTCTGCCACATACTCTGCTATGGACTCAGTGTTCCTCCTTATGCGTGAATTAAATTTGAATCGTTGCACGATTTCACTCGGTTTGGGGCTGAAGTGCTTCTGAAGCTCAGCAGTAAGCTGGTCGTACGTTTTATCTTTCGGTAATGCAGGGCTTATTAAATTTCTCAACAAGCTGTAAGTAGTTGCACCAACTCCACTCAACAGTACAGCCTTCCTTTTGTCTGGCTCCTCAATGTCATTAGCTTGGAAGAAAAAGTCCAACATTTCACTATATTCTTCCCATGACTGAGTCGAGTTATCAAAAGGGGTTACCGTTCCGATTACAGCCGCCATTGCTCGTCGTGGTGGGGAAACCTCGTTTTTCCTCCTCTGAACTTGCACTCGAACTACTGGAGTCACTTGAGTTCGCCACACTTGCAATGTTCTCTGTTTCTCGCCGCTGATTTTTTTCTTTTAATCCTCGTCGCCAATTGTGTGATATCCTACCGTGTAGCAATGATCACACTTGAGTTATTTCTTTGGCTAACTCTGCCATTTATTCTGCAACACACATATATAACTGAACATGGATTCTGCGCGGGGTTTTCACACTCTTGTTCTAATGTGTCCCCTTAATAGTAGTGCTGAACAATACAGGTAGTTCCCCCAAGAGGCATGTGCCAGTAATATTTTAAATTAGACTTGCAGTCTACCACACACGGGATGGAACATTTTGTTACTACCACCGGACCGCCCATTTTTGCAAAAGCTCGGCGCTTGGATTCAGCTAAACTGACCATAGCACGCGAGGAGTTCGCCAACCTGGAAAAGTTGGGCATCATCAGGCGTTCGAAAAGCCCATGGGCTTCACCACTTCACATGGTCCCGAAAGCTGATGGCTCGTGGTGACCTTGCGGAGATTTCCGCAGGTTGAACAACGCCACAGCGCACGACCGCTACCCAATCCCGCATATCCAAGATTTTTCAGTTCATTTGAAGGGGGCGAGCGTTTTTTCTAAGATAGACTTGGTACGCGGTTACCACCAGGTCCCAGTGCGCGCTGAGGACATACCCAAAACAGCGGTAATAACTCCGTTCGGGCTATTCGAGCTTTTTGTGCATGCCGTTTGGGCTTAAAGGCGCTGCGCAGATGTTCCAACACATGATGGACACGGTGTTGCGCGATCTCCCCTTCGTGTTCGTCTACCTGGACAACATATTGGTAGCCAGCACGTCCGAAGACGAACACAAAAACCACCTCACGGCAGTTTTCCGGAGGTTGGGAGAGCACGGGTTAATAATCAACCCAGCGAAGTGTCAGTTCGGGGTGACGCAGATTGATTTTTTGGGGCATCGCGTCTCTCCAGAAGGAGCAGTTCCTCTGCCTGACAAAGTGCGCGCAGTAACAAATTTTCCCCAGCCACAAACGATCAAAGCGTTACAGGAGTTTTTGGGAATGGTGAATTTTTATAACCGTTTCCTCCCCCACGCAGCGCAGCTCATGCAACCATTGTATGCTGCACTAAAAAAACAAAAACCCACAAATAAAATCGAATGGTCTCCGGAGCGAGAGCGCGTATTCTCGGAAGTTAAAACAGCCCTGGCAAATGCTGCGTTGTTAGCACATCCAGTCCCAACGGCCCGCATAGCGCTCACTACTGACGCGTCAGATGTGGCCATAGGGGCGGTCGTGGAGCAGTATGTAGCCGGAACTTGGCAACCACTCGCCTTTTTCAGCAGGACCTTGCGCGATAGTGAACGAAAATACAGCGCATTCGACAGGGAGTTGTTAGCTCTCCACTTGGCCATTCGCCACTTCCAGTTCTGGCTGGAAGGACGCCGTTTCACCGCGTTCGTGTACCACAAGCCGCTGACTTTCGCGATGGCCAAGGTTTCAGAACTGTGGTCGGGCCGGCAGCAGAGACAGCTAGCCGCGATCTCAGAGTTTACTACCGATATCCAGCATGTGGCGGGTAAACTTAATGTAGTGGCAGACTGCCTTTCGCGCGCCGTGGCAGCTCCAGCCCGCGTAGGGGTAGATTTTGCAGCCATGGCCGCGGATCGGGTTAGCGACGCAGAAGTGCGCGCGGCCCCAGTCCACGTAGGGATAGATTATGCAGCCATGGCCGCGGATCAGGTTAGCGACGCGGACGTGCGCGTGCTCCAGTCTGGACCAACAGGGTTAAGGCTGGAGAACAGGGTGCTGCAAGACGGTATGCCCCCCCTAATCTGCGATGTCTCCACTGGGCGACCGCGTCCTGTGGTACTGGCCGCGTGGCACCGCCGCGTTTTTGACTCGATCCATTCTCTGGCGCACTCGGGATTGCGCGCGTCGGTCAAAATGGTGGGAGAGAATTCATATGGCCGAGCCTGCGCAAACAAGTTAGAGAGTGGGCGGCAGCCTGCATGGCTTGTCAACGAGCCAAGGTACACAAACACATGAGAGCTCCCTTGGAGCCGTTTCACATCCCAGCTAAGAGGTTTGATCATGTTCACGTGGACCTTGTAGGCCCCCTCCCGCCCTCACAGGGGTGCACTCATCTTCTGACAATGGTTGACCGCACCACGCGCTGGCCGGAAGTGGTCCCACTGTCATCAACCACAGCCGAGGAGGTGGCGCGCGCGTTTTTAACGGCATGGGTAGCGCGTTTTGGAGTTCCGTTGGACATTACGTCCGACAGAGGCCCTCAATTTGTTTCCGAACTTTGGTCAGCGATGGCCCGCAGCCTGGGGGCAACGATCCACTGCACGACCGCATACAATCCGCAGGCTAACGGGTTATGCAAACGTTTTCACAGGTCATTGAAGGCGGCCTTCAGAGCGTCGCTTACGGATGCAAATTGGGTGGACAAGCTACCATGGGTTTTATTGGGGTTGCGTTCTGCACCTAAAGAGGATTTAGAAGCCTCCCCGGCTGAGCTAGTTTTCACACAGCCACTTCGGCTGCCCGGGGAATTTCTCCCAGATAATCCAGCGCCAGAGTGCTCCCCAGCTCAGCGGTTGCAGAGTAGCACGGAATCGAGCACGCTGCCTGGCCCCGTTCACCACAGTTTTCCGCGCGTTTTTGTGCCTAAGGCTTTAAAAAATGCGGAGTTTGTTTTTGTCAGACACGATGCCCATCGCCCATCGTTGCGACCACCTTATGATGGACCATTTAGAGTGCTGGAGACAGGAGATAAGCATTTTTTGCTCGATTTGGGGGGCAGAAAAGAAATGATTGGCATAAACAGGCTCAAACCCGCTTTTGTGGTGGCTGACGAAGGTGTGCAGTTGGCCAGGGCCCCTCGGCGCAGCAGACCCCCTAGGGAGCATCCCCCAGAGCTCCCACAGGGATTGACTAACAGTTCTCATCCTCAGACAGCAGCTCCCCAGCAGGAGGGCACCGCGGAGGTGGTAAAGCCCGCTTACAGCAGATATGGGAGAAGACTGAGGCCCAAGCAGCATGTGGACTGATGTGTGTGATTTTATCATGACATGCAGACTGTTATTACGTTGTTCCATCTTAGACGTTTGGGGGGGGGGGGGTCATGTGGGACACATATGTGGGTTTCATATGCTTCACATGTATATTACTGTATGCTTACTGTATGCTTCACGTCTCAGATGAACAAAAGGACTGAGCCTTCTAGGAGATAACAGAAGGATGTGAAATGTGGCCTTTTGTATGCAAAGAGATGGCCTTGGGGGATTTCCTGGTCGCCAGTGGCTTTAGGTGGAGGTGAGAAGACCTGGAAGAAGACGCATTGTGACTTGGGATTAAATACAATGTGACTGTGTGCTTTGATGTCCTGGGGTATAAAGGGACAAATGTCTGGGGATTTCTTTCTCTTTCTGTTTTTGATGATGTTGGAGAATGGAATAAACCTGACTCGTGAGATAAACTCAGCCTCGTCATTTCCACATTCTCCACACATCCATCCATCTTCTTCCGCTTAATCCTTTTCGGGTCGTGGGGGGACTGGTGCCTATCCCAGCATCTTTGGACGAGAGGCAGGGTACACCCTGGACAGATCGCCAGTCCATCGCAGGGCCAACACAGAGAAACAGACAACCATTCACTCTTACGGTCATGCCTATGGACAATTTAGAATCCCCAGTTTGATGCCAATTAACCTGACTTGCTTGTTTTTGGCATGTGGGAGGAAACCAGAGAAATCCCGGCGTAAACCCACGCAGACACAGGGAGAACATGCAAACTCCACACAGATCACTGTTGGTGAGAGACTGGGATCGAACCCAGGATCCCCCGGCCAAGGGTGAGTTGCTGTGCTGCCGCAGTGCTAACCACTCCACCACCCATATATGATTTTTTTTTAATGATAAGTCTGAACAGCACACATCAGAATTTTTTCACACCAGACCCAGGCCACTTTCATATGTGGTCCTAATTCAGATATGTACGTAGCTGCAAATCTCACAAGTGTGAGTACACTAAACTTGGGTTTATTTTTAATAAATGTTATTTTTATTTTTAAAAGGACTTCATTTTTTGGCCCTTTGGGCACTTCTAGGGTGATAATTCTTGGTTTTAACGTTGTAAGTACATCAGAAAACAGGATAAACGTGACTTTGGCCTTTAACCGATAGTTGTATTAGTGTATATTAAAATGTGTTAGCGTGTACATGTGTGTGTTTTCCTGTGTTGTATCTGTGGTTTCTGTGCGTGGCTTTGCGTGTATGCAGAGGCGCTGTGTGCTGGCCAGAAGGTGGCCCCTGAGGGCTGACCAACTTTGAATCACTACAGTCCTGACAGTGTGGAGAGCTTGCAATGACAGTGGTAGGGCTCCACCACCACGTCTCATGTATTATGTAAACAAACGAGAGCAGCTGCATCAGAATGAAGTGAAGTTATCCGTCTGGCAGTGACAAAACAAAGAAAAAAGAGTAAGTGGCCATATCAGTTTTCAGTACTGAAAAAGTTTAATTTTGGTGATAAATGTCCTTCCTCCTTGGTTGTCCATCAATCCGATGATGACCGTCCCTCATGTATTAAGTCCTCTTCTTGTGTGCGCACAGAGATAGCTGTTTAGGCCGATCCTCGATTGGCAGACACGGCTGCAGTAGGGGTAAGGAAACTGCCCAGGTAATGACACCTTTCTTCGTGCCTGTGCTTCAGCTGCATCAGCTCGCTTCTTCTCTTCAAAGTAGTCTCGCGCCTGGGTAGTGAGGGTTCGCCAGCCTGGCCTGTCCATAGCCCACAGCTCTAATTGTTTGGGAAGGATGCCAGCGTGTCTGATGTTGAGCTTCATGCAGTCTTTGAATCTTTTGCGTGGTCTGCCTTGGTTTCGCTTCCCAGAGCAGAGTTTGCAGTACATGAGCTGCTTGGGCAGCCTGTGGCCATCCATCCGGATCACATGACCACCCCATCAGAGCTGCGATGCTGGTCATCTCAGCTCTGTCCAGGATCTCAAGGTTTGTGACCCGGTCTTGCCAGTGAATGTTAATTAATTAATTAATTAATTAAATTAATTAATTAATTAAAATTAAATCACCCTTATTGTCATTCAACCGTACAACCAATCATGTACAGTAGAACGAGATTGTGCTTTACCTATCTACAGTGTCAATCACACACACCCCAAGTGCAGAATCAGAGGGCCGCTGCTATGCAAGGCGCCGCCACAGATTTCCCTCCTCCATACCATTATTGCTGAGCACCAAGCTGGATGGCAGGAAGTTCCACTTTTATATGGTCTTCGGCATGACCCGGCCGGGATTTGAACCCCTGCCTCCCGGGTGTGGGGCAGGTGCTCTACCAACTGAGCCACCACTCCGGTTCATGATCATCCATAGGCTTCTCATGTGGAACTTCTCCATCTGCTTCAGGTGTTTTTTGTACACGGTCCACATCTCACATCTGTAGAGAAGGCTGGTGGGGATAACGGCCCTGTACACTTTGAGCTTCGTGTACAGCTGGATGTTGTGCTGGTTCAGGACGTGAGCGAGAGCTTGACTGGCCTTGCAGATTCTCGCGTTGATCTCCTTATCCAGGCTGCCATCGTTGCTGATGGTGCTGCCAAGGTACTTAAAGTCGTTTACCGTCTTCAGTTGGGTACCCTCGATGGAGATGGAGGGGGGGAGGGACGGTGGAGGCGTGTGCTGGTTGGAACAGTAGCTCTGTCTTGCTGAGGCTGATGGTGAGACCAAAAAGGCAGGAGGCTTCTGCAAACTTATTCACAATGATCTGGAGGTCAAACTCCTTGTGGGCCATGAGGGCACAGTCGTCAGCGAAAAGCGCTTCCAGGACAATCTTTTCTGCGACCTTGGTCTTAGTCTTCAGTCGGCGGAGGTCGAACAGTGAGCCATCAAGTCTGTATGACAAGTATACCCCAAGGTCCAAGTCCCTGATGGCATGGTTGAGGACACAAGAGAAAAAGCGATTGAAGAGGACCAGGGTCAGAATGCACCCCTGCTTGACGCAGTTGCTGATGTTGAATGGCTCCGATGCCTCTCCACCTGAAAGAACCTGCCCAGTTATGTTGCCGTGAAACTGGCGTATGAGGTTTACAAACTTGTCTGGGCATCCAAGCTTGGATAGGATGATCCAGAGGGCCTCCCTGTTCACCGTGTCAAAGGCCTTAGTCAGGTCGATAAAGATCGCATATAAATCCATGTTTTGTTCTAGACATTTCTCCTGCACTTGGCGGACGGAGAAGATAATGTCCACGGTGCTACGGTTTGGGCGGAATCCACACTGTGTTTCTGGCAGGTTCCCTTCAGAGATGTTGTTGATCAGTCGGTTGAGGAGGACCCGGGCCAGTATTTTTCTGGCAATAGATAGAAGGGAGATACTGTACCTCGGTAATTGCCGCAGTCAGACTTGCTACCCTTATTCTTGAACAGGGAGATGACAGTGGCATCCCTGAAGTCTTTGGGCAGTTGTTCTTCATTCCAGATGCTGGTGAGGAGGGAATGGAAGGTTTTGAGGGCCACAGAGCAGTCTGATTTGAATATTTCCGCTGGGATTCCATCCATCCCAGGTGCTTTGCCTGAATTGGTCTGCCTAATCGCGTTCAAGACTTCATCCATTGTAGGGGGGAGGTCGAGGCAGTGGACTGTGGGTTTTTGTGGGATCAGATCAAGGGCATGGGAGTCTACAGTGGAGGGCCTGTTGAGCAGGTAGCTGAAGTGCTCTCTCCATCGCGCATTGATGCTGCTCTTCTCCTTCAGCAGAGTTGAGCCGTCTGCCAACAGGAGTGGAGTAGTACATGGCTTGACAGGTCCATATACTTCCTTGATGACGCTGAAGAACATCTTGGAATTCTGCGTGTCGGCACCTCATCTGCCGCCTTCTCCCACCATTCATTCTGTATCTTTCGCAGCGCTGCTTGTGCCTGTCTCTGGAGGTGCTTGAAGCGATCACGCTTGGAAATGGAAGCGGAGTCATTCTGCCACTCAACAAAGGCCTTCTGCTTGTCATCCAGGAGTGTCTTGATGTTCTCGTCAAACCAGTCCTGGTGCACTCGTTTCCTGGGGCCGATGGTGGTTTTTCCTGACTCCGTCACCAGTGCTCTAAACTGTTCCCACCTTTGTGTCGGACAGCCTGTCAAGGGTCCATGGCCAATCAGTCAGCTGTCCAGATCTTCTGCAAATTCACTACGTCGCTGAGGTTGTTCAAGTTTGGCGACGTTGAACGCTGGCCTGATGACTTTCGGCGTCTTGCAGCAGTGTGTTGGGGCAATGTGCAGGGATAGGATGGATCTGACTAGACGGTGGTCTGTCCAACATTCTGCTCGCGCATGGCCCCGGCGATCCTGACATCATGGATGTCTTTTTGATGGCAAATTTCAAAGTCTGTCAGATGCCACTGCTTGGATCTTGGGTGCATCCGTGTTGTCTTGTATTTGTCGGCTTGCTGGAACAGTGTGTTTGTGATAGCAAGGTGGTTTTTAGCACAACGGCTCAAGAGCATCAAGCCGTTGGAGTTTAATTTTCCAGTGCCGTGTGGCCCCAGCATGCCTTTCCAGTTACAGCAGTCTGTTCCGACTCTGGCATTTAAATCGCCTAGCAGAATGAGTTTGTCATTGGGAGGGGTGTCCTTCACAAGGGTACTGAGCTCCTCATAAAAGGCTTCCTTCAGTTCATCGCTGCTGGTGAGAGTTGCGGTGAACGCGCTGATGAGGGTAATGTGCCGGATACGGTGGAGGAGGAAACAGAGTTTCATCAGCTGTTCATTAACTGAAGTTGGTAGGTCAGGAAGTCGCTTGATAACCGATGTCTTGATGGCCAGTCCTACTCCATGGATCTTCTCTTCATCTTTGGCCTTGCCTTTCCAGAAGAAGGTGTAGCCACCTTTTAGTTCGGCCACAGATCCTTCTTCAGCTAGTCTGGTCTCGCTGAGGGCTGCAATGTCAATGCAGTAGCAGGCCAGTTCCCTTGCAATGAGGGCTGTTCTTCTCTTAGGCCTCGAGGAGGCCTCTGTCCATGTGGAATGTGTACATTCCATGCACCAAGAATTTGTTTCTTTCTTCTTTGGTTTTGACCGCTTGGAGGGTAGAACTGCCAGCAGCGGTATGCTGGCCAGCTGGAAGGGACAAGCATTTATTTGGGACACATTTTCTAGTCCCCTCCCTCATGTGAGGGTGAGCAGTGCTGTCCTAAAGAGGCTGCTCAGTTGTCTGGGGGAACGCCGAACTCCACTGTTGTCCCGGGGTCAGAAGGAGAGCGACTATTGCCCCCAAGCTGCCTGCATGCAGGGTTCAAGCTACAACTGCCAGTGGTCACCTCCACCTGTTGCTTCACTCATTCCCCATTGCTGCAGGACTGTTTTCGATGTAGGGTTGTGAGGACTAACACACACGAGGAAAACCTGTGCGGGAAAGTTTTTTTTAGAAGTGGGAAAGTCGATGCACAGGGGCAATCCCACTCTCTCAGCCTCAAAAGCCAGGATCTGGTGGTATGAAAAGAGCCGTCACGACCAGGGACTTCCTCAGTTGCAGTGGATGACCATGACGTCTATAGTGCCTTGCCGTGCCCTTGCATTCCACAATGCCTGCTGTCACCGCCTTCATGACCGTTGGGACAAAAGATGACCTCATCCGCTCAATCCTCCAACTACAGTCTTCACATGCTTGGGTATGCATACCCTGTTTAACTCACCGGAGGGTTTGAGGCCCGACTGGCTACCCTCACCTGGTTCAGCCCGCCTGCCAAAGCGGTTTACAGGGGTGTAGCTGCTGCGCATGCTACAGCTTCGAGGAGCCACAGGTGAGAGTTGGGTGCCAGGTGGGAACCAATGTAGAATGAGCTGTCCTAAAAGGACATGGCAAGCCCCCCTACAGAGGTACTATCCCTCCCTGACACCCCATGACACCCCCAAATCCACAGGCCCAAATAGGTATAAATGGCACTCTTACAGAAAAATTTGTTATCCAGAGGTTGTAGACAAGGATGTCTGCTATCTCCCTTCTTATTCAATTTGGCAATTGAACCTTTAGCAGAGGCAGTAAGGACCTGTAGACATCTCTGGAATTGAAACAGGTAAAACTGAAAACAGAATTTCGCTATATGCTGATGATATTATTATGTATCTCTGTAAACTACTTCCGGCGCCACACGAGTTGGCCACCCTTTGCAACAGCGGCTCAATTCTGAGTCTCTTTTTCCCTTCCTCTCTCTTTTTGATCCGTTTTTTTCACTCCATTTATATCACGGACACACAGATCGCCCCAAATGTCTCCTGAGCCAGTGGACGGAGCCACTGTTTATAGCAGGAGACGGTACAGCAGTGAAGAGCTGCTAGCACTCAACCGCCACCCAGTGCTAATGGAAAAACTCAGCATACCGAGAGAACTGAGGCGAAAACGCCGCGGCTGCCGGGCTGGAGTAAGGCGGAGGACAAAAAATATAAGGTACAGACCCTCGCTTCCATCTATTGTCATGGGGAATGTACGGTCGTTACTGGGAAAGGTAGATGAGCTAGCGGCTATCTGCCGCTACGATAGCAGATACCGGGAATGCACTCTCCTTTTGTTTTCTGAGATGTGGCTAACTGAACTAGCAGCAGATGCTAACACTGAGCTGGAGGGTTTCCACATGATACGGGCAGACCGAACACCAGACAGTGGCAAAGCAAGGGGCGGTGGAGTGATAATGTATGTTAACAACAACTGGTGCAGACCGGGACATATCACTGTTAAACAACAACACTGCAGCAAAGACAATGAGTTGCTAGCTGTTAGCATGCGGCCTACATATCTCCCGAGAGAATACTCACACGTGATCTGCATTGTTTATGCAAATCCGACGGCGAATGCTGGGACAGCGCGTGACGTCATTCATTCAGTAACCAGCAGGCTGCAGACAGAACACCCAGATGCTCTTCTCCTCATCTCAGGCGATTTCAACCATGTTTCACTATCTCCCATCCTACCCACGTTTACCCAGTATGTCACATGCCACACTAGAGACAATAAAACACTGGACTTATTCTACGCAAACACTAAGGAAGCGTACACCTCATCACAACTCCCCCCACTCGGGAGATCGGATCACAACTTGGTTCATCTCCAGCCGGTGTACAAACCCCTAGTGCACAGACAACCTCCGGCCATGCGCACAATGAAGTTATGGTCTGAGGAGGCAATGGACACTCTAAAGGGCTGTTTTGAAACCACTGCCTGGAAGCAGCTCTGCGATCCACATGGTGAGGACATCGATGGCCTCATTCACACCTTCACGGGCTACCTCAGCTTCTGTGTGGACAAATCCGTTCCCACCAAGACCATACGGTGTTGCTCAAACAACAAACCCTGGATCAACCCTGAGATAAAAACACTTCTGAGAGAGAAGAAGAGGATCTTCAGGTCAGGGAACAGGGAGATGCTGAAGTCTGTACAGAGGGAGCTGAGGAGAAAGATCAGAGAAGGCAAGGACAGCTTCAGGAAGAAGATGGAGGACAAGCTGCAACAGAGCAACATCAGTGGGGTCTGGAGAAACCTCAAAACCATCTCTGGGCTCCAGAATACCTCCCCCCAGGCCACGGGGGGCAGGGAGTGGGCGAACAGTCTGAATCTGTTTTTCAATAGGTTTGACCAACCGCCCTTCCCCCTGACTGCACAACAACCACTGCTGCCTCTAAAGACATCAAGTCCTGCTGCCCACTCCCCACTCCACCAACACCCCCCCCCCCACTCCCAACACACAGCCCCCCATCCTGACCCTGACCAAGACCCAGGTGAGGACGGAGCTGAGGAAGATCAAGGCGAGGAAGGCGACGGGACCGGACGGCATCAGCGCAAAGCTCCTCAAGTCCTGTGCAGACCAGCTGTGTGGGATTGTGGTGTACATCTTGATGAGAGATGAGATGAGATTCAACTTTATTGTCATTACACATGTATGAATACAAGGTAACGAAACGTGACTTAGCATTTGGGCACGCTCTGCAGAGCGCATCCAAGGCCGGGGCAGCCGCTAGGCGCCAGTCATAGTGGGGATAAAGAAAGAAAAAGGGGGGGGGGGGATATGGGATGACACAGTAGGCGAGAGAAAAAAACATGTTTATCAGAATAGCACACAGTGAGTGAGCAGGATTATGATTGCAAGAAAAAAAAACCTCAATGCACATTTAGCAGACAACAATTCAACCACAAAAAAACAAAAGTCAGAGAGGATCAGTGAATGGATGGGTGTAATTCAGTATATGTGAATCAGTGTGTCCGTGTATGTTGAATGCAGGTGGGTGTTTATCAGTTACTGGAGGCAGCAAAATCTCTCCCAGCCGAGATGTTTTGTCTTAGTGTCTGAAACTCGGAAGCATGTCCTTGAGGCATGGCAGATGGAAATTTCCTGAGTCAGTCACATGTCCTTGAGAGTTCAGATGCAGCACACCAGAATGTTTATGAAGAGAAGCACAATCTTCTGTTTTGTCTTAATCCAGGAGGAAAATAGTCAACAGGGCGCCGAATTCAAGGTCTGATAGACACAGATCACTCAGAGCATAGAATTTTTCATCTCTTGCAATCCTGTGTTCATAATTTCCATACATAGGCTTTAAATCCATTCTTTGGAGGGCACCAAAACGACTCCAGATGTTTCCCTTCTAAACATGGGTAAACATGTCCGGTAGAGTCCATCCCTCTACAGTGCATGCCAGATGGTAATTTCCATGTTAGTCATTGCCGTTAGTTAGTGCTCTCCCCCGTCTGGTCGAATTGTTGAAGAAGCAGATACGCCGGGACCGCTTTTGATTAGCTCTTCCAGTTACATTTTCGATACACCAGGAAAACTCCAGAGCCAATCAGCAGAAAATCCTGTGATCGTGAAGCCAAACCAGATAGATGTTTCCACATCATCAGTCGAATCATGCAGACACATGTGTTCCAATCCATGGGTCTGTCCATAGGGGCTTCCCCTGGCCCGAATTTATGTAAAATGTTGTTAATTTTATTAAAGCCGCTCACCAAATCCATTTTTTTCGTTTGGATCAAGATTCAGCCAGAAGAACAGCGACGCAGACAAGACAGCAAGCTGGGATTCTCAGTTAGGGAGGGAAGGAGGGCTTGAAAGAGGGAGCAGAAGAAAAAGTGACTGTTCTCTCTGAAGGGCATCTTCAACCTGAGCCTGAAGCTGGGGAGGGTACCACAGCTGTGGAAAACATCTTGTGTGGTACCTGTATCAAAAACTTCCCACCCCAAAGACCTGAACAGCTACAGACCGGTGGCCTTGACGTCCCACTTGATGAAGACCCTGGAGAGACTGCTTCTTGCTCACCTCCGCCCCCTGGTGGAACCAGCGATGGATCCACTCCAGTTCGGCTACCAGCATGGCATTGGGGTGGAGGATGCGGTGATCTTCCTCCTTCACCGTTCTCTGTCCCACCTGGAGAAGCCCGGGAATGTGGTGAGGATCATGTTCTTTGACTTCTCCAGTGCTTTCAGCACCATCCAACTGATGATCCTGAAGGACAAGCTGCTGTGCGCAGGGGTGGACCAGCACCTGTCATCATGGATCCTGGACTACCTCACGAACCGGCCTCAGTTTGTTAGAACCCGGGACTGCATGTTCGACACGATCATCGGTAGCACGGGGGCCCCCCAGGGAACGGTGCTGGCTCCCTTCCTGTTCACTCTTTATACTGCAGACTTCTCACACAACACAACACACTGCCATCTACAGAAGTTCTCTGACGACTCTGCGATCGTTGGCCTCATCTCCTATGGAGATGAAGCTGAGTACAGAGGGCTTATCCAGGACTTCGTGGACTGGTGCCATTGGAACTGCCTCCAGATCAACGCGAGGAAAACTAAGGAGCTGGTGGTGGACTGCCGCAGGCATGGACAACCCCTCACAGCACCAGTAAATATACAGGGAACAGACATTGAGATGGTGACATCTGTAGTGATACAGAATGGTTTGAATGTATCATGCGCGCATGCGCATGGGAGAGAGATTCTACAAGTAAATGAAGTGAACCTACGCTCTGGTCTCGAGGTCCCTTTATTATATATTTCATTAGGTACACAGTACAATATATGGTGTCAGAAGTCGACGACCCGTCTCTAATATGAAGACAGAAGCTTTAAAAAGCATGTAACCGAAGTTTCCTTCCAGTTGGGCTGTACGCGAGGAAAAAGAAGTTTTGGAGTTCTCGAGCTGAACTAGCGATCATTCCAAGGTAGCCACAACGTGACGAAGACGTCGGAAGGTAATGGATACGTTATTTTGGATAAGCCCGCCCGAGGCATTTGACTTCAGGGATGTCGCTAGTTGGCCAAATTGGATCAGACGTTTTGAAAGATTCCGCATGGCTGCCGGACTCGACCAGAAGAGTCAAGAGTATCAAGTGAACTCGCTAATATACACTATGGGAGACTCGGCAGATGATGTGCTTAACACTTTAGCACTGGCTGAAGCGGACAAGAAAGACTACGAGAAAGTAAGAGACGCTTTTGAAAAACATTTCATCTGTGAACATATCGTGATATACGAGAGAGCTAAGTTTAACAAACGCTGCCAGGAACCTGGTGAATCAGCCGAGGCATTCATCACAGCCGTCCACAAGCTAGCTGAGTATTGTCAGTATGGAATCCTCAAAGAGGAGATGATAAGAGATCGCTTAGTCGTGGGTATTAAAGACCACACGCTTTCAGAGAAGTTACAGCTCGACTCAAAGCTAACTCTAACGAAAGCAATGACGAAAATTCGCCTAAATGAGGAAATTAAAAAGCAACAAACCTCACTGAGACAGACTAGCACGGATGGTGTTGAAGGAGCTAATATGGATGCAGTTAGGTTCAAGCAAAAACAAAAATCGGGTCAACAAGGAAACAAAACAAATCACAGACCAGGTCAGACAAATGCAAAAGACAGATGTGGCAGGTGTGGAAAAGCACATGGAAATTCATTTAAAGAATGTCCTGCTCGCAATGCAGACTGCAAGAAATGTCAGAAAAAGGGGCATTTTGCTGCTTTGTGTAAAACAAAAATGAGAGTGGAGGAACTTCAGCAGAAGGACATGAGTGAAAGTTTGGAGACTTTGTTTTTGGGCACAATGACTACTGCACCTAGTGCAGTGTGGAAGAAATCGATTGGAGTAAATGGCCAGCAGGTAGTGTTCAAGCTCGACACCGGCGCTGCAGTGACAGCCATCCCAAAACACATGTACTCTGAAAAGCTGCACGGGAAACTTTCACCACCAAGCAAAAAACTGTGTGGACCAAGCAATGTTCCTATCGCAGTATAGGGACACTTCACCGCCGACATGAGCTACAAGGGCTCTGTTGTGAAGCAGCAGGTGTATGTTGTCCCAGGGTTAGCTACTCCACTACTTGGCTTGCCAGCCATACAAGACCTCAGCTTGCTTAGTCAAGTAGATACCATTGCAACAGAGAATGCTTATGTGAAGCAATATCCCAGAGTGTTTACTGGTTTAGGGAAGCTAGAGGGTGAATATAGGATTAAATTGAAAGAGAATGCCACTCCATTTGCCCTAGCGGTGCCACGCCACTTGCCTCTGCCATTAAGAGGGAAAGTTCAAGAGGAGCTGAATAGGATGGAGGCAATGGGAGTTATTTCACCCACCGAAGATGCAACTGAGTGGTGCTCCAGAATGGTCGTAGTACCAAAGCCAAACAGACAAATCCGTATATGTGTCGACCTCACCCACCTAAATGAGAACGTGTGCACAGAAAGACACATCCTCCCTGCAGTCGATGAGACGCTCGCTAAACTAGCTGGAGCTAGAATTTTTTCAAAGCTAGATGCCACTGCAGGTTTCTGGCAAATCCCTTTGCATAGGGAATCGTCCCCAGTCACCACCTTCATCACGCCATTCGGGCATTTTTGTTTCAACCGACTTCCTTTTGGAATATCCTCAGCACCAGAGCATTTCCATAAGCGCTTGACACAAATGCTGGATGGCCTGGAAGGAACGGTCTGTCATGCAGATGACATCTTGGTGTTTGGAGCCACACCACAGGAACATGATGAAAGGCTGCATCGAGTGCTGCAACGCCTACAGCAGCGAGGCCTCACCCTGAACGACAAGTGCCAGTTTGCAGTGACTGAGGTGAAATTCCTGGGGCATATCGTCATCGGAGAGGGAATACGGCCAGATCCCGACAAGATCAGGGCCATTGCAGCCATGCCACCACCCAAGGACCTGGCAGACGTCAAAAGATTCATGGGGATGGCGAATTACTTCGGAAAGTTTTCCCCAAACATTGCAGAGATCACAGGACCGATCAGGGACCTCCTGAAAGCTGATAACATGTGGACATGGGGGCCAGCTCAACAGACAGCCTTCGCAAAGGTGAAAGAAGAGCTCAGCTCATCGGCTGTACTTGCCCCATACTGCACTGACAGGCCGACTAGGGTGTCAGCAGATGCATCCTCCTACGGACTGGGGGGTGTTTTGTCACAACTTCAAGCTTCAGGAGAGTGGAGGCCAGTGGCCTTTATTTCCCGCAGTGTGACAGAAACTGAGCGTAGACACGCCCAAATTGAAAAAGAGGCCCTGGCCATCACGTGGGCGTGTGAACGGTTCCAAACTTACCTCCTGGGCCTGCACTTTGAGGTCAGAACAGACCACAAACCCTTGATAAGTCTCCTCAGCTCAAGAGCACTTGATGACATTCCCCCTCGTGTGTTGCGATTCAGATTGAGACTCCTGCGGTTCACATACACCATTGTGCATGTTCCGGGAAAAAATCTCATAGCAGCAGATGCTCTTTCAAGAGCTCCCCTTCAAGGTGCAACAACAGAGGAGGATCTCGTGCTCCAGAGTGACGTGAGAGCTCACATCAACGAAGTCATTCAGCAACTGCCTGCATCGCAAGAGAAACTGATGCAGATTAGGCAAGCTCAGGAAGAGGATCCAGTGTGTGCGCAGCTGTCTTCTCTGATCCGCACAGGTTGGGACAGACTGAGTTCAGCACCGCAGCTGAAGTCCTATTGGCAGTACCGAAATGACTTGTTGATGGCTGATGGTCTCCTGATGAAAGGGAAAAGAATAGTGATTCCAGCAAGCATGCAACCAAACATTTTGGAAACGCTTCATCAGGGCCACCAGGGAATGTTGAAGTGTATGGCGAGGGCTCATGAAGCAGTATGGTGGCCAGGTCTGACACGTCAGATAAAAGAAAAGGTACGCCAGTGTGAAGTTTGTGCTAACGAATGTCACAATGCACCAGAACCTCTCCTGACCACACCCTTGCCATCACACCCATGGCAAAAGCTAGCCGCCGACCTGTTTGAATGGAAGAAAGGTCATTACTTGGTGGTCATTGACTACTACTCCCGATTCATTGAGGTTGCTAACGTCACAAGCACTCTAGCGTCAGCTGTGATTCTTAAAATGAAAGCCGTCTTCAGCCGTCATGGAGTGCCTGACACACTCATCACTGACAACAGCACACAGTTTGTAGCAGCAGAGTTTGCAGAGTTTGCTGCAGATTACAACTTCCAGCATCTCACCAGTAGCCCCCGTTACCCCCAAAGCAACGGAGAAGCAGAACGTGCTGTTAGAACAGTGAAGGCCCTGTTGCAGAAGAATGAGGACCCTCACAAAGCGCTGATGGCATACAGAGCGACCCCTCTCGCTCATGGGGCATCTCCCGCGCAGCTCCTAATGGGGCGTAACATTCAGACACCTCTCCCAGTGTGTCCAAGCACCCTCACACCAGCTTGGCCGGACTTGAGAGCTTTTGAGTTGAAAGACGAAGAGCTTAAAAGAAAACAGGCTGAGGGATATAACACACGGCACAGAGCACAGGAGAAGAAACCGCTCCAGCCAGGCCAGAGAGTCTGGATCAAGAACGAACCACGCACTGGAGTAGTTTCCGGATCAGCTGGGACACCGAGGTCCTACGTCGTTGACACTTCGAATGGCAATCTCAGAAGAAACCGCTCTCATTTGAGAGTTGTGCCTTCACCATTGACCACCCCAGATCTGGGGATACGCACCAGAGGGGGCAGAGCGGTCAAGCCAATCAAAAGACTGAATTTGTAGTATAGTGTTGTGTGTATACACGGAGCAGAATAAACCTCCATACCACAACAGAGAGGATCAGGTAGTCCACCCTGCCTCTCAGTTAAGTTCTTATGTGTTATGAGTTTGAATGTTGCAGTATTGAAAAAAAAAAAAAAGGAGGGGACAAGAATGAGATGAATAATGAGATGCAGAAGGTGTACATTCAAAGTTTATTTTGAGGATTTATGTTTAGTCTTAAGTTAATGTGACAATAGTACCCCCTACCTGAATTAAGTAAAACCAGCAGTAAGTAAAATAAGTAGTATCAGCTTGAAAAGATATAATTTATGATTTTTGTAAACAGCTGGGAAACAATGGTTTAAAAGGGGGAGATGTAGTGATACAGAATGGTTTGAATGTATCATGCGCGCATGCGCATGGGAGAGAGATTCTACAAGTAAATGAAGTGAACCTACGCTCTGGTCTCGAGGTCCCTTTATTATATATTTCATTAGGTACACAGTACAATACAACATCCTACAAGTACCTGGGTGTTCATCTGAGCAATAAACTAGACTGGTCACACAATACTGACGCACTCTACAAGAAGGGACAGTGCAGGCTGTTCCTACTGAAGAGACTCAGGTCTTTTGGTGTACAAGGGGCGCTGCTGAAGACATTCTATGACACAGTAGTGGCATCAGCCATCACTTTTGGCGTGGTCTGCTGGGGCAGTGGCATTACCGCAGCCGATAGGAAGAGACTGAACAAACTGATCAAGAAAGCTAGCTCTGTCCTGGGGCAGCGCCTTGACCCGGTGGAGGAGATAGGAGAGAGAAGGATGGTGGCTAAACTCATCTTTGCTGGAGTCCGAGTTCCACCCTATGCAGGACATACTGAATACACTGAGGAGCTCATTTAGCAGCAGACTACATCATCCCAGGTGCACAACCGAGAGGTTTCGCAGGTCCTTCCTACCAACGGCTGTCAGACTGTACAACCTAAGCAGGGCTGCTCGCAGAGATAGCAAAAAGTCGTAACAACCTAATAGTTTTTGAATGCAAAAGATGCAATAGACTTACACAATGGTCCCCTCCGGCATACAACTAGGAAAATACCGGTCGCTATGGAGGGTGAGAATATGTATGGGCACATAATCATACCATGTAGGATAACTAAGTAGACGGTTGTGCTGTTTCATCCCATCTAGCTACAATGCTCTGCACTGTGTGTGTTTATATATTTACATATTTATTCCATCTAGCTACAATGCTCCACACTGGGTGTGTTTATATTTATATATCTATATATTTATTCCATCTAGCTACAATGCACCGCACTGTGTCTGTTTATATATTTACATATTTATTCCACCTAGCTGCAATGCTCCATACTGTGGGTGTTTATATATCTACATATTTATTCCATCTAGCTACAATGCTCCGCACTGTGTGTTTATATACTCATATATTTATTCCATCCAGCTAAAATGCTCTGCACTGTGTGTCTGTGTGTATATATATATATTTTATGGTAATATGTACATATGTATATTAGCTGCTCTTGCTTTTTTTTCTTGCCTTCTGATTGTTGCTCTGAGTGTTGCTATCCCTGTGCTGTTGCAATCCTGGAATTTCCCCATTGTGGGACTAATAAAGGCTTATCTTATCTTATCTTATCTTATCTTAAACCAGAGAAGTCAATTCCTGCTCTGTTAGGTCTCTGGTAAATTTGAAAGGATATCGGGTTACAAAATAAATTTTGGAAAATGTAATTATATGTGAGTTTGGCCCTTTGGGCTTGCTGTAGCCATCAAACGGGATGATGTCAGGCAGGCTGTGGCTGCTGTACATATTCACCTTCTTCTGTAATAAAGTTCAGTGCATTGCTTGGCATAAGACGGCTCACAGCTCGCTCATAATGTACGTAACATTTGGCGACTGAGGATTAGCTCATGGCGGCGTGCATGACACCACTACGGCCCTTTTCTGGAACACCCAGGGAAACCAGCAGTTCTATGGCCATGCTGGCTTGAAGCTTTTGAAACGTATGTTGCAGCGCTGGACCTGGGAAAGCTTGACAAGGTGAAGACGTGAGCACTGCTTGTCCACAACCTAGGCTTAGAGGGCCAAAGAATTCTCCAGACGCTCAGTGCGACGGACTCATATGAGGAAGTTGTGAAGCTACTAGCTAACCATTTTGCAATGCCGGACAGTGTGATGGTATGACGGATTCGCTTTCACCAGAGAAAACAGAGTCGGTGAGCCAATTCAGCAGTTCGTCGCTGGCCTGAGACAGTTAGCTAGTGTGTGCTGTTTTAGGTCACTGGAAGATGAAATGGTGTGGTACCAATTGGCTGAACACACATGTAATGCTGGGCTATGAGCTAGGTTGCTAACGACACCAAACAACCTAATGCTAGTTAAAGCAGTTGAGCTAGCGCTCCAATTGGAAGTAGCAGAGAAGTTAGTCACAGAGCTAAATGGGCGCCAAACACAGAGGCTAACCGGACAGTCAACGCTAGCTTACATGGTGGACTCGGAGGACAAGAGCATGGCAGAGGAATGCAAGGCTAATACGGTGAGTTGGAGGTCAGCTCCAAGAAGCCCTGTCTATGGGGGTTGTGGGTCCCCGACGCACCGGGACTGAGCACGTGTTTGCCCAGCAAGAGGTAAATGGTGTAACAAATGCAGGTGCCTGAACCATTTCACCACAGTATGCCGGTTGTCAGCACTGTGGGGGTCGCCAGGAGAGCCCGGCCATCCACCAACAACGACCATTCATTCAGTAAGCCCTGGCATCAGTGGTTATTCGTACAACATGGTTGAATTAGACGGAGTAGCTGTACCACTTCTGCTCGGCATGGCGGCGGTGCGGTTGATGTTAAACTGGACCATGATGAAAAAGTTTTTCCCCAACTACAAAATCAAGAAAGACCCAGTGCCGCTGTATGGATATGGTGGTCACAGACTGTGCAATGTTAGAACAGTGAAATTGACTGTTTGCTGCAAAACCAAAATTGTGTACGACTTCACGTTCCAGGTGACAGAGCACGGTGACAATGTTATGGGATGTGACCTTTTCTACAGACTGGGCTTCTCTATCAGAGACAGCGCTGGGTTTGAAAGGTCTGGGTGTGGCAGTTGGGACACAGTGGACCGGGATGACGACGTCGTGGTGTGGAATGAGGTAATTAAGGACGGCACTGACAACGCTCCATCCACCCCGTGCGCTCAGGAGGAGAGGGAGTCTGTGCCCATCAAGAACGACAACAGCAAGATAATTATGAACGGTGTCAACACCAAAGCGCATGCTCCGCACTCTTGGGAGGAGAGCTGCATGGAGAGGAAGCCCAAGCATGCAGAGATCCCCGAAGAATGGCAGCAACGGCCGGGCACAGACACAACACACAGCGCGGCACAGCAGCGCACTTAAGACGACAAAGAGGAGGAACCGGACTGCTCCCATGCCCTCACCTAACAAGCAATGGAGGTTACGACCGAGCGGACGAGTGAGGAGTTCGCTTCAACGAACAACACCCACGACATCCGTACCCACGACGAGCTGCAGCCTATGACGGAGACAGCGGGTGAAGGGTGAAGGCAGCACGGCGGGGGTCCCAAGCTAAACGAGCATGCAGAGCCACCGGGAGAGCAAAGACAGCACATGAAAACAAGTAAGGTGCCGCTCCATGTCATGGACTAGGTTCAGGTTTGCACCAGCAAGAGACCGGGACGGCGACTGACCGGGCCACAGCCAGCGAAGCAACGGGTGCCGCTGAGGATCGTAGTGAGGCTGACTACGTGCTTTCGTTTGATGGACGATTCAGTTCGGCACATGAACAGACTACAGCATGTCTGGGTGGCGGCTCCAGACGGCGAGGTTCTGCAGGAGTCGGCTACTGCAGTATGGGATCTGGGCCCCAGGCACTGGCATCATGAAGATTGGCCCTGGGGGTCCGACAGCTCCAGGGAGGCGGCCGCCACGAGCACATTTCAAAGCTCCAGGGATGAGGCCACCACGAGCCTGCTCCAAAGCTCCAGGGAGGAGGTCACCACGGGGCCGCCTCAAAAGTCCTTGGGCAGAACTGTTCCTCCCATGGAAGACTTAATAAAAAATTTAAGACTTTTTAGTTGGGAGCATGGCCGGACCATTTGAAAGTGGCAGACTATTCCACTTGGCCGTGCCGGGCTCCATGGTAGTCTACCCACGGGCCCTATTTTAGGTTGTTGTGTGTTGTTCTTATTATTATTTGTGACCCGTGCTGGCAAAATGAGTCACTTTGAGAAAATTATCAAAACTGAGGTAACGTTTTTTCCATATTCTGTATTGAAAGACTTTCAAAATGATATTTAATTTGTAGGAAGTGCGCAAAAATGGACCCAGAAAAAGATGATTTGTTTATATTTTGGCTAGGTTTAAAACTCGCAATCAATCAGTTGGGAGTTACATCTTCCGCCAAAGCATATGTATTTTTAGAAAGTACGATTTCTAAGCTTTACAATGATATCAGGCACTCATGGGGGTTTTCCTAGGACTTGCCGCTAGCAAACAAAGAAAGAGTCATGATTTATGACTTCTCCTGCCTGTACCTCATAATGACGCGGTGCCCGCTGTGGGGGTGCCTGGGGGGGGGGCTCGTGCTAGGGGTCGCGGGCCGGTCTCTGCCCCGGGGGGGGGGGGGGGTCGCTGGCCTCCTGGTGCCTGGGGCCCGGGGGCGGACGTTGGCCCCGCTGGGGCAGGGGGGGTCGGGCGGGTCCGGGGGTGTGGGCTCACAGCGCCGGCCACCAAGCAGCCTGGCCTCCCTTGATCGTCCCTCCGGGGGTGGATGCCTGGCTTTCCTGGAGCTTGCTGACCTTGGGGCTGGGGGTTGGTGGCGCTGCCTTGCCTGCTCGGGGTTCCTGGGGAGAGAGCTGCTGCGACCGGCCCTCCACTCGTATGTTTCCTGACAAACCACTCACATGCACACACTTATTTTGCACGCGTTCTCATATATATGTGCACACAGCCATACACCTTTAACATGTGCGGAAACCAGACTCATGTTGAGACATCTTCAGTGGAAGAAGCAGTTTGTCTTTTGTTTGTTTTAGTTGTTGGTTTGTTTGTTTGTTTGTTTTTGTCTGTTCCCTTCCCTTTTCTTTTCTTTTTCTTTTCCCCCTTCACACACTTCCTTTCCCTCTTCCCCATCCTGTTGGGTCTTCCATGGGTAAAACAATTAAAATAAAGTATCAAAAGTTAATACAGGAGGAGTTTACAACAATATACAATACACAGTTAGGTACTGTATAAGCTCCTCTTGGCAAAGTAAATCTGTTTTGGCACAATAAGGGTGACAGATCCCTGTTCTGTTTGCCTAGCTGCCTGACAGGACAAGGGGGGAAAAAAAAATAATGACGTGGTGCGCATTCTGACTCATTTTGCCAGCACGGGTCACATTTTAGTGTGTGTGTTTTGGTGGTTCTGTTTTACCAAACTGGGGAGGGTCTTAACCCTTTGAGTGTGTATGGTGCAGAACTGCGACATACCCCTAGTGGTCAAGAGTGGTAAATATTTTTTGTCAATAAAATAGTTCAGATTTCCAAGGCTTTAACTTGAAAGTGGTAAGAGATAATGGCTTACTGTCAATTAGAAAGATGTAAAATATGATCCAAAGTTTCAGATAGAAATAAATTTACACATCTAATTTGCATAATGTCGCAGCACCTCTTTAAATTCCATAACTCAGTCAAAACAGGACTTTGGACGCATTTGCACAAAACATGGTTCAGTCTTTTGACACCATTTTTTGTACAGAGGTACCTCATCATCTTATCTTCAAAGTATATGAACAAGAAATCAGTACATTTAAAAAAAAACCCAGATATTTCTCACTTTTGACAAAGTCAGAATGAAAAGGCAGGCGCAGTGCTGCGCTCTGCCACTAGGGGCACGCAAATTCTCACACTCAAAGGGTTCATTTGGTGTGTTTCGTGTTTTGTAAAGGGGGGAAGAATGTTGTATGTGGGTTTGGCCCTTGGGGTTTGCTGTAGTCATCAGATGGGATGATGGCAGGTGGGCTGCGGCTGCTGTACATATTCACCTTCTTCTGTAATAAACTTCAGTGTGTTGTTTGGCATAAGATGGCTCACGGCTCGTTCATTTCGTACATAACACTACTGCCTTCACATTGAACTCATCAATCTCTAATACTCTTAAAGCTATTTCACCATTTGTTTTTTGTACAGAATGGATTTAAGTATTTAGGGATGAATGTATCCCCAAGACTTGAAAACTTATTTAACTTAAATTATCCCCCATTGATTCAAAACCTGAAACAAGAATTAGAACAATGGAGTTTATTACCTATCTCACTTCTAGGTCGAATTAATGTCATTAAAATGAATATACTGCCTAGTTTAAATTATTTGCTCTAATCACTTCCATGTTATGTAGATACACTATTTTTTAAGTCTGTAAACAAGATACTGAGCTCCTTCGTTTGGAAGAATCGTCCACCAAGAATAGCTTTTAAAACTTTAACCAAAGCTAAAGAGAAAGGGGGATTGGAACTTGCAGATCCTCAATTATATTATTGGGCTGCTCAGACAAAAGGATTGATAACTTGGGTGCAAAGGAAAAGGACTTACTGGACAGATACTGAGGAAGAACTCTGTTATCCCTTCTTACTGAACACTTAACCGTTTATTAGTAACATAAATGTTCTTAAGTCAGTATCTAGAAACTATGTAGTTTACAGTATTCTTAGGACATGGCGGGACGTAAATGAATTTTGCAGAATCTCTGACAGTGTCTTTGTTGTCTCCACTGTCCTTTAATCCACACCTGCCAGCTTCAGTAGGAAAATCACAGCTCCTAAAGTGGAAGGAATTTGATATAGAACAATTCCATCATCCGCTCAACAAAAATTCCCTTAAATCATTTTCAGATCTGATGTCAGAATTTAAAATCCCAAAACAGGATTTTTATAAATATTTACAAATTCGCATTTGTGTTACTACACTGATGAGAGCGGAAAGACTTTTCTGAGATGA
The DNA here is from genome assembly GCA_020510985.1 of Pholidichthys leucotaenia. Lineage (NCBI taxonomy): Eukaryota > Metazoa > Chordata > Actinopteri > Cichliformes > Pholidichthyidae > Pholidichthys > Pholidichthys leucotaenia. Next base: position 238,146,003 of record CM035838.1, on the reverse strand, counting down.
CGAGAATGGAAGAGGTTTTGATAAATTTGAAATCACTTAAGAGAAAGATCTCTTTATTGTGTAATACTTTATTTGAACACCATAGGTCCTCACTGATGTCAATGAAAACGGTGTGGCAGAAAGATTTAACACGTGACCTCACTGATGATCAGTGGGAAGCTATGCGTCAAAACGTTTTTTGCTCTCTTTCCTCTAAAAAAACTATTGAGCAAAATTACAAATTCATGCGTAGGATGTATCGTAATCCTGTGTGCTTATCCAGGATATACCCTAATTTATCCTCACAATGCCCTCGCTGTACAAGAGAGGTAGGATCCATCCTGCACATCTTCTGGACTCGCAAGATGCTGAATCAGTTTTGGCAGGATGTACATGATTTAACTGTGAAGGTCCTAAAATACCAATGGACAAAACTGGAGTACTCTATTTGTTTGGGACAGCGTTGAACAAGACATTGGACCCACTGTCAGTGAAGAGGATGGGAAATATCTCATACAGTGCTAAGAAGTGTATCCTGCTCAACTGGAATCAGCAAAAACTTCCTGCTTTCACACTTTTTAAACGGATTTTTAGAGAATCAGAGTAAGTTTATTGCCAAGCACATTTACAAGTAAATAACAGGTAAATATACGAGGAATTTGACTTGACACTGAAACATCATAAATGACATTCTCAGTGACGCGGCGAGCCGTGGAGGCGCCTGTCAGCAGGAGGGGAACAGAAGAAGGCAATGGGGAGGAGGGAGGGGTGGACACAATAGGAGAGAGAAAAAAGCATTGTTTATCAGAATAAAGTTCATATATGACCGATATTATGATTACAAGAAAAAAACTCTCATTGCACAATTAGCAGACAATAGAATCCACACAATGACACAAAGAGAGCAGTGAGTGTATATCTTCGAGTCACTATAGTGGATCAGTTTGTGTAAGTTGAGTGCAATCAGTGGCAATCAGTTGGAGGACAACAATGTCTCTTCCTCAGCAGATGTTATGGCTACAGTCTGAAGCAAAGGCCAGTGTCCTTGAGCACGGCAGATGGAATAGTTTTTGCCAGACACCTGTCCTTGAGAGTCAAATGCTGCCCGCCAGTGTTATGAAAACAAATATACTGTTGATTATCTGGAGGACTGAGTGCTGAGGGAGCCGAAAGAAACAGGTCGAATAGCACTGACTTCAGAGAAAAAACTTTCTATCCTCTTACGGATTCAGTGCACCAATTCCTTCATGGCCGGGCGTTGAAATCAATTCATGGACAGCTCTCAGCGTGATCGTGATGTAATCCATTTTCCTGTACAGTTCTCCATTGGCCGCTGTCAGAGTCCTGCCCAGTTGGTCAATATGATGGGTGAGCTTCGCCGGGTCCGCTTTTTGATAAGCTCTATCCATCTTCTTCAGTTTGCGGTACACCAGAACAATCCCAAATCCAATCAGTAGAATTCTGATGACCATTGCTCCGAAAAGATATAAATCATCAATATCTTCAATAGAAAGATCACACAGGCACAAGAGTTTCCAATTACTTGTGTCCTTCAAATAACCCGCAGCAGCAGTGCCTGCGGGGCAGATCGGCTCCCCCGGGCCAGATTTTCTTGTTGAAAAAACAGTGTCAATTGCGTTCAAAGCCCAGCTTATTAATTCCATAATTTCGTTCGATAAATCAGCAGTAAAGACACGCAGACAGACGATAGCAAGCTGGGATCCAGTCAGTTAGGGAAGGAGAGAGATAAGGAGCCAGAGCTGGGAAGAAAAGCGTCTGCTCTCTTTGGAGGGCGGAAGTGAAAGGACACATTATAACTGGAGCAGCACTTCTGTAATTTGAAAAACAAGGAGGATATGGGAGGAGGTTATGCAGCATCTTAGACAGAGACAAGGAATAAACATGGGAGAACAATGCCCAGAGAGTTCCTGGAGATATAGCAGGAAGGAGTCAGAGGCATAGGGGGTTGAATGCTGTGTAATGTAAATGTCATGCTGTGTGAGAGTAAAACACCATGAAACGTGCGAAGAGTGATTTGAGGGAAAAGAAGAGAGCTTGCTGAAATGATTCATTCTGTTCTGTGCTTGTGAGATGTGAAGTGTGTAATAAACCGTCTGTCCATGGATCTGCCTCTTATTTGACACACTCCACACTGGTGACCCAAGACGTATTATGGAACATGAGGCAAGAACCCCGGAACTGGCCCGCTCGGGAAGCCCCAGCGATGCAGCAGCCATCCCACAGACAGCCCGGACTGGAGCCCCCAGCCACGCGTGTGCGGTTTCAGTTAAGCTACCGGATTTCTGGCAGCACAACCCGCGCTCTTGGTTCCACCACACCGAAGCCCAGTTCGCCCTCCGGGGAGTAATGGCAGACGACACCAGATTCTACCATGTGGTTGCAGCGCTGGACGCCTGCACAGCTCAGCAGGTAGCGAGCCTGCTCGATCAGCCGCCAGCCCGCAACAAATATGAGGCGCTCAAGGCTGCACTCACCCGGCGCTACACGCTCTCGGAATGTGAGAGAGCGGAGAGGCTCCTGGCGCGGACCGAATTAGGAGATGGTTCGGCCGTCGACCTGATGGAGAAGATGCTGGCGTTAATGGGCACGGGCGACGGGCACTTTCTGTTTGCCCACCTTTTCCTCCGGAACCTTCCAACAGTGGCGAGAGTGGTTCTGGCCAATTCGCCGTTGCTGGCCGCGCGTGACTACCGTGCGCTAGCCCAGGAGGCAGACCGGATCATCCTCATCACCAGGGCGATCACAATCAATGCGGCAGCAGCGGAGCCCAGTGAGACGACCAGAGGAGGCGAGGAGCCACCGACGGTAGCAGCAGCGGGGGCCAAGGAGCGCCAGAGAGACATGCTCTGTTTTTACCACCACCGCTTCAGAGAGAACGCACGCAGATGTGCGCCACCATGCCAATTCAAGCACTCGGGAAAATGCCGAGGCTGGCGGTCGGTAGCAGCTGCGAACCTCGGTGAAGAGAACAAGCTGCTCTACATGACGGACGCGCACTCAGGGAGGCGTTTCCTCGTGGACACCGGAGCCCAGAAGAGCTTCATCCTGCTGACCTACGCCGACCGGCTGGCAGGACCTAGCGGCCCCAAGATGTTGGCAGCAAACGGCTCGGAAATTAAGACCTTTGATGAGAGGACACTGATCTTATCTCTACACGGCCGTACATACGAGTGGACTTTTGTCGTAGCAGCACTGAATTACCATATCCTGGGGGCTGATTTTCTGTGTACATGGTTTACTGGTTGATGTTGCTAACAGGCGCCTGGTTAATGCACTGTCCTTTGACTCTCTCCCCTGTATAGCTCAAGCGACCCAGCCAACAGCACAAGCCAACGTCACAGCTCCAGGCGGTAAGTTCTATGCACTTGGATGCTGGCGCATCCAGACCCGGCGGCCCGGATAGCGCTCGCCACCGACGCTTCAGACGTGGCCATCGGGGCTGTCATAGAGCAGCGCGTCGCTGGGGCTTGGCAGCCGCTCGCTTTTTTCAGCATAACTTTGCGTGACAGCAAACGTAAATACAGCGCGTTCGACAGGGAGTTACTGGCTTTCCACCTGGCCATACGCCACTTCCAGTTCTGGCTGGAAGGGCGCAGCTTCACCACATTCGTGGACCACAAGCCACTAACGTTCGCGATGGCCAAGGTTTCAGAACCGTGGTTGGGCCAGCAGCAGAGACAGCTGGCCGCGATCTCAGAGTTTACTACCGATATTCAGCATGTGTCGGGTAAACTGAATGTGGTGGCAGACTGCCTCTCGCGCGCCGTGGTGGCCCCGGTCTACGTGGGGATAGATTATGCAGCCATGGCCGCGGAGCAGATTAGCGATGCAGACGTGTGCACGCTCCAGTCTGGACCAACGGGATTAAGGCTGGAGAGCAGGGTGCTGCAAGACGGCATGCCCCCCCTAATCTGTGATGTCTCCACGGGACGCCCGCGTCCGGTGGTCCCAGTCGCTTGGCGCCGCCGCGTGTTTGAGTCGGTTCACACTCTGGCGCACCCAGGAGTGCGTGCGTCGGTCAAAATGATGGGAGAGAAGTTTGTGTGGCCGAGCCTACGCAAACAAGTAAAAGAGTGGGCTGCAGCCTGCGTGGCATGCCAACGAGCCAAGGTACACAGACACATGAAGGCTCCCTTGGAGCCGTTTCCGGTACCGGCTAAGAGGTTCGACCACGCTCACGTGGACCTCGTGGGCCCCCTCCCGCCATCACAGGGGTGCATGCACCTCCTGACAGTGGTGGACCGCACCACGCGCTGGCCAGAAGCAGTCCCACTGGCGGCAACCACGTCCGCAGACGTAGCACGCGCTTTTTTAACAGCATGGGTGGCGCGTTTTGGAGTCCAATTTGTTTTCGAACTCTGGTCTGCGATGGCCCGCAGCCTGGGGGTTGCAATTCATCGCACAACCGCGTACAACCCACAGGCCAACGGGTTATGCGAGCGTTTTCATAGATCACTGAAAGCAGCACTCAGGGCTTCACTGACGGATGCAAATTGGGTGGACAGGTTGCCATGGGTTTTATTGGGGTTGCGCTCCGCGCCAAAAGAGGATCTGGAAGCTTCCCCGGCAGAGCTGGTTTTTGTGCAGCCCCTACGGCTGCCCGGGGAATTTCTGCCAGATAATCCCGCGCCGGGCAGCTGCCCGTCTCAGCTTTTGCAGCATAGCGCAAACACAGGCACGCTGCCAGGCCTGGCCCACCACTGTTTTCCGCGTGTTTTTGTGCCTAAAACTTTGAAGAACGCGGAGTTCGTGTTCGTCAGACACGACGCCCACCGCCCTCCATTGCGCCCACCCTATGATGGACCGTTCAGAGTGTTGGAAACAGGGGATAAGCATTTTGTGCTAGACTTGGGGGGTAGACAGGAGAAAATTGGCATAGACAGACTTAAACCCGCCTTTGTAGCAGCGGACGAGCAGGTGCTGTTGGCTAGGGCCCCTCGGCGTGGAAGACCCCCATGGACAGCTCCCCAGGGAAGCGATGCAACAGAGCAGCCACACGGACAGGGCGAAGTCCCCCCCCCCCCCGCCACGGCCCACCCGCAGTCAGACACACTCCCAGCAGCCCCCCACCGGCACAGCAGCGCCACGGAGGCGGTAAATCCCAGTTACAGCAGATATGGGAGGAGACTGAAACCAAGAGAGCATGTGGACTAATGTTCTACCTTAGATGCTGGGGGAGGGGGGGCAGTATGGGAGGAGGTTATGCAGCATCTTAGACAGAGACAAGGAATAAACATGGGAGAACAATGCCCAGAGAGTTCCTGGAGATATAGCAGGAAGGAGTCAGAGGCATAGGGGGTTGAATGCTGTGTAATGTAAATGTCATGCTGTGTGAGAGTAAAACGCCATGAAACGTGCGAAGAGTGATTTGAGGGAAAAGAAGAGAGCTTGCTGAAATGATTCATTCTGTTCTGTGCTTGTGAGATGTGAAGTGTGTAATAAACCGTCTGTCCATGGATCTGCCTCTTATTTGACACACTCCACAAGGATAACTTTATGCCAACGTGGGGGAACCCTTTATGAACTTCTGACTTAAATGACTTACAGTAACTGTTCCTTTAAATACATTGACCATGTACATTTGCATCTGGCTATCTGGACATAGAACTACATCTGATGACCATATGGGTGTTTGTTTACACTAATATTTATTTTCTGTTGTTTTCATTTCTATTTTTTTCTGTTGCTGGAGTTGTGTAGGGTATTATTGTTAATATTTGAAAATGTATAAAGAATTGACAAAAAAGAGGAAGTGGAGAAAGGAAAGCAAGACAGTGGTAGTGCAAATAATTACAGTAGTTAATTTAGCTGTTATATAAGGACGATGAAAGCTGGTTGGAGGGGCCACCCGTGAATTTTTGCCAAGGGCCCCAAGAGACTCTTAAGAATCACCTCTACGTGCATGCTAGTGTATGTTAGCATGCATATTAGCCTGTGTGTGTTAGCGTGTTGGTTTCCTCTCCGTTAATCCGTCTGTGGTTCACGATTCTCCCTCACCCCTGAAAGACTTTGGATCTCTGACCTGGTCCAGTCAGCAGCTGTTCTTTCTGGTATCACTAACCTGCGGCGTGAGGGCTATCCCCAGGGTCACAAGTGTCAGCAGCTGTTCTCACGTGTACACAAACACATCATGCATCATGGGAGGCCTTTCAGCACACATATGATCCATGTTAGTGTACTGGGAAATGGAGGGGAGGGGCTGGAGGGGAGGGGCTATTATTTAACAATAAATAATAATAATAATAATAAACAGGGTTTCTACAGGTAGCTTTAAATTTGTTTATCCAAAATTAAAACCTTAATTATCCTTAAAAGTGACACGTAATCCTTAAATCTGTTACCCATCATAAAAAGCCCTCAGAACCACCACAGCTGAAAACATCAAAAATATCAGCTTGTACTGATTGTTTTTGCATTTTAAAATGACAGGAAGTAAAATGAGCAGAACAGCGGTCATGTTGGAAATTAATGACTCTTAAATTTGTGACTTTTTTCTTGTAAATTTAAACTTTTTTTCTCATAAATGTATGATTTTTTAAAGTAATTGAGTGATTTTTTTTTTCTAATTTCTAATATATTTTTTACTTTCATGTAAATTTGATTCATTTTTCATAAATTTTAATTTTTTTATATAAATTTGACTTTTCTTGTAAGTTTATGATTTATTTCATGTAAATGTTTTTTTCTCTTACATTTGGACTTTTTTGCTCTTTTTCTCATAAACGTTTTACTCATGAATTCACCACTTTCACCAGGATTTTAGAAATTAAATTTTTCTTCCAGCAGATGTTGTGCTTTCTGACTTAAACGCTGATGTGTCTAAAAGTGAAATCCTGTGACTGCAGAAGAAGAACATGAGTGTGGGGGGATACATGTATGTAACATGACCTGCAGTCAGGAGAACACGTCTGTTATGCAGCACTGTGATTTAGGGACTGTTATAGAAGTTTTATGGGCTGTTAAAACTGTGGGGTGGGGCATTCTCAGGCTGTAAATATTGACTCTTTAAATATTCATGTGTGTTTAAGATGAATGTAATTTCTAATCTTCCTTCTTTAACAGAAGGAAGTGTCATATTAATCTACAGATCATTAATAAGCAAAAAAAAACAAACAAAACAAACAGACCAAATCCCAGAAGTAATCAACAAATATGCTCAGAGTGCTGGATTTATCAAAGGTCCCATTTAGTGCACTTTTTCCACATATTGACAGTTCCCACAGGTCTTAATGAAATGTCTGTGACATTTGACCAGGTTTGTTTTTAATAATAATTATTGCAGCATCATTGTGAATCTTTCGCAGCCTTCCTCAGAACGACTTATTTCAGTGCATGTCTCTCTAAATGTCCATGATAGGGATAGGCAATACCAACATTTTTCTTTTTGATATGATACCATTATATGGTACTTTTTCATTAATATCAGTATGGATACTTTTTCCCCATATTGGAAAATCACGATTACACTGTTCATTAATAGGGCAAGCAGTATGAAATATGAATAAAACTCATGAAAATAAATACTTGATAGAAATGCTTATAAAATAATAATAAAATAGATCAATGACAGTGTTTCCTCTGGCTTAGAGACCTTGGTGCAGAGGCAACATATTTTCCGGGGGGGGGGGGGCAGAACAGAAAACACATGGCACTATTGTAACCTGAATATGTTAATTTTATACCATTTCTTTTTTAAATTTTGCACAGTAACTTTGCATACGGAACTTACCATTTGAAGTATTGTACAACCAAAGCTTGAATGTTGGAATACTGGGCCAGTTCCCACCCAGACATCCTGTGTTTGGACTTTTTAGCGGTGTCATCCTTCTCTCCTTCCTCTGCTCTCACCTGTCCTGGACCCTCTGCCTGAACACTTTCCTCTCCTTGGCTCCTCTCTTCTGTCTCATCTTGCCCTCTCTGAGCTCTATCTAATTCAGGTTCTCTCTCTATCTATGGTGGTATACAAACAGGTTAGAAAATACCAAGTGTCATGTTTTGTCCTGCAGCCTTTTTTTTTTGTCATGGTTTATATAAATGACAAAAATATGTGTATTTTTTGTATTTTTATTCTAGTGTTTCTTTTTTCCGTTGAGAAAGAGTAGGAAAGGGAAGGGTAGAAAACATTCATAATAGTAATTTACTCATGCTACTTAAATTATATGATCAGAGGTGGGTATAGTAGCCAGAAATCCTACTCATGTAAAAGCAGTGCTATGAAATTAATAATTAAAAGTAGACAACCAAAAAGTTCTTGTAAAGTTAAGGATGCAAAGAGCACCCACTTAAAAACTTGAGTAATGACTTCAGTCCTGAAGGTTTGAGGTTTTTCTCCAAAATTTATAACAGTTTTCAGAATCAGAATCAGAATCAGATTTATTGCCATTGTTCATGTAGTACACAAACTAGGAATTTGTCTCGGTGCCATGCTGCAACATTAAAAACATGATGAGATAAAGAGATAAACTAAAAAACTAAAGGACTAAAAACATGCAATAAGTGTAGAAAAATAAGTAATAATAATAATAATAATAATAATAATAGTAATAATGAGTAATACTAGTCAAGGCAGTTTTAAATAAATTAGCAAGTAGCAGATAATATGGGGTACCACAGTGCAGTTGATAATGCAACAGAAAAACAGTGATGAATGTCATGACTCTGGTTGAGCTGCTGTACATAGTGCACGAGAGTCAATAAGTCACTTAATGTTCAGCAGTCTGATGGCAGAGGGGAAAAAGCTATTCATGTGCCGGGAGGTTTTAGTCTGAATGGACCGAAGTCTTCTACCTGAGGGGAGGGGGGCAAACAGTACGTGACCAGGGTGTGAAGGATCGGCTATGATCCGGCCAGCACGCCTCCGGGTCCTGGAGATGTACAGGTCCTGGAGAGATGGGAGTTTGCAGCCGATCACCTTCTCGGCAGTGCGCACGACGCGCTGCAGCCTTAGTCTGTCCCTGGCAGTGGCTCCTGCATACTACACAGTTATGGAGGAGGTGAGGATGGACTCGATGATGGCCGTGTAGAACTGCACTAACATCTTGGTGGGTAGCTTGAGCTTCCTCAGCTGCCGCAGAAAGAACATCCTCTGCTGAACCTTTTTGATGAGGGAGCTGATGGTTGGCTCCCATTTGAGGTCCCGGGTGATGGTGGTGCCCAAGAAGCGGAAGGAATCTGCAATGGTGATGGGAGAGCCTGTGATGGTGAGGGGGGGCAGGGGGGTTGTGACTTTCCTGAAGTCCACAATCATCTCCGCTGTCTTCAGAGCGTTCAGCTGCAGGTTGTTGTGGCTGCACCAGGACACCAGCTGGGCCACCTCTTTCCTGTAGACGGACTCGTCGCCGTTGGAGATGAGCCCGATGAGGGTGGTGTCGTCCGCAAACTTAATCAGCTTAACAGACTGGTGGGAGGAGGTGCAGGAGTTGGTATAAAGGGAGAAGAGTAGGGGGGAAAGTACACAGCCCTGGGGTGATCCGATGCTGATGCTAACAGAGTCCGAGACAGACTTCCCCAGCCGCACATGCTGCCTCCGGTCCATCAGGAAGTCGGTGATCCACCTGCAGAGGGAGTCAGGCACATTGAGCAGGGACAGCTTGTCCTGGAGCAGAGCGGGGCGGTTTTCTTCTAGTTTTCTTCTAGTTTTCTACTTTTCTCTGTAAATTTATCTAAATTTGAAGCAATTTTCATCAAATTTGTAATTTCCTCTTGTAAAATTGACTTTTCTTGTACTTTTGAGGCCAGAGTTGTGGCCTGGTTGATCGGGAGGTTGGGGGTTCAAGTCCCAGCTGGATCATACCAAAGACAATATAAAGATAGATAGATAGATAGATAGATAGATACTTTATTTTGAACAAAAAAGTAACACAAAAACAAAACAAATAAGTGCAATAAGGTAACAGTATACAGTGTTCGAAAGGGAGAAGGAAGAAGTGAACACTTATTAATTCCAACTCCTCTAAAAAAATGTCTAAAATGTCCTCTAAAAAAATCCTCTATGAAAATGGTACTTCCTGCCTTCTGGCTTGGTGCTCAGCATAATAGAAAGGGGGAAGGAGAAGTTGTTTGTTGCGGTGCCTTGCATGGCAGCGACCCCTCTGACTCCACATGTGATTAACATTGTAGACAGGAGAAATGTAATTTTGTTCTACTGTACATGATTGGCTGTATGACTGAATGACAACAGAGATGGCTTATTATTATTGCTATTATTATTATAAATTTGTGGATTATTTTACGGCTAATTTTTGTCTGTTTAAAAAAAATACTGTTTTTTTAATCAATTTCCTGAATGAATGAATGAATGAATGAATGAATCTTTATTTCGGATTAAAAGTAAAGATTAAAAAAAGAAACAGAATAAAATAATAAAGGGGGAAAGAAAATCCAACAAGGTCAAATTAGACAATAACTCCTCTGATTATACAGTTCAACATAAGTTATCCGAAATGGGTGATGGCTGAAGCCACAGCTTATATTGCCCACCCATATTCCATCCAAGAATTCAAAAGAAAAACAAAACAACAGCGATTACAATTTAGAACATAGCTAAGACAAAATGTGACTAAAAAACTAAGCAACAACACAACACAGACTGGATATGACAATCCTTATGTGATTTTACATGTCATCTTGGATATATCTTTGGAGTATTTCTTTCTTTAGTTTTTGTTTAAATTGTCCAAGTGTTGTACATGATTTTAATTCAGGTCCAAAATCGTTCCATAATCTGACTCCTTGCACTGAAACACAGTGTTGCTTGGTGGTAGTTCTCACTTAAAGTTTTTGAAATATACATGTTCCTCTGAAATGATATTGTTTCTCCCTTATTTGGAACAACTTTTGGATATTTGCGGGCAGTGATAGATTCTCCACTTTAAACATTGTTACTGCAATTTTAAAGTCAACCAGATCTTTCAACTTGAGAGCTTTTAATTTAAGAAAAAGTGGGTTTGTTGGTTCCCTGTAAGCAGCTTTGTTTATTATTCTAATAGCTCTCTTCTGAAGCATAAATACTGGATATATGTTTGTTTTATATGTATTTCCCCATACTTCAGTACAATATATCATGCATGGGAGTATTAATGAATGATACAAGGTATATAGTGTGGGTTGATTCAGCAAATATTTCACTCTGTGTAGTATTGCAATTGATTTGGATAGTTTACCTTTAATATAATTAATATGTGACTTCTGTGGTTTATATTAATCATATTTCCCATAACCTACATATGTATAAGCATGTTAGAATGTTTGGGGATTACATATGTACAACGACCTCACGCCTCAGAACAGGACAAGAGGTCTCAACTGCCAGCGAAGATCAAAGAGCATCTGAGGCGCTGCGGTGGAGACCGGATCGATCGGCCTGACTTCCCAGGGCCAGGTGGAAGAGACAGAGGACAATGAAGGAGATCGATCGCCCTGACCACCCAGGGTCAGGTGGAGGAGTAGGAAGACAAAGGAGGGGGGATTAAGCTAATGCGGGATGTCAGCTTTGATGTGCAATGTCTTTTGTTATGTGTGGGTTTAAATATGTAGGTCTGAATGTGTTCGACCTCTTATTCTGCTTCTGCACTGAGATGAGACTTGTTAGAGGAGCGAAGCTGATAATAAACTTTGCTTTATAAATCACATCGCCTCGTTATTCCAAGCTCTTCTACACTGGTGACCCTGACGCGAGGATGGAACAGAGGCGTTCTCCCGCGATTGACTCATCGGAGGCGACCCAGGCAAGCGCCGGCGCCCATGCAGACAGGGGAACGAATGGAAGACGTTCCCCCACGGCAGAAGAGAGGGCTCAACCGAGCACCATCCCCAGCCCCGCCGTGAGAGCAGAAGAAAGGCGCTCTCACCCGGCGGACACATCAAGGACGGCCCACACAAGCGCCGTCACCGTCAAGCTGCCAGAATTCTGGCAAGAAGACCCGAGCTCGTGGTTCCAGCAAGCTGAGGCTCAGTTTGCACTGGCGGGCATAACGGCGGACGAGACGAAGTTTTATCACATCGTCGCCAAACTCGACGCTGCCACGTCAAGATGCGCGCGGAGCATAATCCGACAGCCACCCGCCCATGACAAATACAGAGAGCTGAAGGCGACCATCGTCGAGAACTTTGTCCCCTCAGCCGAGGAGAGAGCAGAGAAGATCCTGGCGATCTACGGCCACAGAGGATGCAGACCCAAGGCCCTCATGGAGGACATGCTGCAGCTCAAGGAGGAGGACAACGACAACTTCCTCTTCCAACACATCTTCCTCAGCACTCTGCCACCACACATGAGAGGGACGCTGATCAACATGCGGTGCAGCACCCAGCAGGACTTCTGCGCGCTGGCCCGAGAAGCGCAGCGATTCACCAACGCCTGCGGGGAACAGGTGGCCACAGCAGCATCTGCAGATGCCCAGAGCAGCGGAGAACCACAGACAACGGAGCAGAGCCCGCCCACCATGGCGGCAACACGACCAAGACGCAGCAGGCGGAACGACATCTGCTATTACCACCACCGTTTCGCCGAGGGGGCGTACAAATGCATTCCCCCCTGCAAGTTCAAAAGTTTGGGAAAACGCCAAAACCAAGAACCGTTAACGGCTGCGGTTCTCGGCGAAAAAAACAAGCTTCTCTATGTAACTGACGGACACACCGGCAAACAGTTCCTAATTGACACCGGAGCTCAACTGAGTTTTATCATGCCCTCCCACGCAGACCGGGCCATGGGCCCCCGGGGCAATGGAGCTATGGCAGCCAACGGCTCCATCATCGACACTTACGGTGAAAGGAGCCTGCCCCTCTGCATTCATGGCCGCAACTACAGATGGACATTTATTGTAGCGGCGCTCGAGTTTCTCCACCACCTGTGCAGGCCAACGTCACTACAGCAGGAGGTAAGTTTGATCAACTCCTCACCCAATTTCCAGCACTCACAGTTCCCAAATTCTCAGCTACAGTGGCTAAGCACGGGGTTGAACACTTTATTCCCACAACAGGCCCACCCGTATTCGCCAAAGCTCGGCGTTTAGACGCGACCAAGCTCGCCATAGCTCGGGACGAGTTTACCACCCTGGAAAAACTAGGCATTATCAGACGCTCAAAAAGCCCCTGGGCGTCGCCACTACACATGGTCCCGAAATCCGATGGTTCTTGGAGACCGTGCGGCGATTACCGCAGATTAAACAATGCGACAGCGCATGACCGCTACCCAATACCTCACATCCAGGATTTTTCACTACATCTGGCAGGTGCGCGCATTTTTTCTAAAATAGACCTGGTCCGCGGCTACCACCAAGTCCCCGTTCGAGCGGAAGACATTCCTAAAACAACTGTAATATCCCCCTTCGGTCTTTTCGAATTTTTGCGGATGCCTTTTGGCCTTAAAGGCGCTGCTCAAACCTTTCAGCGGATGATGGACGCGGTATTACGCGATTTCCCTTTCGTGTTCGTCTACCTCGACGATATGCTGGTAGCCAGCTCGTCGGAGGAAGAACACAAACAACATCTCACTATGGTTTTTCAAAGACTAGAAGAGCACGGGTTAATAATCAATCCAGCCAAATGCAAATTCGGCGTGTCACAAATTGATTTTTTGGGACACAGAGTTTCACCAAAGGGGGCAGTCCCACTGCCAGACAAAGTTCGTGCAGTAAAAAATTTTCCACGGCCACAAACGGTCAAATCGCTGCAAGAATTTTTGGGAATGGTTAATTTTTACAACCGTTTCCTCCCCCGTGCAGCTCAACTCATGCAGCCCCTATATGACGCGCTCAAGAAACAAAAGCCTTCCAACGCGGTCGAATGGACCCCGGAGCGTGAACGCGCCTTCGCGGAAGTAAAAAATGCTCTAGCTAACGCCACATTGTTGGTTCACCCTGATCCCTCGGCCCGCATTGCGCTAACCACAGACGCTTCAGACCTGGCCATAGGGGCAGTTGTGGAACAACACGTTGACGGAACCTGGCAACCTTTGGCATTTTTCAGCAAATCGTTAAACCAAACTGAGCGTAAATACAGCACTTTTGACAGGGAGCTGCTAGCGCTTCATTTATCCATCCGCCACTTCCAGTTCTGGTTAGAAGGGCGGCGTTTCACGGCTTTTGTAGACCACAAACCGCTCACCTTTGCGATGGCTAAAATTTCAGAACCATGGTCAGGCGGGCAACAAAGACAGCTAGCTGCAATTTCAGAGTTCACCACAGACATTCGACATGTGGCAGGCAAACTTAACGTGGTAGCAGACTGCCTCTCTCGCGCTGTGACATCGCCAGAGCGCGAGGAGACAGATTATACTACCTCAGCCGCAGAACTTTTCGCCAACGCGGACGCGTACGCGGCCCCTATTCACGTAGGGATAGATTGCTCAGCCATGGCGGAGGAACAAAGCAGTGACGCAGATGTGCGCGCACTCCTGTCTGGACCAACAGGGTTAAGGCTGGAGGAAAGGGGCTTACGAGACAGTGACCCCTCCCTAATATGCGACATCTCAACCGACCGACCTCGCCCGGTAGTCCCAGCTGCATGGCGCCGCCGTATTTTCGACTCAATTCACTCCCTCGTGCACCTGGGTGTGCGCGCCTCGGTTAAAATGGTCGCCGAAAAGTTTGTGTGGCCCGACCTGCGCAAAAACGTAAGGGAATGGGCAAAAACTTGCATGTCTTGTCAGCGCGCCAAAATACACAAACACACAAAAGCCCCTCTAGAGCCTTTTCGAATCCCAGCTAGAAGGTTTGACCACGTTCATGTCGACCTCGTGGGACCACTACCTTCCTCCCAAGGTTTCACACATCTGTTAACAATGATAGACCGTACTACGCGCTGGCCTGAGGCGGTCCCTCTGGCTTCAACCACAGCGGAGGAAGTCGCTCGCGTTTTTTTGACAAACTGGGTGGCACGTTTCGGCGTCCCATCGGACATCACGTCCGATAGGGGGCCTCAATTTGTCTCAGAGCTTTGGTCAGCCATGGCCAGCAGCTTAGGGGCGACAATTCACCGCACCACCGCTTATCACCCTCAGGCTAATGGGTTATGCGAGCGCTTTCACAGATCTTTAAAGGCCGCCCTCAGAGCCTCACTAACGGATACAAATTGGGTAAATAAACTCCCCTGGGTTTTATTGGGGTTGCGTGCCGCGCCGAAAGAGGATCTAGACGCCTCCCCAGCAGAATTAGTTTTTGCACAACCTCTCAGACTCCCAGGTGAATTTTTACCAGAGAACCCAGAGCCTGGGCATCTTCCAGCCCTGAGGCTTTTAGGCAACAACGGACTGGACACTCTCCCCGGACCGGCACATCACTCTTTTCCACGGGTTTTTGTCCCCCAAGCTTTAAAAAACGCCGAATTCGTTTTTGTTAGGCATGAAGCTTTAAAACCAACCCTCCGTCCACCATACGATGGACCATTCAGAGTGCTGGAACCTGGTGATAAGCATTTTGTGCTTGATTTAGGGGACAGAAAAGAAACAGTCAGCATTGACAGACTTAAACCTGCCTTCTTGTTGAGAGACGAACCTGCACGGTTGGCGAGAGCACCTCGGCGGGGTAGACCCCCCAAGAAAAAAGACTCTGCCCCCCTGCAGGGAACAAATAACCACTCTCCTCCCCAAGCTGCAGATTCCTTACAGGAAGGTCCCACCAGGACACCCAAGCGGACCCACAGCAGATTCGAGAGAAGATTAAAACCCAGACAGCACAAGGACTGATGCAAACTAACCAAAAGTTGTTGACTATTTTATCAGATGGTGCTGTGACAGTTTAAAGACTGACTTGTGATATTACTACGCTGTTATGATTACCACTGAATTCTCTATAGGAGCATAGTTGCTGGAAAGTTTCTTCCTTGTCAAGAGGTTTAACAGTTAGTATGTTATAGTAATTATCTTAAACTGTGGACTTTCTTTAATTGTCCTTTTCTTAGTCGTTTGAGGGGGGGCTGTGGTTTATATTAATCATATTTCCCATAACCTACATATGTATAAGCATGTTAGAATGTTTGGGGATTATATATGTACAACGACCTCACGCCTCAGAACAGGACAAGAGGTCTCAACCGCCAGCGAAGATCAAAGAGCATCCGAGGCGCTGCGGTGGAGACCGGATCGATCGCCCTGACTTCCCAGGGCCAGGTGGAAGAGACAGAGGACAATGAAGGAGATCGATCGCCCTGACCACCCAGGGTCAGTGTCATGACTCGCCGCTCATCAGCGGCGCCAGCCGCGCGCACACCTGCTCCTCGTCAGCGGCGAGGTATTTAATCCACTCTGCCCTGGGCTTCAGCCTGAAGCCGTCTCTCAACTTCGGCCCCTTTGCTACTACGGATCTCAAACCGACTAGTGAAGATAACTTGGGTAAGCTCTCCTTACCTCTCTCCTCTAGCCTTCCCCTGTGCACAGGTGGACATTCCCGGCGGCGGACTTCCTCATCTCGCCGTTGGCTCTACGCTGCTGCCACAGGTACTGCAGGTCGCTGTCTCCCGGGCCTCGCCCTTGTCAACGCCAGCCACCTGTCATAACCAAGGTTGTCCGGCTGTACGGCCTCCTGCTCCCGTGCCTGACGCAGACGCTCCCACCAATACATTCTTATTCCACAGACACGCAGCCATACACTTCCTTGTTGCTAATAAAGCTGTTAAATCTATCCTGAGCCTGCGTGTGTGTCTCCTGGGCCATGCATTATGTCAGTACGGCTTCAGCAGAGCAGCTCGGCAGACAGCGGGCTCGCACGCCGTCTTTCCACCCTCGAGGCTCGGGTGGATTTAATAGCCCATCAGCAACAGGTGATATTAAATCAATTAATTGTCATTACTAACCAATTAGACCGCTTGGACCCCCAGCAGCCGTTCCCCTCGGCTCGTCCGGTTGGCGCGGCTCCTGCGGCTCCAGTGGCCATCCAGCCCGCTCCGGGTGCGCCAACACAGCTCACACCAGTCCCCACTCCTGCTTGCTTTAGCGGTAAGCTGGGTGGAGCTCGGGGTTTTATTATGCAGTGTGAGTCTGTGTTTCTTCGCGTTCCCGGAGATTTTCCCTCAGACCATAGCAGAATTGGCTATATAGGAAATCTCCTTGAGGGTCGTGCGCTTACCTGGGCTTACGCCATTATGGTGAAGCCCAGCTACGCCACCCTCACCTATGGCCAGTTCGTGCGACAGTTTCTGGAAGTATTTGATCATTTGCGTTTGGACAGTGTCCAGGTCGACCGCCTTCTCGGACTCCAACAGGGGAGCCGATCAGCAGCCGACTACGCGATCGACTTCCGGGTTACCGCGGAGGAAGTTGGCTGGGAAGAGCGTGCGCTCTGTGGCATCTTCCTCCGCAGCCTAAATTCTGGTCTGAGGGATGAGCTGGCCTGACGGGATACCCCGGAGATGCTGGCGGAGCTGATTTCTCTCACCATCAGTTTGGATAACAGGCTGCGCGAGTGCGCCTCCGAGCGGAAGCAGTCTTCTCGCTCGCGGGGCGCCTCTGCACGCCTGCCCCAAGCTCGCCACCTGGCGTTGCCGCCGCCGGAGGTCTCCGAGGAGTCGGAACCAATGGTGACGGGCCGGACAAAGCTCCCCCTGGTGGAGAAACAGCGCCGTCGTGACCTGGGCCTCTGCATGTATTGCGGAGGTAGCCAGCACACGGTGGAGCATTGTCAGGAGAAGCCAAACGAGGTGGTCCGCGAGTCACTGTAGGGGGCCTCGCGGACGCTAATCAGTTAAATCCCCTCACACATTTGACGCTGCCCATCCGCTTCTGTCACAACCTCACTGGGCACCTCACACATGCACTGGTGGATTCAGCCGCAGAGGGTAGCTTTATTTCACAAAGCCTGGCAACCCGACTGGGCATCCATTGTCACCCCCTCGACACTCCTCTCGCCCTGGTTAATCTCTCCCGAGTTTCCCTGGGAAAAGTAACTCACCGAACATCCACCGTCCCGGTGATCATCTCTGGAAACCATCGGGAGGATATCTCCTTCTACGTCCTGCCCACCTCAGTAACTCCAGTCATCCTCGGATATCCCTGGCTCCGCCTCCACAACCCCGCCTTGGACTGGAAGACTGGGAAGGTGTCAGCATGGAGCACTTTCTGCATGGGCACCTGCCTCCAATCCGCTGCCTGCGCCCCGTCCTCGCCTCCCACAGCTCAGGACACCGTGCCCCCGGATCTCACCCTTGTGCCCTCAGAGTTCCACGACCTGGGTGCTGTTTTCAGTAAGTCCAAGGCGATGTCTCTGCCTCCTCACCGGCCCTACGACTGCGCCATTAACATCCGCTAGGGGGCGCCCTTACCTTCAGGACGCCTCTATAGCCTGTCAGCGCCGGAGAAGGAGGCAATGAACAGCTATTTGAAGGAGTCGCTCAGTGCTGGGATCATCCGACCATCCTCCTCTCCAGTAGGTGCAGGGTTCTTCTTCGTGGGAAAGAAGGACGGATCTCTTCGTCCTTGTATTGATTATCAAGCTCTCAACGATATCACGGAGAAGTACCGGTATACCCTGCCCCTTATGGATACTGCCTTCCACTCCCTCCAGGGGGCGACCTGGTTTACTAAGCTGGATCTCCGCAGCGCTTACCACCTCGTCCGGATCCGGGAGGGAGATGAGTGGAAAACCACCTTCTGTACCCCAAACGGTCATTTTGAATACCTCGTGATGCCGTTTGGGTTGACCAACGCTCCAGCCGTCTTTCAGCGCCTCATCAATGACGTCCTCCGGGACTTCATCGGCCTGTTTGTATTCGTCTACCTGGACGATATTCTCATCTTCTCCAGGTCCAGGGATGAACACCGGGTCCACGTGAGGCGGGTCCTGCAGAGACTGCTGGAGAACCGTCTGTACGTCAAGGCGGAAAAATGTGAATTCTACGCCAAAACGACTTCCTTCCTGGGGTTCGTCATCGCCCATGACCAGGTGCTTCCGGACCCAGCGAAGATCAAAGCGGTGGTGGATTGGCCCACACCTACCTCTCGGAAACAGGTTCAGCAATTCATCGGGTTCGCCAATTTCTACCGCCGCTTTGTCCCGAACTTTGGAGCCATCGTCGGGCCCCTGACCCGCCTCACCTCTCCTAAGACCCCATTCCGGTGGACTGAAGAGGCCGCTATGGCCTTCCAGGCGCTGAAGACGGAGTTCTCCTCCTCCTGGGTCCTCAGCCAGGTCGACCCCGCGCTGCAGTGCATTATGGAGGTGGACGCTTCGGACACGGGGGTGGGGGCGGTGTTGTCCCAGCGGTCCCCAGCCAACGGAGTCAAGCGACCCTGCGCCGCCTTCTCTCGGCGCCTGTCCCCGGCGGAGCGAAACTACGACGTGGGGGACAGAGAGCTTCTTGCCATCAAGCTTGCCCTTCAAGAATGGCGTCACTGGCTGGAGGGGGCAGCCTTGCCTTTTGTGGTCCTCACTGACCACAAGAACCTGGAGTACCTGAGATCTGCCAAGCGTCTGAACGCCCGCCAGGCGCGTTGGTCCCTGTTCTTTGCAAGGTTTAAATTCAGCATCACGTATAGGCCTGGCTCCAAGAACGGCCTGCCCGACGCCCTCTCCAGGCAATTTGCCCCGGAGGCCGCAGAAGACGTTGCTCACACCATCTTGCCCAGGTCGTGCGTCGTGGGGGCTGTTTCATGGGACATAGAAGACAAGATCCGGAGGGCGCAGGAGTTGGAACCGGACCCTGGCGGCGGACCGGAGGGGAGGCTCTTCGTGCCATCTGCCGTCCGGGGGGACGTTATACACTGGCTCCATACCTCTAAGCTCACCTGCCATCCTGGAGCTTCACGGATGATTGATCTCCTCCAGCGATCCTTTTGGTGGCCAGGCCTGCGGAAGGATGCCGCCCGTTACGCCCGGGCCTGCCCCGTCTGTGCTACCAATAAGTCAGGTAACGCTCCCCCTGCGGGTCTGCTCCAGCCCCTGCCCATCCCTGGCAGGCCCTGGTCGCACATTGCCCTAGACTTCGTCACCGGGCTCCCTGTCTCCAACAACTTTGACATTTCTGACCATTGTTGACCGTTTTTCCAAGGCCGCCCACTTTGTGCCCCTACGTGGACTTCCCTCAGCCTTGGAGACGGCGGACCTCCTCATCCAGCACGTGGTCAGACTGCATGGAATCCCGGTCGACGTGGTCTCCGACCGCGGCCCCCAGTTCTCTTCGGACGTCTGGAGGTCATTTTGCAATGCCCTGGGAGCCAAGGTAAGCCTCTCCTCCGGCCATCACCCCCAATCTAACGGGCAGTGTGAGCGGACTAACCAGGAGCTGGAGGCTACGCTCCGCTGCGTCACTTCATCCAAACCCACCTCCTGGAGTTCTCACCTCTCCTGGGTGGAGTACGCCCACAACACCTCTCGCTCCACTGCCATCGGGATGTCGCCCTTTAAAGCATCCTTGGGCTATGATCCACCTCTATTCCCCGCGCAGGAGGGCGAGTTGGCTGTCCCCTCTGTCCAGGCACATCTGAGGCGGTGTCGCTCCCTTTGGTCCACAGCGCGTAATGCGCTTTTACGCACGGCGGAGCGCAATAAGTCTACGGCGGACCGACATAGGAGACCTGCACCTGCCTACCAGGTGGGACAGCAAGTTTGGGTATCCACTCAGGACGTTAACCTAAAGGGTGAGAGGAGAAAGCTGGCCCAACGGTTCATCGGCCCTTATCCCATAACCAGGATCATCAACCCGGTGGCTGTGCGTGTGGCTATTCCCTCCTCCCTCCACATCCATCCCACCTTCCACGTCTCCAAAATTAAACCGGTGGTCTCTGACCCCCTCTGCCCTCCACCTGCGGCGCACCCCGCTCCCTGGATGATTGGTGGCCATCTGGCCTGGACCGTCGCTGAGATCTTGGATGCCCGACGCCGGGGTCGCGGATTGCAGTGCCTGGTGGATTGGGAGGGCTATGGACCCGAGTGAAGACAGTGGGTGCTTCCTTGCTGGTGTTGGACCGGTTACTCATTTCTGAGTTTCATCGAGCACACCCGGAAAAACCATCGCCAGGAGGCGCTGCTAGAGGGGGGAGTACTGTCATGACTCGCTGCTCATCAGCGGCGCCAGCCGCGCGCACACCTGCTCCTCGTCAGCGGCGAGGTATTTAATCCACTCTGCCCTGGGCTTCGGCCTGAAGCCGTCTCTCAACTTCGGCCCCTTTGCTACTACGGATCTCAAACCGACTAGTGAAGATAACTTGGGTAAGCTCCCCTTACCTCTCTCCTCTAGCCTTCCCCTGTGCACAGGTGGACATTCCCGGCGGCGGACTTCCTCATCTCGCCGTTGGCTCTACGCTGCTGCCACAGGTACTGCAGGTCGCTGTCTCCCGGGCCTCGCCCTTGTCGACGCCAGCCACCTGTCATAACCAAGGTTGTCCGGCTGTACGGCCTCCTGCCCCCGTGCCTGACGCAGACGCCACCACCAATACATTCTTATTCCACAGACACGCAGCCATACACTTCCTTGTTGCTAATAAAGCTGTTAAATCTATCCTGAGCCTGCGTGTGTGTCTCCTGGGCCGTGCATTATGTCAGTCAGGTGGAGGAGTAGGAAGACAAAGGAGGGGGGATTAAGCTAATGCGGGATGTCAGCTTTGATGTGCAATGTCTTTTGTTATGTGTGGGTTTAAATATTTAGGTCTGAATGTGTTCGACCTCTTATTTTGCTTCTGCACTGAGATGAGACTTGTTAGAGGAGCGAAGCTGATAATAAACTTTGGTTTATAAATCACATCGCCTCGTTATTCCAAGCTCTTCTACAACTTCCAACACAGTATATGATCAATTATTACTCCAAGAAATTTAGTTTCAGATACCATTTCAATCTCTACACCATTTACACTGAGTTTAGATACTAAGTTGTTGTGATGGTTGTTAAAAACTATAAATTTTGTCTTACTTAACTGAGCATTAATTTGTTTGAATCAAACCACAGTTTAAGCTTTCCTAACTCCTTTCCGAGTGTATCCAAAAGTTGTTCCAAATTGCTTCCACTGCATGATAAATTAGTGTCATCGGCAAATAATATTAAATCCATTTTTTCTGAAACTTTACATATATCATTTATATACATATTGAATAACAATGGCCCCAAAACTGAACCCTGTGGGACTCCACAAGTAACCTTCAGTAACTGTGAGTTTTTGTTACCAACACATACATACTGATATCTATTCTTTAAGTAACTACATAACCAGGACAGTGCTACCCCCCCCCCTCCATACCACAATTTTGTAGTTTCTTTAATAATAAATTATGATCCACTGTATCAAATGCTTTTTTAAGATCCAGGAATACTCTGAATACTGAATACCGAACTGAATACATCTTTATTTTCAACGGCAGTTGATATTTTTTCTATAAATTCCATTAGAGCAAATGCAGTTGTCCTCTTGTGTCTGAACCCATATTGCTGCTCACACAATAAATTATTCTTCAGTATGAAGTTGTCAGTTCTCTCATAGAATATTTTTTCAAGTATCTTGGAAAATTGCGGCAATAGTGAAATTGGTCTATAGTTTGAGAATTCTCCTCTGTCACCCGTCTTGTATATCGGAATTACTTTAGCTATTTTCATTGCATTGGGAAATATACCTGTTTGGAGAGACAGGTTACAGATATACGTCAGTGGTTTCACTAAGCATTCAATAATAGTTTTGACTAAGAGCATGTCAATACCATCACAGTCCGTAGATGTTTTACTTTTAAACGATTTAACAATTTCAATGACCTCTCTCTCGTCTGTGTTCTTTATGAAAATGGAGTCTTTTATAGCAGTGTTTTTGCTTATTGTATCACCTGTGGGTGCCGTAATGGGTATTTCTCGAGCCAAATTAGGACCAATGTTAACAAAAAAGTTATTAAATTCATCTGCAGGTGAAGCTGCATTCACACTCTGAGTCGTTTTATTATTTTTTTTTAAAAATTGGTTGGGTAGCTTGTATTTCTGTTTTTATTTCCAAGAATATTGTTAAGTATTGTCCATGTTTTTTTAATATTTTTTATTTAACCCTGGATCAACCCTGAGATAAAAACACTTCTGAGAGAGAAGAAGAGGATCTTCAGGTCGGGGAACAGGGAGATGCTGAAGTCCGTACAGAGGGAGCTGAGGAGAAAGATCAGAGAAGGCAAGGACAGCTTCAGGAAGAAGATGGAGGACAAGCTGCAACAGAGCGACATCAGCGGGGTCTGGAGAAACCTCAAAACCATCTCGGGGCTCCAGAATACCTCCCCCCAGGCTACGGGGGGCAGGGAGTGGGCGAACAACCTGAATCTGTTTTTCAATAGATTTGACCAACCGCCCTCCCCCCTGTCTGCACAACAACCACTGCTGCCTCTAAGAAATCAAGTCCTGCTACCCACTCCCCACTCCACCGACACCCCCCCCCCCACTCCCAACACACAGCCCCCCATCCTGACCCTGACCAAGACCCAGGTGAGGACGGAGCTGAGGAAGATCAAGGCGAGGAAGGCGTCGGGACCGGACGGCATCAGCGCAAAGCTCCTCAAGTCCTGTGCAGACCAGCTGTGTGGGATTGTGACGTATATCTTCAACATGAGCCTGAAACTGGGGAGGGTACCACAGCTGTGGAAAACATCTTGTGTGGTACCTGTACCAAAAACTTCCCACCCCAAAGACCTGAACAGCTTCAGACCGGTGGCCTTGACGTCCCACTTGATGAAGACCCTGGAGAGACTGCTCCTTGCTCATCTCCGCCCCCTGGTGGAACCAGCGATGGATCCATTCCAGTTCGCCTACCAGCATGGCATTGGGGTGGAGGATGCGGTGATCTTCCTCCTTCACCGTTCTCTGTCCCACCTGGAGAAGCCCGGGAATATGGTGAGGATCATGTTCTTTGACTTCTCCAGTGCTTTCAACACCATCCAACCGATGATCCTGAAGGACAAGCTGCTGCGCGCAGGGGTGGACCAGCACCTGTCATCATGGATCCTGGACTACCTCACGAACCGGCCTCAGTTTGTGAGAACCCGGGACTGTGTTTCCGACACGATCATCAGTAGCACGGGGGCCCCCCAGGGAACGGTGCTGGCTCCCTTCCTGTTCACTCTTTATACTGCGGACTTCTCACACAACACAACACATTGCCATCTACAGAAGTTCTCTGATGACTCTGCGATCGTTGGTCTCATCTCCAGCGGAGATGAAGCTGAGTACAGAGGGCTTATCCAGGACTTTGTGGACTGGTGCCATCAGAACTGCCTCCAGATCAACGCGAGGAAAACTAAGGAGCTGGTGGTGGACTGCCGCAGGCATGGGCAGCCCCTCACAGCACCAGTAAATATACAGGGAACAGACATCGAGATGGTGACATCCTACAAGTACCTGGGTATTCATCTGAACAATAAACTAGACTGGTCACACAATACTGACGCACTCTACAAGAAGGGACAGCGCAGGCTGTTCCTGCTGAGGAGACTCAGGTCTTTTGGTGTACAAGGGGCGCTGCTGAAGTCATTCTATGACACGGTGGTGGCATCAGCCATCACTTTTGGAGTGGTCTGCTGGGGCAGTGGCATTACTGCAGCCGATAGGAAGAGACTGAACAAACTGATTAAGAAAGCTAGCTCTGTCCTGGGGCAACGCCTTGATCCGATGGAGGAGATAGGAGAGAGAAGGACGGTGGCTAAACTGTCATCTCTGCTGGAGTCCAAGTTCCACCCTATGCAGGACATACTGGATGCACTGAGGAGCTCATTTAGCAGCAGACTACATCATCCCAGGTGCACAACCGAGAGGTTTCGTAGGTCCTTCCTACCAACGGCTGTCAGACTGTACAACCTAAGCAGGGCTGCTCGCAGAGATAGCAAAAAGACGTAACAAACTAATAGTTTTTTGTTTTTTTTTGAATGCAAAAGATGCAATAGACTTACACAATGGTCCTCTCCGGCATACAACTAGGAACATACCGGTCGCTATGGAGGGTGAGAATATGTATGGGCACATAATCATACCATGTAGGATAACTAAATAGACGGTTATGCTGTTTCATCCCACCTAGCAACAATGCTCTGCACTGTGTGTGTTTATATATTTACATATTTATTCCATCTAGCTACAATGCTCTGCACTGGGTGTGTTTATATTTATATATCTATATATTTATTCCATCTAGCTACAATGCTCAGCACTGGGTGTGTTTATATTTATATATCTATATATTTATTCCATCTAGCTACAATGCTCCGCACTGTGTTTTTATATATCTACATATTATTCCATCTAGCTACATTGCTCCGCACTGTGTGTGTTTATATACTTGCATATTTATTCCACCTAGCTGCAATGCTCCGTACTGTGGGTGTTTATATATTTACATATTTATTCCATCTAGCTACAATGCTCTGCACTGTGTTCATATATTCATATATTTATTCCATCCAGCTACAATGCTCTGCACTGTGTGTCTGTGTGTGTGTGTGTGTGTATATATATATTTTATAGTAATATGTACATATGTATATTAGCTGCTCTTGCTTGCTTGTTTTTTTTTTTTGTTTGTTTGTTTTTTTTTCTTGCCTTCTGATTGTTGCTCTGAGTGTTGCTATCCCTGTGCTGTTGCAATCCTGGAATTTCCCCGTTGTGGGACTAATAAAGGCTTATCTTATCTTATCTTATCTTATCTTATCTAATATTGTCTCTGTTTTTCTCCAGTTATTTACTGTAATAGTCTCTTTTACTACATCTTATTATATATGTTAACTTATTTTTGTATGTTTTATACTGCTGCTCTGCTTCTTTTGTCCTTTTCTTTAGGAAAGCTTTATATAATAAATTTTTCTTTTTACACGCCTTTTGTAATCCTTTGGTTAACCATGGCTTATCGACAAATTTATGTTTAAGCGTTTTCTTTACTAATGGACAATTTTTTTCATAAAGAGTGGTTACAATGTTTATATATGTGTCATAGGCTTCATTTACATCTGATACATAGACTTTTGTCCGGTCTTGCTTCAGCAAATCTTCTTTAAAAGAACTGATTGCATTTTGTGATTTGTATCTGAACGATTTAAAAAAAAATTTCTGTATTGGCCCCCGTGTGGCCATGGATAAGTACAAAGGTTGGCAAATGGTCACTTATATCATTTATCAATAATCCACTTTCTATTTTCTTATCAATAATATTAACAAACAGGTTGTCAATAAGTGTAGCAGTGTGAACTGTGATTCTACTGGGATGTGTTATTGTGGGATATAGACTCATGCTGTACATAGAATTCATGAACTCTGTAATTACATTTTGTTGATATGGATTTAATAAATCAATATTGAAATCTCCACAAATTGCTACCATTTTCTTACTAGTAATATTATTGTACAGCTCGACTAATTTATCTCTGAATGTCTCAATGCAAGTTCCCAGCGTTCTACACTACCGTTCAAAAGTTTGGGGTCACTTAGAAATTTCCTTATTTTTGAAAGAAAAGCACTGTTTTTTTCAATGAAGATAACTTTAAACTAATCAGAAATACACTCTATACATTGCTAATGTGGTAAATGACTATTCTAGCTGCAAATGTCTGGTTTTTGGTGCAATATCTATATAGGTGTATAGAGGCCCATTTCCAGCAACTATCACTCCAGTGTTCTAATGGTACAATGTGTTTGCTCATTGCGTCAGAATTGTCCAGATTACCTCAACAAATTAACAGCTAGAATGCCAAAGGTCTGCAATGCTGTAATTGCTGCAAATGGAGGATTCTTTGATGAAAGCAAAGTTTGAAGGAAAAAATTACTATTTCAAATACAGATCATTATTTCTAACCTTGTCAATGTCTTGACTATATTTTCTATTCATTTTACAACTCATGGTGGTAAATAAAAGTGTGACTTTTCTTGGAAAACACAAAATTGTCTGGGTGACCCCAAACTTTTGAACAGTAGTGTATATATACAACTTATAATTAGATTTTTTGTTTTATCTTGGTCAATCTCAATAATAACACATTCCAAAATCCCTGGTAGTGCAAAGGACATTCCATTTACAAGCTTACATCATCAATATACAGTGCAACACCACCACCCTTTTTTTGAGATCTGTTAATATGAAACATCTGATATCCCTCTATTGCCATCAGAGGAGCCTGCTCTTCATTAAGCCAAGTTTCAGAGACTGCGATAGCTGTAAATTTTCTGTCTAGCTGTTTTAAATAGTCCTGAATCTGTGGAAAGTTTTTGTTAAGACTTCTGCTGTTGAAGTGTATTATTGATAGTTTACCATCTAGTTGCACTTGACCTTTGAATTGCTTTTCAGTGTAATATTCAGAATGATTATGAATATTATTGAAAAAGTGGTTATCAGGATCAATATCATTCTCCACCTCTTGTAGTTTATGTTCAGCATAATGGCATATTTTCAGAGTCTGAATTTCCTCACTCTCTGTCAAATGACTTCCTCCAACTGGGGATGATTGATGTCTACTCAAGTCAGTCATAAGTTTTTTGTTTGTTTTGTTTAGTTTTTTTTTTTAAAGTACATTGACATGGTATGTCACAAAAGAACTATTCTTGCCATGTGTGTGGATATGGAATTATCATAGTGTGGCGTAACATTATGTAGCTCACATATTCCGCTGCAGAGACCCAAGCATAAAAGGACTTTAAGCTCGCGGTGTGTATTGACATCACGCCTCAGATGGACAATGAGTCTGGACCACCTGCGAACTTGGGAGGAAGTGAGAAGAACTGGAGAGAGAACCTGAAAGGACTGTCTGACCTCCTGGGGTCAGACAAAGGATCCAAGAGGACAATGGAGGGATTAAATGTAAATGTGATTCTGTGTTTGATGTGGGGGTATAAATGTATGTGGTTTACTGCAGCTCACTCTCTGATTTCCTGACTGAGAGAAAGAGCTGTGGGACGTGAGCTGGAATAAACCAATACTGAGAAATCATCCAGTCTCATTATTTCATGATTCCCACATTGGTGACCCACACGTGAGATATATGGAAAGGCTTGGAGACGTTTCTCCGACCCGGATTCACCGGGGACCGCCCGCACGGGCGTAAGTTCAATTAAACTTCCCGAGTTCTGGCAAGATGACCCGCACTCATGGTTCCAACACGTGGAATTGCGGTTCGTGCTCAATGGGGTATCAGCAGATGACATCAAGTTCCATAATGTCATCGCAAGACTCGACAGCCGCACAGCCCGATGTGTGCGGAGCCTGGTGCAGTAGCCGCCCGCTGCTGGCAAGTACGACGCCCTGAAAGCCGCCCTCATTCGGAGTTTTGTGCCATCAGCCGAGGTGAGGGCCAGGAGACTTCTGGACTTGCGCGACAGAGGAGGACGCAGGCCGACCGTCCTCATGGAGGACATGCTGCAGATGATCGGGGCGGACAACGATGCGTTTCTGTTTAAACACATCTTCTTGAGGACCCTCCCAGCATACATGAGGGGTCTCCTGTCCGGCATGAGGTGTGTGAACCAGCAGGACTTCCGCACGCTGGCCATGGAAGCGGAGCGGCTCCTCGACGCCTGCGACGAGCAGGAGACTTCAGTGGCAGCAGCAGACCTTGGCGCGGCGGCCGAGGGCGGTGGAGAGCCAGTGGCAGCAGAAACAACCCCAGCGACGACGGCAGCGGCGCGGTCCCGAAGCAGAGGAGGGGACGACCTCTGTTTTTACCATCGACGCTTCGCGGAGAGGGCACACAGATGCATCCCACCATGCAGCTTCAAGAAGCAGGGAAACGCACGAGCCGGGGGTCGTTAGCAGCTTCGACTCTCAGTGAACTGAACAAGCTGCTGTACCTGACAGACGCGAGCTCCGGACGGCAATTCCTCGTTGACACCAGAGCACAGAGGAGTTTCATCACCGCGACCTATGCGGATCGGGTGGCTGGCCCCCGCGGAGATGGGGCAACGGCCGCAAACGGCTCGTCTATCAAGACTTTTGGCGAAATGGCTCTGTGCCTGTCCCTGCACGGCCGCACCTATGAATGGACCTTCATAGTAGCGGCGGTGAGTTTCAACATGTTAGGCGCTGACTTTTTGTGCTCACATGGCTTGTTGGTAGATCTGGTTAATAGACGCCTGGTTAATGCACTCTCTTTTTGTTCCATCCCTTGTGCAGCTCGAGTGTCCCCACCGCCAGTACAGACCAACGTCACCACAGCAGGCGGTAAGTTTCACACTCTTCTAAACCAGTTTCCAGCACTCACAGTTCCCACATTTTCAGCTAAGGTGGCGAAGCACGGGGTGGAGCACTTTATAACCACAAGTGGCCCACCTGTTTTTGCGAAGGCTTGGCGCTTGGATGCAGCTAAGCTCTCCATTGCGCTTGAGGAGTTCGCCAACCTGGAAAGGTTGGGCATAATTCGCCGCTCGAAGAGCGCCTGGGCTTCCCCAATGCATATGGTGCCTAAGGCTGACGGCTCGTGGAGACCTTGTGGCAATTACTGCAGGTTAAACAATGCCACAGCGCAGGACCGCTACCCAATTCCGCATATCCAGGATTTTTCGGTGCACTTGGCGAAAGCGCGCATTTTTTCTAAAATAGACCTGGTCCGCGGTTATCATCAGGTCCCAGTCCGACCAGAGGACATTCCCAAGACAGCGGTAATAACCCCGTTCGGGCTTTTTGAGTTTTTACGCATGCCTTTTGGCCTTAAAGGCGCCGCGCAAACCTTCCAACGGATGATGGATGCCGTGTTGCGCGACCTCCCTTTTGTTTTTGTCTACTTAGACGACATTTTGGTCGCCAGCCCCTCCGAGGAGGAACACGAAGAACACCTCACAACAGTTTTTCAGAGGTTGGGAGCGCATGGGTTGATAATCAACCCGGCCAAGTGCCATTTTGGCGCAGCGCAAATCGATTTTTTAGGACACCACGTCTCCCCAGAGGGAGCAGTCCCTCTGTCGTCCAAAGTACGCGCAGTGGCGGAGTTTCCCCAGCCACAAACGGTAAAAGCGTTGCAAGAGTTTTTAGGAATGGTAAATTTTTATAACCGTTTCATACCCCACGCGGCGCAGCTCATGCAACCGTTGTACGCCGCGCTTAAAAAACAGAAGCCCTCCAATGTGATCGAGTGATCCCTGGAGCGGGAGCGCGCATTCACAGAGGTTAAAAAAGCACTGGCAGACGCAGCACTGCTGGCTCACCCAGACCCATCAGCCCGAATAGTGCTAACCACAGACGCGTCAGATGTGGCCATAGGGGCCGTGGTAGAGCAGCAGGTCGCCGGAGTTTGGCAGCCACTCGCTTTTTTCAGCAGGTCCCTACGCGATGCTGAACGGAAATACAGCGCGTTTGACAGGGAGCTGCTAGCGCTCCACCTGGCCATTCGCCATTTTCAGTTCTGGTTGGAAGGGCGGCATTTCACCGCGTTTGTCGACCACAAACTGCTCACTTTTGCAATGTCCAAAATTTCAGAACCTTGGTCAGGCCGACAGCAGAGGCAGCTGGCCGCAATTTCAGAATTCACCACCGATATACAGCACGTAGCCGGTAAACTTAATGTAGTAGCGGACTGCCTCTCACGAGCGGTAACAGTGCCTGTCCGCGCGGATGCGGACTGTAATGCCGCAGACGCGGAGCGAGGTAACAGCGTGGACGCGCACGCGACTCCGGTGCACGTGGGGATAGATTACGCAGCCATGGCAGTGGAGCAGAGCGAAGACACGGACGTGCGCGCGCTCCCGTCTGGACCAACAGGGTTAAGACTGGAGAGCATAAGTTTACAAACCGGTTCACCCCCTCTAATCTGCAACGTATCCACCGGGCGACCGCGCCCTGTGGTACCGGCCACGTGGCGCCGTCGCGTTTTTGATGCGGTGCACTCCCTAGCGCACCCGGGAGTACGTGCTTCGGTGAAAATGGTAGCAGAGAAGTTTGTTTGGCTGAGCCTGCGCATGCACGTGAAGGAGTGGGCGAAAGCCTGCATGTCTTGCCAGCGGGCCAAAGTTCACAGGCACACGAAAGCCCCTTTAGAACCGTTCCACATTCCGGCTAAGAGATTCGATCATGTGCACGTAGACATAGTGGGACCCCTACCGCCGTCACAAGGGTTCACACATCTCTTGACAATGGTGGACCAGACCACACATTGGCCGGAAGTGGTCCCATTACAATCGACCACAGCGGCAGAGGTGGCTCGCGCTTTTTTAACAGCCTGGGTAGCGCGGTTCGGAGTCCCGTCAGATATTACGTCTGATAGGGGTCTGCAATTCGCGTCGGAGCTGTGGTCAGCAATGGCCAGCGGCTTAGGAGTGGCAACCCACCGCACTACCGCTTATCACCCCCAGGCCAACGGTTTATGCGAGCGTTTTCACGGGTCGTTGAAGGCAGCCCTCAGAGCGTCGCTCACGGATACAGATTGGGTAAACAAACTACCATGGGTTTTATTGGGGTTGCGTTCGGCACCCAAAGAGGATTTAGATGCCTCACCCGCTGAATTAGTTTTTACTCAACCTCTCAGGCTGCCCGGAGAGTTCCTGCCAGCCCATGCAGCACCAGAGCGCCCCCCGGTGCGGGGACCTCTAAGTGGCACGGGAGCAGAAATGCTCCCGGGCCCCGCTCATCACACCTTCCCGCGTGTTTTTGTTCCCAAGGCTTTACAAAATGCAGAGTTTGTTTTTGTCAGGCACGACGCTCAGCGTCACAGCCTCCGCCCACCTTATGACGGTCCATTTCGAGTGCTAGAAACTGGGGAGAAATATTTTGTGCTAGATTTGGGGGAAAGAAAGAAACAATCAGTGTTGACAGATTAAAGTCTGCTTTTGTGTTGCGTGATGAATCTGTACGACTGGCGGGGGCACCTCGACGCGGCAGACCTCCCAGGGAACGGCCCCGGGATCCCCCGCAGGGGGCAATTAACCCTTCTCCCCCTCATTCCACAGGTGCGCCGCAGGACGGCACAACACAGGCTACGAAACCTGCGTACAGCAGATTCGGGAGGAGGTTGAAGCCTAGACTAACGCCAATGTTCCAATTCTCCAGTTCTGCCATATTTTCCTCAGTCTGTTTTATACGTTTTCCCGCGTCATGCACTTGTTTAGCGGTTTCCTGGAGCTGTTGCTGTACTTCTGCTGTGAATTCATCCATTTGTTTCTTCATATCCTCACGAATTACTGAACGAAAATCTTGTAGATCTGTTTTTAATTCGGCTCGGAGAGTTGCTATTCCAGCTGCCACGGCCTCGCTCACGGTAACTCGAATCAGGTCCAAACCAGTCATGCGGTCGCCATGTTGGTCCGATGCTAGGTCCGTTTCATTAGCCGAGATTTCTTTTGTTGCTTCATTATCGGGATTGTTTCGTAGCCTGTATCCGCCTTTCTTGAATTTGTCCCCGCTCATTATGGCAGCAAAATATTGCCATTTTTCCCAGATTTGGATCTCGAGTCTAGGGGAAAAATAGAGCTAGAGCCAGAGCTCAGTTTTTATGCATCCATGCTGTTGCGCGTCACCGGAAGTCTATGCGTATTTTTTTGTATTTTTATTCTAGTGTTTCTTTTTTCCATTGAAAAAGAGTAGGAAAGGGAAGGGAAGAAAACATTCATAATAGTAATTTACTCATGCTACTTAAATTATATGACTAAAGGTGGGTATAGTAACCAGAAATCCTACTCATGTAAAAGCCGTGCTGTGAAATTAATAATTAAAAGTAGACAACCAAAAAGTTCTTGTAAAGTTAAGGATGCAAAGAGCACCCACTTAAAAACTTGAGTAATGACTTCAGTCTTGAAGGTTTGAGGTTTTTCTCCAAAATTTATAACAGTTTTCTTCTAGTTTTCTGCTTTTCTTTGTAACTTTATCTAAATTTGAAACAATTTTCATCAAATTTGTAATTTCCTCTTGTAAAATTGACTTTTCTTGTACTTTTGAGACCGGAGTGGTGGCCTGGTTGATCGGGAGGTTGGGGGTTCAAGTCCCAGCTGGATCATACCAAAGATGATATAAAAATGGTACTTCCTGCCTTCTGGCTTGGTGCTCAGCCAGAAGGCAGGAAGGGGGAAGGAGAAGTTGTTTGTGGTGGTGCCTTGCATGGCAGCGACCCCTCTGACTCTACATGTGATTAACATTGTAGATAGGAGAAAGATAATTTTGTTTTACTGTACATGATTGGCTGTATGACTGAATGACAACAGAGATGGCATATTATTATTACTATTATTATTATAAATTTGTGGATTATTTTATGGCTAATTTTGTGTATTTTTTTTTAAAAAAAACACTGTTTTTTAATCAATTTTAAACAGACTCTGGTAAAAAAAAAATTACTTTTTCCTTATTGTAGCACCAGATTATTTGGCATCTCAGACAAGAGACAGTGGATAAGCATGGGAGAACAATGCTCAGGAGGTTCCTGGTGAGATAGCAGGAAGGAGTCAAGAACGTAGGGGGTTGAATGCAGTGTAATGCAAATGTCATGTTGTGTGTGGGAAAATGCCATGAAACTTGGGAGGAGAGATTTGGGTAAAAGAAAAGTGCCTGCTGAAATGTGTCAGTCTGTTCTGTGCTTGAGAGATGTGAAGTGTGTAATAAACTGTCTGCCATGAATCAGCCTCCTATTTCACACACTCCGCACTGGTGACCCAAGATGTATTATGGAACACGAGGCAAGAACCCCGGAGCCGGCCCGGTCAGGAAGCTCCAGCGAGGCGGCAGCCATCCCACAGACAGCCCAGACTGGAACCCCCAGCCACGCGTGTGCGGTTTCAGTCAAGCTACTGGATTTCTGGCAGCACAACCCGTGCTCTTGGTTCCACCACACCGAGGCCCAGTTCGCCCTCCGGGGAGTAACGGCAGACGACACCAGATTCTACTATGTGGTCGCAGCGCTGGATGCCCGCACAGCCCAGCAGGTAGCGAGCCTGCTCGATCAGCCTCCAGCCAGCAACAAATACGAGGTGCTCAAGGCTGCGCTGACCTGGCGCTACACGCTCTCGGACTGTGAAAGAGCGGAGAGGCTCCTGACGCGGGCAGAGTTAGGAGATGGTTCGGCCGTAGACCTGATTGAGAAGATGCTGGTGTTAATGGGCACGGACGACGGGCACTTTCTGTTTGCCCACCTCTTCCTCCGGAACCTTCCAACAGTGGCGAGAGTGGTTCTGGCCAATTCGCCGTTGCTGGCCGCGCGTGACTACCGTGCGCTAGCCCAGGAGGCAGACCGGATCATCATCACCACCAGGGCAATCACAGTCAATGTGGCAGCGGCGGAGCCCAACGAGACGACCAGAGGAGGCGAGGAGCCACTGACGGTAGCAGCAGCGGGGGCCAAGGAGCGCCAGAGAGACACGCTTTGTTTCTACCACCGCTGCTTCGGAGAGAACGCACGCAGATGTAAGCCACCGTGCCAATTCAAGCGCTCGGGAAAATGTCACGGCCGGCAGTTGGTAGCAGCTGCGACCCTTGGTGAAGAGAACAAGCTGCTCTACCTGATGGGCGCGCGCTTGGGGAGGCATTTCCTCGTGGACACCGGAGCCCAGAAGAGCTTCATCCTGCCGACCTACGCCGACCGGCTGGCAAGACCTAGCGGCCCCGAGATGTTGGCAGCAAACGGCTCAGAAATTAAGACCTTTGGTGAGAGGACACTGATCTTATCTCTACACGGCCGTACATACGAGTGAACTTTTGCCGTAGCAGCACTGAATTACCATATCCTGGGGGCTGATTTTCTGTGTGCGCATGGTTTACTTGTGGATGTTGCTAACAGACGCCTGGTTAATGCACTGTCCTTTGACTCTCTCCCCTGTATAGCTCGTGTGACCCGGCCAACAGCACAAGCCAACGTCACAGCTCCAGGCGGTAAGTTTCACACACTGCTCACTCAGTTTCCAGCACTCACGGTCCCGACGTTTTCGGCGGCCATCGCTAAACACGGGGTGGAGCACTTTATCATCACCACCGGGCCGCCCGTTTTTGCAAGACCTTGGCGCTTGGACGCAGCTAAACTGGCCATAGCATGCGAGGAGTTCGCCAACCTGGAAAGGTTGGGCATCATCAGGCGTTCGAACAGCCCATGGGCATCCCCGCTACACACGGTCCCTAAGGCTGAGGGATCGTGGCGACCGTGCGGTGATTTCCGCAGGTTGAACAACGCCACAGCGCACGACCGCTACCCAATTCCCCATATACAGGATTTTTCCGTTCACCTCGCCGGAGCGCGCATTTTTTCCAAAATAGACCTGGTCCGCGGTTACCACCAAGTCCCAGTGCGTGCGGAGGACGTACCCAAAACAGCGGTAATAACTCCGTTTGGTCTATTCGAGTTCCTGCGCATGCCATTCGGGTTAAAAGGAGCGGCACAGACATTCCAGCGCATGATGGATGCAGTGCTGCGCGATCTCCCGTTCATGTTCATCTACCTGGACGATATCCTGGTAGCCAGTGCGTCTGAAGACGAACACGAAACCCACCTCACGACGGTTTTCCGGAGGTTGGAGGAGCACGGGTTAATAATCAACCCGGCGAAATGCCAGTTCGGCGTGACGGAGATTGATTTTTTTGGGCACTGCGTCTCTCCTGAAGGAGCGATCCCGCTGCCTGACAAAGTGCGCGCCGTGGCGGATTTTCCCCGACCTCAGATGGTCAGGGCGCTGCAGGAATTTTTGGGGATGGTGAACTTTTATAACTGTTTCCGTCCCCGTGCAGCGCAGCTCATGCAACCATTGTACGCCACGCTCAAGAAACAGAAACCTGCGGATAGGGTCGAATGGACCCCGGAGTGAGAGCGGGCGTTCTCAGAAGTTAAAACAGCCCTGGCAAACGCCGCACTGCTGGCGCATCCGGACCCGACGGCCCGGATAGCGCTCACCACCGACGCTTCAGACGTGGCCATTGGGGCGATCGTAGAGCAGCGCATCGCCGGGGCTTGGCAGCCGCTCGCCTTTTTCAGCAGAACTTTGCGCGACAGCGAACGTAAATACAACACGTTTGACAGGGAGTTGCTGGCTCTCCACCTGGCCATACGCCACTTCCAGTTCTGGCTGGAAGGGCGCAGCTTCACCGCGTTCGTGGATCACAAGCCACTAACGTTCGCGATGGCCAAGGTTTCAGAACCGTGGTCGGGCCGGCAGCAGAGACAGCTGGCCGCGATCTCAGAGTTTAATACAGATATTCAGCATGTGTCGGGTAAACTCAATGTGGTGGCGGACTGCCTCTGGCGCGCCGTGGTGGCCCCGGTCTGTGTGGGGATAGATTATGCAGCCATGGCCGCGGAGCAGATTAGCGATGCAGACGTGCGCGCGCTCCAGTCTGGACCAACAGGGTTAAGGCTGGAGAGCAGGGTGCTGCAAGATGGCGCCCCCCCCCCAATCTGCGATGTCTCCACGGGACGCCCGCGTCCGGTGGGCCCGGTCGCGTGGCGCCGGTCGCCGGTCGCGTGGCCCGGCTGCGTTTTTGAGTCGGTTCACACTCTGGCGCACCCAGGAGTGCGCGCGTCGGTCAAAATGGTGGGAGAGAAGTTTGTGTGGCTGAGCCTACACAAACAAGTAAAAGAGTGGGCTGCAGCCTGCGTGGCGTGCCAACGAGCCAAGGTACACAGACACATGAAGGCTCCCTTGGAGCCGTTTCGGGTACCGGCTAAGAGGTTCGATCATGTTCACGTGGACCTCGTGGGCCCCTCCCGCCATCACAGGGGTGCACGCACCTCCTGACAGTAGTGGACCGCACCATGCGCTGGCCAGAAGCAGTCCCGCTGGCGGCAACCACGTTCGCGGACGTAGCACGTGCTTTTTTAACAGCATGGGTGGCGCGTTTTGGAGTCCCGTTGGACATTACATCCGACAGGGGCCCTCAATTTGTTTCCGAACTCTGGTCCGCGATGGCCCGCAGCCTGGGTGTTACAATTCACCGCACAACCGCGTACAACCCACAGGCCAATGGTTTATGCGAGCGTTTTCATAGATCACTGAAAGCAGCGCTCAGGGCTTCACTGACGGATGCAAATTGGGTAGACAGGCTGCCGTGGGTTTTATTGGGGTTGTGCTCCGTGCCAAAAGAGGATCTGGAAGCTTCCCCAGCAGAGCTGGTTTTCGCGCAGCCCCTACGGCTGCCCAGGGAATTTCTGCCAGATAATCCCACGCCGGACAGCTGCCCATCTCAGCTTTTGCAGCGTAGCGCAAACACAGGCACGCTGCCGGGCCCGGCCCACCACTGTTTTCCGCGTGCTTTCGTGCCTAAAACTTTGAAGAGCGCGGAGTTCGTGTTCGTCAGACACAACGCCCACCGCCCTCCATTGCGCCCACCCTATGATGGACCGTTCAGAGTGCTGGAAACAAGGGATAAGTATTTTTTGCTAGACTTGGGGGGTAGGCGGGAAAAAATTGGCATAGACAGACTCAAACCCGCTTTCGTTGTGGCGGACGAGCAAGTGCTGTTGGCTAGGGCCCCTCGGCGTGGAAGACCCCCACGGAGAGCTCCTCAGGGAAACGGTTCACCAGAGCAGCCACACGGACAGACCGAAGCGGCCCCCCTCGTCACGGCCCACCCGCAGTCAGACACACTCCCAGCAGCCCCCCACCGGCACAGCAGCGCCACGGAGGCAGTAAACCCCAGTTACAGCAGATATGGGAGGAGACGTAAGCCCAAACAGCGTGTGGACTGATGTTCTATTGTTCTATCTAAGATGCTGGGGGGGGCGGGGGTGTAGCACCAGATTATTTAGCATCTCAGACAAGAGACAGTGGATAAGCATGGGAGAGCAATGCTCAGGAGGTTCCTGGTGAGATAGCAGGAAGGAGTCAAGGACGTAGGGGGTTGAATGCAGTGTAATGCAAATGTCATGTTGTGTGTGGGAAAATGCCATGAAACTTGGGAGGAGAGATTTGGGTAAAAGAAAAGTGCCTGCTGAAATGTGTCAGTCTGTTCTGTGCTTGAGAGATGTGAAGTGTGTAATAAACTGTCTGCCATGAATCAGCCTCTTATTTCACACACTCCACATTATAACAATTTACATTTTTGACCATAATTTTGCAGAGCCAGAACAGAACAATAATTTAACTCTGATTTCAAAGAAAAAATATTAATACAATTGTATTTAATGAAATAAATTAACCTCAATGACCAAATGATGCAGTTATTTCTGTTTGAATATTTCTATATATTTATAGTTCTTTAGAAATCTCGTTACCAACTAGACAGCAGGAAAAACCTCTCTTATTTTGAAATCCAAATGTTGGCACATTTAGTTTGTCTGAAGGCTGCTGACGGATTAAAGGCATTGACTTCATGAATTTCGGTCATCTTAACTTGCCAAGTACATAATAACTAACATAAATTAATTTATTATTGTAGTGGCTGGTGAAGTAAATCCTCAGCAAGTCATCAGTCACTCTTGCCTTTCCCTGCACATGAATCTTAAAAACACCTGTAAGCTAAGTGACTCTTCATTATTGTTCCCATTACCAGCAGGTTAAAACCACCATAAATGCCTCCACTGCTTACATCTTCTTATTTTTTTCCACATTTAAAGTACTTTAATAAGCTCATGCTTCTCTCGGACAGTAACGCTAGAGAGACACTCTGCCTGCTGACTGGAACGGTTGTGGGCGGCGCGCTTCTGAACTCTGCGTGGCTGACGGTCACTGGCGTTGTTCGTATGCACGCTTGTGGAGCGTCATTCCTCCATATTTTTTTCTTAAAGTCATATTTCCTTAGCGTGGCAGCATAAATCCAAGGATGGCGGCCCACCACATGGAAATGTTACCAGAGGAAACCCTGAATGAGTAAATTAAATAAAAGGAAGATGAAAATAAATCTTTTTAAAATGAATTAAAAAAAATAATTTGACTTCAAAGTGGTTAAAAAACTTTGGTGGCTAACTTCCGGTCTGGACGCCATGGTGATAGCAACCTAACGCTGAAACTCCCAGACTCAATCCAAGGAAAACATCCTCAAAATCAGACCTAACGGATTTTTGGAAGATTAAAAATCAAAAGACAATAACACCATGCCTAACCACAAGCAGAAGAAACTGACATTCCCCAGGTCAGGACGCACAGCGGCTGCAGAATCTGAACCAGAGGACCTCCGTTCAGAAGACGAGGACCTGGGCCTAGCTAACAAAAGGATTAGCTTGAAATCGCTATTTGACGAAGTACGACGATTTCGGGCCGAATTTCTTGAATTCAGAGAGGATCTAAAAAGGGCGAACAGCAGAATGGACCAGGCCGAAAACCGAATCTTGGAAGCTGAAGAAAGAGTAAAAGTGCTTGAAGATTCTGTGCTGGATTTACACAGAAAACAGTCAAGGCTGGAGGCTAAGCTAACCGACCAAGAAGGAAGACAGAGACGAGATAACATCAGAATTCACGGTCTGAAAGAAGGAGCTGAAGATAGTTTCAACACAGTGGCGGAATGCGTGGAATCCTTATTGAGAGAGAAGTTGGATATTCCACAAACCACCGATTTGAAGTTAGAAAAAGCCCATCGTACATTAGCCGCAAAGCCAGCCCCGGAAGCGCCCCCACATTCTGTGGTGGTAAGATTCGCCAATTTCAAAATAAAACAAGAGGTTGTAAGACGGGCTTGGCAGAAAAAAGGATTTATGCATCATGAGAGAAAAGTCTTCGTGGAGCACGATTACGCCCCTGAGGTTCTTAAAAAACGACGGGAATATAACGACGCCAAAAAGGTTCTACGGGAACAGAATCTACGCTTTCAGACGCTATTTCCGGCGAAGCTAAGGGTCTTTTACGGGGAAGAGCCATGTCTCTATAATTCAGCGGAAGAAGCAACAACTGACATGGCAAGAAGAGGACTCCCGGTAACGGTGTTTAAACCCGCAGCGGATCTGAGCGAGAAGATCAGAGCTCAAACGTGGTCCACTCAGAGACCTTCAAAATCCACGGGCCAGCAGCGGGAAACCCAGCCCCAGAGCTACAAAGATAAGCTTTCCAGTTCCAGGAAGGAATAGCGACCTTTTTGTCTTTTTTTTTTTCTTTTCAGTCACTCTGCACTTCCACCCCCCCTCCTACAAGGTAACAAACATTAAAGGAGATGCAGAATCAGCATGTGGTAAAACCTTTCATGGAGCAGTTATAGCATTAGAAACAAATGTCTTCTTAATTTAAAGGGGAAAAAAAAATCATGTTAAAATAGAAACGTAACAATGACCCACATGTTCTCGCCATACTAACAAATACTGTATTAGAGTGAATGTTTGCTGTGATGGGGGTGGGAGGGTATAGGCATAAAAAAAAAAAAAAAAAATCATTACAAATTCGGATTGGGATCTGAAATTCACGTTAAAAACATGGGACAACTTACAGGGGTAAGAGAGGGCCCTCAACACGTAACAGAGTTTGAGGAATTTCCCTCAGAGCCTACACTCCATCAGGGCTCTTACAGGGTCTTTAAAGAGACCCCAGCTCAGGAAGTTTTTTTGACAGTTTTTTGTTTTAAAGTTTCGTACACTATGTTCTTAATGTTTTTTATGTTCTTAATGTTCTTTCAGTTTCTGAGTAGCAAAAAAGAGGGCCACCACACTGTTATACTAAATAAGAAAATAAAATGGAGAAACAGGGTGTAACCAAAATAGCCTCATATAATGTAAAAGGGATCCTGAATCCAGTTAAAAGATCCAAGATTCTACGCAAAATGAAAAAAGACAAAGCAGAAATAATATTTTTACAAGAAACCCACCTAACAGACGTGGAACACACTAAACTTAATAGACAAGGGTTTAAAATGATCTCTTCATCTTCATATAAATCAGGGAGGAGGAGGGGAGTAGCGACATTGATATCAACCAAAATTACATTTGAAAAAAAATCAGAACACAAAGATAAAGAAGGGAGGTACAGTTTGGTAACTGGGCGGCTAGAGGGAGAAGATATCACCCTGCTGAATGTATATGCACCACCAGGGGCTAAATGGAAATTTTATAAAAATGTATTCGACCTAATGATAACTAAAGCCCAAGGTTTAGTGATATGTGGTGGAGACTTCAATCTAAGACTGAATCCATACTGGGATGCGACAGGTAATTCTTCACATCAAAATAACACCCAAAATAAGAATACTCGGATGCTACTAAAAGAAATGGGAATCTGTGACGTATGGAGGGAATTCAACCCCAATGTAAAAGATTATACTTTTTATTCAACGCCACATTCATCTTACTCAAGGATTGATTACTTTTTTATGTTTAATAGAGACATTGGAAGAGTAAAAACATGTAAAATAGGACTGATGGATCTCTCCGACCACAGTCCGATCTATATGGACTTAAACATCCAAAAATACACAAATAATACATTTTCCTGGAGGTTGAATTCAAGTGTCCTGAAAGGACCACTGAAAGATGAATTGGAATCAGATATTCTCAGATATTTGGAAGCAAACGATAATGGAGAAGTATCTCCTTTAATACTGTGGGATGCGTGCAAAGCTGTAATAAGGGGAAAAATTATTGCAAAACTGGCAACCCAAAAGAAACTGAGACAAGAAAAACTAATCACACTAGAGTCAGAACTCAAGAACCTAGAAAAAGAACACAAAGACAACACTCATTCTAATGGCTCGCTCAAGATTAAAGAAATTAAAAATCAAATAAATGAGATCTACACAATAGAAATCCAGAAGAAACTTACATTTCTGAAACAAAAACACTATGAAGCAGGCAGTAAATCGGCAAAATTACTAGCCTATAAACTGAGGAAACAACAAACGGAAAGAGCAATCTACAAAATCAGAGACCCAGTATCAAAGGAAATAAAATTCAGAATTCAGGATATTCTTAAAAGCTTTGAGAATTACTACAAGAACTTATACTCCCACAAAAAACATAAAAACGCATCCGAGACATTACTAAACACATTAAACCTTCCCCAACTTACGGAATCACAAAATAAAACCCTACTGTCAGAAATACAACCTAAAGAATTGGAAAAAGCAATTATGAAACTTAAAGCTAACAAATCCCCAGGAGCAGATGGCTATACAGCAGAATGGTACAAAACCTTTAAACAGCAACTATCTCCTCTCCTCCTGAAAACATTTAACTACGTCCTCCACACAGGGGAAATCCCCCCCTCCTGGAGAGAAGGGGTCATTGCAGTCATACCTAAACCTGAAAAGGATAAACTAGAATGCTCCAACTACAGACCAATCAGTGTATTAAATCAGGACTATAAGCTTTTTACCACTATCCTTGCCAAAAGGTTAGAAAACATACTGACAGACTTAATTCACTTAGACCAAACAGGTTTTATAAGACAAAGACAGACACAAGACAACATTCGACGCACTTTACACATAATTCATCATATAAAAAAATATAACTTAAATTTTTTTTGTTTTTTTTTTTGTTACTTATTTGTACCCGTAGGTAGATTTGGTTTGCAGTCTGGTGACAAGCCACCGGCTGCCGGTCGCTGCGTGCGTGAGCGCACGCAACCTACATGTTTTTGGTATGCGGGAGGAAACCGGAGAAATCCCGGAGTAAACCCACACAATACGGGGAGAACATGCAAACTCCACACAGCTCACTGTTGGTCGGGGGCTGGGATCGAACCCACGATCTCATGATCCCCGCGATCCCCCGGCCGAGGGTAAAACTGTGCTGCCACAGTGCTAAACCACTGCGCCACCGTGCAGCCCCCATGCAGTCATACTGGGATTAAATGCTGAAAAAGCATTCGATTCGGTTGACTGGTCTTTCCTATATAGAATCTTATCCAGTTTCAATTTTCATAACAACTTCATTAGAACTATACAGGCATTATATAAAAAACCAACAGCTAAAATAAGGATTAACGGTAATTTATCATCATCTTTTGAGCTGGAAAGAGGATGTCGTCAAGGCTGCCCCCTGTCTCCACTGCTCTTTGCAATCTTCATAGAACCTCTGAGCCAATGGATAAGACAAAATCAAGAAATTCAAGGTATTACACTTGGTCAGAAGGAACATAAAATAGCACTCTTTGCTGATGACATTTTAATATACCTAGGGCAGCCAGACACTTCTCTACCAGAACTAATCTCAGTTTTTTCAGACTATGGAGATTTATCGGGGTACAAATTAAACATGCATAAAACCCAAGTCTTAACATTCAACTATGACCCAAATCATTTTTCACTAAATGAACTCAAAACTAACTGGGAGTTGGAATCTATGAAATATCTGGGGGCCAATATCCCGAAACAACTCGACAAAATTATAACACTAAACTATGATCCACTGGTGACAAAAATAAAATCTGACCTAGCAAGATGGAATATGATACCATTCTTAGGTACTGCACAAAGAATTGAAGCAGTCAAAATGAATATACTTCCACGTCTTCTATACCTTTTCCAAACAATACCGGTAGAACCTTCCAAAA
This sequence comes from Pholidichthys leucotaenia, assembly GCA_020510985.1. Classification (NCBI taxonomy): domain Eukaryota; kingdom Metazoa; phylum Chordata; class Actinopteri; order Cichliformes; family Pholidichthyidae; genus Pholidichthys; species Pholidichthys leucotaenia. The sequence continues at coordinate 238,102,782 of CM035838.1, read as the reverse complement.
AAACATGGCAGGAGCTGGACAGAAGGATCTCAAGATTCATATGGCAGGGTAAGAGACCTAGAATCAGATATAGAACCCTACAGCTAAACAAAGACAAAGGTGGGCTCGCGCTGCCAAATATCAGGGACTATTTTATAGCTGCACAAATTAAAACTTTAGTAGAGATATGTAACCCAGTCAACACTGCACAATGGAAGGAGATGGAATGCCAAATAACAAGTGACATCCCCCTACAGGCGATAATAGGGAACAATGCCTTAACTAAACTCTTGAATAACACCAACCCGTGGATAGAGACCCCGCTAAAAATTTGGTTTAAGATAGTCAGAGAGAATCAAACTAAAGAGCCCTATCGACTTCTGCAATGGATTGCCTATGATCAAGACTTTACCCCCAGTAAAACAGACACTAGATTTAAAGAGTGGAAAGAGAAAGGGCTGATAAAATATTACGATTTTTTTAAGGGGCAAACTTTAAGAAGTTTTGAAGATTTGAAAAAACAAGGTCTAATAGATCAAGATCTTTACAGGTTCTTTCAGCTTAGACACCACATAAACAATATACTTAAAAAGGAGGATTTGGAAAGGGCCCAGTCAGGTGTTCTGAAGGTCTTCTTAATGGCATATAAAGGGATCCCAGGGATCAGATACATTTCTAAAATATACCAAGGTCTTCAAGACTTAAAAGGAGACAACACATCATATATAAAAGAGAGATGGGAAAAAGAGGGGAATTTCACTTTACAATTGGAAATATGGGAAAAGCTAAATAAACAGCAATGGAAAAGTACCTCATCCCTGCAGTGGAGAGAATTTGGATGGAAAAACTTGGTAAGATTTTTCAGAACACCTGCACAAAACAAATTTACCCATAAGGGGTTGAACTGTTGGCGCTTGTGTGGTGAAAAGACTGCAAATCATTTTCATGTGTTTTGGTCATGCCCAGTTATCCACCAATATTGGACCAACGTACAGACAATATTGGGGAAAATATTCAAAATAACAGTTCCCTTTTCTTTTGTAACTTTGTATTTGGGTTTACTACCGGACTCACTGGAAAGACGAGGAGATAAATACTTATTCAATGTTTTAATATTGGCAAGTAAAAAAGCCCTAACTAAAAAATGGATGCTGAAGGACTGTCCTACACCTGAAGATTGGATTAACGTGATTCAAGACATTTACTCGATGGAAAAGTTGACATTCGCACTGAGACAGGACATGGATGGGTTCATGAACTTTTGGCAACCCTGGATCGCATATGTGTCTTCCATTAGATCTAATCTTTGACAAATACCATTTCAATAATGGTCCCGCTCTTTGTTCCAATGCTACTCAGATGCTCTTTTACTTTTAATTACTTAATTTTCTGTTTGTTTGTTTTTTGCTGTTCTGTTTGTTTGTTTATTCGTTTGTTGTTTTTTTTATTTAATTCTCCTTAATTTCACTTTTTCTTTCACTTTAAAAAAAAAGGGGGGGGGGGTGTTGTAATAACTATCCTACCAATGTTGTCAAATAGCAAAAAATAAGGGAACATGTGATGAAAATGTAAACAATGCAATGCTGTAATGACCTGTATACCCTTTACAAAAACTTAAATTTAAAAAAAAAAAACTTTGGTGGCTGGGCGGTGGACGAAATTTGCCCTGAGTACTAACTAACTAACTAACTAACCTGCACTTATATAGCGCTTTTCTAGTCACAAAGACCACTCAAAGCGCTTTCATTAATACTAACCCTCTATTCTAAGGGCCTATAGGAAACAGATATCTAGGGACAATTTAGAACAGCCAATTAACCTAACATGCATGTTTTTTTTGGTATGTGGGAGGAAACCGGAGAAATCCCGGAGTAAACCCACGCAACACGGGGAGAACATGCAAACTCCACACAGATCACTGTTGGTCGGGGGCTGGGATCGAAGCCACGATCCCACGATCCCCACAATCCCCCGGCCAAGGGTAAACTGTGCTGCCGCAGTGCTAACCACTGCGCCACCGTGCAGCGGTGAGTACCTCAAGGCTCTGGATGTTGTAGGGCTGTCATGGCTGACACGCCTCTGCAACATTGCGTGGAGGTCGGGGACAGTACCTTTGGCATGGCAAATCAGGGTGGTGGTCATCTCTTTAAAAAGGGGGACCAGAGGGTGTGTTCCAGCTTTAGGGGGATCACACTTCTCAGCCTCCCTGGCAAGGTCTATGCCAATGTAATGGAGAGAAGAGTCTGGCCGTTGGTCGAACCTTAGATTGCTCCTCGGAGGAGGAGTAATGTCGTTTTCGGCCTGGCCGTGGCACATTGGACCAGCTCTTTACCCGCTCGAGAATCCTCGAGGGATTGTGGGAGTTTGCCCAACCAGTTCACATGTGTTTTGTGGACTTGGAGAAAGCATTCAACCGTGTCCCTCGTGGTTTCTTGTGGGGGGTGTTGTGGGAGTATGGGGTATTGGGCCCATTGTTATGAGCTATCCAGTCCCTATACGACCGTTGCAAGAGTTTGGTTCGTATTGCCAACACCCAGTCGAGCTTGTTTCCAGTGAGAGATAGACTCTGCCAGGGCTGCCCTTTGTCACCAATCCTGGTCATAATTTTTATGGATAGGATATCTGGGCACAGCCGAGGATTGGAGGGTGTCATGCTTGGTGACCCCAGGATCTCATCTCTGCTGTTTGCAGATGATGTTGTCCTGTTGGCTTTATTAAGCAATGATCTACAGGTCTTGCTGGGACGGTTTGCTATTGAATGTGAAGCGGCCAGGATGAGAATCAGCATCTCCAAGTCCGATCCATGGTGCTCAGCCGGAAAAAGGTGGATTGTCCTCTCCTGGTTGGGGACAAGCTCCTGCCCCAAGTGGAGGAGTTTAAGTATCTCAGAGTCTCATTCAGGAGTGAGGGGAGAATGGCGCGAGAGATTGACAGATGGATTGGAGTAGCTTCTGCAGTAATGCAGATTTTGTACTGGTCTGTTATGGTGAAGAGGGAGCTGAGCTCTAAAGCAAAGCTGTCAATTTACTGGTCAATCTATGTTCCTACCCTCACCTGTGATCATGAGCTTTGGGTAATGACTGAAAGAATGAGATCGCAGATACAAGCGGCTGAAATTATCTTTCTCTGTAGGATTGCTGGACTCACCCTTAGAGATAGGGTGAGGAGTTCAGTCATCCGGGAGAGGCTCAGAGTAGAACCACTGCTCCTCCACATCAAAAGGAGCCAGCTGAGGTGGTTTGGACATCTGATTAGGACGCCTCCTGGATGCCTCCCACTTGAGGTGTTTTGGTTTCGTCCTACTGGGAGGAGACCTCGGGGCAGACCCAGGACATGCTAGAGAGACTACATCTCCCACTGGCTTTGCCTTTCTTCAAACACTCTGATTCAAAGCCTGTCACTTTATGAAACAGACTTCAGCTGTTCAACTCCACCCTCCCTTTTATGCCAGTTAGCCATTACCTGAGTAGCTTCTAGCCAGCTCCTTCCAGCTTAGTTGAGTAGTGCTCTGGTTTACTGATCCACAGTCAATGGTGTATCTCATGTCAGTCTGGTCGTTCTCCCAGTAAATATTGCCGTGATTCCACAACAAATTGCTAGCATCGCGTGCTGGAAGATCGCTGCAACCCGAGATAAGCTACCAAGCCAAGGGATCTCAAAGGGCAGTGCGGCTCTGTGGGACTGCACTCTTTTCTCACAGCCAGCTGAAAGCTGGAGCAACTATGCTGCCCATGACAGCAGAGGGAATCCACAAAGGATGGTGGGGTTGCTGGGCGTGAGAGCCAGCAGCATCTGGTCCCAGGACATTTTGATTGTAGGGAGCCAGACGCTTCATTGTGATTCCACGGTGGATTGCACGTACCGGTATGCTGATAACTCCCCCACCAATCCTGAGGAGTTCTCGGCATAACACTGACTAGTAGCCCTGGTCCCGGGCTATAAAAGTGACCGGTGTGCCATGGCAGGTGATGTGCTGTAGAATCATGATCAAACCACTTGGAGATGGGCTGGAGTGAACCAGGTGATTACAAGGATGGTTATTAGGGAGATTAAGATCTGAAGAAAACAATATAAACCGCACTTACAGCGAGTGTCCTAGTAACAGTGATAGCTCGTGGGCTAATAGGCTACCTTTAGCCACCACTTCATCTACATGATGGACAACTAGGCGGGCCAATAATAGAACAGTGGGTGGGTCTCAAGGACGGCAGTGGGTTGACTTTTTTGAAACTTGACTTATACGATTTACCTGGAAGGGTCAAAAAACTTTTTGGGGAGTTTCTCTGAGAGAAAAATGAAATAAAGGCAGTGTGCTTTTTTCAGATAGTTGACTTTTTGGTAAATTTTTGGCTAATTACATGACCAGTTGACACATTTGAGGCAGTTAAAACCTACAAACACACCATTTTTCAATCAATGACTCCTTTGAATGGGGTCATTGACCCCAATGTGAATGGGTGGATAGCAGGATCTGTAAAGCGCTTTGGTTATCTAGAGATGAGAAAAAGTGCTTTATAAGTGAACGCCATTTACCATTTGAAGCAAAAAAAAACCCAACAAAAAAACAAAAACAGGCACATGAGACATTTGAGTGATTTTGCTCTTGATATGTCTTGTAAGTCATAAAGAAAACATGTTACAGACATGTTAGCAAGAAAAAAAATTGATTTTTGGTGGAGTGTCACTTTAGATACTTAAAGAGGTTGCTAGTGTTGCTGCCATGTGGCAATACCTTCTTGAGACAGAGGACATGACATTACCTTTTGTAGTGGGTGAAAACACTACGCTTCTTTTTCTCTCTTGGCCGTCCACGCTGTCGCTGGCAGCACTGAGGTCAGTCTGAGCAGTGGAGCAACAATTGAGACAGTACTTGAGGCTGGGCAGCCATAGGCTGACATAGGCTGCCATAATCATGTGGCATGGAAGACCATCTAAAACAGGTCTGGGCTGGTTTTCACCTATAAATTTAAGTCCTAAAACTCTCAGAAGTGAAAAAATTACACATGTATTTGCACAGTTGTATTGCAATATTTAAAAAAGTATCAACTCCAAAATATCGACCGGCCGGTATTGATACCAATACTCCCATCCCTAGTCCATGAGCAGCAGTTAACTCTGTCCTGTCACCACATTCCTAATCTTAGCTGGCTAGCTCCTAGCTCAGGGAGCAAGCCTGAGACAGCTAACATAAATTTGTCTTAAAGAATGATTGAAATAAAACATCATTGGTGGACAGGAGTGTGTGGTGTCAGTGGTCAATAGGATATGACCAGTTCCAGTAAGATCAGAAACATTTGTGAATGGTGGCCCAAGGCAGCTAGCTGACACTAGCTAGTTGCTATTGTCAGCATGGTGCCTTGGGTCTCGGTTAAAGAAGGAAAACTATAGTAAACTAAGCTAGAACAACCTTTAAGTATGGCATTTATGGTCAAGTGTTGGCAGATGAAACAGGATTCCAGTGGGGGTGAACTCACTGTCCGTCACTCCCACAACACAGCCAGACCCCCACAAACCCCTCCCCCCTCACTCCCCTGGGCAGCATCTCCCTCTCCCCTCAGCCCCCCTCCTCCCCACTGACAAAATCGGCGCCAATCCCCACATCACCGTGACTACAGGCCAGGAGAGGAAACAGCTGGAGAGACTTCACCAGCGGAAGGCTGCCGGCCCTGATGGCATCTCCGCCTGGATCCTGAGGACCTGTGCCAACCAGCTAGCTCTGGTACTGAAACACCTGTACAACCTGAGCCTGAGTCTGGAGAGATTACTGGTGCTGTGGAAGACATCCTGCCTGGTTCCTGTCCCCAAGAAGTTGTCTCCATTGGACCTGAATGACTATTGACCAGCTGCCCTCACGTCACATGTGATGGAGGTCCTGGAGAGACTTGTTTTAGCCCACCTGAGGCCGCAGGTGAAGATCCTGGATCCTCTGCAATTTGCATATCAGCCCCATTTAGGAGTTGAACATGCCATCATCCACCTGCTGCAACGAGCTCACTTGCATCTCGATGGAGGAGGAGGCACTGTGAGAATCACATTCTTTGATTTCTCCAGTGCATTTAACACCATTCAGCCGCTGCTGCTGAGGGAGAAGCTGCGGGTAATGGGGGTTGACAGCTCGGTGATCTCCTGGATTACCGACTACCTGACAGGCAGGTCACAGTTTGTCCGGCTGGGCAGTGTTTTGTCTGATGTGGTGGTTAGTGATACGGGAGCTCCAAGGGGGACTGTGCTTTTTCCTTTTCTCTTCACTTTATACACCACCAGCTTTCAGTACAACACCGAGTCATGCCACCTGCAGAAATTCTCTGATGACTCGGCTGTTGTTGGGTGAATAAGAGGGGGAGAGGAGGGGGCAGTACAGGGCACTTGTAGACAGATTTGTAGACTGGACCAAGCAGAATCACCTGAGACTGAACGTCAGCAAGACCAGAGAGATGGTGATTGACTTCAGGAAGAAGAGGACGCCTTCACAGCCATCGCAGATTGGGAGGAGGTTGTGGGGGTAGTGGTGGACTACAAATACCTGGGAGCCATGATCAGCAGTGGACTGGACTGGTAATCCAACAGGATTTCAACAGAACAAGGAATGAGCAGACTCTTCTTTCTGAGGAAGTTGAGATCCTTCAATGTGTGCAACAGGATGCTGGAGCTTTTCTACCAGGCCGTTGTTGCCAGCGTATATATCTATCTATCTTGAGATTACAGAAAATAACCATCAAAACTGGCCGGATCAAGAGTTAATCTAACACCAGGCAGCTTGTCTGTCAGCCACTGGCTGTGTTTGGAATGTTCACTTATCCCCCCCCCCCCCTCCCTACTTGTTATATAGTGAATTTAGATATAGTGGACTATATATTAAACTCAATATTTTGGTGACACATGGGGAGTGCATGATTGTATAGCATCTTAGACAAGAACAAAGAGCAGAGTTTCCCTGGGAGATAACAGGGAGGTGTGAAGGATGAATGCAGTGTGATCTTTTGTGTGTTAGAAACTTCTGGAAGGATGTTAAAGGATTAAGGAAGTGAATGCAATGTGACCTTTTGTGTGTTAGAAGCTTCTAGAAGAATGCCATGCTTTTTAAGAGGAGAGTCTCTGCTGAGTATTCATTCTGACTATGCTTCTGTGTGAGATGTGTAATAAACTGTCTGAGTCAAATCCGCCTCGTTATTTACACGCTCCACAATATAACAATAAAATTAACAGATTTCGGACACTGCCGGGCTTTTTTTTTTTTTTTTTGACTTATTTTGTACCCATAGGTAGATTTGTTCTGCAGTCCGGTGACAAGCCACCAGCTGTCGGTCGCTGTGTGCGCAAGCGCCCCTTAACTCCCTGACCTGCATGTTTTTGGCATGTGGGAGGAAACAGGAGAAATCCCGGAGTAAACCCACGCAAACACGGGGAGAACATGCAAACTCCACACAGATCACTGTTGGCCGGGGGCAGGGATCGAACCCACGATCTCATGATCCCTGCGATCCCCCGGCCGAGGGTAAACTGTGCTGCTGCAGTGCTAACCACTGCGCCACCGTGCAGCCCAGGCTTGTTTGGTTAATGATGTCATCATTGTGAGACAGTAAAATGTAACAGACTAACTGGTAAAAAATGAATACCTATATGGAATTTGTAGTAAATATGTATTAAATCAAACCGTTTTTGCTGAATTCATAAATATAAATACCTTAAGGTAGTTTATGCTGTGATGTGAAGCTCTCCTCTCACTGCTTCGTTGGCTGCGCATTGCATTATGGGATATATTGGCTAATGTAGTGACCATCCGTTGTACACTACTTTTCAAAATGCATTGTGGGATATTTTGAATGTACTATATAGTGAATTAAATTTTCAGTTAAGATTTCGAACAGCACTACAAAATGGCTGATTCATTATATAGTACACTATATGGGGAACGAGTAAACATTTTGAACACAGCATTTACCTACTGAGGCAAGCTCTAATGCAGTTTAATATTGCCAGATGGGAAATGAAGTATCATACCAGCGGTACTTAAAATTATCGTATTTTGAGGAAAATTATTGTACACACCCAGTTTTCATTGTGACGTGGCTCAGGAAAATCTGCTTCAGTAACACATTATCACAGATCGTGCATATGACAGCCTGTAACGCAATTTTAACTTTAAATAATCTAACAGAATGGTTGAAAAAAAGCACCTCTACCTGTGTGGAGTACAGGATGAGCCCCTGGCCTGCACTGAACAGCCCAGAATATCAGTCATACTTAAATATCTTCTATATGGCTTCGATTGAGTCATCATGTATCAAGTTCTTGCATCATAAATATTTTGAGAAGTAATCTTTTTATACACTGGGAATAAATATCAACCAAGCTGTGGCACATATGTTTGGTTCATATTTCCCACAAGAGTGTGGCACATATGTCTGGTTCATATCTCCCACAAATGTATGGCTTATGTGGATTGTATGGCTTATGTGGATTGGGGCTTCACGTCTGGAGGAACAAGACAGGAGATGGCGAGGAGGTGTGAAGTCGGGCCCTCGTCTCAGAGAAGAGGACCTGGGGGGTTTCCCGGTACACCAGAGAATAAGAGACAATGGTGAATCTTCAGAGACTTGCATTGTGATTGAATGTTTGCAGAAGCACCATGTGACTTGATTTCTTAATCCCCCGGAGGTATAAGAGTGAGCTGTAACATTATTCTGCCTCTTCTTGCTTTTTGAGAATGTTGGAAGATTGTGTTCTTCAATAAAGGTGAACCTGAGAAATACACTCAAGTCTCGTCATTGAACACATCTTCCACAAAGCCACCTAAACTGCCACTAAAATGCCTCTGATAATTGAAGCAGAAACCAGTTTCGCAGTTTTATTGAAAACCACAATCCAGTGACATTTTTGCAGATATTTGCACGTTGCAGCAGCGACAGAAAGCCTTAGTGCCAATGCCAACAACAGGGTTGAACCACCCAGTAAAAGTGGGGTCTGTTTTCCTCCCAACCTGCTGGCGATGTTGCTTACTGCCGTGTCTGTATTAAGTGCTGTAACATACACAGACGATTCGATCGAGTGTGCTAGTTTTTATGGGTAAACATACTGTACTGAATCACTCTCCGGAGCTGTATTGGAAGCCAGAGGTCTCCAGCTGAATCACCTGCATGAGCAGCAAATGAGACCCGCCCGCTCCGTTCAGCTGCCAGTCGAGTTCAGTGAGTGGTAGACAGTTGGAGCTCCAGTACAGCACTGAGTGATTCGGTGTACATGTGGGACCCACTCAGTATGTCAGTATGTTTCCGCTCAGACGGAAGGACAAGGGGAATCGTCATGGGGGGTTTGTGTGTTGATGCGGGGGTTGGTGTGTTGATGCAAACAGTGACAAAGAGAATGGGAATTGCAAAGTCTTTCATTTTACTGCAGCACCACAGGTGACTGAGCGGGTCGTAAGCTATAAAAGGAGAGGTGCCTGCGACCTGCATTTTTTTCTGATGCTTGTGATTCTGGATGATGTGAGAAAGGGAAATTAATAAAGCCTGTGTGGGTAACCCCCACAACATACTGGGACAAGCAGAGCGCTCAGCTGGAGCAATTAGCAGAACAATGAGATGTGTGTATTGAGATCAATAGGCAGCTTCTCTTTGTCTAGCTCCTTCTTGCCAGTATCCTGCTGCTGATATGTGTGACTCAAATGCAGGTGTTCATGCCTTCCTGCTCTGTACTGTGATGCAAATGTCCCATTGCCTTCCGGCCGTTTACTGTGATGTTAATGTGCCATTCATGCATTGTCTGTAGTGGGGTATTTAAACTGCATATCGCTCTGTAACTCTCTCTGTCTGACCACTGCTGCTGACGAGAGCCTGAGAGCTCGCTCCGGCGCGCCTGCATGGCGCTGGAGTGAGTTCTGTGATGGCGGAATGAAATAAAACCCACTTTAAACCTCAGTTCGCTGCTTATTATTTCATGTCGCTACACTGGTGACCCCGAAAGAAAGAACACGCTAACGAACGCAGCCCCGGTGGTGACTCTCCGACGACAAGCGAACGCAGCAGCCTGACGCAAATGATCTGCCCTCCCTTCTGCCACGCGGGAGACCTCGACGCAGAGCCAACACCAGGCGAACTCTCCGGAGATCACCCATGACCGGGAAAGCTGCAGAAAGCGTCATGGTGCGACCCTCGCCTGAGACCGGGACATCCACGCTGGACCGGCCGAGGGACACAGAACATCTTCTCCCTCTCATCGCTCCTCCTCCCTCTCACCGCTCCTCCGCATCGACACGAGCCCGAGGGACAAAGATCGTCTACTCCCTCTCACCGCTACTACGCATCTACACGAGCCCGAGGGACAAAGATCGTCTCCTCCCTCTCACCGCTCCTACGCATCTACGCGAGCCCGAGGGACAAAGATCGTCTACTCCCTCTCACCACTCCAACGCACCACGAGCGAACAACGCAACAGCCAAGACAGGGAGGATCATCGGCGCCGACGACGCTGATCTCTATCAAGCTCCCTGACCCTGACTCACCTCTCAACAGCGGACCACCCACGCACCGAACCCCCGCGCGCACACTGGGGGGTTACGAGGACAGCACACCACACACGGGACAATAACGGCTCCACAGACCGCCACCGTCCTCCGCCGCTGCACATCGGAACCTTCAGGGCTGCTCACACACCTGAAGTACACACGCAGCTCGCTCACAGGATTTTGTATGGGTCTCAGCCACGGCGCACAAAGGGAATTCAGCCACCTGCTGTCCCCGAGGGCTTTAGGGTTGCGCCCGCACCTAAAGTCAACACGCCAAGTCCCTCAGCTTTTGTTTTTTCTCACAGCCGCTACGCAGCCTTGCACAACTGAGCCGCGAGACGAGTCAGAGACTAACTTTTCTTCTCACAGCCGCTGTGGACCTCCGCACGTTCAACGGGACAGCCCCTCAACATCGCGGATCCACAAGCAATTTTTGCGCGGCCCAGACAATTTTGCCGTCCCGGGCCGGCACTCGCTACCCCCACCCTCCTCCCTCCCCCTCCACTGCTTGCACAGAGCTTTTCCCCGCAGCTCGCTACCAAAACCGGACGATCGAGGCCTCAGCCCTCCACTGAGCCCTCTGGGGGGGAGTAGTGTGGGTAACCCCCACAACATACTGGGACAAGCAGAGCGCTCAGCTGGAGCAATTAGCAGAACAATGAGATGTGTGTATTGAGATCAATAGGCAGCTTCTCTTTGTCTAGCTCCTTCCTGCCAGTATCCTGCTGCTGATATGTGTGACTCAAATGCAGGTGTTCATGCCTTCCTGCTCTGTACTGTGGTGCAAATGTCCCATTGCCTTCCGGCCGTTTACTGTGATGTTAATGTGCCATTCATGCATTGTCTGTAGTGGGGTATTTAAACTGCATATCGCTCTGTAACTCTCTCTGTCTGACCACTGCTGCTGACGAGAGCCTGAGAGCTCGCTCCGGCGCGCCTGCACGGCGCTGGAGTGAGTTCTGTGATGGCGGAATGAAATAAAACCCACTTTAAACCTCAGTTTGCTGCTTATTATTTCTTGCAGCCACACCTGCTTTGTTCTGGACTGCTCTGCCTGGTTATTCCTCTCTCCACACTGGTGACCCTTGACGCACAATGGAACTCGAGGCGAACACCCCAGAGACGACCTGGACTGGAGGGGCCGGCAACGTGTGCGCAGTTTCGGTCAAACTCCCAGACTTTTGGCTACACGACCCGAAGTCTTGGTTCCTCCACACCAAGGCCCAGTTCGCGCTCCGGGGAATAATGGCAGATGACACCAGATACTACTACGTGGTTGCAGCACTGGACGCACGCACAACTCAGCAGGTGACGAGCCTGCTCCAACGGCCCCCAGCCCACGACAAATACAAGGCTCTCAAAACTGCGCTGACCCGGTGCTATACGCTCTCAGACTGCAAGAGAGCGGAAAGGCTCCTGACGCGCTCTGAGTTGGGAGACGGGTCGGCGGTCGAGTTAATGGAGAAGATGTTGGAGCTGATGGGCACAGATGACGGGCATTTCCTCTTTGACCACCTTTTCCTCTGGAACCTCCCAACGGCGGCCAGAGCGGTCCTTGCCAATTCGCCGCTGCTGGCCACACGCAACTACCGGGCGCTAGCACAACAGGCGGATTGGATTATCCTCACCACCAGAGCCCTCACAGTGAATGCAGCAGCGTCAGAGCCCAGTGAGACGGCCAGCGGGGGCGAGGAGCCAATGACGGTGGCTGCAGCGGAAGCCAAGAAGCACCGGAGAGACACACTCTGCTTCTACCACCGCCGTTTTGGAGAGGACGCATGCTGATGTGTGCCATCGTGCCAATTCAAGTGCTTGGGAAATGCCAGGGCCGGCAGTCGGTAGCAGCTGCGACCGCCGGTGAAGCGAGCATGCTGCTCTATGTGACAGACTCATGCTCGGGGAGACGGTTCCTCATGGACTCCGGCTCCCAAAAGAGTCTCATCCTACCGTCCTACACAGACCGGCTGGCAGGAACTAGCGGCCCCGAGCTGACGGCTGCAAACGGCTAAGACATTAAGACTTCTAGTGAGAGGACACTGACTGTATCCTTGCACGGCCATACATACCAATGAACATTCATCATAGCAGCATGCAGCTTCCCCATTTTGGGCGCTGATTTTTTGTGTGCATACGGTCTACTAGTCAATGTGGCTAACAGATGCCTGATTAACGCAATGTCTTTTGATTCTCTCCCCTGTACAGCTAGAGGAGCCGGACCTACAACGCTAGCCAATGTCACAGCTCCAGGGGGTAAGTTCCACATACAACTCACCCAGTTCCCAGCACTCACGATCCTGACTTTTTCGGTGACCGTCACTAAACATGGGGTGGAGCACTTCATTACCACCATGGGGCCGCCCGTTTTTGCATGACCTCGGCACCTGGATGCAGCTAAACTGGCCATAGCGCCCGAGGAGTTTGCCAACTTGGAAAAGTTGGGCATCATCAGACGCTCAAACAGCCCATGGGCATCCCCACTACATATGTTTCCTAAAGTCGAGGGATCGTGGCGACCGTGCAGAGATTTCCTCAGATTGAACAACGCCACAGTGCACGACCGCTACCCGATTCCCCATATTCAGGATTTTTCTGTTCACCTCACCGGGGCACGCATTTTTTCCAAGATAGAACTGGTCCGCTGTTACCACCAGGTCCCGGTGCGCGCTGAGGACATATCTAAGATGTCAGTAATAACCCTGTTTGGTCTTTTTGAGTTTTTACGCATGCCTTTCGGGTTAAAAGGCGCGGCGCAGACATTCCAACACATAATGGATGCGGTGTTGCGCGATCTGCTGTTTGTGTTCGTTTACCTGGACGACTCCTGGTGGCCAGCGCATCCGAGGACGAACACATAGCTCACCTCAGGACAGTTTTCCAGAGGTTGGAGGAGCATGGATTAATAATCAACCTGGCGAAGTGCCAGTTTGGGGTGACGGGAATTGATTTTTTGGGCCACCGCATCTCACCGGAGGTCGCGATACCCTTACCGAACAAAGTGCGCGCAGTGGCAGATTTTCCTCGGCCTCAGACGGTCAGGGCGCTGCAAGAGTTTTTGGGGATGGTTAACTTTTACAACCATTTCCTCCCCCGCGCAGCCCAGCTCATGCAGCCGTTGTACGCCGCGCTTAAGAAACGGAAACCGGCGGACAGAGTCAACTGGACTCCTGAGCGAGAGCAGGCATTTTCCAAGGTTAAAACAGCCCTGGCGAACGCTGCACTGCTGGCGCACCCGGACCTGGCGGCTCGGATAGCGCTCACTACCAACGCATTGGACGTGGCCATAGGGGCCATCGTGGAGCAGCGCGTTGCAGGTTCTTGGCAGCCGCTTGCTTTTTTTAGCTGGTCTTTGTGCGACAGTAAGCGTAAATACAGCACGTTTGACAGGGAGTTACTGGCTCTCCACCTGGCCATACGCCACTTCCAGTTCTGGCTGGAAGGGCGCACCTTCACTGCGTTCGTGGACCACAAGCCGCTAACGTACGCGATGGCCAAGGTTTTGGAACCATGGTCGGGCCGGCAGCAGAGACAGCTGGCCGCGATCTCGGAGTTCACGACCGACATTCAGCATGTGGCCGGTAAACTCAACGTGGTGGCGGACTGCCTCTCGGGTACATTAGTGGCCCCAGTCTACTGTATGTGGGAATAGATTACACGGCCATGGCTGCTGAGTAGATCGGCGATGCGGACGTTTGCGCGCTCCAGTCTGGACCAACAGGGTTAAGGCTGAAGAGCAGAGTACTGCAAGACGGGGCTCCCCCCCCCCAATCCGTGACGTCTCTACGGGCCGCCCGCGCTCGGTGGTCCCACGCGCTTGGCGCCACCATGTTTTTGAGTTGGTTCACTCCCTGGCGCACCCAGGAGTGCACGTGTCAGTCAAAATGGTGGGAGCAAAGCTCATCTGGCTGAGCCTGTGCAAACAGGTGAAAGAGTGGGCTGCAGCCTGCGTAGCGTGCCAGCGAGCCAAAGTGCACAGGCACACAAAGGCCCTTTTGGAGCCGTTCCATGTCCCAGGTAAGAGGTTTGACCACATTCACGTGGACCTTGTGGGCCCCCTCCCGTCATTGCAGGGGTTCACGCACCTCCTGACAGTGGTGGACCGCACCACGCGCTGGCCCGAAGCAGTCCCGTTAGCTTCCACCACATCCGCAGACGTTGCACGCGCTTTTTTGATGACATGGGTGGCACGTTTCGGCGCCCCTTCGGATATCACGTCCGATCGGGGCCCGCAGTTTGCTTCCGACCTCTGGTCCACCATGGCCTGGAGCCTGGGCGTCACACTTCATCGCATGACCGCGTACAACCCCCAGGCTAATGGGTTATGTGAGCGTTTCCATAGGTTGCTTAAAGCAGCGCTCAGGGCTTCGCTTACGGATGCAAATTGGGTTAACCGGTTGCCGTGGGTTCTATTAGGGTTGCGTTCAGCACCAAAGGAGGATTTGGCAGCCTTCCCAGCAGAGGTGTTTTTTTCCCAGCCACCGTGGCTCCCAGGGGAATTTTTGCCGGACAGCCCCGTGCTGAACACCGATCCATCCCCGCTTTCACTGCATAGCGCAGTGGCAGGGATGGTACCCGGTCCGGTCCACCACTGTTTTCTTCGCGTTTTTGTGCCAAAGGCCTTGAAGGACGCAGCCTTTGTATTTGTCAGGCACAATGCCCACCGGACCCCCTTGTGCCCGCCCTACGATGGCCCGTTCAGAGTGCTGGAACCCAGGGAGAAACATTTTGTGTTAGACTTGAGGGGAAGCAGGGAAACAATCTGTATAGACAGGCTTAAGCCCGCTTTCGTTTTAGCAGACGAGCAGGTGGTGTTGGCCCGAGCTCCTCGGCATGGACGACCCCCACTGAGAACTCCCCAGGTAAATGACTCGTCAGATCAGTCACAATAGCATGCTAAAGATGTTTTCCCCCCTCCCAATGTCCCCCCACAGACGGACGCACCCCCAAGAGCCCTCCACCAGCACAGCAGCGCCTCGGTGCCGTGGACCCCCCGTTACAGATGCTATGGATGTAGGCTGAAGCCCAAAGGACATGAGGGTTAAGGCTCAGTCTGAGTTTCTGGTGGGGGGGGGCAGTGTGGTCCTGCACTCAGTAAGTCAGTATGTTTCCACTCAGATGGAAGGACAAAGGGAATCGTCATGGGAGGTTTGTGTGTTGATGCGGGGGTTGACGTGTTGATGCAAACAGTGACAAAGAGAATGGGAATTGCAAAGTCTTTCGTGTTACTGCAGCACCACAAGTGACTGTGCGGGTCGTAGGCTATAAAAGGAGAGGTGCCTGCGACCTGGGTTTTTTTTCTGATGCTTGTGATTCTGGATGATGTGAGAGAGGAAATTAATAAAGCCTGCTTTGTTCTGGACCGCTTTGCCTGGTTATCCTCTCTCCACATGCAGCTATTTCTAACAGCTCTTATTAGCTTGACTCAGTACTTTGCAGTAAACTGTAGATCCCATCACTAACCTCCATCCGAGGCTGCCTCTATGCTACTGTGACACAAGTCTTATTTTTTTCCACGCAGCCCGTGCATGTGAGATGATGTGTAAAAACAGGCATAGGTATGTGTGCAGGATCCGCATCCTGATTGTGTTTGCAAATGTATTAATTTAGCCATGTAATAAAGGGGTCAAATTATCGTACATTATGGGATTTTTGGAATTATTGATTGTACATCGCACAGAGGGCAAAACTATCATACAAATACGATAATTATTGTATGTCTGGCAACACTAATGCAATTAGACCAGTGTATTTCAACCAGGGTTCCCTGGTATGTTCAGGTTTCTGTGGGAAAATTTTTAATTTAACTTTTTAATATGTCCAAAAATTGCAAGTAATTTGCAGATGTTTTGCATGGGTTCTGTAGACAATGTGTTCTAATCACATGATTTAGATAATAGTGTTGATGCATGTTAGCCATTTGCTATTAGCCTGCAAATCCATCATTTATTGAAACACAGAACTTTTAGTTTGGCTGCCATATTTGTACATAAAAAAAATTTCTAAAACCAGACAACTTGTGTTTTTCAGGTTCAGATGCCATTATCAGTATTGCTGTTCCTGTGAAAAAAGACATAAGTTTTACAAACTGTAGCTACATACACTGACATGTCAGAATCAGAATCAGAATCAGAATCAGAATCAGGTTTATTGCCATTGTTCATGTAGTACACAAACTAGGAATTTGTCTCGGTACAATGCTGCAACATTAAACATGTAAGATAAGAGAAATAAACTATACATGTAATAAAGTGTAGGATAAGATTAAGTGATACTGGTCAACAGTTAAAATATATATTAGCCAGCAGCAGATACTGTGGAGAACTATATAGTGCAGTCGGTAATGCAGGAAGAAAACAGTGATGATTGACATGAGTCTGGTTAAGCTGCTGTACATGGTGCACGAGAGTCAATAAGTCACTTAGTGTTCAGCAGTCTAATGGCAGAGGGGAAGAAGCTGTTCATGTGACGGGAGGTTTTAGTCTGGATGGACCGAAGTCTTCTACCAGAGGGGAGGGGGGCAAACAGTACGTGACCAGGGTGTGAGGGATCGGCTATGATCCGGCCAGCACGCCTCCGGGTCCTGGAGATGTACAGATCCTGGAGAGATGGGAGCTTGCAGCCGATCACCTTCTCAGCAGTGCGCACGACGCGCTGCAGCCTTAGTCTGTCCCTGGCAGTGGCTCCTGCGTACCACACGGTTATGGAGGTGGTGAGGATGGACTCGATGATGGCTGTGTAGAACTGCACTAACATCTTGGTGGGTAGCTTGAGCTTCCTCAGCTGCCGCAGGAAGAACATCCTCTGCTGGGCTTTTTTGATGAGTGAGCTGATGGTCAGCTCCCATTTGAGGTCCCTGGTGATGGTAGTGCCTAGGAAGCGGAAGGAATCAGCAGTGGTGATGGGAGAGCCTGAGAGGGTGAGGGGGGGCAGAGGAGTAGTGACTTTCCTGAAGTCTACAATCATCTCCACTGTCTTCAGAGCGTTCAGCTGCAGGTTGTTATTGCTGCACCAGGACGCCAGCTGGGCCACCTCTCTCCTGTAGGCGGACTCGTCGCCGTTGGAGATGAGCCCGATGAGGGTGGTGTCGTCCGCAAACTTGATCAACTTGACAGATTGGTGGCTGGAGGTGCAGGAGTTGGTGTAAAGGGAGAAGAGTAGGGGGGAAAGTACACAGCCCTGGGGTGATCCGGTGCTGATGCTAGTATAGTCTGAGACAGTCTTTCCCAGCCGCACATGCTGCCTCCGGTCCGTCAGGAAGTCGATGATCCACCTGCAGAGGGAGTCAGGCACGTTGAGCAGGGACAGCTTGTCCCGGAGCAGAGCGGGGCGGATGGTGTTGAATGCGGAGCTGAAGTCCACAAACAGGATCCTGGCGTAGGTTCCCGGGGAGTCCAGGTGCTGCAGGATGGAGTGGAGGGCCAGGTTGACTGCATCGTCTACATACCTGTTGGCTCGGTAGGCAAACTGCAGCGGGTCCAGGAGAGGGGGGGGGATGGACTTGAGGTGGGACAGGACCAGGCGCTCAAAGGACTTCATGACTACAGAGGTGAGCGCTACAGGTCTGTAGTCAGTAAGTCCAGTGATCCGTGGCTTCTTGGGGACAGGGATGATGACATGTATTATCTGACATGCATTATGTATTATCATTGTGTGTTATTACACTAACATGTATTATGTATTATCAACATGTATTATCTACTAACACTATTATCTGAATCATGTGATCACATGTTGCCAAAAACGCTTTCCCTTTTATATTGTCTGAAGTCACTTCATGATCTGGTCCATCACTTTATTGTTTTCCCTTCATGGTTGGTTTTGCAATGCATTTCTGTATTTGTGGCTGCTTTGAGTATTTGCAACTCATTTCTCTAATGATGTGCTTTTCTGCATTTGCAGCGCATTTCTCTATTTGCAAGTGCTGTGAGTTTCTGGAGCACTAACATGTTGCAATTTTGATGCAGATGCTTTCTTAATTTGATTTTGTTTTGTTCATTTGCAGTTGCGGTGAGTATGTGCAGTACCTGTGTGTTGGCATTTTAATGCAGGTGCTCTGAGTTTTGTTTTGTCTATTTGTAGTTGTCTTCTTAACTTGTAGTGTGTTTGAGTTCTCAGAGCCAGCGTAAAAAAGTGTTGCTCACGTAAATCATTTACAGTGTTCCCACACAGTGTAGGATTTAGGCGTGTTTTCTTCTTCTCAGAAGCTAAGATTAACTGATGTCACCGAGACAGCATTACCGGGCATTGGAGCATTGATTGAGAGCTTGTATCACTTTTCTTTTTCCACTTTTTAAGAGAGCAATCAAAACTTACTTGTATAATAACAATACAAGAACTCAATGGCAGAACCTTCAACATTAAGAGTGTTATCCATTATTTCCTGATATGGGAAAGAGTTGTTTAAGCCAGCTTAAGAGAAGAGGTCACAATCAGTGAGCGGCAGTACGGTTTCATGTCAAGAAAGAGTACTACAGATGCAATGTTTTCTTTAAGAGCGTTGATGGAGAAATATAGAGGTCAGAAGGAGTTATACTGTGTCTTTGTGGATCTAGAGAAAGCATATGATAGGCTGCTAAGAGAGGAAGTGTGGTACTGTATGAGGAAGTCAGGAGTGGCAGAGAAGTATGTGAGGGTGGTGCAGGACATGTATGAAGACAGCGAGATGGTAGTGTGCTGTAGGAGTGACAGATGGATTCAATTTGGGGGTGGGATGACATCAGGGTTTGGCTCTGATCCCCTTCTTGCTTGCCATGGTGATGGACAGGCTGACAGATGAGGTTAGGCAGGAGTCTCCATGGACCATGATGTTTGCAGAAGGCATTGTGATCTGTAGAGAGTGTAGGCAGCAGGTGGAAGAGGTGGTGGTATGGACTGGAGAGAAGAGGAATGAAAGTCAGTAGAAGCAAGACAGAACACATGAGTGTAAATGAGAGGGAGGCAGGCGTAACGGTGAAGTTGCAACAAGTAGAGGTACTGAAGGTAGATGAGTTTAAATACCTGGGATCAACCATCCAATACAATGGAAAATGCACAAGAGAGGTGACGAAGAGAGTGCAAGAAGGTTGGAAGGGGTGGAGACGAGTGTCGGGGTGATTTGTGACCAAAGGATAGCAGCTAGAGTGAAAAGGAAGATGGTGCACAAGACGGTAGTGAGACCTGCTATGATGTATGGTTTGGAAATGGTGGCACTGACAAAAAGACAGGAGGCGGAGCTGGAGGTGGTAGAGTTGAAGATGCTAAGATTCTCATTGGGAATGACTAGGAGAAACAGGTTTAGAAATGAGTATATCAGAGGGACAGCTCAGGTTGAGCACTTTGGAGACAAAGTCAGAGAGGCAAGACTGAGATGGTTTGGACATGTACAGAGGAGGGATAGTGGTTATATTGGACAAAGGATGTTGAAGATGATGCTGCCAGGCAGGAGGAAAAGAGAAAGACCACAGAGAAGAGTCGTGAATGTAGTGAAGGAGGACATGGAGAGGGTTGGTGTTACAGAGGAAGATGCAATGTATAGGGTGAGATGGAGACAGATGATCCACTGTGGTGACCCCTAAAGGGAGCAGCTGAAAGAAGAAAAAGAAGATGACACCATTATTGCCCTCACTGAAAAAATTAAGATATTCTAGTCCAGTCCTTTCCATATTTTTGACATTCCTCCATCCATGCTGACTAAAACCAGGGATGAGATATGATGAGTTTTCATCCCGTCAGGTCAATTAGATTTCAAACCTCTCTGCTGTGATAAAGGGACATCATCAGATCACATCGCCCTGTCAGATCTTTGTCTGTGTAATTGCTGTTGTGTTTCAGTGTCGTGGGAGTATCAGTTGATTGTAGTTTGAGAGTCTGAGTACTGGTAATAAACCCTGATGCTGTCTGATACCCAATCCTGGTCCATCTTTAATTTTAGCCATTCATGTTAAATTCAGACGGTGTATACGGACTCCTTTAACCCGTGTAATTGTCAGACTCTGATGTTCACTCGTACTATAAAACTCATTTGTCGCTCCCCACCATGTTTCATTTAACGGTGGCCAGATATGCCCTGAGGCCTTCCCCCCTCCTAAATTCAGCCCTGGACCCAGATAAACCCCATCAGGATCAGAACAGAGGTTGTCATAACAAGCTTTAGCGGCTCTGTGGCGGTCTGATCCTCGTCTGCTGAAATGGTCCTCAGTTCCTGAACCAGTGAGGGCAGCAGCTGTCCTGCCAATCAAAGTGAGGAATCAGCCAGTGACAAGCTCCGCCCACAGCTCTGTGTCCCCAGTGGTGCTGTGCATGTCACCACAGCGGCGCCGCTGTGTTAGCGCGTAGTTGAGTAACACGGGAAGGTTGTGGCTGAGGGCAAGCCATGACATGGTTTAACCCTGAGAGAGTGGCAGCAGGTGTTAAAGCTGGTGTTTCTGGCTGACAGGTTCCTGCTAAACGGACAGTTATGCCTCATTAAAATTCTTCCCCCGAATAACCGTGAAACGCGAGACAGGCTGGAACAATCAGGACGCGAGTGATCACAGCCATATCCCACATTAAAATATCACAGATCACTAATGTGGGTTGCTAGAGTTATACTAGGTTCTTTTAAGGATCAGAGACATGTCATTATAGAGAAAGAGTGGCAAAAACGGGGACACTTTTAATGATAAAAACACTGGAATAATATTACAATAATAGAAACAAGCCCAATAATTTGGGCAGAAAACTGTTATAGGAGAGAAATACAGAAAAATAATCAAAGACAATGCGATAAGAATTTAACAAAAGTGGTGGTAACTAAGTATTTTTGCTCTAGTAACTTTTTTACTAAATTGTACTTTTGTGGGTAGTTTTACTGCATGATACTTTTAACTCTTACTTACATTTTTGAGGAGAAAACTATATTTTTACTTGAGTAGATTTGGTCGTACTCTTTCCGTTATGCCTCATTTAGGTTGGCTGTGCTCTTCTGTGAGGTTCACATCATCACTTAACAGACCAGCTTCTTGGAGAGTCTGGTACACCCTGTCCTCTGAGAAAAGGAAGTTTTACACTGAGCCTCAGTGCTCACATAGCTACACTGCAGCTAGCTAGCTAGCAGCCTGGCCGTGGGTTTTCGCTGTAAATTCTAATCACCCCACTGGTCCCAGCTCCTTCATTAATCCACCATTTATATTTCACTTCATTCTGGACTATTTTGATATTTTTTCCCAGCATGATATGGATAGTGGGACCATTAACATGCTTGGATTAGCAGCGCAAATCAGTACAACCAGGTGTTGTATTGCTCATTGCTGAAAACTGTACTAGCAAAGAAATGTATTAGCAAAAAAAAAAAAGTGGGATAGTCACGAAGATGAAGAAAGTAGACAGGAGTATTTGGAATCTAGGCACATGACAAAGAGAGAGGTGACAAAGGAAAAGGCATATAGTGAGTTGCACAAGAGGCTGGATACTGTGGAAGGAGAAAAGGACTTGTGTCGCCAGGCATTTCTTAGCTTTATGGCGGCGTGTTGTGGACCCACAACCCTAGCAAAGGGGTTTTCCCAGGGCAGACCTTTGGCTGGCAGCACTGACGTCCCAAACATCTTCAGCTAATCAATCATCATTAGCTGAGGCAAGCAGTTCCGGCGTTTTCTGTGGATGGCACCAATTTAGCTCCACTGCTAGCTTATTGACAGCTTCCCACCGGAGAGCTAGCTCCATAGCTTTAGCTAATGTAAAGTCATTAGGCGCCATTAATAGCCTAGCGTGCAGCTCAGCGTTACACATGTGCTCTGCTAGTTAATCGCGAACCATTTCATCTTCAAGCGGTCCAAAATGACACTTGCTGGCTAGGTGCTTCAAGTCAATGACATACTGGTGGATGGGCTCACCTACCCATTGATGTCACTGCCGAAAACGAATTCTCCAAACAGCTACGTTGTCTGGGGTGGAGAAACGTTTAGCTAGCAGCTTCACAATGTCCTCACATGAGTCCGCTGTGCCGAACGTCCGCAGGACCCTCCGGCCCTCCATACCCAGGTTGTGGATGAGAAGCGCCCGCACTCTCGCCTTATCGAGTTCCCCGAGGCCCATCGCTGTAACATATATCTGATAGGTCTCCCACCAATGTAGTCATGAAACCGGTGGTTCGCCCGGGAGCTTGAGAAAAGGACGAAGTAGGGTGATGCATGCCTCCATGAGTTAATCCTTGATCTCCAAATATTATGTATGGAAATACCTGGGTGAAGGATGAGGCAGGATGATGGTTGGCGAACACAGCTTTATTAAACGAACTATATACACAGCAGTATACGGTATGCACCAGCAGGATCATCCGGTCAAGAGAGCCATAAGATGGATGTCCTCTGGTATTTACAGGGCGGTGCAGTGAAGCGACGGGAAGTGCATGTCACTACACCGCACTTCACAATAATGTGCCGGAACCCGACACCACACACAATGCTGGCATCCTTCCAGTCCTGAGAGACGCTTTCATTCTCCCATACTTCAAGTATTATGCTGTATAGGCTCCTGTGAAGCTTTAGTCCTCCATACTTCCAAACGTCTGCTGGGACTCCACACTTACGAGATACTTTTCCTTCCTTCATGATGTGCATGGCATCAGTACCATCTTTTGGCTCCCCGAAAGATGGTACTGCATCAAGCAAAGGGACTATAGCTTGCTGAGTAACTTTCTCTAAAGCTGTGTTATCCAGCACCCCAGGAATGTCCAGCAAGGCATCAAAATGGTCCGCAAATCAATCAATAATCTTTAACTTTTCCTGCAGTACTGTTTCACCATCCAGGGCAGTCAGTTTTATGGTACCTCTCTTCTGGGGTCCATAGACCTCTTTCAGTCCTGAGTAGAAAGTTTTCATTTCTTTTTTGTCAGCATGTCTCTGTAGATCTTCTGCTTTTTCTTCCCACAAATCTGATTTTAGCTGTCGGGTGTATTTCTGTAACTTTGGCCTTGCTTCACCCAACAACCCTCGATTTGATCTTGTGTTGAGTTACTTCACAGAGGACTTTGGAGGATGAAATTCATGCTTGATTTTCCAATGCCCAAAACTTAGAAAGATGTAAAATATTCTTTACCCCTCCTTCCCTCTTAATTGTGTCTTAACAGTGCAATCAGTATTAACTGAGGTTAATGTAGCCGCTGAATGAGGCTTAATAGATAGATAGATAGATAGATAGATAGATAGATAGATAGATAGATAGATAGGCAGATACTTTATTTCAAACAAAAAAGTATAACAAAAACAAAACAAATGACAAATGCAATAAAGTAACAGTATACAGTGTTCGAAAGGGAGAAGGAAGAAGTGAACACTTATTAATTCCATCTCCTCTTTTCCATAAATACACCCATGTGAATTATATACAAATTACCACATTTAAGACCCCAAGTAAACAATTAACTGTTTACTAACTAAGGAAACTGGAAAGGTATGGGATAAGAGGGGTAGGACTGAGTTGGGTGGAAAGTTATTTAAGTAACAGACAACAATTTGTACAAATTGGAGAGCACAAATCACCCTGCATGGACATCACTTGTGGTGTGCCCCAGGGGTCAGTTTTGGGACCCAAACTCTTTATCTTGTATATAAATGACATATGCCAAGTATCAAAAATTCTGAAATTTATACAAACAAGCCCTTGGTGGAGGTATGCACTGTCAGATCATCACCAAAATGTAATCATCTGTTCCCTGTGCCATTACACACATTTCCTGAAAATTTCGTCAAAATCCATTCATAACTTTTTGAGTTATGTTGGTAACAGACAGACAGACAGACAGACAAATGGCAGTAAAAGCATGACCTCCTTGGTGGAGGTAATAAACTCAAGTGTTGCTGTTGTGTCCATCTCCTCCATCTCCAAACTCCCAGGCTGCGGGCGTTGCAATTCATCGCACAACCGCGTACAACCCACAGGCCAATGGGTTATGCAAGCGTTTTCATAGATCACTGAAAGCAGCACTCAGGGCTTCACTGACGGATGCAAATTGGGTAGACAGGTTGTCGTGGGTTATATTGGGGTTGCACTCCGCGGCAAAAGAGGATTTGGTAGCTTCCCCGGCAGAGAGCTTGTTTTTGCGCAGCCCCTATGGCTGGCCGGGGAATTTCTGCCAAATAATCCCGCGCCCGACAGCTGCCCGTCTCAGCTTTTGCAGCGTAGCGCAAACACAGGCACACTGCCGGGCCCAGCCCACCACTGTTTTCCGCGTGCTTTTGTGCCTAAAACTTTGAAGAACGCGGAGTTCGTGTTCGTCAGACACAATGACCAGCGCCCTCCATTGCGCCTGCACACATGTTGAAAATGGCCCTATCTCACAATGTTAAAGAATCCTTTAAAAAATTCCTGGATCCAGACGGTGATCCGGATCATCCCCAAAATTTAATCAGTTCTTCCTTGTACCATTTCCAACAACGCCTG
This sequence comes from Pholidichthys leucotaenia, assembly GCA_020510985.1. Classification (NCBI taxonomy): domain Eukaryota; kingdom Metazoa; phylum Chordata; class Actinopteri; order Cichliformes; family Pholidichthyidae; genus Pholidichthys; species Pholidichthys leucotaenia. The sequence continues at coordinate 238,077,905 of CM035838.1, read as the reverse complement.
AAAGTTTCATCGAAATCCGTCCAAAACTTTTTGAGTTATCTTGCTAACCAACAGACAGACAGACAAACAGACAGACAAACCCCGGCAAAAACATTACCTCCTGGCCTGCGGCCTCGCGGAGGTAATCATGAAATAATGGTAATGATAGATGATACCAGAATAGAAACAGTACAGGAAAATAAGTTTCTGGGGGTGACGCTAGACAATAAAATCTGCTGGAAACCTCACATCAGTCACATCTGGGTCAAGTTAGCAAAATGTATAGGCATACTGGGGAAGACAAGACACATCTTGGACTATAAATCATTGGTCTTACTGTACAATTCACTGTTTCTACCTTATCTTAACTACTGTGTAGAAGTCTGGGGAAACACCTACAAGACCAACCTACAGTCAATATGCACATTACAAAAACGAGCTATAAGGATAATAAATAATGTAGGATAATAATGTAGGATATAGAGACCATACCAATTCGTTGTTTTTAAAGTCACATGTCATAAAGTTCATCGATTTAGTTAAATTTAAGACAGCACAAGTAATGTACAGGGCAATTAATAATCAACTCCCAACTAATATACACAAAATATTTAAAAAAAGAGACAATGATCATAATTTGAGAGGAGACTTAAACTTTACAAAACCCAAGATACGAACAACCAAGAAAAGTGTGTTCATATCGGTCTGTGGGGTGGATTTGTGGAACAGTCTGGAGCCGGAACTGAAACTATGTACAAACAGAATTCAATTCAAAAAGAGGTATAAACATTATTTGCTGAAAGGATATATGTTAGAAGGGTAGTATTTATATGTACGATTCACTATGCTCACTCTGGGACACTATGGAATGGTGGGTGGGACAGCACTGTGTATATCTGTGTTGTTTGAGGCTGGTTTTGATGTATGGACATCAATGTATATTAGGATGGATGGGTGTTAATGTTGATATGTACAAAATACAGATAGATAGATAGATAGATAGTTTATTTCGAACACAAAAAATATAACAAAAAACAAGCAAATAGCAAATGCAATAAAGTTACAGTATACACTGTTCGAAAGGGAGAAGGAAGAAGTGAACACTTATTAATTCCAACTCCTCTTTTCCATCGATACACCCATGTGAATTTTATACAAATTACTACCTTTAATACCCCAAGTAAACAATTTACTGTATTTTTTACAGATCAACATTAACACCTGTCCATTCTAACATACAATGAAGTCTATATTTCAAAACCAGTCTCAGACGACACAGATACACACAGTGCTGTCCCACCCACCATTCCATAGTGTCCCATAATGTCCCAGAGTGAACATAATGAATCGTACATATAAATTCTACCCTTCTAACATATATCCTTTCAACAAATGGTGCTTATACCTCTTTTTAAATTGATTTCTGTTTGTACATAGTTTCAGTTCCGGCTCCAGACTGTTCCACAAATCCACCCCACAGACAGATATGCACATACTTTTCTTGGTTGTACGTATCTTGGGTTTTGTGAAGTTTAAGTCTCCTCTCAAATTATGATCATTGTCTCTTTTTTTAAATATTTTTTGTATATTAGTTGGGAGTTGATTGTTAATTGCCCTGTACATTACTTGTGCTGTCTTAAATTTAACTAAATCGATGAACTTTATGACATGTGACTTCAAGAACAACGAATTGGTATGGTCTCTATATCCTGCATTGTTTATTATCCTTATAGCTCTTTTTTGTAATGTGCATATTGCTTGTAGGTTGGTCTTGTAGGTGTTTCCCCAGACTTCTACACAGTAGTTAAGATAAGGTAAAAACAATGAATTGTACAATAAGACCAATGATTTATAGTCCACGATGTGTCTTGTCTTCCCCAGTATGCCTATACATTTTGCTAATTTAGCCCGGATGTGACTGATGTGAGGTTTCCAGCAGATTTTACTGTCTAGCGTCACCCCCAGAAACTTATTTTCCTGTACTGTTTGTATTCTGGTATCATCTATCGTTATTATTTCATGATTTATTTTATAATTTCCAAACAACATAATCTTTGTTTTTTTTAGATTTAGAGATAATTTATTTTTGTTGAACCACTGCGTTAATTTTTCCATTTCAGTTGTGACCACCTCTAAAACCTGCTGCAAATTCTCACCAGTGCAAAGGATATTTGTGTCATCCGCAAACAAAATAAATTTCAGAATTTTTGATACTTGGCATATGCCATTTATATCCAAAATAAAGAGTTTGGGTCCCAAAACTGACCCCTGGGGCACACCACAATCACTATTATTCTATTATTAATTATTATTATTATTATTATTATATTATTATTAATCACTATTATTCTTAACTAGGAGTGGGCAATATGACCTAAAAATATTATCATGATATTTCTGTGAATTTTCACGATAACGCTATTTTTCATGATATTGCAGAATACAGGTTTTTTTTCTTTTAAATTTATGAAAAAGACAGTTTCACAGGCCAGCATTATTTCATTCATATTCAGGAAAACTTAAAAAAAATTCAACATAATCAGGAAAAACAAAACAAAAACTCTTGCTTCTCATTTATAAATAACAGCTCAGATTTACTTTAAAATATTTTTTTAGTTCTGTATCAAATATTACAAGAAAATAATACCAATACATCTTAACTGCACACAGTCGGGTTTTATGCTGAATCACTTTACCTGTATTACTCTTGTTGCACGGACCTGTTCTGGGGCTTTTTGGCTTTCGTTGCACTGAATATGGATGTTTTGTGTTTTTTTTCCTTCTTTGGGTGTGTGGTGTAAGAGAACCACAAGTTTGGTTGGCATTGATGTGATGATCAATGCTGTCCGGAAAAAGGCCCAGCAGAGGTTGTTTTTTCTGCGTCAGCTCAAGAAGTTTGATTTGCCTCAGGAGCTGCTGGTTGTCTTCTACACCGCCATCATCCAATCTGTCCTCTGCTTTTCCATCACTGTCTGGTTTGGATCTGCCACTAAACAGGACAAGACCAGACTGCAGCGGATCATTAAGTCTGCGGAGAGGATCATTGGTACCGACCTACCCTCCATTGAGAACTTATATCGGTCCATAACCAGGAAACGGGCGGGAAACATCTGTGCTGACCCATCACACCCCGGCCACAAACTGTTTGAACTTCTATCTTCTGGTCGTCGTTACAGATCACTGAAGGTCAAAACCACCCGTCACAGGAACAGTTTCTTTCCTCAAGCCATCACTCTGATGAACTCCTAACATTCACCTAGTCCTACCTGTTGCTGTACTCATGACTTTTCATCCATTATTACATTGCACATAACTCTCACTGCTTTTTACTTCATTCACATTATATCACTGAATCTGAGTCCACATTGAAATACTGTGTGATTGTATATTTTTTCATATATTTCTGCAAAGTGTGGTTAGTCCGAGTAAATAACTGCATATATTCCTGTATATATTTGCATTCTTTTATAGAAACGTGGACAGACTGTAATTTACTGTACATACTCTGGTTGTCATTGAATCCTTATTTAAATCCTTCACCTGAACAACGAGAGCAAGTTTTTAGCCAAAGTCAAATTCCTTGTATGTGTTGTGCATACTTGGCCAATAAAGCTGATTCTGATTCTGATTCTGATTCTGATTCTGATTCTGATGATGCAGCCGCTCATTGACGTCATCATGCTGAACATATAAATGTGAGGGACGACCATTTTACAGCCTTCTTTACGGCTCTCTCTTAGCCCACCTCCCAACAACAATACTGTGTACCACCAATACCACCAAGTTCGTGTTCCCAGCAAGATGCTCTCTGTTGGTTCCTTCCCAGTTTTCCAGACATAACAAATGGTGACAAGGAGGACTAGAAAAGCACTCATAGAGCGCATACCTCCGCCAAGGCTCCTTCCGTTTCTTATGGATCACCTCCAAAATGTAATGTGCTGTTAAACAACAACACTGCAGCAAAGACATTGAGTTGCTAGCTGTTAGCATGCGGCCTACATATCTCCCGAGAGAACACTCACACGTGATCTGCATTGTTGTTTATGCAAATCTGACGGCGAACGCTGGGACAGTGCGTGACGTCATCCATTCAGTAACCGGCAGGCTGCAGACAGAACACCCAGATGCTCTTCTCCTCATCTCAGGCGATTTCAACCATGTTTCACTGTCTCCCATTCTACCCATGTTCACCCAGTATGTCACATGCCACACTAGAGACAATAAAACACTGGACTTATTCTACGCAAACACTAAGGAGGCGTACACCTCATCACAACTCCCCCCACTCGGAAGATCGGATCACAACTTGGTTCATCTCCGGCTGGTGTACAAACCCCTAGTGCACAGACAACCTCCGGCCATGCACACAGTGGAGTTATGGTCTGAGGAGACAATGGACACTCTAAAGGGCTGTTTTGAAGCCACCGCCTGGAAGCAGCTCTGCGATCCACATGGAGAGGACATCGATGGCCTCACTCACACCTTCACGGACTACCTCAGCTTCTGTGTGGACAAATCCGTTCCCACCAAGACCATACGGTGTTGCTCAAACAACAAACCCTGGATCAACCCTGAGATAAAAACACTTCTGAGAGAGAAGAAGAGGATCTTCAGGTCGGGAAAAAGGGAGATGCTGAAGTCCGTACAGAGGGAGCTGAGGAGAAAGATCAGAGAAGGCAAGGACAGCTTAAGGAAGAAGATGGAGGACAAGCTGCAACAGAGTGACGTCAGTGGGGTCTGGAGAAACCTCAAAACCATCTCTGGGCTCCAGAATACCTCCCCCCAGGCCACGGGGGGCAGGGAGTGGGCGAACAACCTGAATCTGTTTTTCAATAGGTTTGACCAACCGCCCTCCCCCCTGACTGCACAACAACCACTGCTGCCTCTAAAGAAATCAAGTCCTGCTGCCCACTCCCCACTCCACCGACACCCCCCCACTCCCAACACACAGCCCCCCATCCTGACCCTGACCAGGACCCAGGTGAGGACGGAGCTGAGGAAGATCAAGGTGAGGAAGGCGTCGGGACCAGACGGCATCAGCGCAAAGCTCCTCAAGTCCTGTGCAGACCAGCTGTGTGGGATTGTGACGTACATCTTCAACCTGAGCCTGAAGCTGGGGAGGGTACCACAGCTGTGGAAAACATCTTGTGTGGTACCTGTACCAAAAACTTCCCACCCCAAAGAGCTGAACAGCTACAGACCGGTGGCCTTGACGTCCCACTTGATGAAGACCCTGGAGAGACTGCTCCTTGCTCACCTCCGCCCCCTGGTGGAACCAGCGATGGATCCACTCCAGTTTGCCTACCAGCATGGCATTGGGGTGGAGGATGCGGTGATCTTCCTCCTTCACCGTTCTCTGTCCCACCTGGAGAAGCCCGGGAATATGGTGAGGATCATGTTCTTTGACTTCTCCAGTGCTTTCAGCACCATCCAACCGATGATCCTGAAGGACAAGCTGCTGCGCACAGGGGTGGACCAGCACCTGTCATCATGGATCCTGGACTACCTCACGAACCGGCCTCAGTTTGTGAGAACCCGGGACTGTGTGTCCGACACGATCATCGGTAGCACGGGGGCCCCCCAGGGAACGGTGCTGGCTCCCTTCCTGTTCACTCTTTATACTGCGGACTTCTCACACAACACAACACACTGCCATCTACAGAAGTTCTCTGATGACTCTGCGATCGTTGGCCTCATCTCCAATGGAGATGAAGCTGAGTACAGAGGGCTTATCCAGGACTTCGTGGACTGGTGCCATCGGAACTGCCTCCAGATCAACGCGAGGAAAACTAAGGAGCTGGTGGTGGACTGCCGCAGGCATGGGCAACCCCTCACAGCACCAGTAAATATACAGGGAACAGACATCGAGATGGTGACATCCTATAAGTACCTGGGTGTTCATCTGAATAATAAACTAGACTGGTCACACAATACTGACGCACTCTACAAGAAGGGACAGCGCAGGCTCTTCCTGCTGAGGAGACTCAGGTCTTTTGGTGTACAAGGGGCGCTGCTGAAGACATTCTATGACACGATGGTGGCATCAGCCATCACTTTTGGAGTGGTCTGCTGGGGCAGTGGCATTACTGCAGCCGATAGGAAGAGACTGAACAAACTGATCAAGAAAGCTAGCTTTGTCCTGGGGCAGCGCCTTGATCCGGTGGAGGAGATAGGAGAGAGAAGGACGGTGGCTAAACTGTCATCTCTGCTGGAGTCCGAGTTCCACCCTATGCAGGACATACTGAATGCACTGACGAGCTCATTTAGCAGCAGACTACATCATCCCAGGTGCACAACCGAGAGGTTTCGCAGGTCCTTCCTACCAACGGCTGTCAGACTGTACAACCTAAGCAGGGCTGCTCGCAGAGATAGCAAAAAGACGTAATAAACTAATAGTTTTTTGAATGCAAAAGATGCAATAGACTTACACAATGGTCCCCTCCGGCATACAACTAGGAAAATACCGGTCGCTATGGAGGGTGAGAATATGTATGGGCACATACACTCACCGGCCACTTTATTAGGTACACCATGCTAGTAACGGGTTGGACCCCCTTTTGCCTTCAGAACTGCCTCAATTCTTCGTGGCATAGATTCAGCAAGGTGCTGGAAGCATTCCTCAGAGAGTTTGGTCCATATTGACATGATGGCATCACACAGTTGGCGCAGATTTGTCGGCTGCAGATCCATGATGCGAATCTCCCGTTCCACCACATCCCAAAGATGCTCTATTGGATTGAGATCTGGTGACTGTGGAGGCCATTTGAGTACAGTGAATTTATGACATGGCGCATTATCCTGCTGAAAGTAGCCATCAGAAGTTGGGTACATTGTGGTCATAAAGGGATGGACATGGTCAGCAACAATACTCAGGTAGGCTGTAGCGTTGCAACGATGCTCAATTGGTACCAAGGGGCCCAAAGAGTGCCAAGAAAATATTCCCCACACCATTACACCACCACCACCAGCCTGAACCATTGATACAAGGCAGGCTGGATCCATGCTTTCATGTTGTTGACGCCAAATTCTGACCCTACCATCCGAATGTCGCAGCAGAAATCGAGACTCATCAGACCAGGCAACGTTTTTCCAATCTTCTATTGTCCAATTTCGATGAGCTTGTGCAAATTGTAGCCTCAGTTTCCTGTTCTTAGCTGAAAGGAGTGGCACCCGGCGTGGTCTTCTGCTGCTGTAGCCCATCTGCCTCAAAGTTCGACGTACTGTGCATTCAGAGATGCTCTTCTGCCTACCTTGGTTGTAACGGGTGGTTATTTGAGTCACTGTTGCCTTTCTATCAGCTCGAACCAGTCTGGCCATTCTCCTCTGACCTCTGGCATCAACAAGGCATTTCCGCCCACAGAACTGCCACTCACTGGATATTTTTTCTTTTTCGGACCATTCTCTGTAAACCCTAGAGATGGTTGTGTGTGAAAATCCCAGTAGATCAGCAGTTTCTGAAATACTCAGACCAGCCCTTCTGGCACCAACAACCATGCCACGTTCAAAGTCACTCAAATCACCTTTCTTCCCCATACTGATGCTCAGTTTGAACTGCAGGAGATTGTCTTGACCATGTCTACATGCCTAAATGCACTGAGTTGCCGCCATGTGATTGGCTGATTAGAAATTAAGTGTTAACGAGCAGTTGGACAGGTGTACCTAATAAAGTGGCCGGTGAGTGTAATCATACCATGTAGGATAACTAAGTAGACGGTTGTGCTGTTTCATCCCATCTAGCAACAATGCTCTGCACTGTGTGTGTTTATATATTTACATATTTATTCCATCTAGCTACAATGCTCCGCACTGTGTGTTTATATATCTACATATTATTCCATCTAGCTACATTGCTCCGCACTGTGTGTGTTTATATATTTACATATTTATTCCATCTAGCTGCAATGCTCCGCACTGTGTGTTTATATATCTACATATTATTCCATCTAGCTACATTGCTCCGTACTGTGGGTGTTTATATATCTACATATTATTCCATCTAGCTACATTGCTCCGCACTGTGTGTTTATATATTTACATATTTATTCCATCTAGCTACAATGCTCCGCACTGTGTGTTTATATATTCATATATTTATTCCATCCAGCTACAATGCTCTGCACTGTGTGTCTGTGTGTGTATATATATATTTTATAGTAATATGTACATATGTATATTAGCTGCTCTTGCTTGCTTGCTTTTTTTTTTTTTTTTTTTTTTCTTGCCTTCTGATTGTTGCTCTGAGTGTTGCTATCCCTGTGCTGTTGCAATCCTGGAATTTCCCCGTTGTGGGACTAATAAAGGCTTATCTTATCTTATCTTATCTTGTGTGTAGGCCTATCGCCACTTGTGGTGAAAATTGCATCCAAGTCTGTCCATTAGTTTTGGAGTTTTGTGGCTGACAGACTGTGAGAAGAGCCTTGGCTGAGGTATGCATTCCCAGATCACCCCCAAAATGTAATGGGTTCCTCTCTAGGCCAAGAACCACCTCTGGTGAAAATTTCATCCAAATCCATCCAGTAGTTTTTGTGTAATCCTGCTGCACAAATACAAACAAAGCCCTTGGTGGAGGTATGCACTGTCAGATCATCACCAAAACGTAATCATCTGTTCCCTGCGCCATTACACACCTTTCCTGAAAATTTCATCAAAATCCATTCATAACTTTTTGAGTTATGTTGGTAACAGACAGACAGACAGACAAACAGACAAATGGCAGTAAAAGCATGACCTCCTTGGCGGAGGTAATAAACTCAAGTGTTGCTGTTGTGTCCATCTCCTCCATCTCCAAACTCCCAGGCTGCGGGCGTTGCAATTCATCGCACAACCGCGTACAACCCACAGGCCAATGGGTTATGCAAGCGTTTTCATAGATCACTGAAAGCAGCACTCAGGGCTTCACTGACGGATGCAAATTGGGTAGACAGGTTGCCATGGGTTATATTGGGGTTGCGCTCCGTGGCAAAAGAGGATTTGGAAGCTTCCCCGGCAGAGAGCTTGTTTTTGCGCAGCCCCTATGGCTGGCCGGGGAATTTCTGCCAAATAATCCCGTGCCCGACAGCTGCCCGTCTCAGCTTTTGCAGCGTAGCGCAAACACAGGCACACTGCCGGGCCCGGCCCACCACTGTTTTCCGCGTGCTTTTGTGCCTAAAACTTTGAAGAACGCGGAGTTCGTGTTCGTCAGACACGACGACCAGCGCCCTCCATTGCGCCTGCACACATGTTGAAAATGGCCCTATCTCACAATGTTAAAGAATCTTTTAAAAAATTCCTGGATCCAGACAGTGATCTGGATCATCTCCAAAATTTAATCAGTTCTTCCTTGTACCATTTCCAACAACGCCTGAAAGTTTCATCGAAATCCGTCCAAAACTTTTAGAGTTATCTTGCTAACCAACAGACAGACAGACAAACAGACAGACAAACCCCGGCAAAAACATTACCTCCTGGCCTGCGGCCTGGCGGAGGTAAAAATGGGTCTTCCAAAGGAAAATATGTTTTTTCTGAAGACTGATGCACATCTGGAAGCGTGTTTGAGGCCACTACAGCTGTTTCTGGAGACCGCAGGTGAGCCGCCCGTCCCATGGCACCACTGGCTCGACATGCTTAAAAATCATGTTGACGCGGTTGGCCTGAGTCACGCTGACGACGAGAAGCTGAAGAGCGCACTGGTCCTCAGTCTAGGCAAAGAAGGAGAGCATGTGCTCTGCATTCTGGGTCAAGCGGACTCATTCAGCGAATGTGTGACTCTGATGGAGAAATATTACAGTGACACAACCAACGTTATGGCCCAAAGAATCATCTTCTTCTGCCGCAAACAACATGCGGGTGAGTCAACTCAAAGTTATGCTGCGGTGCTCTGAGTGTTCGTGAGCATGTGTGCCTTCAGGCCCTTAGAGGATGAGCTAATCTGTGACGAGCTAGCCGAAGAGCACAGCACAGAGAGTGAACACAGCACAGAGAAAGAACACAGCATGGAGACAGAGCAATGACCGGACTCACCTCAGATCCTCACCCAGCATAAGCCTCAAGGAACTGCTGCGGAGCTGCAAGACAGGGAGCCCCCATCTATCGGGAGCCCTGGGATGTGGTAACCCGGCGCAGGTTCAGCCAACTGCGGCAGCAACATATCACCATGACCAGACTTCCCAGGAGAGGGGAAGAAGAAACCGGACTGCTTCCGAGTCCGTGGCCGGTGCCAGCTTCCAGGAGCTGCCGCTGAGCTGCAGGATGAAGAGTCCGCAACCCAACAAAACGCAGTAGAGCTGCCGAATGTCTTCCAAGTCCACAACCAGCATTAGCCTCCGGGAGCCGCCGCTGAGCTGCAGGATGAAAACTCCCATGACCCAACAGGATGCAGCAGAACCACCACAACCTGGTGGTTGCCCTGCAGCAGACGTTAGAGTCACACCATCACAACCACAACAACGAATGCAGCCGAGCAGAGCGCGACTCATGGTGATGGACTAGGTTCAGGGCCGCAGAATCAAACGACTGGACCTGCAGTCAGCCTCAACATCCTTACCACCACTGACACCCATGAGGTTTGCCGCACAGCTGAGACCAGCCGCCGTCAGGATGGCTGATGGTTCAAGATGGCGAGCCGGCCATCTGCGGAAAGTAAGAGCAGCTGCCACGGATCGGAATGCAGCATTGGAGCTGACCCAGCTGGTGTAAGATCCTGGCTGGGACGTTTCTGATGAGCGAGACGTGGCTCCGGTGGGATGGCACCCAGGTCCGCTGCAGCCGGTGCCTCCAGGGGCGTCAAGGCCGCTTGAACTGAACTGCCTTCCTCAATATTTAAAAAGAAGGACTGTGTGTAGCTAGGGGCGCGGCTGCCAGCAGAAGTGGCATAATAAACCACTCAGCCATGCTGGGCCACGCGGTAGTCCATCTGCTGGCTCTAGCTAGTTTTGGGATTCATTGTGTACCAAATTGTGGCGGGTTAATTCGTTCATATGTGTTGTTCTGTTTTTCTGGGGGTGGGGGTGGGGGTGGGGTGTAACAGAGCTACAAGTTTGGTTGGCATCGGCGTGATGAAGTGGCCGTTTGGTGATGTCATCACGCCGCACATATAAATGTGAGGGACGGCCATTTTACAGCCTCTTTTACGGCTCTCTCTTAGCCTGGCCTCCCAACAGCAATTCTCTGTACCACCAGCATAGAGTTTGTGTAATAAAGTTTGTGTTTCCAGCAAGAAGCTCTCTGTCGGTTCCTTCCCAGTTTTCCAGACGTAACAGGGTGGTTGAATAAAATCAAAACGAAGCAGACTCACTCTCACAGGAGCCGGTAGGTTTCTGAGGAAGAGGTGGGCATAAACGAACAATCCGTCGTCCGTGCCCATCAATGCAAGCATGCTCTCCATCAGGTCCACAGCCGATTTGTCTCCTAGCTCTGAGCAGGTGAGGAGTTTTTCTGCCCTCTCTGCATCTGAAAGGGTATAACGGCACAGCAGCAGTCGCCTGAGAGCGCCGTATTTTCCTTGGGCTGGCGGGGCTCAGAGTAGACTCAGGGCGCGCTGCGTGGCGCACGTGTCCAGCGATGCCACCACATGGTGGTACATTGTGTCATCTGCCACGACTCCGTGGAGGGTGAACTGGGCTTCCACATGAATAAACCAAGCGGCCGGGTCGTGAAGCCAAAAGTCCGGGAGTCTGACTGCAACAGCGCATGCAGCGGTTGGAGAGTCCAGCAGGAGGGTCTCCATGGTGGTGCTCAGTCCGTTTTCCATTTCACGTCTCTAGGTCACCAATGTGGAGGATGGAAGCAGACGAGACACGAGCTGACGACACAGATGTTTATTTCTCCTCCAACACAGAACAGATTAACTCTGAGTGCCAAAGCGATCTGCTTTATACATTTTTTTCCCGCCACTGGCACTCAAGGTAAACACATTAACGTACCAGTTACAAAGCGTGAACACACATCAACATACACATTAACATACACATCACAGAGCAAGGCTTAGTACAATACATTCGCACCCCTGCGTGCTCAGGTGTAAGCCTGGCACAGCAGGAGCAAAAGGCACATCTTTATTTACTTCATACCCCCAAGCACTCTGGCACCCTTGGCTGGCCCCTCCAACACCCTGAAGTACTGGGTGGAGGGTCATCTCCTTTGTGTCACCACAGTATAAATTTTGATACTGGTGTAAAATTGAATACCACAATATTTGGGGCCTACTGCAGGATGATGTCACACCATTACGCTGGCAACGGAAGTTATGCATTAGCATAGAAATGGCAAAACAAACGTGGCGCAAGAAGTGACATCTCTGAAGTTAAGCCATCTACATCCAGTTGAGTGGAAATATTTAAGTTTCACTTTCTGTTTCAGACTGCTGTCATGTTAAAAAAAAAAAAAGGTGCAGCAGCGGGGATAATCTGCCTGCATTTTTTCCGCACGTCAACACCACCACTGGAGCAGTATTAACGTTGGACAATGCCAGCGGTCAGGAGCAGTGGTGACTACTGGCGACAGGGAGAAGCTGCTTTTCATCACGGATACACGCTCAGGGAGATGTTTTCTGGTAGACTCTGGCTCCCAGAAGAGCCTCATTTTGCCAGTCAGCGTAGACAGGCTGTCAGAAGGCTGTGGCCCGTCTTTAACGGCTGCCAATGGAACCCGCATCAGGATGTTTAGAGAAAGGACGGTGACTGTATGTTTACATGGACGCAATTACCAGTGGAATTTTGTGGTAGCTGCATGTTCGGTCCCCATCTTAGGTGCTGATTTTCTGTGTACTTATGGACTACTTGTTGATGCTGCCAACAGGCGTTTAGTGTACGCTGTATCTTTTTCCTCCTTGCCCTGCATAGCTCGGGGAGTTGGGCCACCAACACATGCTAATGTTCTAGCTCCAGGGGGTAAATACCAGCATTTGCTTTCCGAGTTCCCAGCACTCACGGTGCCCACTTGTTCCACTACGTTAACCAAGCACGGTGTTGAGCATTTTATCACCCTGAAAGGTCCGCCCATATTTGCGCACCCTCGCTGCCTGGATACAGCCAAACTAGCCATTGTGTGCAAGGAGTTTGCTAACTTAGAATGCTTAGGCATCATTAGGCACTCCAACAACCCTTGCGTATCCCCGCTGCACATGGTGCCCAAGTCTGATGGGTTGGGGCGGCTGTGTGGCAATTTCCGACACTTAAACAATGCCACGGAACACAATCGTTACCCCATCCCAAACATCCAGGATTTTTCCGTGCACCTGGCCGGGACGCGCATTTTTTCAAAAATGGATCTGGTCCGCGGTTACCACCAGGTCCCGGTGCACGCAGAGGACATCCCCAAAACAGCAGTAATAACTCCCTTCGGGCTTTTCAAGTTTTTGCGTATGCTGTTTGGGTTAAAGGGCACAGCACAAACTTTCTAAAGAATGATGGATGCGGTGTTCCGTGACTTGCCGTTCGTTTTCGTCTACTTAGATGACATTTTGGTGGCTAGCGCATCAGAGGAGGAGCACCTCAGCCATCTCAAGCAAGTTTTCCAACAGTTGAAAGCACACGGGCTGATTGTTAACTCAGCGAAGTGTCAGTTTGGGCTGCCGGTGATCGACTTCCTGGGCCATTGCATGTCGGAGGGTGCAATACCTCTGCCAGACAAGATATGCGCAGTGTCAGATTTTCCATGTCCGCAGACCTTGAGGGCACTGCAGAAATTTTTGGGGATGGTCAGTTTTGACAACCGCTTCCTCCCTCGCACAGCCCAGCTGCTGCAGCCGCTCTACAGCACGCTAAAAAAAAAAGAAGCCTGCATCAAATGGACCCCCGAGTGGGTCCAAGCGTTCACAAACGCCAAAACAATGCTCGCTAACGCAGCTTTGCTGGCCCACCCAGCCCCGTCAGCATGGATAGTGCTCCCCACAGACGCGTCTGACATCATGGCAGGAGCCATAGTGGAACAATATGTCTCCGGTTCGTGGCAGCCCCTCGCCTTTTTCAGCCGTACTTTGCGCAGCAACAAGCGTAAGTATAGCGCTTTTGACAGAGAGTTGTTGGCTCTCCACCTCGCTACGCATCACTTTCAGTTCTGGCTCGAGAGTCGCAAGTTTACCACGTTTGTTGATCATAAACCACTGACCTACGCAATGTCCAAAGTCTCAGAACTGTGGTCAGCTTGGCAACAACGGCACTTGGCCGCAATTTCGGAGTTCGCAACTGACATCCATCATGTAGCCGGTAAATTAAATGTTGTGACAGACTGCTTGTCACATGCACTGGTTTCTCCGGTATACATGGGCATCGATTTTTCTGCAATAGCCGCCGACCAAACCGGGGATGCAGACATTTGCGCACTCCAGTCCGCGGCTACCGGATTAAAACTTGAGAGCAGGGTGGTACAAGAAGGGTGCCCCCCTGGCTCTGCAACATCTCCACCAGCCGCACCCACCCCGTGGTTCTGAGCTGTTGGCGCCACCGCATTTTCGAGTCTGTCCACTCCCTTTCACATCCTGGCATGTGAGCCTCGGTTAAACTAGTGGGGTCCAAATTCGTCTGGCCACACTTATGCAGGGATGTGAAAGAATGGGCTGCAGAGTGCGTCGTGTGCCAACGGGCTAATGTGCACAAGCACACCAAAGCCCCCCTCCAGCCTTTTCAAATTCCAGCCAGGAGGTTTGACCACATACATGTGGATTTAATGGGTCCCCTTCCGCCGTCGCAGGGGTTCACACACCTTTTAACAATTGTGGACCGTACTACGTGTTGGCCAGAGGTGATTCCACTGAGTTCCACCATGTCTGCCAAGGTAGCCCACGTGTTTTTTTCAGCTTGGATCGCACGGTTCGGATCCCCGTCAGCCATCACTTCCAACAGGGGTCCGCAATTTGTTTCGGAACTTTGGTCCGCGATGGCCGACAGCCTGGGGGTCAAACGGTTTGTGCAAGCACTTTCACAGGTCGCTTAAAGCAGCGCTCAGAGCCTTGCTAACGGATGAAAATTGGGTCGACTGCCTGCCTTGGGTCCTATTGGGGTTGCACTCCACACCTAAGGAAGATTTGGCAGTTTCCCTGGCAGAACTCGCTTTTTCTCAGCCGCTGCAGATCCCGGGGAAATTTTTGCCAGAGAGCCCTGCACCCGGTACCGATCCGTCCGCGCACCTTTTTTCCGGTACAGGGGCTGCCAGTGTTCCAGGCCCGGCACACCATTGTTTTCCCCGCACTTTTGCTCTAAAGCACTTAGAGAACACCAAATTCATTTCGTCAGGCATGATGCCCACAGAACCCCGTTGCGTCCGGCGTACGATGGCCCGTTCAGTGTTGGAAACGGGGGAGAAACATTTTGTGTTAGACTTGGGGGGGGGGGGGTGTAGGGGAACTGTCTGCATAGACAGGCTGAAGCCTGCTGATGTGTTGGCAGATGAGCATGTGGTGTTGGCTCAAGTTCCCCGGCGTGGGCGCCCACCTACAGTGGGTCTGCAGGTTAGTGTTCCCCCGACAGAGGACTGTTTTCAAGAAACTAACTTTTTCCCCTCCCCACCCTTTCCCCTCCAGAGACCGAGTTTTTCTTGTACCCGTCTCGACAGGAAGGCACTTGGACCAGCCCACATTACAGCTGCTATGGGCGCCTGCTCAAGCCCAAAGGTCCAGAGGGTTAGGACTCCTTCTGGGTGTTGGGGGGGGGGCTGTGTAGCGACACAAAGGAGATGACACTCCACCCAGTACTTTGGCGTGTTGGAGGGGCCAGCCAAGGGCACCAGAGCGCTGAGGGGTATGAAGTACATAAAGATGTGCCTTTTGCCCCTGCTGTGCCAGGCTCACACCTGAGGATGCAGGGTCACGAATGTATTGTACTAAGCCTTGCTCTGTGATGTGTATGTTAATATGTATGTTGATGTGTGTTCACGCTTTGTAACTGGTATGTTAATGTGTTTACCCTGAGTGCCAGTGGCAGGAAGAAAATGTATAATGCAGATCACTTTGGCACTCAGAGTTAGTCAGCTTGTGTCTCGTCCGCTTACATTCTCCACAATACCGGTATTGTCATGAGCGATACGATATGGCACACCCCTATTCTTAACTCATTTTGTTTTGTTATTAATCGGTTGTGGTGATTAACTGTTTGACTGCCTATGGCGCTCTGTTGCACCGTCAGCCCCTAGTGGTCAAGGTTTTTTTCAAGAAAATATTCAGTTCAGATGTCAGAGATTTCCAAAGCTATAACTTGAAAGTGGTAAGAGATAATGGCTTACTGTCAATTAGAAAGATGTAGAATATGATTCAAAGTTTGAGATAGGAGTAAATTTATGCATCTAATTTGCATAATACCATGGCAGCCATATCAAATTACATAACTTTCAGTCAAAAGCGGACTTTGGACATATTTACAAAAATAATGGTTTTGTTTTTTGTCATCGTTTGTTGTTTTGGGCATTTTGGTATCTTATCTTTAAAGTATATGAACCAGAAGGTCAGTTACAATGTAAGCAAACAAACAAATTCGTCACTTACTGCTGGCCAGGCGGCTCTCGCTTCGTCCATTTTCGTCTATCCTGGTCGTTATTTTGCCTTCTGTCGGTCATTTGTGCTTTCTCTCCCACATCCAGAAACTCTTATGATTATCCCACCTCAATTTTGCTTTTATTCCACCGCAATTCATCTTAATTGACGGTACAGAACCGGCGTGATTGTCCTGTGCAGTCATATGGCACTGGGGGCGATAGCAGGTGGACATCAACCAGCTTCGCCCACCCTCTGTGATAACATGTTGATATTTACCTTCATAAGCTAAATAATCTCTTTTTAGAATCATAGCTTGCAAATTTGTGAGCAAATGCATCCTCTGTCTTGCGAGCGAGTACATCATTTGTTTGTCTAAAAATGTATTCTTCTCTGGTGTCCAGAAGTGAGGTTTTTGGATGGTTCTATGTCCGCCATTAGTCCTCCAAGGCAAGAGCAGTAAGTTATACATGTCTGCCACCTTGTGAGGTGGAACTGTTAGTACAACTGGGGAGTTTTTGGCCATGTCACATGACATCACATGACAGGCGCAGCACTGTGCCATAGGCAGTGGGGGTGCTATCTGTTCATGCGATGAAGGATGTCAAAGCGTTAACACATTTATTCTGACAGAACTATTGTTTTTTTCATTAATTTATGATGTCACCACTTGCCACCATGTGGCTATTTCTTACCAAGCAGATGAAGTCAGGACACTACTGTGATTTAGTCAACTAGACTATGACAAAAGTAACAGCTATCCAGACTGCAGAGACACTGACCATGTTTACATGGTCGCGAGTAAACCGATTATATTCAGCTTTCTGGAGTTACCTGATTATTCAAACTGTCATGTAAACAGAGTAATCCGATTACCTTTATCAGTTAAAGGCCATTATCAGTTTATGAGAAAATGGATTAACACATCTAGTTTATTTGCCCAATTAACAGTTTACTCGGTGCATGTAGGCAAAGCAAAGCAAGGCAAGTTTATTTGTATAGCACATTTCGTGTACAAGACAATTCAAAGTGCTTTACATAAAAACATTAAAGCATTATAGGAAGTTGCAAACGGAATCTACACATTAGAAGGCCTTGAACCTGTGATGAGCAGGCGAGCGTGCTCCCCCTCCCCTCCTGTTCCTGTCCTCCCAGCTCTGGAGTATTACCTGCACCTGCATGATTACACACCTGCTGCTTCCTAATGGACCAGCATATTTAAGAGCCAGAGTGTGAAGAACTCATCGCTGGATCATTAGGTTTGCCACCGAGGACTCTAAGCCACATTACAGTACTTTCTCTCAGTTGGGCTGTGTTTTTCACTCCCTGTGTCTTCCTCTCTTCTCAGGTTTGATGCCACTTTCGCAGTGCGCACTCCGGGGCTGATCAAGCTCGCCTGACCAGAAGACAGTGGGCGTCCACCCAGGTCAACCGTCTTCCCCCCGTTTCCCTGGACCCACGCAGGAGTTCCCCGCCAGGCTCCTCTGCTCAGCAGTAAGAGTGTTCTCCCTATCTTATTCTCCTCTTGTGGAGATTCTGTCCCTAATCATCTCTTTCTGCTCTTTTCCCATAGGCTGTGTGTGCTCCAGTGTCACCGGTTTTTGTATCAAATTTAATTGTGTGTTTTTGTTTTGTGCTTTTCTTGACTTATGCACTTTTATTTAGATTTGTGTTAGGTTTTATTTTTACAATAAACTGGTGTATTTTTTCATCTGTGTCTGAGTGTTTGCCCTGGCAGCTCTGCGTTTGAGCCCCACTTGCTCTGAATCATGACAGAACCTCCTTTCCTTGTATTTTTATACAGTATCTCACAAAAGTGAGTACACTCGTCACATTTTTGTAAATATTTTATATCTTTTGGCAGCGCGGTGGCGGAGTGGTTAGCACTACGGCAGCACAGCAACTCACCCTTGGCCGGGGGATCCTGAGTTCGATCCCAGCCCCCGACCAACAGTGATCTGTGTGGAGTTTGCATGTTCTCCCCATGTCTGCGTGGGTTTACTCCGGGATTTCTCCGGTTTCCTCCCACATGCCAAAAACATGCAAGTTAGGTTAATTGGCATCGAACTGGGGATTCTAAATTGTCCTTAGGTATGACTGTGAGAGTGAATGGTTGTCTGTCTCTCTGTGTTGGCTCTGCGATGGACTGGTGATCTGTCCAGGGTGTACCCTGCCTCTCGCCCAAAGATGCTGGGATAGGCTCCAGCCCCGCCATGACCCGAAAAGGATTAAGCGGAAGAAGATGAATGAATGAATGGGACAACACTGAAGATATGACACTTTGACACAATGTAAAGTAGTCAGTGTACAGCTTGTATAACAGTGTAAATTTGCTGTTCCCTCAAAATAACTCAACACACAGCCATTAATGTCTAAACCACTGGCAACAAAAGCGAGTACACCCTAAGTGAAAATGTCCAAATTATGCCCATTTAGCCATTTTCCCTCCCCGGTGTCATGTGACTCGTTAGTATTACAAGGTCTCAGGTGTGTTAAATTTGATGTTATCACTCTCAAACTTTCTCATACTGGTCACTGGAAGTTCAACATGGCACCTCATGGCAAAGAACTCTCTAAGGATCTGAAAAAAAGAATTTTTGCTCTACATAAAGATGGCCTAGGCTATAAGAAGATTGCCGACACCCTGAAATTGAGTTGAAGCACTGTGGGCAAGACCATACAGTGGTTTAACAGGACAGGTTCCACTTAGAACAGGCTTCACTATAGTTGACCAAAGAAGTTGAGTGCACGTGCTCAGCGTCATATCCAGAGGTTGTCTTCTGAAAATAGATGTGAGTGCTTCCAGCATTGCTGCAGAGGTTGAAGGGGTGGGGGGGTCAGCCTGTCAGTGCTCAGACCATACGACCCACACTGCATCAAATTGGTCTGCATGGCTGTCGTCCCAGAGGGAAGCCCGTTTTAAAGATGATGCACAAGAAAGTCTGCGAACAGTTTGCTGAAGACAAGCAGACTGAGGGCATGGATTACTGGAACCATGCCCTGTGGTCTGATGAGACCAAGATAAACTTATTTGGTTCAGAGTGTGTCAAGCATGAGTGGCAGCAACCAGATGAGGAGTACAAAGACAAGTGTGTCTTGCCTACAGTCAAGCATGGTCATGGGAGTGTCATGGTTTGAGGCACCATGAGTGCTGCTGGCACTGAGGAGCTACAGTTCAATGAGGAAATCATGAATGTCAACATGTAGTGTGACATACTGGAGTAGAGCATGATCCCCTCCCTTTGGAAACTGGGCCGCAGGACAGTATTCCAACATGATAATGACCCCAAACACACCTCCAAGATGACCACTGCCTTGCTTAAGAAACTGAGGGTAAATGATGGACTGGCCAAGCATGTCTCCAGACCTAAACCCTATTGAGCATCTGTGGGGCATCCTTAAACGGAAGGTGGAGGAGCACAAATGGTAAATGGCATTCACTTATATAGCGCTTTTATTCTCATCTCTTGATGACCAAAGGGCTTTACAGATCCTGCTATCCACCCATTCACACACACATTCACACACTGATGGTGGCACAAGGTCTCTAACATCCACCAGCTCTGTGATGTCATGGAGGAGTGGAAGAGGATTCCAGTGACAACCTGTGAAGCTCAAGTGAACTCTATGCCCAAGAGAGTTAAGACAGCGCTGGAAAATAATGGTGATCACACAAAATATTGACACTGGGCAGAATTTGGACATTTTCACTTAGGGGTGTACTCACTTTTGTTGCCAGCGGTTTAGGCATTAATGGCTGTGTGTTGTTATTTTGAGGGGACAGCAAATTCACACTGTTATACAAGCTGTACACTGACTACTTTACATTATATCAAAGTGTCATATCTTCAGTGTTGTCCCATGAAAAGATATAATAAAATAGTTACAAAAATGTGAGGGGTGTACTCACTTTTGTGAGATACTGTACATAAAATAAAAAAAACACGGACAGTGTTTTGACTAATCCAGATAGCCTGAGGTTTTGTCCATCCATCCATCCATCCATCTTCTACCGCTTTTCCGGAGGTTCGGGTCGCGGAGGCAGCAGTTCAAGCAGAGAAGCCCAGACTTCCCTCTCCCCAGCCACCTGCTCCAGCCCTTCAGAGAGGATACCAAGGCATTCCCAGACCAGCTGGGAGACATAGTTTCTCCAGCAAGTCCTGGGTCTTCCCCGAAGTCTCCTCCCAGTGGGACGTGCCCGAAACACCACAAGAGGGAGGCATCCAGGAGGCATCCTGATCAGATGCCCATACCACCTCAACTGACTCCTTTCCAATGTGGAGGAGCAGCGGTTCTACTCTGAGCCTCTCCCGGATGACTGAGCTCCTCACCCTATCTCTGAGGGTGAGTCCAGAAATCCTACGAAGAAAGCTCATTTCAGCCGCTTGTATCCGCAATCTCATTCTTTCTGTCATTACCCAAAGCTCATGACCATAGGTGAGGGTAGGAACGTAGATTGACTGGTAAATCGGCAGCTTTGCCTTAGAGCTTAGCTCTCTCTTCACCACAACAGACCGGTACAATGTCCGCATCACTGCAGATACTGCTCTGATCCGTCTGTCAATCTCTCGCTCCATTCTCCCCTCACTCGTGAACAAGACCCCAAGATACTTAAACTCCTCCACTTGGGGCAGTATTTGTCCCCAAACTGGAGAGGACAATCCACCTTTTTCTGGCTGAGCACCATAGACTCCGACTTGGAGGTATTGATTCTCATCCCAGCCACTTCACACTCAGCGTAAACTGTCCCAGTAAGACCTGTAGGTCATTGCTGGATGAAGCCAGCAGGACAATATCATCTACAAACAACAAAGATGAGATCCTGTGGTCACCAAGCATGACACCCTCCGTTCCCTGCGCCTAGAAATCCTGTCCATAAAAATTATGAACAGTATAGGTGACAAAGGGCAGCCCTGGTGGAGTCCAACTCTCACTGGGAATGAGTCCGACCGAGTGTTGGCAATACGAACCAAACTCTCACAACGGTCGTACAGAGACCGAATAGCTCGTAACAACAAGCCCGATACCCTATACTCCTGAAGCAAAGTTTAAACATATATTTTACAAAAACAAGAATTTAAAAGCAGACTAAAAAGTAAATTAAAGAGAAACAAAAACAAGCTAAAGTAGAATATGACAGAAATAAAAGTTACAGTACATTGTAGGCTACTGAAAGGCCGCGGCAATTATGAGAGTTTTTAACCTCGATTTAAAGCAACAGCGTTTCAGCAGCTCTGATGCTTTCTGGGAGTTTGTTCCATATGTGAAGGGCATAAAAACTAAATGCTGCCTCACCATGTTCGGTTTTAACTCAGCACAGATAGTAGACCTGACCCTGACGACCTGAGGGCTCTGGGTGGTTCATAATGGACTAGCAGATCTGAAGTGTATTTTGGCCCTAAACCATTCAGAGCTTTATAAACCAACAGCAGTATTTTGAAATCTATTCTTTGACAGACAGGAAGCCAGGGTAAAGATCTGAGGACTGGAGTTATATGATCTACTTTCTTGGTCTTAGTGAGGACTCGAGCTGTAGCGTTCTGAACCAACTGCAGCTGTCTGATGGACTTTTTAGGGAGACCTGTGAGGACAGCGCTACAGCAGTCCAGTTTACTGAAGATAAATGCATGGGCAAGTTTTTCTAGATCCTGCTGAGACATCAGACCTTTAATCTTCACTATGTTCTTTAAGTTATAATAGGCTGACTTCACTACTGTCTTAATGTGGCTATTAAAATTCAGGTCTGAGTCCAGAACCACACCCAGATTTCTGGCTTGGCCTTTGATTTTTCACATCATTAACTGAAGCTGAGTACTAACTTTGAGTCTTTCTTCTTTGGCTCCAAAAACTATCACTTTGGTTTTGTCTTTGTTTAACTGAAGAAAATGCTGGCACATCCACTCTTTAATTTGACCAATGCATTTGATCGAGGTTTTAATTGGACCATAGTCTCCTGGTGAGATGGTTATGTAGATTTGTGTATCATCTGTATAATTATGGTAATATATTTTGTTGTTTTTTTTATGATTTGAGCTAGTGGAAGCATATAGATGATGAAAAGCAAAGGTCCCAAAATGGAACCTTGGGAAACTCTCCAGGTTATTTTTGTTTGCTCAGATTTGTAGTTACCTATAGACACAAAATAGTCCCTGTCTTTTAAATAGGATTCAAACCAGCTAAGTTCTGTACCAGAAAGTCCCACCCAGTTTTTTAACCGGTCTACTAAGATGTTATGGTTGACCGTGTCGAATGCAGCACTGAGGTCCAGTAGAACCAAGACTGAAATGTTGCCCCTACCTGTATTGGAGTGGATGTCATTCAGGACCTTAAAGCGTACCTGTGGTGGTCGTGAAGACGCATTTAACTTGAAAACATTATGAAAAAGTATTTCTTATTTTGGTAAATAATTCTTGCCAGCCATATACCACCAGACATATATTCAAATAGGACCTTGGCCATGGGCAGCCAATGAAAACTGTGGGCGCAGCCATGACACATGCGGATGTGACGTCACTTCGTTGATACTCAACAGTCAATGCTCCGCCTGTATGAGAGACTAGGGTGCTGTTGTGAGTGTTTTTATTCTATTATGGCTGAATTGTCGGACTCTGAGGAAGACTTTGTCCAACATGGCTACAGGTTTGAGCCAGAAAGGTCTTCTGAGGGTTAAAGTGACGAAGTGGTCCTCACACACAACGCAATTTCGTCTGAAATTATTCGTCTGTGCCCTGTTTCCGCTCCGATCTTCTGACAAGGTGAGCTGGGTTTGGGTACACAAAAAAAGTGTTTGTTTTTTTCGCTTATTATTCAGACATCCAAAGGCTTTACATTCCGCCATGTTGCGATATCCATATCGCATTGTATGTTTTTGTTTTAACAAGAGCGCCAAGTGTCTGCTGCTCTTTATAGCGGTGAGGGAGGAGCCGAATTATCTACCGTGTTGCGGCTGTTAACGACCTCAGATCAGACGAGACGACCCGCTGAATTTAAGCATTTATTTATTTATTTTCTACTCGTTTTAGTTCTGCATTTAATATGAACCCTGAGTTTGAAATAAACGTTTGAATTTTGGTCCTCACACAACGCAATGCGCCGAGTGTCTGCTGCTCTTTATAGCGGCGAGGGAGGAGCCGAATTATCTGCCGTGTTGCGGCTGTTAACGACCTCAGATCAGACGAGACGACCCGCTGAATTTAAGCATTTATTTATTTATTTTCTACTCGTTTTAGTTCTGCATTTAATATGAACCCTGAGTTTGAAATAAACGTTTGAATTTGAATTTGAATATCCCGAAAGCCGCTGCACATCCGGGTACTCAGATCGCAGTTATAATCATCGTCATTTACGAGCTCAGATCAGAAAAGACGGCTCGCTGAATTTAAACATTTATTTATTTATTTTCTACTCGTTTCAGTTCTTCATTTAATATGAACCCTGAGTTTGAAATAAACGTTTGAATTTGAATATCCCCGAAGCCGCTCCACATCCGGGTACTCGAGGCTCAGCCAATACTGATCCAGATCGCGGTGTCAACGAAATTACATCACAGGAAGCATCCTGGAAGTCCCTGTAGCCGCTAGTATGGCTGTACCCATGTTTTGCTGACATAGCTGAACCAGCAGATCAGCAATGGATTTATATCAAATTGCTTTGAACGTGAATTTCAACTTAAACTTGAACTAGAACGTGAGACAGGGGCTCAATATAATATCTTTTTTTTCACGACCACCACAGGTACGCTTTAACTATAGCTGTCTCACTGCTGTGGTATGGCCGAAAACCTGACTGAAAGACATAAAAACAGTTATTTAATGTCTGGAAGCTGTACAATTGTCAAAAAAAACCAAACAAACAAACAGCTGTTTCTATTATTTTACTAAGAAAAGGGAGATTTGATATGGGCCTATAGCTGTTCATGAGTGAGGTGTCTAGGTTGCTCTTTTTTAGAATTGGCTTGATAACAGCTGTTTTTAAGCACTGAGGGAAGACACCTGAATGCAGAGACATATTTATGATCTGTAGTAGATCTGAGGCCATACAATATGAAATGTTTTTTTAAAAAAAAAAAAAAAACCCTGTTGGGAGGGTATCAAGCCAGCAGGTAGTGGATTTCAGGTGGCGTATGATGTCATCCAAGATTTTATGACTGATTATGTAAACACCATAAGCTGTTTATTACCTTCATCGGTTTACTCCAGTAATCAGTTTACTTGTGACCATGTAAACAGGGTCAGTAATGAACATAGCACACTACATCTTATCATTAACACAATGACCAAATTTTCTTGAGAGAGAAAACCTGATCATTTCTCAGAAATTATCAAAACAGACAAAACAGCTCTAGTGTACATCAAAATTCTTTTTCAACACTCACATGTGCAGAGGATCTGGAATGGCTAAGATGATTTTTAACACTGCCATTTATTGTGCCATGAGAAACATTTAAAAATTCAAGCAGCTGACTGACATCACTGTGTTATGTTTGGAAATATGGACGGACACGTCCATGTGTTGAGGTTAACTTTAGTGAAAGTTAGCCAAACAAAACAGTACACAGTGCAGGCAGAGCATGGAAGGGCAGAGCGCCAAGAGGACGACGGCTGACCCTGAGCAGCCCAACCAGTTATTAAGTTTAGGGGGCAATCATTTTTTCACACAGGGCCATGTAGGTTTGGATTTTTTATACCCTTAATAATAAACACCTTCATGTAAAAACTGCATTTTGTGTGTACTTGTGTTATCTTTGTCTAATATTTAAATTTTTGATGATCGGAAACATTTAAGTGCAGCAAACATACAAAAAAAGGAGAAATCAGGAAGGGAGCAAACACTTTTTCACACCACTGTACATAAAAATAGCAAGAGAAACACTGTTTAATTATTAACAGGAGTAAATACTGTAAAGCAGTCAAGAAAGATGTTTGCAATATGAGAGTGAAGTACAGGTAGATTTGGGGTCCATCCAAATTCTCATTTGTACCTCTTACCCTTTGCCTACCCCCATCCCTTGATCCTTGAAATCAAAGGCCAAGGGGTAAGAGTTGAAAATGACCTCTATGAATTGGGACACCCTTTCAGGGCTGCACAATGTCATTAGTAATTGCTGATGGATTTAATTTAAATGGATACTACCTGTTTTCACTAGAAAAAAAGAAGAAAAAGAAAACTGTTGAGAAAAACGTCTCAGTGCTGATGGAATATACTAGGCTGGAATATTTTTTTTCTCTTACTCCGGTAACAGTGTGGGCAGATGGTGGTGAGAGTGAGGAGGCCACGGCACACCAACACAGGATGACTGGAGCAGGTAGGTGAAGGGTGATTGGCAGGGAAATCTTCAACCTGAACCAGACTGGAGAGATGGATTAGCTGATAGATAATGAGGGCTTACTTGTAAATGTCCGTATCAATGTTCCAGGGACAATCTGCCAGGGAAGGGGTCCCCTTCTGCCAAGAGGAGTCCAGCAGCGGGGAAGTGAGCTTGAGTTCAGCAGTTCAGCAAGATGGCCGCGCTGCCTGTGTTTTTGGCTGCTGGTCGTCTCCGCCTGTTGCCGTGCTTGTTTGCCCTGTTTTTGATTGTGTTATTGTGTCTGGATCATGTGCAATCAGCCATTGTTTATGATCACCAAGTGCTGCTGGATATTCGATCTTCCATGGTGGGTTTTGGCTGTCATAATCAGGAGGGAAGATTCTTCCATCGGTCTCTGCGTTTGCAACTTCCCGTTGGTACCTGGGATCCCCACTGTGGTTATACCGGCAGAAAACGATCCAAACCTCGGGGAAGCCGTGCACGTGCCACGGTGAAATCCAGAAGGCTTGCTCGGCTCTGCCGTCTTGCTCACTCCACCTCGTCTTCTCCTAACTCTGCAGCCGGCCTCTTTCCTGGATCATGGCCCTTGGGTGTACCCGGAGTGAGGCAATCATTTCTCCGGCCTGTTTTTCCTGTTCTACCCTGCTAACCAGCCTTCTCCCTGCTCCAAGCCAGGAAATCCACTGCAGGTAGCAGGTGCCTACGTCAACTTTCACTGGCCCCCATTCCTCGAGAGACTGCTGCTGTTACAGAGCCCATCCAGCTGTTAAGATGCGTTAAGCATCCGGATGCGTTAAGCATTCCATCTTAACCCATGTTAAGATGGAACGCATGTTGCATCTCAAATAAATCATTCTTTTTGAATGATTTATTCATTACTGCAGGGCTGGACTTTTTATTTCTTGTTGAGACTTGGCAGAAAAGTGAGGAATTTACCTCCATAATTGAACTTTGTCCACCGGATTGTACCTTCTCCTGTGCCCCGAGATTGACAGGCCGCGGTGGTGGTCTGGCCATCGTGAACCGGAGCTGCTTCGTTACACAGACGGTGAGCCATGGAACTTTTTCATCGCTTGAACTGATGATTTTAAAAATCGGCTCCTCAGACCCATTTTACTGTGTTTTAATTTACCGCCCTGGGTGTCGAATGATATTTTGATGTCATCAGACTCTGGCAAATGCTCTGTTTTAGTGTTATTAGATCTTACTGCAGCATGTGTGCACATGATCATTGTATTTTGTTACAAAGGCTTAGAGATTGGGTAGGGATTTCTGGAAAAGCTCTGGATTGGTTTTCCTCCTACCTTTCTGGTAGGAGTTTTTCTGTGGCTGTTGGCTCTTATTCATCTGACTCTGCTCCTTTAACCTGTGGGGTGCTTCAGGGTTCAATTCTGGGTCCACTGTGGCTTATATTAATCATATCTATATTCCATACCTACATATGTATAGACATATTAGAATGTTTAGTGATTACATATGTGGAATGACCTCACGCCTCAGAACAGGACAAGAGGTCTCAACCGCCAGCGAGGATCAAAGAACAGACGGAGTCGCAGCGGTGGAGACCGGATCGAACTTCCTGACCACCCAGGGTCAGGTGGAGGAGACGGAGGACAATGGAGGGGGGATTATGTTAATGCGGGATGTCGGCTTTGATATGCAATGTCTTTTGTTGAGTGTGGGTATAAGTATGAAGGTCTGACTGCGCTCGACCTCTTATTCTGCTTCTGCACTGAGATGAGACTTGTTAGGGAGGTGAAGCTGATATTAAACTTTGATTTATAAAAATCACATCGCTTCTTCATTTCAAGCTCCCTACACTGGTGACCAGACGTGAGGATGGAACAGAGACGTTCTCCCACGATGAACTCATCGGAGGCGACCCAGGCAAGCGCCGGCGCCCATGCAGACAGGAGAACGGATGGAAGACGTTCCCCCACGGCAGAATCCACAGAGAGGGCTCAATCGAGCACCATCCCCAGCTCCGCCGTGAGGGCAGAAGAAAGGCGCTCTCACCCGGCGGACACATCAGGGACGGCCCACACAAGTGCCGTCACCGTCAAGCTGCCAGAATTCTGGCAAAACGACCCGAGCTCGTGGTTCCAGCAAGCTGAGGCTCAGTTTGCACTGGCGGGCATAACAGCGGACGAGATGAAATTTTATCACATCGTCGCCAAACTCGACGCTACCACGTCAAGATGCGCGCGGAGCATAATTCAACAACCGCCCGCCCATGACAAATACAGAGAACTTAAGGCGACCATCATTGACAACTTCGTCTCCTCAGCCGAGGAGAGAGCAGAGAAGATCCTGGCGATCTACGGCCACAGAGGATGCAGACCCAAGGCCCTCATGGAGGACATGCTGCAGCTTAAGGAAGAGGACAACGACAACTTCCTCTTCCAACATATCTTCCTCAGCACTCTGCCGCCACACATGAGAGGGACACTGGTCAACATGCGGTGCAGCACCCAGCAGGACTTCCGCGCGCTGGCCCGAGAAGCGCAGCGGCTCATCAACGCCTGCGGCGAACAGATGGCCACAGCAGCATCTGCAGATCTCAGCGCGGAAGCCCAGAGCAGCGGAGAACCACAGACAACAGAGCAGAGCCCGCCCACCATGGCGGCGACACGACCAAGGCACAGCAGGCGGAACGACCTCTGCTATTACCACCACCGTTTCGCCAAGAGGGCGTACAAATGCGTGCCCCCCTGCAAATTCAAAAATTCGGGAAACGCCAAAGCCGAGAACCGTTAACAGCTGCGGCTCTCGGCGAGACGAATAAGCTGCTTTATGTGACTGACGGACACACCGGGAGACAGTTCCTTATTGACACCGGAGCTCAGCTGAGCTTTATCACCCCTTCCCACGCAGACCGGGCCATGGGTCCGAGGGGAAATGGAGCGATGGCAGCCAACGGCTCGATCATCGACACTTTCGGTGAAAGGAACCTGCCTCTTTGCATCCACGGCCGCAACTATAGATGGACATTTATTATAGCGGCGGTGAGTTTTAACTTGTTGGGCGCTGATTTTTTGTGTGCACATGGGTTGTTAGTCGATCATTTTCTTCTATCCCCTGCTCAGCTCGAGTTTCTCCACCACCCGTGCAGGCCAGCGTCACAACAGCAGGAGGTAAGTTTGACCAACTCCTCACCCAATTTCCAGCACTCACAGTTCCCAAATTTTCAGCAACAGTAGCGAAACACGGGGTTGAACACTTCATCCCCACAGCAGGCCCACCCGTGTTTGCCAAAGCTCGGCGCTTAGACGTGACCAAGCTCGCCATAGCACGTGACGAGTTTACCACCCTGGAAAAATTAGGTATTATTAGGCGCTCGAAAAGCCCTTGGGCATCACCACTACACATGGTCCCAAAAACCGACGGTTCTTGGAGACCTTGCGGCGATTACCACAGATTAAACAATGCGACAGCACATGACCACTACCCAATTCCTCACATTCAAGATTTTTCACTACATCTGGCAGGTGCGCGCATTTTTTCTAAAATAGACCTGGTCCGCGGCTATCACCAAGTCCCCGTTCGAGCGGAAGACATTCCTAAAACGGCTGTAATAACCCCTTTCGGTCTTTTTGAATTTTTGCGAATGCCATTCGGCCTCAAAGGCACTGCTCAAACCTTTCAGCATATGATGGACGCGGTATTACGCGACCTCCCCTTCGTGTTCGTCTACCTCGACGATATGCTGGTAGCCAGCCCGTCAGAGGAAGAACACGAACAACACCTCACTACAGTTTTTCAGAGACTAGAAGAGCACGGGTTAATAATCAACCCAGCCAAATGCAAATTCGGCGTGTCACAAATTGATTTTTTGGGACACAGAGTTTCACCAAAGGGGGCAGTCCCATTGCCAGACAAAGTCCATAAGGTAAAAAATTTTCCACGACCACAAACGGTCAGATCGCTGCAAGAATTTTTGGGAATGGTAAACTTTTACAACCGTTTCCTCCCCCGCGCAGCTCAACTCATGCAACCCCTGTATGCTGCGCTCAGAAAACAAAAGCCTTCCAACGCGGTCGAATGGACCCCGGAGCACGAAAGTGCCTTCGCGGAAGTAAAGAGTGCTCTAGCGAATGCCACATTGTTGGTTCACCCTGATCCCTCGGCCCACATAGCGCTAACCACAGACGCTTCAGACGTGGCCATAGGGGCAGTTGTGGAACAACACGTTGGCGGAACCTGGCAACCGTTAGCATTCTTTAGCAAATCCTTAAACCAAACCGAGCGCAAATACAGCACTTTTGACAGAGAGCTGCTAGCGCTTCATTTATCCATCCGCCACTTCCAGTTCTGGCTGGAAGGGCGGCGTTTCACAGCTTTTGTAGACCATAAACCACTCACTTTTGTGATGGCTAAAATTTCAGAACCATGGTCAGGCAGGCAACAAAGACAGCTAGCTGCAATTTCAGAGTTCACCACAGACATTCGACATGTGGCAGGCAAACTTAACGTAGTAGCAGACTGCATCTCTCGCGCTGTGACATCGCCAGAGCACGAGGAGGCAGATTATACCACCTCAGCCGCAGAACTCTTCGCCAACGCGTACGCGTACGCGGCCCCAATTCACGTAGGGATAGATTACGCAGCCATGGCAGAGGAACAAAGCAGCGACGCGGACGTGCACGCACTCCTGCCTGGACCAACAGGGTTAAGACTGGAGGAAAGGGGTTTACGTGACGGTGTACCCCCCCTAATCTGCGACGTGTCAATCGGCCGACCTCGCCCGGTAGTCCCAGCTGCATGGCGCCGCCGCATTTTTGACTCGGTCCACTCCCTCGCGCACCCAGGGGTGCGCGCCTCGGTTAAAATGGTCGCGGAAAAGTTTGTTTGGCTGGGCCTGCGCAAAAATGTAAAGGAATGGGCAAAGACTTGCATGTCTTGCCAACGCGCCAAAATACACAAACACACAAAAGCTCCTCTAGAGCCTTTTCGAATCCCAGCCAGGAGGTTTGACCACGTTCATGTCGACCTCGTGGGACCACTACCTTCGTCTCAAGGTTTCACACACCTGTTAACAATGATAGACCGTACTACACGCTGGCCCGAAGCGGTCCCTTTGGTGTCAACCACAGCCGCGGAAGTCGCCCGCGTTTTTTTAACGAACTGGGTGGCACGTTTCGGCGTCCCATCGGACATCACGTCCGATAGGGGGCCTCAATTTGTCTCTGAACTGTGGTCAGCCATGGCCAGCAGCTTGGGAGCGACAATTCACCGCACCACCGCGTATCACCCTCAGGCTAATGGGTTATGCGAGCGTTTTCGCAGATCTTTAAAGGTCGCCCTCAGGGCCTCACTAACGGATACAGATTGGGTGAATAAACTTCCCTGGGTTTTATTAGGGTTGCGTTCTGCGCCTAAAGAGGATCTAGACGCCTCCCCAGCAGAATTAGTTTTTGCACAACCTCTCAGACTCCCAGGTGAGTTTTTACCAGAGCATCCGGAGCCTGGGCATCTTCCAGCCCTGAGGCCCTTAGGCAGCACCGGACCGGACACGCTCCCCGGACCGGTACATCACTCTTTTCCACGGGTTTTTGTCCCCCAAGCTTTAAAAAACGCCGAGTTCATTTTTGTTAGACACGAAGCTTTAAAATCAACCCTCCGTCCATCATACGACGGACCATTCAGAGTGCTGGAACCTGGTGATAAGCATTTTGTGCTTGATTTAGGGGACAGAAAAGAAACAGTCAGCATTGACAGACTTAAACCTGCCTTCTTGTTGAGTGACAAACCTGCACGGGTGGCGAGAGCACCTCGGCGGGGTAGACCCCCCAAGAAAAAAAAACTCAGCCCCCCTGCAGGGAACAAATAACCACTCTCCTCCCCAAGCTGCAGATTCCTTACAGGAGGGTCCCACCAGGACGCCAAAGCGGACCTACAGCAGATTCGGGAGAAGATTAAAACCCAGACGGCACAGGGACTGATGCAAATTGACAGAGTTGTTAACTATGTTATCAGATTGTGCCGTGACAGTTTTAAGGCTGATTTGTGATATTACTATACTGTTGTTGTTACCACTGAATTTTCTACAGGACCATGACTGCTGGAAAGATTTTTCCTTGTTTTCCCTGTCAAGATGTTTAACAGTATAATATGTCATAGAGATTATCTTAAACTGTAAACTTAACTTGATTGTCCTTTTCTTAGTCGTTTGGGGGGGGGGGGCTGTGGCTTATATTAATCATATACAGTGGTACCTCTACTTACGAAATTAATTCGTTCCGGAAGAATTCTCGTAACGTGAAAATTCCGTAAGTAGAGGCGCGTTTTACATGTAAATGCCGTAATCCGTTCCAAGCCCCCCAAAATTCGGGCATAAATTTTTTATAAATCGTAAAAACGCATCAAAACATGTAACAAATACATGTTACAATTAGATTACTGCACAATAAACATAAAATGAGAGTTTAAAATGAGAGAAAGAATAATAAAAGAGAATAATAAAAGAGAAAGAATAATAAAAATTATGTTCATTTACCCTTTAACTGCTATCGTCGTCGACGTCGTCACCTTTTGCCTTCTTTGGTTCATGTTCTGATCCAAGGACGTTTGCTTTTGTCGGCTTGTAAGTGCTTCCTTTTGTTTTAATACCGTGCTGATCGTTGATGTATTACAGCCATATTCTTTGGCGAGATCAACCAAACGCATCCCCTTTTCATACCTTTCGATTATCTCCTTCTTTGTTTGTATGGACAAAAAAACTCTCTTCTTTTCTCCTTTTCCACTTATCTCCGTCACTTTCTTGGGGCCCATAGCGAATAAATGTTAATTCTGTACTGTACACACACGTAAAACTTTCACCTTGTTCTTAATAAAGTTTTGGGAAAAAAAACAACTTCGTGGCCAATGGGATACCAGGAAGATGCTAGGCGATAGCCAATGGCAGAGCAGCTACAGGTATGTTTACGTTCGGTAAACTACGGGAGCTGCGAGGAGCGCGTACTTTTTTGCCTTTCATATCCTGAAATTTCGTTCGTAACAAGAGGCAATATTTTCCCGTTGAGGCGTGTCGTAACCTGAAAATTCCGTATGTAGAGACGTTCGTAAGTAGAGGTACCACTGTATTCCATACCTACATACACTACCGTTCAAAAGTTTGGGGTCACTTAGAAATGTCCTTATTTTTGAAAGAAAAGCACTGTTTTTTTCAATGAAGATAACTTTAAACTAATCAGAAATACACTCTAATATCTAATATACATTGCTCATGTGGTAAATGACTGTTCTAGCTGCAAATGTCTGGTTTTTGGTGCAATATCTACATAGGTGTATAGAGGCCCATTTCCAGCAACTATCACTCCAGTGTTCTAATGGTACAATGTGTTTGCTCATTGCGTCAGAAGGGTAATGGATGATTAGAAAACCCTTGTGCAATCATGTTAGCACAGCTGAAAACAGTTTAGCTGGTTAGAGAAGCTATAAAACTGACCTTCCTTTGAGCAGGTTGAGTATCTGGAAAAAAATATTATTTCAAATACAAATCATTATTTCTAACCTTGTCAATGTCTTGACTATATTTTCTATTCATTTTACAACTCATGGTGGTAAATAAGTGTGACTTTTCATGGAAAACACAAAATAATTGTCTGGGTGACCCCAAACTTTTGAACGGTAGTGTATGTATAGACATATTAGAATGTTTAGTGATTACATATGTGGAATGACCTCACACCTCAGAACAGGACAAGAGGTCTCAACCGCCAGCGAGGATCAAAGAACAGACGGAGTCGCAGCGGTGGAGACCGGATCGAACTTCCTGACCACCCAGGGTCAGGTGGAGGAGACGGAGGACAATGGAGGGGGGATTATGTTAAAGCGGGATGTCGGCTTTGATATGCAATGTCTTTTGTTGAGTGTGGGTATAAGTATGAAGGTCTGACTGCGCTCGACCTCTTATTCTGCTTCTGCACTGAGATGAGACTTGTTAGGGAGGTGAAGTTGATATTAAACTTTGATTTATAAAATCACATCGCTTCTTCATTTCAAACTCCCTACATCCACTTTTATTTGCCCTGTATATGCT
Organism: Pholidichthys leucotaenia; assembly: GCA_020510985.1. Classification (NCBI taxonomy): domain Eukaryota; kingdom Metazoa; phylum Chordata; class Actinopteri; order Cichliformes; family Pholidichthyidae; genus Pholidichthys; species Pholidichthys leucotaenia. The sequence continues at coordinate 238,044,137 of CM035838.1, read as the reverse complement.
GCCACTTGGTTCTACCATCAGCATATTTAAAGGTGTGTCTTATCACTGCTATGCTGATGATTTACAATTGTTTTTATCCTTTAAACCTGACCATGTTGACAATTTAAAAATTATTCATGATTGTCTGTCCACAATTAAGGATTGGATGTCTAATATCTTTTTGCAACTTAATGCTGACAAAACTGAAGTCCTTATTGTAGCACCTGATAATCTATTTCCTAAGATGGTTAATAGCATTGGTTCATTAAGCTCTAATGTATGGACTAATCTAAAAAATCCTGGTGTCATTTTTGACCAATCGATGAATTTTGATCAGCATGTCAAATCTCTGACCCGGAGTTGTTTTTCCCACCTTAGGAATATCTCCAAAATTAGGTCACTGGTTTTCTAAAGTCAGTTAGAAATTATTATTCATGCTGTGGAGATGAAATAACCAGACCGAACTTTCCAAGCAGACAAACTTTATTTCACTCTCACATCTTCCAGAATCAGAACATTAAACATGTGTAGCAGGGACTCTCTCTTTTATATCCCAAAACTCACACCTCCCTGCTACCTGAGGTCCTGCATTCACCATTCACTCTCCCAAGACAATTCCCCTTACCCCCCAGCCCTTTGATCTCCATGCTCTCTCAGTCTGAGAGGAAAACTACTGAACTCTACAGCATGGGTCCCCCACACCACCCCCCCAGAGTCTCAGACTGGGTGTTAACTGTCCTGTCCTCGTGGCTTCAGTCTTCGCTCATAGCTGCTGTAACGGGGAGTCTTCGGCTCCGTGATGCTGCTGTGCCAGTGGGGGGTTCCTGGGGGTGTGTTCGTCTGTGGGGGGACAATGGAGGGGGGGGAGAAACATTCAGCATGCTCGTGCGACTGCTGTGATGAATCATTTACCTGGGAAGCTCTCAGTGGGGGTCTTCCTCACTGAGGAGCTCGAGCCCACACCAGCTGCTCATCTGCCACAACAAAGGTGGGCTTAAGCCTGTCTATACAGATTCTCTCCCGGCGACCCCCCAAGTCTAACACAAAATGTTTGTTCCCGGTTTCCAGCACTCTGAACGGGCCATCGTAGGGGGGGTACAATGGGGTCCGTTGGGCACCGTGCCCGACAAACACGAACACCGCGTCCTTCAAGGTTTTTGGCACAAATGCGCGGGGAAAACAGTGGTGGGCCGGGCCAGGGAGCATCCGTGCGTTTGCGCTATGCTGCGAATGTGGGGACGGATGGGTGTTCGGCGCGGGGTAAAAACTCTGGTAAAAACTCCCCGGGGAGCCGCAGGGGCTGCGTAAAAACCAGCTCTGCTGGGGAAGCCGCTAAATCCTCCTTCGGTGCGGAATGCAACCCTAATAGAACCCACAGCAACCGGTCCACCCAATTTGCATCCATAAGCGAAGCCCTGAGTGCTGCTTTCAGTGACCTATGGAAACGCTCACATAAGCCATTGGCCTGTGGGTTGTACACGATCGTGCGATGAATTGAGATGCCCAGGCTCCGGGCCGTCGTGAACCAGAGGTCGGAAACAAACTACGGGCCCCGATCGGGCGGGATGTCTGAAGGGGTGCCAAAACGTGCCACCCATGTCTGCGGATGCGGTGGAAGCTAGTGGGACTGCTTCGGGCCATCGTGTGGTGCGGTCCACCACTGTCAGGAGGTGCGTGAACCCCTGCAATGGCGAGAGGGGGCCCACGAGGTCCACGTGAACGTGGTTGAACCTCTTAGCAGGGATATGGAACGGCTCAAGGGGGGCCTTTGTGTGCCTTTGTACTTTGGCTCGTTGGCACGCTACACAGGCTGCAGCCCACTGTTTCACCTGTTTGCGCAGGCTCGGCCAGACAAACTTTGCTGCACCATTTTGATTGACGCACGTACGCCTGGGTGCGCCAGGGAGTGAACCATCTCAAAAACGCGGCGTCGCCAAGTGCGTGGTACCACTGGGCGCGGGCGGCCCGTGGAGGCGTCACAGATTGGGGGGGGGGCCCGTCTTGCATAACTTTGCTCTCCAGCCTTAACCCTGTTGGTCCAGACTGGAGCGTGCAAACGTCGGCATCGCCGATCTGCTCTGCGGCCATGGCCATATAATCTATCCCCACGTAGACTGGGGCCACTAAGGCGCCTGAGAGAGAGCAGCCAGCACGTTGAGTTTACCGGCCACATGACGAATGTCAGTCGTAAACTCCGAGATCGCGGCCAGCTGTCTCTGCTGCCGGCCCGACCATGGTTCCGACACCTTGGCCATCGCGTACGTTAGCGGCTTGTGGTCCATGAACGCAATGAAGGCGCACGCTTCCAGCCAGAACTGGAAGTGGCGTATGGCCAGGTGGAGAGCCAGCAACTCCCTGTCGAACGCGCTGTATTTACCCTCATTGTCGCGCAAAGACCTGCTAAAAAAGGTGAGCGGCTGCCAAGAACCGGCAACACACTGCTCCATGACGGCCCCTATGGCCACGTCAGAGGCGTCGGTAGTGAGTGCAATCTGAGCCGCCGGGTCTGGGTGCGCCAGCAGTGCAGCATTCGCCAGAGCTGTTTTAACCTTGGAAAATGCTTGCTCCCGCTCAGGAGTCCAGTCAACTCTGTCCGCTGGCTTCCATTTCTTAAGCGTGGTGTACAACGGCTGCATGAGCTGGGCTGCGCGGGGGAGGAAACGATTGTAGAAGTTCACCATACCCAAAAACTCCTGCAGCGCCCTGACCGTCTGAGGCCGGGGAAAATTCGCCACTGCGCACACCTTGTCCGGCAAGGGCATCGCTCCCTCCGGTGAGAGGCAGTGTCCCAAAAAATCGATCCCCGTCATGCCGAACTGGCATTTTGCCAGGTTGATTATTAACCTGTGTTCCTCCAACCTCCGGAAAACAGTCCTGAGGTGGGCTACGTGTTCGTCCTCGGAGGCGCTGGCCACCAGGATGTCATCCAGGTAGACGAACACAAACGGCAGATCGCGCAACACCTCATCCATCATGCGTTGGAATGTCTGTGCCGCACCTTTTAACCCGAAAGGCATGCGTAAAAACTCAAAAAGACCAAATGGGGTTATGACTGCCATTTTAGGTATGTCCTCCGCGCGCACCGGGACCTGGTGGTAACCACGGACCAGGTCTATTTTAGAAAAAATACGTGCCCCGGCGAGGTGAACGGAAAAATCCTGAATATGGGGGATCGGGTAGCGGTCGTGCGCTGTGGCGTTGTTTAATCTGCGGAAATCTCCGCAAGATCGCCACGATCCCTCAGCCTTAGGGACCATATGCAGTGGGGATGCTCATGGGCTGTTTGATCGTCTGATGATGCCCAGGATTCCAAGTTGGCAAACTCCTCGCGCGCTATGGCCAGTTTAGCTGTGTCCAGGCACTGAGGTCGTGCAAAAATGGGCGCCCCGGTGGTGGTAATGAAGTGCTCCACCCCGTGTTTAGTGATGGCCACCAAAAACGTTGGGACCGTGAGTGCTGGGAACTGGGTGAGTAGTGTGTGGAACTTACCACCTGGAGCTGTGACGTTGGCTAGCGTTGTTGGCCCGGCTCCTCGAGCTGTACAGGGGAGAGAATCAAAAGACATTGCATTAATCAGGCGTCTGTTAGTAACATCGACTAGTAGTCCGTGTGCATACAAAAAATCAGCACCTAAGATTGGCAAACTGCAACCTGCTATGACGAATGTCCACTGGCATGTACGGCCGTGCAGGGATACAGTCAGTGTCCTCTCACCAAAAGTCTTAATGTCTGAGCCGTTTGCGGCCGTCAGCTCAGGGCCACTAGTTCCCGCTAGCCGGTCGGTGTAGGATGGCAGGATTAGGCTCTTTTGGGAGCTGGAGTCCATGAGGAATCGTCTCCCCGAGCATGAGTCTGTCACGTAGAGCAGCTTGCTTTCTTCACGCGGTCGCAGCTGCTACCAACTGCCGGTCCTGGCGTTTCCTGAACGCTTGAATTGGCACGGTGGCACGCATCGGCATGCGTCCTCTCCAAAACGGCAGTGGTAGGAGCAGAGCATGTCTCTCTGGCGCTTCCTGGCCCCGCTGCCGCTACCATCGCTGGCTCCTCGCTTCCGCTGGCCGTCTCGTTGGGTTCCGACGCCGCTGCGTTCACTGTGAAGGCTCTGGTGGTGAGGATGATCCGATCTGCCTCCTGGGTTAGCGCACGGTAGTCATGCGCGGCCAGCAACGGCGAGTTGGCAAGGACCGCTCTGGCCGCTGTTGGGAGGTTCCGGAGGAAAAGGTGGGCAAATAGAAAATGCCCGTCGTCCGTGCCCATCAACGCCAACACCTTCTCCATCCGTTCGGCCGCCGACCCGTCTCCCAACTCGGAGCGCGTCAGAAGTCTCTCCGCTCTCTCGCAGTCCGAGAGCATGTAGCGCCAGGTCAGCGCGGCTTTGAGAGCCCCGTTTTTGTCGTGGGCTGGGGGCTGTTGGAGCAGGCTCGCTACTTGCTGAGTCGTGCGAGCGTCCAGCGCTGCGACCACGTAGTAATACCTTGTGTCATCTGCCATTATTCCCCGAAGTGTGAACTGGGCCTCGGTGTGGAGGAACCAAGACTTCGGGTCGTGCAGCCAAAAGTCCGGTAGTTTGACCGAAACGGCGCATGTGTTGCTGGGGTTTCCTGTCCGGGTCGTCTTCGGGGTGTTCGCCTCGTGTTCCATTCTGTGTCAAGGGTCACCAGTGTGGAGATGAAATAACCAGACCGAACTTTCCGAGCAGACAAACTTTATTTCACTCTCACATCTTCTAGAATCAGAACATTAAACATGTGTAGCAGGGACTCTCTCTTTTATATCCCAAAACTCATACCTCCCTGCTACCTGAGGTCCTGCATTCACCATTCACTCTCCCAAGACAATTCCTCTTACCCCCCAGCCCTTTGATCTCCATGCTCTCTCAGTCTGAGAGGAAAACTATTGAACTCTACAGCATGGGTCCCCCACATTGCCTTTGTTTCTTCACGTTTGGACTACTGTAATGCTCTTTTCACATGTCTTAGTAAATCCTCTTTACACTGCCTACAGTTAGTCCAGAACCCTGCTGCTAGATTACTAACTAGGTCCAGCAGATTCTGTCATATCACTCCCATTTTGGCCTCCTTTCATTGGCTTCCTGTAAATTATAGAGTTGATTTTAAAGTTCTTGTTCTTACTTACAAAGCCATTCATGATGAGGCGCCTTTTTATATCAGTGACTTGCTCCATCTACACCATCCCAGCAGGTCTCTCAGGTCTTCTAATCAGAATCTACTGGTAGTCCCTAGCACTAGGCTCAGAACCAAAGGCAATTGAGGCTTTGCTGCTGTTGCTCCCAGACTTTGGAACTCCTTACCTTTTGAACTTAGATCTGCATCTTCCATTGATGTTTTTAAGAAGCAACTAAAGACCCACCTTTTTAGCCTGGCTTTTTAATTAACTATGTGTTGATTGTATTTTTATGTGCTTTTGCTGTCTACTTTGTTCTTTACTGTTTTATGTGCCTATATTTTTTTTTGCTTTGTTATTTACCATGTTAAGCACTTTGTGACTCTGTCTGTGAAAAGTGCTCTATAAATAAACTTATTATTATTAACAGCGGGGAAGTGTGCACAGGTAGGGAAGGAGAGGTAAGTGGTGTATCTTTGTTTCCTTACTTGAGTCCATGATTTGGAAGGGAGTAAGCTGGGAGGCAAACAGGAGCAAGGCAGGCTGGAGCAAGGCTGAGAGGCAAACTGGAGCAAACCAACAGGAGTTAGGCAGGAACAAAGCGTAGGTAGTGGCAATGACAGCATGAAGTTGTCTGACAATCCCACACTAAGGGTTGTTTCTCCAGCTTGGACGTCGTAGGCAGCCTCTAGATGAGCTACAGATGTGGCACAATGGGCAGCTGCACCTAACAAGAGGAGAAAGCTGCAGATGGAGAGTGAGAGAGTAGAACCAACACTGGATCATGACAGTGTTATGTTGTAACTCATAGACAAGGAAGAGGCCAGGAGTGGAGCTGAACACTGCTTTATTAAGCCAGCTGGGCTCTGTACACCCAACTGCACATGCAGCCGCTTGGCAGAGGAAAAGTGGAAGAGACCGCCCCTTTACCAGCAGCCCCTCTAATACCACCGGAGACGGCAGAACCGGAAACTGGGGCCATCATCCCATACCACCCAAATAAGAGTTCCAATAATAACAGTTGGCCCCCCGTTGGCCCACCGTGGCCAACTGTCCTCCTCCATAGCAGCAAAGCGGCGCTGAGAAACTTCTAATCCTGTAGTGGGGAAAACACTGTCTGACTGTAGCCCAATTCAGCACAGACCTCTCCACTCCCGTGTCTACCAACATCAGTACCGGAACTCCATTCAAAATTACCGTGCAGCGCATGCACCCATCGGAACTTGGGGGCACTGTGCGTACCACTGTTGGAGTGGGAGAAGTTGGAGTCTTGTGCGGGCTGTCTTGTCCAGCTGACTGGCACATCCTCGTGAAATAATGGAGATGGCCACAATTTCCACAGCGCTTCCCTCTTGCCGCACACTCTCTGGCTTTGTGGCAGTGCTTCGTGGACCCAAAACCCATACACCTGGGCTTCTCCGGGGCAGACTTCATCCGTACAGCGTTGTCCGGGTCCACTACCTGTGCGGCCATGGGGGACCTTGAACCTCCCAGTGAAAGGCGCTCGCTTAGCTCCCAAGTTAGCTCATCTGCCGCTTCCAGCTGTAGCGCCAACTCGACAGCCCTAGTCAGCGTCAACTCCCCCGGGAATGTGAGCAGCTTGGAGCAGACTGCAGCACATTTGGTGTGTTCCACCAACTGGTCGCCACCATTTCCACTTCCAACAGCCCGAACCGGCACTCCACGGCCAACTGTCTTAAGTCCGACACAAACCGCTGGATCAGTTAGCCTACCTGTTGGCGGTGCTGTCTGAGCTTAATCCGCCTAATGATGACATTGTCCGGTGCTCTGAAATGGAAGGCCATTAACTCGACCACTTCTTCATACGTGTCCGCATCTCCAAGCGTGCCCAAATTTCTTTGTCCCTCCATTCCCAGGTTGTGTACTCATAATGTATGAGCTCGCAGCTTCTCCATTCTTCCCAGGTCCAATGCTACCATGTACATCTGGAAAGCCTCATACCAACGAGGCCACGGCACAGACGGCTACCCCGGAAGCTCCAGGAATGGACGAATTAGTGTTCTACACGCCTTCATGAGTTTACCTCTCACCGTCAAATATTATGTCGTAACTCGTAGACAAGGAAGAGGCCAGGAGTGGAGCTGAACACTGCTTTATTAAACCAGCTGGGCTCTGTACACCTGGCCGCACATGCAGCCGCTTGGCAGAGGAAAAGCGGAAGAGACCACCCCTCTATCAGCAGCCCCTCTTATACCACTGGAGATGGCAGAACTGGAAACGGGGCCATCATCCCGTACCACCCAAATAAGAGTTCCAATAATGACAGTATATGAATATTGAACAAATACATAATAGACAGGACCCCCTGGAGGGCCGTTTTTGGCTCGCAGGCCACATGTGTGATACCCCTGGCCCAGCACATTAAAAATACATAATTAGACATTTTACTTTCATGAAATAATCACAAATAAACAAAAGTTCACCTCAGAAGAAGCTTCATTTGCTTTTTACAGCAACAAAGTTTAATCACTTTTTTTCCCCTCTATCACACGAAAACTTAAATTTGCACAATTGCAGACAGTAAACGGGAACTTCTTATTCTAAAAATAATTGTATTTAACCACAGAGGTAGTAGCTGATGTGGGAGCAGAGCACAGGTTATTCTCACCACTGGGACTATAGGAGATCAGAGGCAGTTGTCCCCGTGATCTGATTATTGAGAGTGGCTTCTATCTGTTCATCGCCAAAAGTGAGCCGACCTGCGGAGCCAGAGTCCTAGGTTGCAGCTGGCTGACAGTGGACCAATGAGAATACACTGTGTGTGCGCAGAGAGTGCTTAAGGGAGTTGTAGTTTTGCAGTCTCATTTTGTGATAGGTTTATTATTTAGATGTTGTTTGAGAAAATTATAACCTGCCAAAGTGGCTAGTGGGAGTCGCTGTCTTACCCACCACAGCTGAAATCTACCCGCCAAGGGTGGGTGGGTGGGTGGGTGTGAATGTCAAGCCCTGCTTACCAGTAAAAACTTAGCTTCCTCATTAAATTAAATGTTAACATTTTCCATCTTGCAATGATACTGTGACATCGGGGCTGTGATAAGGGGCGGGGGATTCTTCCGGCATGCTTTGCTCTGTGGGGGATTCAAAGACTGTTATAATTCTTGTGGTTTTAGCATTATTGTTGTAGTGTTAAAACTGTGGTATAAGTCCGATTGTGGTAGTGTTATTTTCCTGGCTTGTGAGAGATTTTGTGCCTGTGTCACACTGAGTGAGGTGAGGGTGTGTGTGAATGACCCCCCCTCTGTTCTGTATAATGAGTCAGTGAAGAAATAAATGCCTGTTTGTTTCAAATCCACTTTCATTATTGTGTAAACCGTTGAAACCTCACACTGGTGTCAGGAGTGGGATGTTGAGAGATGGAAGTGGGGCTCAAGGCAGAAATTTGACAGCTTGAGCAGCTCATCACCCAGATGGAGATGGACAGCAGAGCAGACACGTCAGCCCCCAGAGCTTCTCACCATGAAGGATAGGGAAGCAGACCGGATGGAGCAATCACGTTCGTTTTTTTGCCTTTTTCAAGGCAGGACGTGGAGCGCCAGTAGAGGAACTACAAGCCAGCGATTCCACTGTGGCCGTGGACAGTGATCAACACGGAGGTGACTGTCCCACCGACCCACCAACCGGCCAAGCTTCCCACTTTGTTGGCAAACCCTCGCTGGATGACTATCTGGTCCAGGTTGAACTGGCTGCTACGCTGAATGGCTGGACACTTGAAGAGACAGCTGTGCAGGTCGCACTGGGTTTGGAGGGCGGGGCTCTCTGCACACTGTCCGATTTCTGGCCTGAGGAACATCACAGCTGGCTAGCACTACAGGGAGCGCTTCGGAAGCGGTTCAGGAGGTCGACCCACACTGACCACACCCGGGAATAACTGGCCAGCCACTGGCAAAATGACCGAGAGAGCCTGGGGGCCAATGCAGCATACGTACAGCTGCCGACACAACGTGGCTACCTGGACTTCGAGCCGGAGGTGGTCAAGAAGCTCGCCCTACAGAACTTCATCCGGGGGCTCTGCCCAGCCCGGCTCCGAGAGCACATCCCGATTCACACTGCAAGCAGCTGGGAGACAGCCATGGCAGAAGCGGAGCGGATGGGGCCAATGCAGGAGTACACGGCTGACAGGTCATCATCAAAGCAGAGAGCTTTCCAGGCCACAGCTGAGCGCGAGGATGAGGAGGAACTGCGCCAGACCACAGCTACACGGCTGGTGAGAGTACGACGGCGGCGTGAGGAGGGATGCTTCCGCTGCAGTGAGCCAAGTCACGTCGCACGCTACTGCCCTACACCTACCCTGTGACAACCCACCCCCTTACCAGCGTTAAACTAGAGCAAGGTCGCACAGGTGGTGACCTGCCGCCTCTCACAGACATTTTCCCCAATGAACTATCACCACGTCCGGGCCGACTTGGACACTCGCCAGGGCTCTACCTGCAGTGCAGTCCGGGCCCTGATCGACACTGGTTCCACCATCTCCCTGGTCTGACCCGGGGTGGCGCCGGGTACAGATGAACTCTGACCGCAGGGGTGGGAACCCACCAGGCGCTGTGTCACCACAGCCACTGGTGAGCACACCAGACTAGGAGCACGACGAGTCCTTGTTGTGGGAGTGGTCGGTCAGAACATGAACCACCTGTTCTGGCTGTCTGACATCCAAGACCCCTGCATCACTGGACTAGATATGCTCGAAGCATGGGGTGCAAAGACTGACACCGCCAGCTCTTCTCTCCCTCTGGGGGCTAAGACCATCACGCTCTGCAGCAGGAGCCAAACGAGGAACCAGGGGGCCCACTTGATTGAGGGGTCATCAGCGTAGACTGAGCTGAGGAGATCGCTGCCAGAACCGACCACTGCAGCACCACCAGTGCGAGAGGAGGGATCGTCATTGCCACCAGAGACAGCAGCAGGGGCCACCAGCAGAATGAATCGCCACATCATTGGAAACCCAGCAGGCGGTTGAGAAGCTCTTCCAGCAGGGCCGCAGAGGGTTAGAGTCAGAACAGAGTCACGTCTGGCAACATGCTGATTCCCCGACGGCTCCACCACAAGGCGCTCCAGTTGGTCCACGGGTCGGTGGGGGTGGGCCACTTCGGGGTGACAAAGTCCCTGCAGCATCGTGGAGCTCCATGTCCACTGTTGTGAGACCTGCACAGTCTCGGCCAACTCAGAAAGGGCCAACTGCACCTGCACTCAGAAAGGGCCAACTCAGTGATCTTACACCCCCTTGCAGCAGTACCAGGTAGGGGCACCCATGGAGCGTGTGGGGGTGGACATTCTTGGCCCTTTTCTGACCACAGATCGGGGGAACCGCTACGCTCTGGTCGTAATGGATTTCTTCACCAAGAAGCCAGATGCATGTGCGGTCCCTGATCCGAGCACCGCCACCACAGCATCAAAGCTGGTGGATAAAATGTTTTGCCAGTTTGGCACCCCAGAGGAGCTCATAGCAACCAGGGATGGAACTTTGAGTCAGAGGTCTTCGGGGAGGTCTGCAGGCGGCTGGGTGTCCGGAAGACCTGGACCACCCCGCTGCACCCACAGAGCGACGGCCTGGTTGAACGCTTTAACCAGACCCTGACCACTCAGCTTGCATCCTAGTGGATCAGCAACAGTAAGACTGAGACCTGTATCTGTCCCTGGTTCTGTGGGCATGCCAGACAGCAGTTCAAGAATCCACCCGGTGCACCACGGCAGCACTGATATTTGGACGTGAACTGCGCACCCCGGTGGTTTTGATGTTTGGCCTCTATCCCGGAGCTGGAACTGGAGGGCAAACTTGGGTTAGATTATTTATTTTGCTTAAGAGAACATTTTCACACGGTGCACAAACTGGCTCAAGAGGCCCTGGTAGCAGTGGGGAGTCAACAGAAGCAAGTGTACGATTCCTGCTGCCAGGGGAGAGACTTTGCACCTGGACACCAAGTCTGGATCTTCTGCCTGGAGCGGAAAAGGTGACTGTTGCCAAAGCTGGCGAGCCACTGGTCGGGACTGTACGTGGTCCTACAGAAACTGTCGGATGTAGTGTACAGTTTAACTTTATTTATTCAATTCAACTTTATTTATATAGCGCCATTTCACAACAACAGTCATCTCATAGCATTTTCAACTGTAGGGGAAACCCCCACAACTGCAGAAAGACCCCAGCAATCAGGTGATCCCCTATGAGCAAGTGCTTGGCGACAGTGGAGAGGAAAAACTCCCTTTTAACAGGAAGAAACCTCCAGCAGAACCAGGCTCAGGGAGGGGCAGTCATTTGCTGTGACTGGCTGGGGGGTGAGGGGATAGAGAAGATGAAAAGAACAGACAGGGTGAGGCTGCAGAAGAGGAACTGGGTGTTGGTGTTTCACCGCGACCGCCTCGCCTTGTACCAGCCAGCTGCCCCGCGGGTGGCCAAGCCAGAGGCTCCATCCTGACCGGAGACCCTGGTCGAGGCTCGGATGGACACTAACGGACCCGTGCGCACCAGCTACCGCTGACGGTGGGTGCCCCAACACCTGGACGGGTTCGTATTGGACTTTTGAGTTGAACCTATTATTCTGGGGACAGAAACCAGTCCGGGAGGGACAGTGTAACGTCAGGGCTGTGATAAGGGGCAGGGGATTCTCTCAGCATGCTTTGCACCTCAGGGGATTCAAATAATAATTCTTGTGGTTTTAGCGTTATTGTTGTAGTGTTATAACTGTGGTATAAGTCTGATTATACAGAGAACAAGAATAATCCCAGGTTTCTTTTCAGTACTGTAGCCAGGTTGACAAAGAGTCAGGACTCTGTCAATCCTAGCATCCCCTTAGAGCTTACTAGTCAGGACTTTATGAACTTTTTCAATAATAAAATTTCATCCATCAGAGATAAAATCAATCAGATTCTTCCCACAGTTAACTTAAATACTGTAACTACTACAACTCCTTCTATTGATGTCTGTCTTGATGAGTTTACTCCAATCGACCTTTGTGAGTTAGACAAAATAGTTTCCTCATCCAAACCTTCAACTTGTCTTTTAGACCCTATTCCTACCAGGTTATTTAAAGAAGTCCTCCCACTTATTGGTAGCTTTATTCTTCATATAATCAATTCTTCATTAACTTTAGGCCATGTACCGCAGGCTTTTAAAACGGCTGTAATTAAACCCTTACTCAAAAAGCCAACGCTAGATCCAGGAGCTTTAGCTAACTATAGACCAATCTCTAATCTCCCTTTCATTTCAAAAATCTTAGAAAGAGTTGTTGCTACGCAATTATTTGACCACCTGCAGGGAAATGGTTTACTTGAAGAGTTTCAATCTGGGTTTAGAATCCATCATAGTACCGAAACAGCCTTAGCGAAGGTCACTAACGACCTCCTCATTGCATCTGATAATGGACTAGTTTCTGTACTTGTCCTTTTAGATCTTAGTGCAGCTTTTGATACTATTGATCATAATATTTTACTTGATAGATTAGAACACTATGTTGGACTTAATGGAACTTCGTTGCAGTGGTTTAGATCTTATTTATCTGATAGGTTCCAGTTTGTTCATGTAAATGAGGAGTTTTCTTTCAGCTCAAAGCTTAGTCATGGAGTTCCACAGGGATCTGTGCTAGGCCCTACTCTTTTTAGTTTATATATGCTTCCATTAGGCAACATTATTAGAAAGCACTGTATACATTTTCATTGTTATGCAGATGACACACAATTATACCTGTCAATGAAGCCAGATGATACTAATCAATTAGCCAAGTTAGAAGCCTGTCTTAAGGAAATCAAAGCTTGGATGACTTGTAATTTCCTGCTATTAAATTCAGATAAGACTGAAGTCATTCTTGTTGGTCCAAAAAACCTTAGAAATTCCTTTCCAAATCAAACTTTCAGTTTGGATGCAGTTACGCTTTCTCTTAATAGCTCTGTGAGGAACCATGGAGTTATTTTTGATCAGGATTTGTCCTTCAATTCACATATTAAATTTGTTTCTAAGACTGCCTTCTATCATTTGCGTAATATTGCCAAGATTAGGAGCATCTTGTCTCAGAGTGATGCTGAGAAGCTGATCCACGCTTTTGTTAGCTCGAGATTAGATTATTGTAATTCTTTATTATCAGGCTGTCCTAAAACATCTTTAAAAAGTCTTCAGCTGATCCAAAATGCTGCAGCAAGAGTTTTAACAGGTACTAGAAAGAGAGATCATATCTCTCCGGTTCTGGCCTCCCTTCATTGGCTTCCCATAGAGTTTAGAATTAAATTTAAAATCCTTCTTCTTACTTACAAAGCTCTAAACAATCAGGCTCCTTTTTATTTAAAAGATCTGATACTACCGTATCATCCCAACAGAGCACTACGCTCCCAAAATGCAGGATTACTTGTAATACCTAGAATCTCCAAAAGTACAATGGGAGGCAGAGCCTTCAGTTATCAAGCTCCTCTCCTGTGGAATCAGCTGCCAATCTGGATTCGGGAGTCAGACTCGATCTCTGTTTTTAAGAATAGGGCTAAAACCTACCTTTTTGATATAGCCTACAATTAGGGAGGGATCATGTGTTTCTGAACCCTCCCTTAGTTATGCTGCTAATAGGTTTAGTCAGCCGGGGGACCTCCAGTAATGCACTGGGCCTCACTCCTTTCCTCACTCTCTATGAAATATTTTTTTTTTTGCTGGTCATTAACATTTGTTTGTTCTCTCCCATAGATTGAGTCCCCATCGTGCTGTTTGCTCTCTACACGTCTGTTCTTTTCTTCTTCTCTATCCCCTCACCCCCCAGCCAGTCGCAGCAGATGACTGCCCCTCCCTGAGCCTGGTTCTGCTGGAGGTTTCTTCCTGTTAAAAGGGAGTTTTTCCTCTCCACCGTTGCCAAGTGCTTGCTCACAGGGGATCGCCTGATTGCTGGGGTCTTTCTGCAACTGTGGGGGTCCCCCCTACAGTTGATAGTGCTATGAGATGACTGTTGTTGTGAAATGGCGCTATATAAATAAAGTTGAATTGAATTGAATTGAATTGATTGTGGTAGTGTTGTTTTCCCTGTGTGTGAGAGATTATGTGTCTGTGTGAGTAAGGTGAGGGTGTGTGTGAATGACCTCCCCTGTGTTCTGTGTAATGAGTCAGTGAAGAAATAAATGCCTTTTGGGACCTTGGGGAAGTCAGGTTATTTAGCACCTCAGACAGAGACAGGGAATAAGCATGGGAGAACAATGCTAAGGAAGGACAGAGGGGGTTGAATGCAGTGTAGTGTAAATATCATGCTGTGTGATGTGAAGTGCCACGAAACTTGTGAAGTGTGACTTGTGATATAGAGAGGAGAGCTTGCTGTAACCAGTCAGTCCATTCTGTGCTTGTGAGATGTGAGTGTGTAATAAATCGTCTGTCATGAATCTGCCTCTTCATTTACACACTCCACACTGGTGACCCAAGACATATTATGGAACACGAGGCAAGAACCCCGGAGCCGGCCCGGTCGGGAAGCCCCAGCGATGCAGCAGCCATTCCACAGACAGCACAGACTGGAACCCCCAGCATCGCGTGTGCGGTTTCAGTCAAGCTACCGGATTTCTGGCAGCACAACCCATGCTCTTGGTTCCACCACACCGAGGCCCAGTTCGCCCTCTGGGGAGTAACGGCAGATGACACCAAGTTCTACCATGTGGGAGCAGCGCTGGACTCCTGCACAGCCCAGCAGGTAGTCAGCCTGCTCGATCAGCCACCAGCCCGCAACAAATACGAGGCGCTCAAGGCTGCGCTCACCCGGCGTTACACGCTCTCGGAATGTGAGAGAGCGGAGAGGCTCCTGGCGCTGACCGAGTTAGGAGATGGGTCGGCCGTCGACCTGATGGAGAAGATGCTGGCGTTGATGGGCACGGATGACGGGCACTTTCTGTTTGCCCACCTTTTCCTCCGGAACCTTCCCACGGAGGCGAGAGCGGTTCTGGCCAATTCGCCGTTGCTGGCCACGCGTGACTACCGTGTGCTAGCCCAGGAGGCAGACTGGATCATCCTCACCACCAGGGCAATCACAGTCAATGCGGCGGCGGTGGAGCCCAGCGAGACGACCAGGGGAGGCGAGGAGCCACCGACAGGTAGCGGCAGCGGGGGCCAAGGAGCGCCAGAGAGACACGCTCTGCTTCTACCACCGCCGCTTCAGAGAAAACGCGCGCAGATGTGCGCCACCATGCCAGTTCAAGCACTCGGGAAATGCCAAGGCTGGCAGTCGGTAGCAGCTGTGACCGCCGGTGAAGAGAACAAGCTGCTCTACGTGACAGACTCGTGCTCGGGGAAATGCTTCCTCGTCGACACCAGAGCCCAGAAGAGCGTCATCCTGCCGTCCCACACTGACCGGCTGGCAGGACCTAGCGGCCCCGGAATGGTGGCAGTAAACGGCTCAGAGATTAAGACGTTCGGTGAGAGAACACTGACCTTATTCCTACATGGCCGCTCGTATGAGTGGACTTTTATCATAGCAGCACTGTGTTGCCTGCTCCTGGGTGCTGATTTTCTGTGTGCGCATGGTTTACTTGTGGATGTTGCTAACAGGCGCCTGGTTAATGCACTGTCCTTTGACTCTCTCCCCTGTATAGCTCGAGGGACCCGGCCAACAGCACAAGCCAGCGTCACAGCTCCAGGCGGTAAGTTCCATGCACTGCTCACTCAGTTCCCAGCACTCATGGTCCCGACGTTTTCGGTGGCCATCGCTAAACACGGGGTGGAGCACTTTATCACCACCACCGGGCCACCCGTTTTTGCAAGACCTCGGCGCTTGGACGCAGCTAAACTGGCCATAGCGCGCGAGGAGTTCGCCAACCTGGAAAGGTTGGGCATCATCAGGCGTTCGAACAGCCCATCGGCATCCCCGCTACATATGGTCCCTAAGGCTGATGGATCATGGCGACCGTGCGGTGATTTCCGCAGGTTGAACAACGCCACAGCACACGACTGCTACCCAATTCCCCACATACAGGATTTTTCCGTTCGCCTCGCTGGAGCACGCCTTTTTTCCAAAATAGACCTGGTCTGCGGTTACCACCAGGTCCCAGTGCGTGCGGAGGACGTACCCAAAACAGCGGTAATAACTCTGTTCGGTTTATTCGAGTTCCTGCACATGCCATTCAGGTTAAAAGGTGCAGCACAGACGTTCCAGCGCATGATGGATGCAGTGCTGCGTGATCTCCCGTTCGTGTTCGTCTACCTGGACAATATCCTGGTAGCCAGTACGTCCGAAGACGAACACGAAACCCACCTCAGGACTGTTTTCCGGAGGTTGGAGGAGCACGGGTTAATAATCAACCAGGCAAAATGCCAGTTCGGCGTGACGGATATTGATTTTTTGGGGCACTGGGTCTCTCCGGAAGGAGTGATCCCATTGCCCGACAAAGTGCGCGCCGTGGCAGATTTTCCCCGGCCTCAGACGGTCAGGGCGCTGCAGGAATTTTTGGGGATGGTGAATTTTTATAACCGTTTCCTTCCCCGCGCGGCGTGGCTCGTGCAACCATTGTATGCTGCGCTCAAGAGACAGAAACCCGCGGATGGAGTCGAATGGACCCCGGGGTGAGAGCGGGCATTCTCAGAGGTTAAAGCAGCCCTGGCAAACACCGCACTGCTGGCGCATCCGGACCCGACGGCCCGGATAGCGCTCACCACCAACGCTTCAGACGTGGCCATAGGGGCTGTTGTGGAGCAGCGCATCACCGGGGCTTGGCAGCCGCTCGCCTTTTTCAGCAGAACTTTGCGCGACAGCGAACGTAAATACAGCGCGTTCAACAGAGAGTTGCTGGATCTCCACCTGGCCATACGCCACTTCCAGTTCTGGCTGGAAGGGCGCAGCTTCACCGCGTTCGTGGACCACAAGCCGCTAACGTTCGCGATGGCCAAGGTTTCAGAACCGTGGTCGAGCCGGCAGCAGAGACAGCTGGCCGCAATCTCAGAGTTTACTACCGATATTCAGCATGTGTTTGGTAAACTGAATGTGGTGGTGGACTGCCTCTCGCGCGCCGTGGTGGCCCCGGTCTACGTGGGGATAGATTACGCAGCCATGGCCGCGGAGCAGATTAGTGATGCAGACATGCGTGCGCTCCAGTCTGGACCAACAGGGTTAAGGCTGGAGAGCAGTCCATTCTGTGCTTGTGAGATGTGAGTGTGTAATAAATCGTCTGTCATGAATCTGCCTCTTCATTTACACACTCCACAGCCTCTTCTTTCCAAATCCTCTCTCATTATTGTGCGAACCCTTGAAACGTCACAATACAGTAACGCTACTTACCTCAAATTAAAATGGTGTTAGACAACTATCTTGACTCCCATTTCTTGCAAGCCAACAAAGAGTAGCTATTAAAGCTGCAGCACACCATAGTTCACTGCCCCTCCCCCGAGGGATGCAGGGAGCACACTGTGCTCAACTGGAAATATGGAGCAGGGTACTAACAAAAGGATGAGGCACTTTGGTGAAGAACCAGGACAAAATTCAGATGTTTTCACTATAATGACGTGAGAAACGCCTTATTATCATTTCATTTTGAAACTATGGCAGGCCAAATTGACGCACGGTTTAGTCAATCAATCACAAGCACCTCTCTACTGTGCCCACCAGAGTGAGTGAGGTGCTGAGCCAGCAGCAGTGTTGCCAGATCTCACGAGAGAAACAAACAACCAGCTCTATGGAAACAAGCCCAAAAAAGCCCAACAGGCAACCTACCACATTGTGTAAAAGAGAGGCTGCTTGATAACAGTATAGATATATAGATTTATTTTTGTTTGCAGTGAATTCACTGTAAACACAGTCAGCATTGAAAAACTGAATTATATAAACTGTAATTAAAGGAAAATACATATGCATTCTGCACAAGCAACAGCAAATTTATAGTAAACACAGTCAACATAAAAACGCTGAATAAATTAAATTTTTAAACTCTCATCAAAAGAAAAGACGTGCATTCTGCATAAGTAACAGCACTAAACACAACTACACAATGATGTTGTGGTGATTCACTCTGCCTGCCTGTTACCTGATTCTCCACAGCTGCGCGCACACCTTCTCTCCTCATCAGCTGAACTATTTAAGCCATGCTGCCCGCAGGTCTGCACGGAGTCATCTTTCTCCCTGGTCTGATGAGACCGGCACACCACTTCGTCTATCTCCAGAGATTCCTTCTCTTCATCGTCGTTCTCCAGAGAATTCTTCCCTCCCTCGTCGTTCACCTGGGAGCTCTCACTCCCCAATGACAAGTAAGCCATCTTCACCTTCATTACCATTCTACGCTCTGCTCCCCTGTGCACAGGCGGAAATCCGTGGCGGTGGACTTCTTCCTCATGGCGGCGAACCAAGTCCACACTACACCTCAACAACTCCTCCACTCATTCCATCTGCAACCGAGCCTGAAGACGCTGTCTCCCTGGCCAGAGCCTTCGGGGCCAAGCCTGAGCTGTTCACCAACTCATCGACAATAAGACCTAACATAACTGAATGTTCTCTCCAGAGTGTTGGCACTAGTCCTCCCTGTATCTGCTCTTCCATAGGGTTGCCAGGCTGTACGGTGCTCTGCTCGCTCCGGCTGCTACACTTACACACACACGCATACACTCACACACTCACTACACAATAAAGATAATTGAGTTTACTTTTGAGTCTGTGTCTGCTTACTGAGTCCCGAATCATGTTAGATGTGGGATGATGGGAGCTGTTGTCCTGTAGTCATTTAAACAAAAACTAAATTTTACTCTATTATACAACAGCCGACAACTTTAATTACGTGGAAAATTATCTTTTAAATTGACAAATATCATATGTGTAACGTGGCAAAATTTGATTGGGATCAAAAGATAATTTTGCTTTAGCCATTCATTTCAATGGAGATTTTTTTCGATTTAAGGTCCCATATGTGGAAGTAGAGGCAGGGCCACCTTAACTTGCCGTTAGGCCCTGGGGCTGAGAGGTTTTGTAGGCCCCCCTCTCAACAAAATCTCAGTTTAAAAATGTGTAATAGCCATGTTTTAAATAATGGATTGCATTTATATAGCATTTTTCATGACACCCAAAGACACTTTGCAATGAGTCCATTCTTCATTCAATCTGCAGACGATAGTAGTAAGCTACTTCTGTAGCCACAGATGCCCTGGGGCAGACTGACAAAAACATGGCTGCCAATCCACCTCAGCGGCCTCTCTGACTACCACAGAACATTTATTCACATTCATACACCAGTGTTATGAACCATGAGCACACTGGGGGCAAGGTGGGTAAAGTGTCTTGCCCAAGGACACAACAGCAAGGTGGGGGGAGTGGGATTTGAACCGCCAACCCTCTGGTTATTGGGTGACCTGCTCTACCTCCTGAGCCTCTGTGAACCCATTTTTGTTTCTCTTGGAGAGATAATGCAACTTTGAGCTAGAAAACACAACTACACTGCAAAAAGCCAAATCTAAGAAAAATGAAATAACTTAAGGCTGTTTATGCTTGTTTTTTGTCTGAGTAGATATTTATTCTTGCTGTGTAGTTTATGTGTAAGAAAATTTTACCTGCTTTCCAATAATTTTAACTTGTTTTACGCAATTTGAAAAATCAAATTTTCTTGCTCTGTTGACAGATAATTTTACTTAAAATAAGAACAAAAACATTTCTGGCAATAGATAATGTTTGTCATGTTCGGGGTCGTTCACCCCGTCCATGACTTGTGGCTGTAGGTTTTGATTATTGCTTATTAATTCCAGCTGGCAGATTGAGCCTTGTTCTCCGCCAGTCCTACAGTCACGCCTCCTCCTCACACCAGACATTCACCAGCTGTATGGTTCACCGCATACACACTCATGCACGCACACACACTCACACATGACTGCCAATCATTCATGCACCTGCTTGCTACACGGCTGGGTCCACTTGCCGTCATTAGGGTTTTTGTACTAACAGCGAGGCAGTGCAACCAGTAGGCGTGGCAGCTTAAAAAGTCGACATTGGACATCCAGGCTCGCATCTGTTGGTTTTCCTCTGGACTAAACTGTGTAGTCGCTCCAGAGCCTTTCTGCTCCTACGCATTTGTAAGTCCTTTTATATGTGCCTTTTCTCTCCGCTCCTGTCTGAGCACGTTTGGCATTTCCCCTGAGCCAACGAAGTTTGTAGCCGGTTGTCTCACCCATTCTCATGGTGACTGTTACTTGAACATTTTCCTGTACATTTTTCCCGCTGTAAATAAAACACGTTACTTACGCTGCGTTTTGGGCTCATTGCCAATTTCATATGTTCACTGCAAAATTACGCAGCAGACATGACAGTAAGCTGTGGCAGCTTGGAAGAAAAGAGCCCAAGCAATAAATAACGTGTTACTCATTTTTTGTGTTTTTTTCACCAACCTGCTCGGAGCCTAGCACCCCCTTTCCTGGACGGACAGGTGAAGACGTCCAAATAGCAGCTACCAACATCTTAATCCGGGAAAACAGGCAAGTTATTTTTCATTTGACTCACTTGAATAATGAAATGTCTTGCCTGATTCCCGGTAGGGAGGCTCAGGAACAGCAGTCCCCTGAGCTCTCCCCACCTGCTGCTGTTAAAAACTGTTCACCAGCCCTATCTCCTCTCTCCTTTGTTTGCCTGCCGGAACCAGAGCCGAGCAGTCGGGATCAGGAGGAGCCAGAGGTCTGGGAGGGGTGTCCTCTCGCAGCGATGGTGAACCGAATCCCAGCTGCCACGCCGGAGGAGTCACCAGCGTGGACCATGGCAGCTGGGGAGGATAAGACTGCAGAGACCATCATGCCTGCTGTGGAAGCCGCCACAGCAGAGTTAGCACCCGAGCTGCGCCTCCAGGAGATCAAGCCAATGGAAACACTGCCGGAGTCCTGGACGGCGGTAGAGCTCAAGCTAAGGCACGTGCTCTCTTTTGTCTTCTTTCTTTCCATATTAGAGCATTTTTGCCTAGCTCAAGGTGAGGAGGGCCAGCTGCAGCAGTACGCTGCACCTGAGCTCACCTCGTCGGGCTCTGCTGCTGCCGGCGACCCTGACTCTTCCTCTTCTCTGTCCAAGTCCTCTTTTAGGGTCGCCGGATGAGGCCAAGGATCCAAGCTCAAAGCTGGAGGTCACTGGGGCTGTTGCCGCTCCCGCTGAGGTGATCATGGGTCCAGCTCCCCTCCTGCCTGAGGCCGTCGTCTGGGTTCTGCCCCCATGGGTACTGTATCCCAGTCGGGGACCATCGTGGGTGCCACGCCCCAACGTCAGTCTCACGTGGGTGCTGCGCTCCAGTCGTGGTCCGTCATGGGCACCGTGCCTCAGTTAAAATTAAAAAAAAAAATCTGCCAACAAAGTAAGATTAAATTGCTTAACACAAGTAAAAACTATCATAAAGCAAGTTAAATCTTACAGAAAACTGCACAACGAAAAGAACTTCTTGTAAAAATTACCTTGTGAGAGAAAAACAAGCATTTAGCCTTAAT
The DNA here is from genome assembly GCA_020510985.1 of Pholidichthys leucotaenia. Lineage (NCBI taxonomy): Eukaryota > Metazoa > Chordata > Actinopteri > Cichliformes > Pholidichthyidae > Pholidichthys > Pholidichthys leucotaenia. The sequence goes on along the minus strand of CM035838.1, from coordinate 238,022,647 downwards.
TTAATATATTTTATCTTACTAAGATTTCCATTTTTACAGTGTGACAAATATTGCCTTCATCATAAACACGTTAGTCCTCTCTCTCTCTTACAAACATGGACTACAAAGAGCATGTCTTGGGCGGTGCGGTGGCGCAGTGGTTAGCACTGTGGCAGCACAGCAACTCACTCTTGGTCATGGGATCCCGGGTTCGACCTCAGCCCCTGACCAACAGTGACCTGTGTGGAGTTTGCATGTTCTCCTCATGTCTGCGTGGGTTTCCTCCCACAGGCCAAAAACATGCAGGTTAGGTTAATTGGAGACTCTAAAGTGGCCCTAGCTGTGAATGGTGAATGGATAGCGCCATACCGTGGATGCCCTGAATTTGAAATACACAAAATTAAAAAAAAAAAAAAATGTCTTACCTCTTTAGAAGTGCTTTCTGGCCTTCTTTAATGAAAAATCCTTCATTTTGCCCTTTAAGTCCAGCTCACAAATAACTCAGTGGACATCAATGTGAGGTTACACAGTCTGTTTAATAGCATGCTTGTCTTCTCCACTGGCCCGCTCTCTTTTGGCAGGATCTGGTGGCGCCTGGTCTTCTCCTCCAGGTGAGTGCTTTAATGGCCCACCTGTTTCCTTGGTAATTGGCAGCTCTGCCTCCATTCAGTGCTCCAGCTTAGAAAAAACCTTTATGCTTCAGGATTTTTTTGAGCAATTCATTTTTCCTGAGCTGTTTTCCTCTCAATAATTTTATGAGTGCCACTTTCAAACTTTTTTTCCAGACATTTTGACCGAGCTAATTACTTCTTACCTCTCACTGTTGCTTGCATAGTCACATGTCAAAACAATTCCTCTAATAGGCTATTGTTACATAGTACCTGTTATGTCTGGAAAATGTGGAAGGAACTGACAGAGAGTGTCTTGCTGGGAACACGAACTTTATTACATAAAATGTTAGTGGTGGTACAGAGTATTGTCTATTGGGAGGTTGAGTAACGTCTCAGCCAGGATCCCACACCAGCTGAGTCAGCTCCAATGCTGGGTCTTGATCCGCTGCAGCTGCTCTTACCTTCCGCAGACGGCTGGCTTACCATCTTGAACCATCAACCATCTGGACAGTGGCTGGTCTCAGCTGCATAGCGATCTTCATGGGCGTCAGTGGTGGTGACAATGTTGAGGCCGATTGCGGGTCCGGACATATGGCTCTGCGGACCCAAACCCAGTCCATCACTGCGAGTGGCACTCTGTTCGGCTGCACTCGGCATCGGGGTTGTGATGGTGTGGCTCTCACGTCTGCTGTGGGGCATCTACCAGGTTGTGGTGATTCTGCTGCGTCCTGATGGGTCACAGACTCGTCATCCTACAGCTCAGTGGCGGCTCCTGGGGGCTGATGCAGGCATGGATTCGGAAGATGTCCGGTGGCTCTGCTGCATTTTGTTGGGTCACCGACTCTTCATCCTGCAGCTCAGCGGTGGCTCCTGGAGGCTGGTGCCGGGTGTGGATTCAGAAGGAGGCACTTCTCCCCTCTCCTGGGAAGTCTGATCGTGGTGATGTGTTGCGTTCACCATTGATACAACCTGCGCCAGGTTGTTGTGTCCCGGGGTTGCTGATAGACGCGGGCTACCTCTCCTGCAGCTTTGCAGTGGCTCCCTGAGGCTTATGCTGGGCGAGGATCTGAGGTGAGTCCGGTCGTTGCTCTCTTTCTGTGCTGTGTTCACTCTCTGTGCTGTGCTCTTTGGCTAGCTTGTCACAGGTTAGCTCGTCTTCTAAGGGCCCAAAGGCTGCACGGTGGCGCAGTGGTTTAGCACTGTGGCAGCACAGTTTTACCCTCGGCCGGGGGATCGCGGGGATCATGAGATCGTGGGTTCGATCCCAGCCCCCGACCAACAGTGAGCTGTGTGGAGTTTGCATGTTCTCCCCGTGTTGCGCGGGTTTACTCCGGGATTTCTCCGGTTTCCTCCCGCACACCAAAAACATGTAGGTTTAGGGCGCTCGCGCACGCAGCGACCAGCAGCCGGTGGCTTGTCACCAGACTGCAAACCAAGTCTACCTACGGGTACAAATAAGTGACAAAAAAAAAAAAAAAAAAAGGCGCATGTGCCCACTAAGACTCAGAGCTCTGTGGTATAACTGATAATTGAGTTGACTCACCCGCATGTTGCTTGCGGCGAAAGAAGACGATTGTTCTGGCCGTAACGTTGGTCATGTCGTTGTAATATTTCTCCATCAGTCACGCATTTGCTGAATGAGTCTGCTTGATCCAGAGTGCATAGCAAGCGGCGCCCTTCTTTGCCTAGACTGAGAACCAGCACGCTCTTCAGCTTCTTGTCATCAGCATCACTCAGGCCAGCCGCGCCGACATAATCTTTAAACATGTTGAACCACTGGCGCCACGGGATGAGTGGCTCACCAGGGGTCTCCAGAAACGGCTGTAGTGGCCTCAAACACACTTCCATAGTTTACTCTCGTTGCCAAATATTATGTCTGGAAAACATGGAAGGAACCAACAGAGAGCATCTTGCTGGAAACACGAACTTTATTACGTAAAATCTTTGTGGTGGTACAGAGTATTCTCTATTGGGAGGTCGAGCGCCAAAGAGAGAGACAAAAGAGGCTGTAAAATGGCCGTCCCTCACATTTATATGGTCGGTGTAATGATGTCACCAAGCGGCTGTGTCATCACACTGACACTGACGAAACTTGTGGTTTCAGAACACGATGGTACCCACGTGGGGCACTTGTAAATTGGACCAATCAGCAGCCACACATGAATATCAAGTGATGGACATAGAATTTGACCAGTTAACAACAATGTGATCTTTTTCATTGGTTCATGATAGGCTCCTGATCTTTGTAGACCCCTGGGCTTCAGCTCAGCCTAGCTCGTGCATTAAGGCAGCCTTGAGTAGAGGGAGTATGACTTAGGCTGGGAGCTGGGAGAGCTGTCACACAGACAGCAAAGCAAGCCCAAAATAGCAACTACTGTACACATAAAAAAACAAGCCCAAAAAGTAAATGAATAAAATTCATTGCAGCTTGTAGATACTTTTATTCATCACCATTATACAGTATGATTATTGGGGTGGGGGGTGTTATCATCATCATCATCATCATCATCAACAACCTTTATTTAACCAGGCAAGTTAGTAAAGAACATATTATTATCAAAGGCAATAGCCTGGTAGGAGGCAAAAACCTCCTAAGGGACGGTGTAAAGGGGAAAACTTAAAAACACATACATACAAAAGACACAAATGACAACAGACAATTATATTGGCTGGATCTGAGTTTTCTTTGGGGGGAATATTACCCCCCACAATAAATTATAGCTATGGTGAGATGTAGGCAGATGATACGCTGTGACAATCCCTAAAGGGAGCAGCTAAAAGAAGAAGCATTCCTGAGTTGCACTAATATTCAGAATAAGGGCTTATCATGGCAATAATTTTTTTTTCTGTCACTAGGTGGTGCATGAACACGCAGTGGCCTCATGTTTTGTGCCATTAAGTGTTGTTTATATTACACCTAAGTGTATATTCATGTGTTTAATGTACATATATGATGCTACGCACAAGCTACAGTCGCCACAGCCTTCTGGAGATAAGGAATATGACCAAACATTATGTCCTGGATCAGAGCGTTACAGAAGATCTCAGTGGCCTGTGTATTCTCCACCAGACCTCCACACCTCCGGACTCGACTGCTGTGTCTCATTCGAAATGGAGACACCGTAGACGGTGGGAGTGGCGACAAAAGAGAGGCAAACGTGGAGGTATATGAACGAAGCTAACCGCTAGCTCACACAGACTCCCGATTCCTTCCCTCATTCTGGCCAACGTACACTCACTAGACAACAAAATAGACCACGTACAGCTCCTGAGAACTACGCAACGTGATGCGTGGAACTGCTGTGTTTTTATATTTACGGAAACGTGATTACTAACTACTACTAACTAACCTGCACTTATATAGCGCTTTTCTAGTCACAAAGACCACTCAAAGCGCTTTCACTAGTATTAACCCTTTATTCTAAGGGCCTATAGGAAACAGATATCTAAGGACAATTTAGAACAACCAATTAACCTAACATGCATGTCTTTGGATTGTGGGAGGAAACCGGAGCCCCCGGAGTAAACCCACGCAGCACAGGGAGAACATGCAAACTCCATACAGAAAGGTTCCAACCCCTGCCAGTTTAAATGATAATATAGTATTCACAGAAGGAGGGAAGACACGTGAGAGCGGCATCTGTGTTTACATCAATGATATTTGGTGCCGTGATGTAACCGTTGTGCATAAACACTGTTCTCCACTGGGGGAATTTATGATCATCAATGCCAACCCTTTTACATTCCAAGAGAATTTTCATCCATCCTACTAGCCGCTGTGTATGCCCCGCTCACCGGCATTGGCAAGATAAGTAAAGCACTAAAAGAACTCTATCAGGCCATCAGTGAGACACAAACAGTGCATCCAGACGGATTCCTCATCACAGCAGAAGACTTCATCCATGCAGATTTAAATGGCTTCCTACCAAATCTACACCAACATGTAGACTTCCAACAAGAGAAGACAATTTGCTGGACCTGGTGTACACAACTCACTAGAAAGTGTACAGAGCCCCTCCCCTTCCCCAGCTGGGTCTCTCTGATCACATCACCATCTTGTTAAGGCTGGCATACAAACCCAGGGTGAAAACAATCAGACCAAAAAAAAAAGCAGGTACATGTGTGGCCAGAGGGGGCCTCTGATGCTCTGAAAGACTGCTTCAGTGCTACAGACTGGGACACTTTCAAGCACACAGCCACTCGCAATGGACACACAAACCTAGAGGAGTACACTAAGGTTGTTGTAGCATACATAGCGAAATGGATTGATGATGTCATTCACTACAAAACCATCACTGTTCGTGCCAACCAAAAGCCATGTATGACAGCAGAGGTCCACAGGTTCCTGAGGGCTCGGGACGCAGCCTTCAGGGCCGGCGACACTGCAGGACTAACAACAGCTAGGACCAACCTGTCCCGTGGCATCAAGAGGGCAAAACGAGAGTACAGCAAGAAAATATCCGGCCACTTCAGCAACACCAGAGATGCACGTTCCCTCTGAAGTGGCATACAGACCCTCACAGACTACAAACCTCCACTTCAGACCTGTGTGAGTGACATCACATTGCTTAACAACCTAAATGACTTCTTCGACCACTCTTCTTCCAGACGAGCAGGCCATTAGTCTGGATCTGGCTAGCGTGAAGAGGACCCTCTGCAGGATCAACCCACGCAAGGCAGCTGGACCAGACAACATGCCGGGGCGTGTTCTGAAGGACTATGCAGAGGAGCTCAAGAATGTCTTGGCCGACATCTTCAACATCTCCCTGAGTCAAGCTGTTGTCCCTACATATTTCAAAACTGCCACCATAATACCAGTCCCAAAGAAGTCTGTCCCATCCAGCTACAACAATTACTGGCCCGTAGCACTGACCCCCATCATAATGAAGTGCTTCGAGCGGCTGGTCATGCAGAATATCAAGTCCATCCTCCCTCCCTCCCATGACCTATCTCAGTTTGCATACAGGTCAAACAGATCCACAGAAGATGCCATCACTGCTGCTACCTGGACTCAAAGAACTCCTACATATGAATGCTGTTCTTGGACTTCAGTTCAGCATTCAACACAATCACCCCCCAGCACCTAATACAAAATCTCAGACACTTAGGACTCAAAACCTCTCTCTGTAACTGGGTGCTGGATTTTCTCACAGAGAGGTCACAGAATGTGCGGGTTGGCAGCAACACATCCAAGACCATCACACTGAGCACAGGGGCCCCACAAGGGTGCGTGCTCAGCCCACTGCTCTTCACCCTGCTGACCCATGACTGTCTACCAACCTACAACACCAACCACATCATAAAGTTTGCGGATGACACGACGGTGGTGGGCCTCATCACCAACAATGAGGAGGCCAACTATAGAAATGAGGTGAGCCAATTTGTCCAGTGGTGTAAAGACAATAACCGCTTCCTGAACGTGTGAAAAACCAAGGAGATTGTAGTCGACTTCAGGAGGGGACACTCACACCAACCCCCTCTGATCATCGATGGAGCAGCTGTGGAGAGGGTGAGCAGTACCAAGTTCCTGGGGGTGCACATCTCTGAGGACCTCTCCTGGTCCAACAACACCACATCACTGGCCAAGAAGACTCAAACTTGCCTCCATTTCCTCCTCAAACTGAGGAGAGCATGAGTCCCACCCCCCATCATGTGCTCATTCTACCAGGGCACCATTGAGAGCATCCTCACCAGCTGCATCACTGTGTGGTATAGAAGATGCACCGCCTCCTGCCGGACAACACTACAATGCACAGTAAAAGCAGCCAGCAAGATCATTGGTGCCCCCCTGCCCCCCTTCTCAGATATCTACCTCACCCGCCTCACCTGCAGAGCCATCAACATTGCAGGCGACACCTCCCACCCCTCACACTCCCTCTTCAGCCCCTTGCCCTTGGGGAAAAGGTACTGGTGCCTCCAAGCCCGCTCCACAGGACTGCTAAACAGCTTTGTTCATCAGACCCTGAACTCTGCGCACCCCACCCCCACCCCGGACCTTAACGCACTCCGCACAATAACCACCTCAGCTGTTGGCACAGAAAGACTGGCACACCAACAGTAACACATTTGCTGCTGTATGTCTCTGCACTTTACTGCAACCATTTGCACAAATGCCATATCTGCTGCTGTCTGTCATTGCAATACTGATTATGTGCAGTCCTATTTGTCACTGTCTGCACTACACTACCGCACTGAACTTGGCACTATGAGTATTATTGCTCTACTTTTCTGTATATAAGATTGCTGGGTCTCATCATTCATCGCTTATCTTTATTTGCACTATGGGACGTCTGGGTCTATCTTTTGTCGCCATTTGCACTACGGGTAGCATTACTGTACATAGACTGCTAATGTTGTTTTTCCAGCCTTATTCCTTTTTCTTTTTTTATTGTGCATACCACTGAAGAGAGAGAGAAACACTATTTCAATTCTCCTGTGTGCCCTGTACATATAGTAGTATTGACAAATAAAATCTTTGAATCTTGAATCTTTGAATAATAGAGAAGAAGAAAAAGAGTAAGCTCCTCCTGTAATTCACTCATTTACTGCAGTTAACACATTAGCCAGCAGAACTGAAACAGCTCAGCCATCAGCAGCCATCATCCAAGAGAGATTATTGTCTGACAGGTAAAATAACATAAACAGCACATGCTAACAGTTTAATTTTCTAAAGCTGAAACAGTCACTCAATGAAAATAAGAAGCGCTAACTTTACTTGCTAAAACTCGCTAACCTTACTGGTGCGATGTTTAGAAGTGGCCCAACTTCAATCATTCATTACTGGGGTAGAGCGCAATGGAGATCTGCTGACAAGTGGCCAGAGACAGGGGAACAGAGTAGGGGAGGAGGTGTGACATGACATCTCTGCTTTATAGTCTATGGTTACACTTCCTGTCCGTCACTCAATATAGTCCGTGTGGAACCTCGGTACACCTCTGTACCATACTGAATGTGCTGTACTGAAAAATCCAAATACGAATACATCAGCTGTTACACCCCTAATAGTTAGCCATTCAGTTCTTCAGGGTTAGCTTTTGCTTATTCACCCCATGGACCGGTCATTCAACCAATATTTGATAGCATGTTAGTTAGTCCTACAACCAACACTAACAGCTAACATTAGCCTCAAACATGGCATTATCATGAAAACAAATCTCACAAATGATGACAGAGGGAAGTTGGGGTAAAATGGGGATCGCTAGCATTTAAAGCACTGTGCTATAAAACAGCCTGTTTTGAAGAGACTTCCTTCCCCATGTGTAAAATGGTATTGCGGTAATTAAATCAAGAGGTGTTCTGATGAAATCACACCAACAACATTTTCATTAACACCTCTGTGAGCTGTGCCAGCATTATAGAAAAACAGCAGAATGGGGGCTGTTTAGGTTTACCTTCCTAAACCGTGCCAGTAAATGTAGTTGCTGTAGTATTTTGCCTTTTTTTATTTATTTGATATGGACATCACAAAAACAGTGGACAAACCAGATACATTACTTAAGTGTTTTAGCACATGTGCTAATTTTACCTTTTTAATTTTACCCTTACCCCTCACAGAGTTCAAACCCAAACACATAATTTTGTGGGGCCAATCCAAGTCCAAAGCCCCCAAAGCAGGAACATGGCAGGTCAGGTGGTCTCTCAGAGTCCCAAGACCACCAACACTGAAGAACAAGGCAGGTCAGGGGTCTACCAAAGTCCATGGCCCACCAAACGGATGAACATGATGCGTCAGGTGGCCTACCAGAGTCCAAGGACAACCAGACAGTTGAACACGACACCGTGGGGGCATTGAGCTCAGGAGCTTTTAACACAGGAGCTAACATAGGAACTTTTTGCTCAGAAGGTGATAACATACAGTGCATCCGGAAAGTATTCACAGCGCTTCACTTTTTCCACATTTTGTTGTGTTACAGCCTTATTCCAAAATGGATTAAATTCATTTTTTCCTCAAAATTCTACACACAATAGCCCATGATGACAATGTGAAAAAAAGTTTTGTTTTTTTTTTTTAATTTTTCAAATTTTTAAAAAAAAAAAAACTAAGAAGAACCCCTCATGGATCGTCACCTTATCATGGTGGGGGGTTTGCGTGCCCCAGTGATTCCAGGAGCTATGTTGTCCAGGGCAATTTGCCTCTGATAGGGTCACCCAAGACAAACTGGTCCTGGGTGAAGGGCCAGACTAAGAACGATCCAATAGACTCTCATGATAAATTCTAGATCAAGGATTCAGTGTACCCTGCCCAGTATGGGGTTACCAGGGCCCCACCCTGGAGCCAGGCCTGGGGGAGGGGCTCAATGGCTAGCATCTGGTGGCCGGGTTTCCACCCATGGCACCCGGCCGGGCTCAGCCCGAAGGAGTTACATGGGTCCGCCCTCCAGTGGGCTCACCACCTGCAGGAGGGATCATGGGGGTCCGGTGCTATGTGGATTAGGTGGCCGTCAAAGGCGGAGACCTTGGCGGACTGATCTCAAGCTTTCTAAACTGGCTTTTGGTATGTGGAATGTCACCTTTCTGGTGGGGAAGGAGCCTGAGCTGGTGTACGAGGTTGAGAGATACAGGCGAGATATAGTTGGCCTCACCTCAACACACAGCTCTGGTTCCGGAACCAGTCTCCTGGAAAGGGGCTGGAGCTTGGCCTTTTCTGGAGTTGCCCCGGGCGAGAGGCGACGAGCAGGGGTGGGTATTCTTGTATCCCCCCACCTTGCTGCCTCTATATTGGAGTTTTCCCCGGAGGAAAAAAGGGTTGCTTCCCTGCGCCTTCGGGTTGGGAAACGGGTCCTGACCATCATTTGTGCCTATGCACCAAATGATGTTTCAGAGTACCCACCCTTTTTGGAGTCTCTAACTGGGGTGCTGGAGGGTGCTTCTCTTGGAGACTCCATTGTCCTACTGGGGGACTTCAATGCACACTTGGGCAACGACAGTGAAAGCTGGAGGGGGGTGATTGGGAGGAATGGCCTGCCCGATCTGAACCCGAGTGGTGTTCAGTTATTGGACTTCTGTGCTAACCACAGTTTGTCCATAACAAACACCATGTTCAAGCATAAGGGTGTCCATATGTGCACCTGGCACCAGGACACCCTAGGTCGCAGGTCGATGATCAATTTTGTTTTTCGTGCCATCACACCTGCGACCGTATGTCTTGGACACTCGGGTAAAGAGAGGTGCAGAGCTGTCAACTGATCACCACCTGGTGGTGAGTTGGATCCGATGGCAGGGGAGGATGCCATTCAGACCTGGTAGACCCAAGCGTATAGTGAGGGTGTGCTGGGAATGTCTGGTTGAGGCCCCTGTCTGGGAGGTCTTCAACTCCCACCTCCGGAAGAACGTCAACCACATTCCGAGGGAGTCTGGAGACATGGAGTCTGAATGGGCCATGTTCTCCACCTCTGTTGTTGAAGCGGTGGCCCAGAGCTGCGGCCGTAAGGTGGTCGGTGCATCTCGTGGTGGCAACCCCAGAACCAAGTGGTGGACACCGGTGGTAAGGGGGGGTCATTAAGCTGAAGAAGGAGTCCTATCAGGCTTGGTTGGCTTGTGGGACTCCTGAAGCAGCTGAGGTGTACCGGCAGGCCAAGCGGAGTGCAACTCGGGTGGTTGCTGAAGCAAAAACCTGGGTATGGGAGGAGTTTGGTGACGCCATGGAACAAGACTTTCAGTCGGCCTCGAAGAGATTCTGGCAAACTGTCTGGCGGCTCAGGAGGGGAAAGCAGCTCCCTGTCCACACTGTGTATGGTGCAGATGGGGCGCTGTTGACTTCGACTGGGGATATCGTCGGGTGGTGGAAGGAATACTTTGAAGATCTCCTCAATCCCACTGATACGCCTTCCACAGAGGAAGCAGGGCTTGTGGACGAGGGGGATGACTCGCCTATCACAGGGGCTGAGGTCGCCAAGGTGGTTAAAAATCTCCTTGGTGGCCGGGCCCCGGGGGTGGACGAGATTCGCCCTGAGTACCTCAAGGCCCTGGATGTTGTAGGGCTGTCATGGTTGACACACCTCTGCAACATTGCGTGGAGGTTGGTGGCAGTGAATTTGGCATGGCAAACCGGGGTGGTGGTTCCTCTCTTCAAAAAAGGGGACTGGAGGGTGTGCTCCAACTTTAGAGGGATCACACTTCTCAGCCTCCCTGGGAAGGTCTATGCCAATGTACTGGAGAGGAAAGTCCGGCCGTTGGTCGAACCTCGGATTCAGGAGGAGCAATGTGGTTTTCATCCTGGCCGTGGCACATCGGACTAGCTCTTTACCCTCTCGAGAATTCTCGAGGGTTTGTGGGAGTTTGCCCAACCAGTTTACATGTGTTTTGTGGACTTGGAGATGGCATTCGACCGCGTCCCTCGTGGTTTTTTGTGGGGGGTTCTTCGGGAGTATGGGGTATCGGGCTTGTTGTTATGAGCTATTATTCCGTCTCTGTATGACCATTGTGAGAGTTTGGTTCGTATTGCCAACACTCGGTCAGACTCATTCCCAGTGAAAGTTGGACTCCGCCAGGGTTGCTCTTTGTCACCGATCCTGTTCATAATTTTTATGGACAGGATTTCTACACGCAGCCAGGGAATGGAGGGTGTCATGCTTGGTGACCACAAGATCTCATCTCTGTTATTTGCAGATGATGTTGTCCTGTTGGCTTCATCCAGCAATGACCTACAGCTCTTGCTGGGACGGTTTGCCGCTGAGTGTGAAGCGGCTGGGATGAGAATCAGCACCTCCAAGTTGGAGTCTATGGTGCTTAGCCAGAAAAAGGTGGATTGTCCTCTCCGGTTTGGGCACAAGCTTCTGCCCCAAGTGGAGGAGTTTAAGTATCTTGGGGTCTTATTCACGAGTGAGGGAAGAATGGAGCGAGAGACTGACAGACGGATCAGAGCAGTATCTGCAGTGATGCGGACATTGTACCGGTCTGTTGTGGTGAAGAGGGAGCTAAGCTCTAAGGCAAAGCTGCCGATTTACCAGTCAATCTACGTTCCTACCCTCACCTATGGTCATGAGCTTTGGGTAATGACCGAAAGAATGAGATCGCGGATACAAGCGGCTGAAATGAGCTTTCTTCGTAGGATTGCTGGACTCACCCTCAGAGACAGGGTGAGGAGCTCAGTCATCCGGGAGAGGCTCAGAGTAGAACCGCTGCTCCTCCACAAAGGAGTCAGCTGAGGTGGTATGGGCATCTGATTAGGATGCCTCCTGGACGCCTTCCACTTCAGGTGTTTTGGGCATGTCCCACTGGGAGGAGACCCTGGGGAAGACCCAGGACTCGGCGGAGAGACTATGTCTCCCAGCTGGTCTGGGAACGCCTTGGTATCCTCTCTGAAGAGCTGGAGCAGGTGGCTGGGGAGAGGGAAGTCTGGGCTTCTCTGCTTGAACTGCTGCCTCCACGACCCAGACCTCCGGAAAAGCAGTAGGAGATGGATGGATGGGTGGATGGAAAAAAACTAAGAAATCACATGTACATAAGTATTCACAGCCTTTGATCAATACTTTGTTGATGCACTTTTGACAGCAATTACAGCCTCAAGTCTTTTTGAATATGATGCCACAAGCTTGGCACACCTGTCTTTGGGCAGTTTGGCCCATTCCTCTTTGCAGCACCTCTCAAGCTCCATCAGGTTGGATGGGAAGCGTCGATGCACAGCCATTTTCAGATCTCTCCAGAGATGTTCAATTGGATTCAAATCTGGGCTCTGGCTGGGCCTCTCAAGGACATTCACAGAGTTGTCCTGAAGCCACTCCTTCGATATCTTGGCTGTGTGCTTAGGTGTCGTTGTCCTGCTGAAAGATGAACCGTCACCCCAGTCTGAGGTCAAGAGCGCTCTGGAGGAGGTTTTCATCCAGGATGTCTCTGTACATTGCTGCATTCATCTTTCTCTCTATCCTGACGAGTCTCCCAGTTCCTGCTGCTGAAAAACATCCCCACAGCATGATGCTGCTACCAACATTGGTGTGGTTATGAGCAGTACCTGGTTTCCTCCAAACATGACAACTGGCATTCATGCCAAAGAGTTTAATCTTTGTCTCATCAGACCAGAGAACTTTGTTTCTCATGGTCTGAGAGTCCTTCAGGTGCCTTTTGGCAAACTCCAGGTCGGCTGCCATGAGCCTTTTACTAAGGAGTGGCTTCCGTCTGGCCACTCTACCATACAGGTCTTATTGGTGGATTGCTGCAGAGATGATTGTCCTTCTGGAAGGTTCTCCTCTCTTCACAGAGCAATGCTGGAGCTCTGACAGAGTGACCATTGCGTTCTTGGTCACCTCCCTGACTAAGACCCTTCTTCCCCAATTGCTCAGTTTAGACGGCCGGCCAGCTCTAGGAAGAGTACCGGTGGTTCTGAACTTCTTCCATTTACGGATAATGGAGGCCACTGTGCTCATTGGGACCTTCAAAACAGCAGAATTTTTTCAGTACCCTTCCCCAGAGTTGTGCCTCAAGACAACCCTGTCTCAGAGGTCTACAGACATTTCCTTTGATTTCATGCTTGGTTTGTGCTCTGACATGTACTGTCAACTGTGGGACCTTATATGGACAGGTGTGTGCCTTTCCAAATCATGTCCAATCAACTGAATTTACCACAGGTGGACTCCAGTTAAGCTATAGAAATATCTCAAGGAGGATCAGTGGAAACAGGATGCACCTGAGCTCAATTTTGAGCTTCATGGCAAAGGCTGTGAATACTTATGTACATGTGATTTCTTAGTTTTTTATTTTTAATAAATTTGCAAAAAAAATCCCCCCCCCCCTTTTTCACGTTGTCATCATGGGGTATTGTGTGTAGAATTTTGAAAAAAAAATGAATTTAATTCCTTTTGAAATAAGGCTGTAACATAACAAAATGTGGAAAAGGTGAAGCGCTGTGAATACTTTCCGGATGCACTGTAGGAACCTTTTGCTCAGGAAACAACATAGCAGCTTTAACTTCAGGAAATGACATAAGAACTTTAACCTCAGGAAATGACACATGACCTTTTTGTTCTGGAGATAACACAGAGACCTTAAACTCAGGAGATGACAACATGGAACCCTTAAACTCAGATGACAACATGGAACCCTTAAACTCAGATAATAACATGGAGCCCTTAAACTCAGATGATGATAACATAGAACCCTTAAATTCAAATGATGATAACATGGAAACTTTGAACTCTGGAGATGACAACATGGACATTTTATCCCCTGGAATAGATAACACAGAACCTTCAAACTTAGGAGATGACATGGGAGCCTCTCCCTCTGGAGAAAATATAGGAGCTTTTTGCTCTGGGCACCAGCTCAGGGGACAACAACATAACAGTTTTAAACATCATAAGAGCTTCTGGCTCCGGAGGCAACATAGGAGCTTTATGCACTGGAAATAACACAGAAACATTAAGCTCAGCGGATAACGACATAGAAGCTCTAAACTCAGGAGATAACAGAAGCTTCTTGCTCTGGGGTTAACACAAGGGTTTTTTGCTCAGGAGAAAACAACACAGGGGTTTCTAGTTCTGGAGAGAGTATCTGAGGGGCCTTCGGCACAGGGGCTAACAGCAGCTGAGAAGCAATGACCCCAGGGGGCGAAGGTGGAGCGGCCTGCTCGGACAACCACAGTGGAGCAGACTGCTTGGATGGCCATGGTGGAGCAAACTGCTGAACCTCTAGAACGACGGATGGAAGTCCCCCAACCTCTTGGACAATGGGTAGAGGTGACTGCTCAACCTTTGGGATGACAGGTGGCGGTCCCCTAACCTCTGGAACGATGGGTGGAGGTTCCCTGACCTCTGGAACGATGGGTGGAATGTGCAGCTCAAGCAAGGGTGGCGGAGCTGTGGCGTGCACCTCAGAGACAGCTGGAGCTGTGGCATGAAGCCCCATCCCTGATGCAGACATCTTGGATGAGAAGGAAGAGATGGAGGACGGGTCAGTACAGGAACAGGCAGTGGAGCCCAGCAGAGGAAGGCCAGAAGCAGATGAGAGCTGCAACTGAGTTCCCCCGTCAGGAGTTAGGCAAGACTTTTTAAGTATAGATATTAAGAATACAAAATAAAGTACTGGTCTTAACTGCTGCTCAACTGCTGGTGAGGACCCCGGTGACTCTGCTGCTGGAGAGGCGATGACAATCTCAGGAGATGCTGGAGGGACAGTGGATGAGGCACTCTGAGATGCAGCAGTGGGCGAGGGCACCAGTGTAGCAGATGTGAGAGCTGGCATTGCAGCTGTGATGACAGACAAAACTGCAGGTGTGAAAGCAGGTGAAACTGCAGGCATGAAGACAGGTGAAACTGCAGGCGTAATGACAGGCAAAGCTGCAGGCATAATGACAGGTGAAGCAGGTGGAGCGCAAGCTAATGTGTGTGCCATGGAAAGAGCTGGAGCTGTGGCATGCACCTCGGGGACAGCGGGAGCTGTTGCGTGCTCCTCGGGGACAGCGGGAGCTGTTGTGCACACTTCACAGACAGCTGTAACTGTGACGTGCACCTCATGAACAGCTGGAGCTCTCTGAAGAGGAGCCAGACCAGGTGGTGGTACATGGTGTCGAGAGGAGTGGAGCCTTCCTTCCACCCCAGGCACTTGAATGCCAACTTGTTGCCTCAGAACTGTTCCCGCTCTGCTGGAGAGAGACTAGCCAGCTGGAAGGCTGGCTTCGGCAAGGAGGAGGCAGATGGCAGTGGTGGTAGCTGAGGAAGGGAGAGATTCTGCACCCGGGGGTAACAGCGCATGCTCGGTCTGGCTGCAAGCAAATTAGCGACTTCCCCCCAGCAAAACATCTCATCCCTATGGGAAGAGCAGCTCCGAGCGCCGGTCGCCATGTCCTCGATCATGGCCACCACCTCCAGCTCATCCCAACTTCACTTTCTTCTCCTTTTTTCGCCTGCTGGGTCCAGTACTGGCGACAATCTTCTGTCAGAGTTGCCCCTCCAGGGCAACGAAGGACAGGAGGGCCCAGATGCAAGATGAATATGCTAAACCATTATTTATTGTGCAGACAGAAAATAATACAGCTTGTGGGCTGAAACAAAAGCAAAACAGAACAGGTTTCAGACACAAGGTCACAGGCAGGATAGACTGAATAGAAGCATGGGTGAGACACCAACAGGACATAGATTGAGACGTACATACAGACGTGGACAAAATTGTTGGTACCCCTCTGTTAATGAAAGAAAAACCCACAGTGGTCACAGAAATAACTTGAATCTGACAAAAGTGGTAATAAATAAAAATTCTATGAAAATTAACCAATGAAAATCAGACAATGCTTTTGAATAGTGGTTCAACAGAATTATTTTAAAAAACAAATTCATGAAACAGGCCTGGACAAAAATGATGGTACCCTTAACTTAATATTTTGTTGCACAACCTTTGGAGGCAATCACTGCAATCAAACGATTTCTCTAACTGTCAATGAGACTTCTACACCTCTCAGCAGGTATTTTGGCCCACTCCTCATGAGCAAACTGCTCCACTTGTCTCAGGTTTGAAGGGTGCCTTCTCCAGACGGCATGTTTCAGCTCCTTCCACAGATGTTCAATAGGATTTAGATCAGGGCTCATAGAAGGCCACTTTAGAATAGTCCAATGTTTCGCTCTTAGCCATTCTTGAGTGTTTAGCTGTGTGTTTTGGGTCATTATCCTGTTGCAAGACCAATGACCTGCGACTGAGACCAAGCTGTCTGACACTGGGCAGCACATTTCTCTCTAGAATACCTTGATAGTCTTGAGATTTCATTGTACCCTGCACAGATTCTAGACACCCTGTGCCAGATGCAGCAAAGCAGCCCCAGAACATAACAGAACCTCCTCCATGTTTCACAGTAGGGACAGTGTTCTTTTCTTCGTATGCTTCATTTTTGCGTCTGTGAACATAGAGCTGATGTGCCTTGCCAAAACGTTCCAGTTTTGTCTCGTCTGTCCATAGGACATTCTCCCAGAAGCTTTGTGGCTTGTCAACATGCAGTTTGGCAAATTCCAGTCTGGCTTTTTTATGATTTGTTTTCAACAGTGGTGTCCTCCTTGGTTGTCTCCCATGAAGTCCACTTCAGCTCAAACAACGACGGATGGTGCGATCTGACACTGATGTATGTTGACCTTGGAGTTCACCATGAATGTGTTTAGAGGTTGTTCTGGGCTCTTTTGTTACCATTCGTATTATCCGTCTCTTCCATTTTTCATCAAGTTTCCTGCTGCAGCCACGTCCAGGGAGGTTGGCTACAGTCCCGTGGATCTTAAATTTCTGAATAATGTGTGCAACTGTAGTCACAGGAACATCAGGCTGCTTGGAGATGGTCTTATAGCCTTTACCTTTAACATGCTTGTCTATAATTTTCTTTCTAATCTCCTGAGACAACTCTCTCCTTTGCTTCCTCTGGTCCATGTTTAGTGTGGTACACACCATGTCACCAAACAGCACAGTGACTACTTGTCACCCTTTAAATAGGCCGACTGACTGATTACAAGTTTGTAGACACCTGTGATGTTAATTAGAGGACACATCTTGGTTGAACATGTCCCTATGGTCACATTATTTTCAATCTTTTCTAGGAGTACCATCATTTTTGTCCAGGCCTGTTTCATGAGTTTGTTTTTTTAAAATAATTCTGTTGAACCACAATTCAAAAGCGTTGTCTGAGTTTCATTGGATAATTTCCATAGAATTTTTATTTATTACCACTTTTGTCAGATTCAAGTTATTTCTGTGACCATTGTGGGTTTTTCTTTCAATAACAGAGGGGTACCAACAATTTTGTCCACGTCTGTATATAGACAGGGGGGCAATCAAGACAACACAGGACAGGTGGGAACAATCAGGGGCAATCAGAGACAGCAGGGCATGGCAAAAGGTGCAGGGGACATAAAGGACTGAGACAAAAGGTAAACAGGAATGGAGGATGCACAAGATACATGAACACAGTACCACAAAGAGGATAACCATAATAATCAATAATGATAATAGTCAACTCAAAACCAGCCAGGGACAAATCCTACGGAGCATAAGGGACATGATAATGGAAATAAACACAATGATCAAACTTAGACTGAGGCAGGGATGAATAAAGCAAAACAAACCAAGATAATACTAAGGACAGAGAAACATAACAAAGGGTGAGGACATGGCTGAACTCATGCCCTGGAGACCACAGAGACAACATAAAGCGAGAACATGAGCACAGCCAAGTCCAAACTCTGACATGCTCCTTTAGATGAGAAGCTGGACTGGTCAAAGGAAGTCGTACACATTGGAATTATAGATTCTCCACTGGCAGAGCCTCACGTGGTCGGTTTGTCAGAGTTTGAACGTCTGGTGATCAGAGCTGAGAACAATAATGACAGTGAATTAGTTAAACATTTAAAAAACAATTTAAGTGTACTAAAATGTACAGTTTTCAGAAGTAAACATTTTGTGTTTTTTTATGATTTCACAATGATGCCGTCTTATTGGATTCTTGTCCAAGACCTTGATTGTCTGCTTATAAAGTGAGATGACAGGTTTCATTGTAGAAGGTGACGCTTGTGACCAGGATGTGATACAATAGGACAGATTTGAAAAAAAATCATTGCATGCATGTATATGAAAGCAGCATGAACAGATAAGTCCTGATACCCAAATACTTTGTTTCGTTTACTCCTTCAATTATTTGGTTGCTAATATACACCTTAAATGTGCCAGTAGATGGCTTTTTTTTTGTTTTTTAAATTGAGAAGCACATGGAAATGGTTTTCTTAATATTGAGTGTTAAGTGAGACTCCTCCAGCCAGTCGTGGATGTTAGATAAGGCTTGTGTCAATTGCTGTCCTGCCACACTTGGTGTTTTAGCAGATACATGGATGACAGCATTGTCTGCATGCACTTGGCAATTGACATGCTGACAACAGTTTGGAAAGTCATTTCTATACATTGAGAACATCAGTGGACCTAAAACTTATCCCTGTGGCACTCCTATGTCACTGGGACAGAGATTGGACTTAACCCCATTAACCTTCACACACTGGTGTCTTCCTCCCAGGCACGACTTGAACCACAACAAAGCTGTATATGACCTTTTAAAATTCTGCATTTTCCTAATGAATACATGGTGGCCCATTGTGTCGAAGGCTTTTTTTTTTTTTTTTTTTTAAATCTAAGAACACACCTCATTCATATATATATATATATATATATATATATATATATATATATATATATATATATATATATATATATATATATATATATATATACTGTGTATATATATATATATATATATATATATATATATAGTGGTGTGAAAAAGTGTTTACCCCCTTTGTCATGTCATGACTGATTAGGATATTCAGCCCACGTGCAAGGTGCAGCAACAAAGAGACAAACAGTAAACACGTTTGAATGTTTTATTAAATATCAAAACCCACTCTGCTACAGAACAGTCACTCGCCAGAGGAATGGGCCTGTGGAGAGAAAATAAGAGTTGTGAGCAGAGGAATGGAGATAGGGAAAATGGGCGAGCCAAATTACCACTTACGTGGGCTCCGAGGGAACGCAGGCCAAACCCCAGCGGGGAATAGACGAACCAGCAGGGCAAGGGACTGCGGGTGGAGTCTGACCAGGCGGAGGTTTCTGTCGTGGGAAAAGTTGTGGCAGGAGAGCGCGCGCAGCCCTCAGCGACACACCTACACAATGGCAGCAACCTGCACCAAGGGGAGAAAGCACAATGATAAATAACTTCTTTTACTGTTGTGTATGACGACTTACTTTTCTGTAAGGTAGTATACCCAGACGAGCCAGCGTTGAATCACTGAAGCGAGCTTCCTTAAATACACTGGCTAATAAGAGGGCGCAGGTGTGTCCTCTCCCTCAAGTGCGCTTATGAGCAGTGGAGAGATGAACGGGAAGGAGGGGATGCCCTCTCGCCGCCCATGACACCTGGTTTCTCATTTTTTTGTATGTTTGTCACACTTAAATGTTTCAGATCATCAAACAAATTTAAATATTAGACAAAAATAACACAAGTAAACACAAAATGCAGTTTTAAAATGAAGTTGTTTATTATTAAGGGCAAAAAAAAAACCAAACCTAGAGTCATGTGAAAAAATTAGGACACCCTGTATAAGCCAGTTTTTTGGGTTTTTTTACATATTTGGCCATTTGGATATTTAATATCAATGTTAAAAATACTGGGAGATTCACGTAATACAACTAAGCAATTAAAAATGAATTAAAGACTTTTTTCACATTTTCTGTAAAATGTAATTCTAAACAAATAATGAGGAATAAATTAGGACACCCCCATCTTTTTTAGGACAGCCCCACATTCATTCCCACTTAAAATGGATAATATAAATGTTAAAAATGCAAATAAAAACAAAAATACATAGATATGTGAACATTTCTTAATAAAGAACTGAATATTTAAAGGGGTGTCCTAATTTTTTCACATGACTGTACATGGCCTGTGTGAAAAAGTGATCCCCCATGATAAAACATAAATTAACTGTGGTAAGCTGAGTTCAATTTCTCTAGCCACACCCAGGCCAGATTACTGCCACACCTGTTTTCAATCAAGAAATCACTTAAATAGGACCTGCCTGACAAAGGGAAGTAAACCAAAAGATCCTCAAAAGCTAGACATCCAAAGAAATTCAGGAACAGATGAGAAGCAAAGCAATTCAGATCTATCAGTTTGGAAAAGGTTATAAAGCCATTTCTAAAGCTTTAGGACTCCAGCAAACCACAGTGAGAGCAATTATCCACAAATAGCAAAAACATGGAACAGTGGTGAACCTTCTCAGGAAGCCCAGCCGACCAAAATTACACCAAGAGCACAGTGAAGAGATCACAGAAGATCCCACAACAACATCCAAAGAACTGCAGGCCTCACTTGCCTCAGTTAAGGTCAGTGTTCATGACTCCACCGTAAGAAAGAGACTGGGCAAAAATGGTCTGCATGGCAGAGTTCCAAGACGAAAACCACTGCTGAGCAGAAAGAACATAAAGGCTCATCTCAGTTTTGCCAGAAAACATCTTGATGATTCCCAAGACTTTTGGGAAAATACTCTGGACTGACGAGACAAAAGTTGAACTTTTTGGAAGGTGTGTGTCCCATTACATCTGGCATAAAAGTGAGATGAGATGAGAGAGATACTTTATTTTGAACAAAAAAGCAAAAAACAAAACAAATGACAAATGCAATAAAAGTGACCGTGCACAGTGTTCGAAAGGGAGAAGGAAGAAGTTAACACTTATTTACTCCAACTCCTCTTTTCCCTAAATACAACCCATGTGAAATATATACATATTACCTCAATTAAGACCCCAAGTAGACAATTAACTATATTTTATACATATCAACATTGACACCCATCCATCCCTACATACATACAGTCCATACATCTATACCCAGCCCCAAACAACACAGATATACACAGTACCGTCCCATCTACCCTACCATAGTGTCCCAGAGTGAGCTTAGTGCATTGTACATATTAATACTACACCTCTAACATATATCCTTTTAGCAAATAATGTTTATACCTATTTTTGAATTGATTTCTGTTTGTACATAGTTTTAGTTCCAGCTCCAAGCTGTTCCACAAATCCACCCCACAGACAGATATGGACAGACTTTTCTTAGTTGTTCGTACCTTAGGTTTTGTAAAGTTTGTCTCCTCTCAAATTATAATCATTGTCTCTTTTTTGAATGTTTTTTGTATATTAGTTGGGAGTTGATTATTAATTGCTCTGTACATTACTTGTGCTGTCTTATATTTGACTAAATCCATGAACTTTATGGCATGTAACTTTAAAAACAACGAGTTGGTATGGTCTCTATATCCAACATTATTTATTATCCTTATAGCTTTTTTTTGTAATGTGCATATTGGCTGAAGGTTGGTCTTGTAGGTGTTTCCCCAGACTTCTACACAGTAGTTAAGATATGGTAGAAACAGTGAATTGTACAGTAAGAATAATGATTTATAGTCCAAAATGTGTAAAATGCTTCTACCGTTCTACACTTAATGAATTGTTTATATAATGTATTCTTCTTTTTACATGCATTTAACAGCCCCTTGGCGACCCATGGAATATTTTTGTTTTGTTGTCTGTCACTGTATTGTTTTATAGGACAGTTTTTGTTATACTGTGGAAATGTGAAAATGACGAGGCAGAGTTTATCTCACAAGTCAGGTTTATTCACATCTTCCAACATCAGCAAAGCAGAAAGAGGAAAAACACAGACATTCGTCCTTTATGTATCCAGGACCTTCAAAGCTCACAGTCACATTGCATTTAATCACAAGTAACAATGCATCTTTCCTTAAATCCTATAACATCCCCCTCATAGTCTCTGGCAGACCAGGAAATCCCCCAAGGCCGTCTCTTGCATACCAAAGACTAAATTTTCACATCCTCCTGTTATCTCACAGGAGGCCCAGTTCTTTGTTCTACTCTGAGATGTGAAGCTTAAAGTGATACATATGTGTCCCACATGACCCCCCCAAAAAACATCTAAGATGGAACAACAGAATAACAGTCTGCATGTCATGATAAAATCATTACACATTAACCCACGTGCTGCTTGGGCCTCAGTCTCCTCCCGTATCTGCTGTAAGCGGGCTTCGCCATTTCTGCGGCGCCATCCTGCTGGGGAGCTGCTGTCTGGGGGTAAGAACTGTTTGTCACTCCCTGTGGGTGTTCTGGGGAATGTCCCCGAGGGGGTCTGCCGCGCCGAGGAGCCCTGGCCAACAGCACATCCTCGTCCGCCACCACAAAGGCGGGTTTGAGCCTGTTTATGCCAATCTTTTCCTTCCTGCCCCCCAAATGTAGCAAAAAATGCTTGTCCCCTGTTTCCAGCACTCTAAATGGTCCATCATAAGGTGGTCGCAACGGTGGGCAATGGGCATCGTGTCTGACAAAAACAAACTCCGCGTTTTTCAAAGCCTTAGGCACAAAAACGCGCGGAAAACTGTGGTGAACGGGGCCAGGCAGCGTGCCCGATTCCGTGCCACACTGCAACCGCTGAGATGGGGAGCTATCTGGCGCAGGGTTATCTGGGAGAAACTCCCCGGGCAGCCGAAGTGGCTGCGCAAAAACTAGCTCAGCCGGGGAGGCTTCTAAGTCCTCTTTAGGTGCAGAACGCAACCCCAATAAAACCCACGGTAGCCTGTCTACCCAATTTGCATCCGTCAGCGATGCTCTGAGAGCCGCTTTCAATGACCTATGAAAACATTCGCATAACCCATTAGCCTGCAGATTGTACGCGGTTGTGCGGTGGATCGTTACCCCCAGGCTGCGGGCCATTGCTGACCAAAGTTCAGAAACAAATTGAGGACCTCTGTCGGACGTAATGTCCGACGGGACTCCAAAGCGCGCTACCCATGCTGTTAAAAACGCGCGCGCCACCTCCTCGGCTGTGGTTGATGCCAGTGGGACCACTTCCGGCCAGCGCGTGGTGCGGTCCACCATTGTCAGAAGGTGTGTGCACCCCTGTGATGGTGAGAGGGGGCCTACGAGGTCCACGTGAACATGATCGAACCTCTTAGCCGGGATGTGAATCGGCTCCAAGGGAGCTCTCGTGTGTCTGTGTACCTTGGCTCGTTGACAAGCCATGCAGGCTGCTGCCCACTCCCTAACTTGTTTGCGCAGGCTCGGCCATACAAATTTCTCTCCTACCATTTTGACCGATGCGCGCACTCCCGGGTGCGCCAGAGAATGAATCGAGTCAAAAACGCGGCGGCGCCACGCGGCCGGTACCACAGGACGCGGTCGCCCAGTGGAGACATTGCAGATTGGGGGGGGGGGGGGGCATACCGTCTTGCAGCACCCTGTTCTCCAGCCTTAACCCTGTTGGTCCAGACTGGAGCGCGCGCACGTCCGCATCGCTAACCTGATCCGCGGCCATGGCTGCATAATCTATCCCTACGCGGACTGGGGCCGCCACGGTGCGCAAGAGACAGTCTGCCACTACATTCAGTTTACCCACCACATGCTGAATATCGGTAGTAAACTCTGAGATGGTAGTCAGCTGTCTTTGCTGCCGGCCCGACCACAGTTCTGAAACCTTGGCCATCGCGAATGTCAGCGGCTTGTGGTCAACGAACGCGGTGAAACGGCGTCCCTCCAGCCAGAACTGGAAGTGGCGAATGGCCAAGTGGATAGCTAACAACTCCCTGTCGAATGCGCTGTATTTTCATTCACTATCGCGCAAAGTCCTGCTGAAAAAGGCGAGCGGCTGCCAAGCCCCGGCTACATGCTGCTCCACGACCGCCCCTATGGCCACATCTGACGCGTCAGTAGTGAGCGCTATGCGGGCCGTTGGGTCTGGATGTGCTAACAACGCAGCGTTTGCCAGGGCTGTTTTGACCTCCGAGAATGCTCGCTCTCGCTCCGGAGACCATTCGATCTTATTTGTGGGTTTTTGTTTTTTGAGTGTGGCATACAATGGTTGCATGAGCTGCGCTGCGCGGGGGAGGAAACGGTTATAAAAATTCACCATTCCCAAAAACTCCTGTAACGCCTTGACCGTTTGTGGCTGGGGAAAATTTGCTACTGCGCGCACTTTGTCAGGCAGCGGAACCACTCCTTCTGGAGAGATGCGATGCCCCAAAAAATCAATCTGCGTCACCCCGAACTGACACTTCGCTGGGTTGATTATTAAACCGTGCTCTCCCAACCTCCGGAAAACTGCCGTGAGGTGGTTTTCGTGTTCGTCTTCGGACGCGCTGGCTACTAAGATGTCATCCAGGTAGATGAATACGAAGGGGAGATTGCACAACACCGCGTCCATCATGCGTTGGAACGTCTGCGCAGCGCCTTTAAGCCCAAATGGCATGCGCAAAAACTCGAATAGACGAAACGGAGTTATTACCGCTGTTTTGGGTATGTCCTCAGCGTGCACTGGGACTTGGTGGTAACTGCGGACCAAGTCTATCTTAGAAAAAACGCGCGCCCCCGCCAAATGAACGGAAAAATCTTGGATATGCGGGATTGGGTAGCGGTCGCGCGCTGTGGCATTGTTCAACCTGCGGAAATCTCCGCAAGGTCGCCACGAGCCGTCAGCTTTCGGGACCATGTGAAGTAGGGAAGCCCATGGGCTGTTCGAACGCCTGATGATGCCCAACCTTTCCAGGTTGGTGAACTCCTCGCGCGCTATGGTCAGTTTAGCTGAATCCAAGCGCCGAGCTTTTGCAAAAACGGGCGGTCCGGTGGTAGTAATAAAATGTTCCACCCCGTGTTTAGCGACAGCTGCTGAAAATGTGGGAACCGTGAGTGCTGGGAACTGAGTGAGCAGTGTGTGGAACTTACCGCTTGCAGCTGTGACGTTGGCTTGTGCTGTTGGCGGGGCCATTCGGGCTGTACAGGGAATAGAATAAAAAGAAAGTGCATTAACCAGGCGCCTGTTAGCAAGATCTACCAACAAACCATGTGAGCAAGTCCACTCAAATGTACGGCCATGTAGGGACAGAAGCAGAGTCCTCTCACCAAAGGTCTTAATCTCCGAGCCGTTCGCTGCTGACACCCCGGGACCTCTGGAAACCGCCAGCCGGTCAGCGGAGGAAGGTGTGATGAAACTCAACTGGGAGCCTGTGTCCACGAGGAAATGCCTCCCCGAGCGCGCATCCTTCAAGTAGAGCAGCTTGTTCTCCTCCCTGAGGGCCGCAGCTGCTACCGACCCCCAGTCTTGGCATTTCCCGAGCGCTTGAACTGGCACGGTGGTATACATTTGCGTGCCTTCTCTGCAAAGCGGTGATGGTAGAAACAGAGGGTGTTTCCTCTGCGATCCTTGGCCCCTGCCGCCGCCGTCGTCGGTGGTTCTGCTACCGCCGTCTCTGGCCCCCCGCCATCTCCGGCCGTCGTGCCGAACTCCGTCGCTGCCGCGGTGGCCACGCGCTGTTTGCTGGCGTTGAGAATCCGGTGCGCCTCCTGGGCCAGCGCGCGGAAGTCCCACTGGGCCAACAACGGCGAACTGGCCAGGGTCGCTCTCGTGGCCGACGGTAGGGTCCTGAGGAAAATGTGGGTGAAGATGAAGTCGTCGTCGTCTGAGCCCCTCAACCTCAGCATGTTCTCCATCAGGTCAATGGGCGTGCCATCTCCCAAGTCGTTCAGAGCCAGGAGCCTCTCCGCTCTCTCCTCGACTGAGAGAGTGAAGCGCTGGATAAGTGCAGCCTTCAACCCGCCGTATTTGTCGTTGGCCGGTGGCCGCTCCAATAGGCTCTCCACATGCCGAGCAGTGCGGTTGTCGAGCTTTGCAATCACATGGTAGAACTTCATGTCATCTACCGTTATCCCCCGGAGGGCGAACTGTGCTTCGACCAAGTGGAACCAGGAGCGCGGGTTGTCCTGCCAAAAGTCCGGTAGCTGGACCGTAGCGGCATACGCTTGGCTGGGAGCTCCTGACTCGGCTGGCCCGGGGGAATTTCTTTCATCCATGATACGTCTTAGGGTCACCAGTGTGGAAATGTGAAAATGACGATGCAGAGTTTATCTCACAAGTCAGGTTTATTCACATCTTCCAACATCAGCAAAGCAGAAAGAGGAAAAACACAGACATTCGTCCTTTATATATCCAGGACCTTCAAAGCTCGTAGTCACATTGCATTTAATCACAAGTAACAATGCATCTTTCCTTAAATCCTATAACATCCTCCTCATAGTCTCTGGCAGACCAGGAAATCCCCCAAGGCCGTCTCTTGAATACCAAAGAATAAATTTTCACATCCTCCTGTTATCTCACAGGAGGCCCAGTTCTTTGTTCTACTCTGAGATGTGAAGCTTAAAGTGATACATATGTGTCCCACAATACAATGATTGAAATATTTGTAAAAATTCATCATATGCTTTATTTATATCTTTTTCATCACAAACTATCTTCCAGTCTTGTATTAATAATTCATTTGCCAGTAAATACATAGATTCTTCAGTTCTTATTCATTTATATTTAATATTTTTGGTATACTTTTTCTTCCTATAATCACATTGATAGACAACAAAAATCGGCAGGTGGTCACTGATATCATTCAATAAAAGCCCACTCACGATATTATTTTCCATAATGTTTGTGAATATGTTATCTATTAGTGTGGCACTGTGTGACATAATTCTGCCAGGTCTGGTAATTGTTGGATGTAAGCCCATACTGTACATTGCGATGATAAATTCTTCTGTCATACTATGTTGTTTTGAATTCATAAGATCTATACTGAAATCCTCACAGATGAACATAACTTTATGAGTTAGTTTTGCATACATTTTTTCCATCCAGTCCTTAAATAAGTCAATACAGTGATCCCTCGCTACTTCGCGCTTCACCTTTCGCGCCCTCAGTGCATCGCGGATTTTTCAAAAATATTCATCAAAAATTCAAAATTGAGAAATAATGGGCTGGCGCTAGCAGAAGGCAGGGAGACTACATTAGAACATCAGGTATCAACACGGAGAGCCCGCACAACTCAAAAATCCACCTCTCTGTTCGCTGTTCTCGTGTTGGCTCGGCTCGGAAATCTCGCAAGCTGATTGGCCGAGACGTTTCACCCACCTTCTCTCCCTGCCGAACGCCCATGCAGCGAAGGAAGACCGCATTCATTGCTCTTTATCGCTCGTGTTGCTTAGTCTCGCCGCGTGGAACTTTTTGCTGTTCTCTTGTGCCATTTTGTGCGAAATAGTCTTCCCGTCGAGCCACTATGCCGCCTCCTGCAGCTTCTCCAGCTCTATCGAAAGCTGCCCTCGACGATGCTGCGCCTCTAGCACCTCACGATGAGGCGTCACCTGAGGAGCAGTAAAGCTCTCATTAACCTGTGCAGTAAATCATCTTCATCTTCAGTTACGTATCTTGTTATAAGAATAAAAGAGTTCTAAAAACATATTTATGTACACTTTATTTACATCTACGTATGTATGTACACTTACACACACACACACGTGTCATATGAGAGAGAGTGAGAGAATGAACGTACGTATTATTTATGGGTGACGTCATTAGGGGTGACGCTACTTCGCGGTTTTTCACTTTTCGCGGTCGGTTCTGGAACCCATTAACCGCGATAAGTGAGGGATCACTGTATTTGATCCAGGTGTTCTATATACACAGCTCACTACTACACTATATTCTTCATATTGTCCAAACAGATTTCTACTGAAATACATTCAAATAAATCATCCACAGTCACTGACAAATTTTCAACAACCTTGTATTGCAAGCACTTGTCAACATAAATTGCAATTCCTCCTCCTTTTTTTTTACTTTTCTATTTATATGATTTAATTCATAGCCATCCATGGTAAAGTCCACTCCTTTCTCTTCACTGAGTCACATCTCTGATATTGCCACTATATTGATTGGCTCTTTAAACTGATGTAAATAATCTTTAATGTTATTAAAGTTGGCATTGACACTTCTGCTGTTGAAGTGGATCATTGATATATTAAAATCAGATATGACCATTGTATTAAACTGTTCATCTGTGTAGTAACTACAGTTATTATTGATGGAGGTATGTCACGAGCTGGGGCTGGGATTTCTGCCAGACCCAGTCTTGTGGCTTTTTCAGTGTATTTATTTGTCTCTTGTATTATTGACCTCTTCTTAGTGTTATTCTGCCTTTTATTTTCTCCAGTTGTGTTCCAGTTATTTTTGGCCACGTCTTGTTTTGTATGGTTTTTGGGTTCATGTTTATTTGTGATTCGGCATTTGACCTAGCATGGAGGAGGAGTGGGCGGCGGTGTTCATCCGGGATTTTGTGGATGAAGAACTGGAAGCCCGAGGACCCAAGAGGACTTGGGAATGTTTGGATGGATCGGTGGGTATTCTGGAGGAGCATCCCGGACTCTGGAGTTACCCACAGTACGCGGATCTGCTGTCCACGGTCTGCGCGTTCCAGCAGTCATTTCCTGGTTTGGTGTTCCCCACAAAGTCGAGGCAGAGATGCTTTCCTAAGCTGAAACCCATCTCTCATTATGCTTTGCCCGACTCTCCTCCAGCCCCAGCATGCTCATCACCAGCTTCTCGACGGTGTCGTCACCATGCTCCGGACCATCGGAGAGACAACTCCACCTCTCAGACAGCAACCTATTTTACATTGAATCCGACAAATCCCGCAGCAGACTTTTCTTGTTCTCCATTGCGGACTGTCACGCCAGTCTCCTCCTCCTCCTTCTCTGCTGTGGTTTCTCCTGCCTCTTCGATGTGTCCTCCTGCTGCTGAGGGTCCGGCTGCATCCTTCCCGGGTCCATCTACTCCCGCATCTACGGTGGCAGCTCCTCTACAATCCAGTGAGGAGCCTACATCCACCGTAGCCACGGAGAGGGGTGACGATGCAGCAGGCAACATCCCATGCCAGGAAATCAGGCAAGCGCAATTTCATTCCATTTCAATTTTTAATTATTTGTCTTGCCTGATCCCTGGTAAAGAGACTCAGGTCATACAGTCCCCTGAGTTCTCTTTACCTGCTGCGAATAATGAATTTTCACCTTCCCTCTCCGTGTCACCTTCTCTCGCTTCTGAGTGTCCATCAGCCCTGGAACTCAACCGCCGGATGATGGAGGAGCCCACGATGCTGGAGGACATCATCCCAGCCCCGCTGTTGCTCTATGGACTGAGGGAAGGCGCTGAACCTGAGCCCACCGCGCAGAGTCCAGCGCTAACGGTGAGCCGGACCCCAGCGGCCACGCTGGATGAACCTCCTGCGTGGATCACTACGCCTGGGGCTGAAGGGACTGTTATGAACATCATGCCTGCTGCGGAGGCCGCTGCAGCAGAGTGGGAGCCCGAGATGGACCTCCTGAGGGTCGAGCCCAAAGAACCATCATCACGTGGATCGTTGGAGTCCTGGACGGTGGTGGAGCTTGAGCTCAGGTAAGTGCTCTCTTTTGTCTTCCTTTTATCTCTTTTGGAGCAATCTTGCCTGGCTTTTGGTGAGGAGGGCTGGGCGCAGCCACCCGCTGCACCTGAGCTCGCCTCGCCAGGCTCCGCCACTGCCGGCGAGCCTGACCTCCCTTTTCTTTGTTCTGTGTCTGAACTCTCTCCCAGGGTTTCCGGAGAGAATCCAACACTGCCAGATGTCTCCGAAGATCCAGGTTCACCACTGGAGGTCATCCAGGGTCCAGCTTCACTCGTCAAGGCCATCACGGGTGTCCCGTCCCAGCCTGGGACATCCATGGGTGCAGCTTCGGCCCAGGCCGGGTCCTCCATGGGTGCAGCTCCACCTCTGCCCGAGGCCGTCATGTGGGTTCCTCCTCGGTCTGAGTCTCCGTGGGTGCTACGTCCTGGCTGGGGACCCTCGTGGGTGCTGTGCCCCAGTACTAGCCCGACATGGGTGTTGCGCTCCAGCATGGGCCCACCATGGGTGCTATCCCTCAGCCCGGGGTCCACCAAAGCTGCAGCTTTGGCCAAATCCGGGTCCACCGAGGGCGCAGTGTTGGCCTAGCTCAGTTCCACTGTGGGTGCAGCAGTGCTCCAGCCCGGAGCCACCGAGGGGGCAACAGTGCTCCAGCCCAGAGCCATCGAGGGTGCTGCAAAGCTCCAGCCCGGAGCCACCGTGGGTGCAACAATGTCCCAGACCGGGACCCCTGTGGGTGCAACTATTCCCCAGTTCGAGACAAACAAGGGCCTCATGGTCCTCCCTCCTTTGCAGCCAGATGCAGTCGGGGTCCCCCTTCCTGCTTGACTTGAGGACATCGTGGTCCCTCTTCCTTCTCTGCCAGATGCCGTCGGGGTCCTCCTTCCTTCTCTGCCTGACGCCGTCGGGGCTCCCCTCTTGCTCTGCCTGATGACATCGGGGCTCCCCCTCCTCGGCTCTCCTCCCCAGTATTGGGTCTCCCAGTGGGGGAGCCGCCTCCTGGGCCGCCTTTTCTGTTTAGGTGGCTGAAGCACTCGGGCCGGTCACCTGAAAGACTGAGCCGCCAAGTCAGGTGGTCCATTTTTTCCGGCAGGCCACCTGACTCATACCACCTGGCCGTCCAGCTGGCCTGGGACTTTGGCAGGCCACCTGACTTGGTGCACCTTGTTGTCCACTGGGCCTGGGACTTTGGGTGGCCCCCTGAACTCTAAAGCTCCTTGGGCCGGGGGGGGGGTATGTCTGTGTTTTTCTGGTGTGGGTCCTGAGTGGGCTTTTTTCCAGCCCTCCCAGCCTGTTCCCCCTACCACCCACCCTGGGTGGGTTACTGTGCGTTCTGCCGGGGGAGGGGGGCAGGTTTTTTTCTTTTTTCTGTTGGTGCTACGTAGGGGTGTCTGTCTGGATTCCACCCCTGGGGTGGGGGTGGGGGCTCTGTCACGAGCTGGGGCTGGGATTTCTGCCAGACCCAGTCTCGTGGCTTTTTCAGTGTATTTATTTCTCTTGTATTATTGTCCTCCTCTTAGTGTTATTCTGCCTTTTATTTTCTCCAGTTGTGTTCCAGTTATTTTTGGCCATGTCTTGTTTTGTATGGTTTTTGGTTTGATGTTTATTTGTAATTCGTTTTCAGTCTGCAATGATTATGTTTGTTCCTTACATGCATATTATGGTGCTTTTTTCTGGGTTGACAGCTGCCAGGAGAGTTCCGGGTTTGTGCTCTGCAGGAGGCGTCACCTGTCAAGTTGTCAATCCAGCTGCTCCTCCCTCACTTTCCAGCTGATTCCAATTACTACTGTGTTTTCCTTGCCTGCTCATGCGAGCCCACACCGTAGCCCACTTATGTAATCATTTGCACTTGTATTTAATCTCTGCCATCTCACTGTGTCTTTGTGGCATTATTGTTGAGTCTACTGGACATCTCTAGTCTCCTCCCAGCCTCCGAACACTCCCCGCTCCGAGGCTTTCTCTCGTAAGTTATTCCTTGTGATATTTTTGTCTCGTCTGAACCCTTTTGACTGTTATGTTCTTTTATTTAATAAATGTGCAAACGCATCCAGCGCCTGTGTCTATTTCCCTGCCCCACTGGGGCCCAGTACATGACAGAGGTAAATAAATTATTGTCAGGGTCTATGTTATATGCCACGTCCTGTGGGTTGTGATCCATATATTCAAAAACTTTCAGTTCCTGTTGTTCCTGTTTGTTGATCTTTTGTTTCATGTAGTTATATGTCCTATTGCAGATGAGTGTGATCCTTCAGTGTCCTACAGTTGTCTCTTATTGCTGTTGACTCCAATTCATAATGTTCATTGATATTTGTCCAGTTCCATAATATTTTGGATGTTAATGACTTTGGCTTCTTCAGATGATCCATTTAATTTGATGTATGTTTTACAGTTTAATGTCCCGGTGTTTTGAATCGTTTTTCCTTTCTCAGGTATCTGGCTCTCCAGCTCTCCAGCCACTAGCTATGGCTACTAGCTCTCTTTCCTCTCCTCCTCTGGTGTGCTCTCTCTGTCAGATGTTTAGCTACACCTCTGCCTCTTTTAGTGATAACGGTAAATGTAATAAATGTTGTCTTTTTGAGGCGCTCGAGGCGAGGTTGTCTGATTTGGAATCCCGGCTCCGCTGCATTGAAACACCGTCTGCGCCAGTTAATCTCGACGGACGCCCATTAGCTGCAGCGGAGCTAGCTAGCTTAGGTCCCACTGTCAGCGGTTCCCCGGCTCTCCTCAGCAGCGAGGAGACTGGGTGGGTGACGGTGAGAAGGAAGCCTAGTCGCAAAGCCCCGGTTCACCACCAACCTGTTCACGTTTCTAATCGTTTTTCCCCGCTCAGCGACACACCCGCTGAGGAAAAAACTCTGATCATTGGCGACTCTGTAGTCAGAAACGTGAACCTAGAGACTCCAGCGGCCATAGTCCAATGTATTCCTGAGGCCAGAGCAGGCGACATCGAGTCAAATTTGAAAATGCTGGCTAAAAGTAACTGTAAATACTCCACAATTGTTATTCACGCCGGCATTAATGACATCCGTCTCCGGCAGTCGGAAGTCACGAAATTTAATATAGAATCGGTGTGTGAGTTTGCAAAAACAATGTCTGCCACTGTAGTATTCTCTGGGCCCCTCCCCAATCTGACCAGTGATGACATGTTTAGTCGCTCGTCATCCTTGAACCGCTGGCTGTCTGTGTGGTGTCCTAAAAATGACGTGGGCTACATTGACAATTGGAGCTCTTTTTGGGGAAAACCTGGTCTTATGAGACGAGACAGCATTCATCCCACTTTGGATGGTGCTTCTCATTTATCTAACAATCTGGCATCTTTTTTATCCAAATTTCCAAAACCATGACTACTCAGAGTTGGGACCAGGAAGCAGAGTCGCAGTCTTACACGCCTCTCTGCAGCTCCTCTTCATCCGCCACCCCTCAGCTTAGCCCCTGTCTTCCCCATCAGAGAATCGTTGTCTGCTCCCTCCAAAGTGAATAAAAATATAATGTATAAGCATCCCAAAGTGATAAAGCAAAATACTGGTAAAACTCAAATTAAACATAAAGCCTCTAAATTGAATGATTTGGCCTCTGTTCCTCCTCATAATTTAAAAATTAAATGTGGTTTATTAAATATTAGGTCTCTAACTCCCAAGTCTCTGTTAGTCCATGATCTGTTAATTGATCATCAGATTGATTTAATTTCCCTTACAGAGACTTGGTTAGGGCAAGAGGATTATGTTGGTTTAAATGAATCAACTCCCTCTGGTTATTTAAACTGTCAAAATCCCAGAAGTTCTGGTCGTGGAGGAGGAGTAGCAACAATTTACCATTCCAAATTACTAGTTAATGTAAAGCAAAAAACATGTTATAATTCCTTTGAGGGCCTGGTCCTCAGTGTTGGGCACTTTAGCAATTTTAGGTTAAACCCAATTTTATTTACCATAGTTTATCGTCCCCCATCAACCTATTCAGAATTTTTATCCGAATTTGCTGATTTCTTAGCTGATTTAGTGCTGAAATCTGATAGAATAATTATAGTAGGGGACTTTAATATACATGTGGATGTAGATAGTGACTGCCGTAATGTGGCTTTTAATTCAATATTAGACTCGATTGGGTTTTCTCAGAAAGTAGGAAATTCTACTCATTACCTCCACCATACATTGGACCTTGTTCTGACATATGGCATAGAAATAAAAAATCTTGTAGTGTCTCCTCATAACCCTGTACTGTCAGACCATTGTCTGTTAACCTTTGATTTTACTATTTCTGACTATTTGGCTCCTAAAGAAAAATATTATCACAGTAGATGCCTCTCAGATGATGCTGTTTCCAAATTTATGCAGATTGTTTCCTCTATGCCATGTGTCAACACAACGGAAATAAGCTATAGACAGCTTGCTCCTTCTGTAATTGATAACATGGTGGATAGTGTTTCAGCTTCTCTGCATCAGGCTCTAGACTTGGTGGCCCCCTTAAAAAAGAAAAAGTCTAATCAGAGATTTTTAACTCCTTGGTTCAACACAGAAACTCGTAGCTTAAAACAGAAGACTCGTCAATTAGAAAGAAAATGGCGCTCTACTAATTTAGATGAAATCTATTTAGCTTGGAGAAATCATCTTTTAATTTATAAAAAATCTCTTAGAAAAGCTAGAACGAGTTATTACTCTGCATTAATAGAAGAGAACAAGAATAATCCCAGGTTTCTTTTCAGTACTGTAGCCAGGTTGACAAAGAGTCAGGACTCTGTCAATCCTAGCATCCCCTTAGAGCTTACTAGTCAGGACTTTATGAACTTTTTCAATAATAAAATTTCATCCATCAGAGATAAAATCAATCAGATTCTTCCCACAGTTAACTTAAATACTGTAACTATTACAACTCCTTCTATTGATGTCTGTCTTGATGAGTTTACTCCAATCGACCTTTGTGAGTTAGACAAAATAGTTTCCTCATCCAAACCTTCAACTTGTCTTTTAGACCCTATTCCTACCAGGTTATTTAAAGAAGTCTTCCCACTTATTGGTAGCTTTATTCTTCATATAATCAATTCTTCATTAACTTTAGGCCATGTACCGCAGGCTTTTAAAACAGCTGTAATTAAACCCTTACTCAAAAAGCCAACGCTAGATCCAGGAGCTTTAGCTAACTATAGACCAATCTCTAATCTCCCTTTCATTTCAAAAATCTTAGAAAGAGTTGTTGCTATGCAATTATTTGACCACCTGCAGGGAAATGGTTTACTTGAAGAGTTTCAATCTGGGTTTAGAATCCATCATAGTACTGAAACAGCCTTAGCGAAGGTCACTAACGACCTCCTCATTGCATCTGATAATGGACTAGTTTCTGTACTTGTCCTTTTAGATCTTAGTGCAGCTTTTGATACTATTGATCATAATATTCTACTTGATAGATTAGAACACTGTGTTGGACTTAATGGAACTTCGTTGCAGTGGTTTAGATCTTATTTATCTGATAGGTTCCAGTTTGTTCATGTAAATGATGAGTTTTCTCTCAGCTCAAAGCTTAGTCATGGAGTTCCACAGGGATCTGTGCTAGGCCCTACTCTTTTTAGTTTATATATGCTTCCGTTAGGCAACATTATTAGAAAGCACTGTATACATTTTCATTGTTATGCAGATGACACACAATTATACCTGTCAATGAAGCCAGATGATACTAATCAATTAGCCAAGTTAGAAGCCTGTCTTAAGGAAATCAAAGCTTGGATGACTTGTAATTTCCTGCTATTAAATTCAGATAAGACTGAAGTCATTCTTGTTGGTCCAAAAAACCTTAGAAATTCCTTTCCAAATCAAACTTTCAGTTTGGATGCGGTTACTCTTTCTCTTAATAGCTCTGTGAGGAACCTTGGAGTTATTTTTGATCAAGATTTGTCCTTCAATTCACATATTAAATTTGTTTCTAAGACTGCCTTCTATCATTTGCGTAATATTGCCAAGATTAGGAGCATCTTGTCTCAGAGTGATGCTGAGAAGCTGATCCACGCTTTTGTTAGCTCGAGATTAGATTATTGTAATTCTTTATTATCAGGCTGTCCTAAAACATCTTTAAAAAGTCTTCAGCTGATCCAAAATGCTGCAGCAAGAGTTTTAACAGGTACTAGAAAGAGAGATCATATCTCTCCGGTTCTGGCCTCCCTTCATTGGCTTCCCATAGAGTTTAGAATTAAGTTTAAAATCCTTCTTCTTACTTACAAAGCTTTAAACAATCAGGCTCCTTTTTATTTAAAAGATCTGATACTACCGTATCATCCTAACAGAGCACTACGCTCCCAAAATGCAGGATTACTTGTAATACCTAGAATCTCCAAAAGTACAATGGGAGGCAGAGCCTTCATTTATCAAGCTCCTCTCCTGTGGAATCAGCTGCCAATCTGGATTCGGGAGTCAGACTCGATCTCTGTTTTTAAGAATAGGGCTAAAACCTACCTTTTTGATATAGCCTACAATTAGGGATGGATCATGTGTTTCTGAACCCTCCCTTAGTTATGCTGCTAATAGGTTTAGTCAGCCAGGGGACCTCCAGTAATGCACTGGGCCTCACTCCTTTCCTCACTCTCTATGAAATATTTTTTTTTTGCTGGTCATTAACATTTGTTTGTTCTCTCCCATAGATTGAGTCCCCATCGTGCTGTTTGCTCTCTACATGTCTGTTCTTTTCTTCTTCTCTATCCCCTCACCCCCCAGCCAGTCGCAGCAGATGACTGCCCCTCCCTGAGCCTGGTTCTGCTGGAGGTTTCTTCCTGTTAAAAGGGAGTTTTCCTCTCCACCGTCGCCAAGTGCTTGCTCACAGGGGATCGCCTGATTGCTGGGGTCTTTCTGCAACTGTGGGGGTCCCCCCTTCAGTTGATAGTGCTATGAGATGACTGTTGTTGTGAAATGGCGCTATATAAATAAAGTTGAATTGAATTGAATTGAATTGAATCTTGCTTTTCTGGCTATTTCTGTGTTTTCTTTTGTAAGGTGATCGTTTAGGTAGATGTCCGTTTCTTTCAGTTTCCTACCTTGTTTTAGCAGTACAGTCTTGTGTTTTCTGTTGACAAACTTCATGATGACAGCTGGCTTGTCGCTGTTGTTTTTCCTGGGCAGAGGGTAGCAGGCCTCAATGGTGTTACAGTCCAGCTGTATTCCTTTGGACTGCAGGAAGGCCACCACCTGTTGCTCAGTGGATTCGGCTTCCAGCTCACCAAGTCCCCCTCCGCTGTCGAGGATGTCCAGTCTGTAATCCAAACTCATTTATCAGAAGCCAGAACAGTAGTCAAAAACCGAGCACCAAAACACAGAGATCTTCCGATTGACAGCAGGTTGACAGCAGGTTGACAGTGTCACCATGGGTTGAGATGCCGTCTCGGCACTCAGCCCATGTTTTCCCTCATCCCTGCTTCCCATTGAGCAGCGTCTCAGCTGGCCCCCAGCTGGCAGCATTATGGACGGCTGGGGCCAATTAGTCTTCATCAGCTGGGGCGCTGCCAATGAGGATAAATAGGAGCAGCCTCGATGACTCGGGGCTGCGACATAAACACATTGCTAAGCTGAAGCCCCTTCGTCTGGTGTCAGCTTATACTCCTCTTGCAGCATTCCTGTGTTTGTATCCCGCTGTGAGTATGTACGTCTTGCTACCCCCACGTCCGGTACGAGCTGCTTACCTCTGCGCTGTGCAACCTGTGAGTGTACCTCTGCATGAGTATCTGTGCTCTCCTCATCCCTTCCCCTTTACCCTGAATAAAATATCACGACTCACTGGCTTGTCCCTGGCTCTGATTGCCCGGCTCCCTAGAGCCGGATATGACAGTATGTCGCAGCCAGAAGAGCTACCGGCGGCCGTGAGTCGCCGTGGAAATGTACCTTTCTGTCCGGGTGTCAGCGCTGCTAGCATGCCGTTTCCCAGGAGTCACTTCCGGCGCCAGGGCGACGAGCTGAGGTCCGTCTCGGAGGCTGTCGACGGGACGTTCTTCACCCTGCACGACGCCTCCAACGCGAGACGCTGGCATCCGGGCCGTGCTGAGGAACTCCTGGACTGTCACCCTCACTCTCTGTACCATCTGGAGGACAGTGCCAGGATAGACGCTGCAGGTACACAGCGAGAGAAGCTCCACGGGGTGGATGGAAATCCCGGCAGGGAGTCGAAGTGGGCGACGTCTTTCCCCGCTTCGGAGTCCCGTTCCTGCTGTTATTCCAGTCCGGGAGTTCACGCCAACCAGAGGACTTCCCCCGACCTGCGCCACGTCACTCGGGATTCCCTTCAAGGAGCCGCAGCTGACAGCAGTTATGTCCGGGGTCGAGTGGCTGTCGCGAGCTCTACTGTGTTTCCTGTCACCATCTTCAGGCATGTGGCGGCGGCAGTGAGATTGATGGTGAGGACTTCAGGGCTACGAAGCTTTCCCGTGCTCGACGCCCTCCTCGTCTCGATCTCCGATCTGGAGCGGCGAATCCTGGGTTTCCCCCTCGCTTCGTCCCCTGGGAGTAGTCGTCATCACATCGCCGAGTCACCTCTGCACGAACCTCGTCCGGATCCAGTTCTGGGTCATCGTCAGGACCGTTCCTCCCACGCAGCTGTCATCCCTTCGCCTCGTCAGTGTGGAGATTCTACAGCCTCGTCCCCTGAGCCTCGTTCCCCCGCTGTCATTCCTGGACATTCGGGCTGGCTCACCCCGGCTGTTTCCCCCTCCTCCTCGACGCGCTTCCTGACCGCTGTGTGTGCCTGGAATCCCGGCCTGGTGAGCTCTCTGCTGGAGACAACGCGAGCGACCCTCAGACGAATTCCCGGGGGGTCCTCCGTTATCGCCGGGCGGGGAGAGGAAGAAGCAGATTCCACTACAGCAGGCGATACTCAACCTCCAGGGGGCAGGCAAGTCATTGTTTTTTCACACCTGCTTAATGATTTGCTCTGTCACATCCCTGGAGGAGAAGTTCAGGGTTCGCAGCTCCCTGAACTCTCCCCACCTGCTGTAACCTGTATGCCTAATCCCGCATCCTCTGTGTCTCTCTCCGCCGAGCGGTCCCCGGCTCCGGGTCAACGTGGTGGGATATGGAGAGGGCCTGTGGTTCCGCAGCTACATTGCGGACGGAGGAGGGGGACTGACTGCTGCGTGGAGTCTACGCCGACGACTGAGCGTCCCCGGGTCTCCACGGAGGAGCGGTTCGGTCCGGCGGGACGAGATTCTTCTGGCTTCACGCCGAGTGGATCGTCGGCGGGGTTACCTGAGCTGGAGGAATCTCAAGCTGCGCTGACCATCGTGCTGGCTGCGGGGCCCGACGCGGCTAGATGGGAGCCTGACAACGACCTCCTGACGACGGATCCTGGATCTTCGCAGTCCTGGACGGCGTCAGAACCCGAGATCAGGCGAGTGCTCTCCTTTCTTTTCTCTCTTTTTATCCCCGAGCACTTCAGCCTATCTCTAGGGGAGACGAGCCGGGTGCAGCCGTCCGCTGCGTCTGAGCTCGTCTCGCCGGGTTCTGGCGCTGCCGGTGATCCTGATCCCGGTTCTGTTTTCTCTTCTGAGCCTTCTTCCAGGGTCACCGGCAAGGAGTTGCTGTTCCTCGTGGTGCTGGAGGGTCCGGGTTCAACGTTGGAGGTCGGTTCTGGTGCAGTATTCAACGTGGGTTCGCCCGAGACCCAGTCGGGGTCCAACGTGGGTTCGCCTGAGGCCCGATCGGGGTCCGACGTGGGTGCTGCCCCAGTATTGTCCAGGTCCGGTGAGGAGGTGGCCGTTTTCCTGCGGCCTGACGCCCGCCGCCCTCGTCATCGGCTCTCCCCTGAGCCTCTTCCACCGGGATCCGCTCTGATCCTTCGCCCGTCTCAACGGTCCTGGTGGTTAAGTGATGCGGGTCGACGACCCGACCCACAGAACTTTCGGTTCGGTGATCTGGTTCCCCCCACTGGTCTGTTTCCCTCTGGGCAGCCTGGTTCGGCTGCCGGTGGACTGGATTCCTGGGATCTGGGTCCAGAGTTCGCCGTCCGAACACTTCTCTTTCCCTGATTCGCCAGCTGGACAATGGGCGGGGAGATCTCCGGAGCCATCTCGGCCATTTTTGGACTCTGCCTGCCATTCACCTCGGGTGTCACTTTTTCTTTTGTTATTAAGGTCACTCGGGTGTAATGTGTTGTCCTGTTGGTGGATTCGTTTTTATAGTGCTGTTTTCCATCGCTCATGCTCAGCATTTTACTTTTTGTGCCATGTTTTTGGCCTCGTTTTTTGTATTGTAGAGTTATGTTTTGTTTTCCGTAACACCATGCTCTGCAGTTATCCATTTATTCCAGTCACTTTCATTTCTTTAGGTGACTGGGTATTTATATATTCGTGTGTGGGGGTTTTTCTTTGCCTGCACTCAGTATTTCTTTTTTGTCCTGTTGGTTCATTATAGAGTCATGTGCCTTGTTTTCCGTAACACCGTGCTCTATAATTGTCATTTGTTCCAGTCACCCTCACTTTTCTTGGTGACTGTGTGTGTATGTACTTAAATTAGCGCTGTGTATAGATTCCCCTTTATTTAACCGTACTCAGCATTTTTTGCCCTGTACCTTTTTGGTGGTTCTTTTTTTCCTTGCTCTGGGTCACGCATGGTTGGTACTCTCTGGGTAGTATGTAACCGGCGTGCTGACCCGGTTCTTCTCCCCATCTGTACCTGGGTTAATTATTCTGTTTTGTCAGTATTGTATTTGGGTTTTTCTTTCCCGCTACCCTACATTGCCCCATTGGTGTTGTCCTTCCCTTGGCTTCTTCCCCTCCGGTCCGCCTCCCTTCCTCCCACCCTAGGTGGGGGGGGGGGGGGGGGGGCTGGGATGTTCCTGGTCGTTCAGGAGCCCGACCTTGAGGGAGGGGCTCTGTCACCATGGGTTGAGATGCCGTCTCGGCACTCAGCCCATGTTTTCCCTCATCCCTGCTTCCCATTGAGCAGCGTCTCAGCTGGCCCCCAGCTGGCAGCATTATGGACGGCTGGGGCCAATTAGTCTTCATCAGCTGGGGCGCTGTCAATGAGGATAAATAGGAGCAGCCTCGATGACTCGGGGCTGCGACATAAACACATTGCTAAGCTGAAGCCCCTTCGTCTGGTGTCAGCTTATACTCCTCTTGCAGCATTCCTGTGTTTGTATCCCGCTGTGAGTATGTACGTCTTGCTACCCCCACGTCCGGTACGAGCTGCTTACCTCTGCGCTGTGCAACCTGTGAGTGTACCTCTGCATGAGTATCTGTGCTCTCCTCATCCCTTCCCCTTTACCCTGAATAAAATATCACGACTCACTGGCTTGTCCCTGGCTCTGATTGCCCGGCTCCCTAGAGCCGGATATGACAGACAGGAACAGGAAGTGGGGAAAAAGTGACAGGAAGTGAGAAAAAAGTAACATAGTATTTCAGAAAAGCAACATCATCCCAACAGTAAAATATGGTGGTGGTAGTGTGATGATCTGGGGCTGTTTTGCTACTTAAGGACCTGGAAGACTTGCTGTGGTAAATGGAACCATGAATTCTGCTGTCTACCAAAAAATCCTGAAGGAGAATGTCTGGCCATCTGTTCGTGACCTCACACTGAAGCACACTTGGTTTCTGCAGCAAGACAATGATCCAAAACACACCAGCAAGTCCACCTCTGAATGGCTTAAGAAAAACAAAATGAAGACTTTGGAGTGGCCTAATCAAAGTCCTGACCTGAATCGGATTGAGATGCTGTGGCATGACCTTAAAAAGGCGGTTTGTGCTCGAAACCCCTCCAATGTGGCTGAATTACAGCAATTCTGCAAAGATGAGTTGGCCAAAATTCCTCCACAGCTCTGTAAAAGACTCATTGCCAGTTATCGCAAACGCTTGATTGCAGTTGTTTGTCAGGAACCGAGCTGGCTTGGTTTTCCCAGGCTCGGTCCTGGCATCTCTGTGGGTATATGCCACGTTGTGTGTATGTTAGCATGTATTTCTGTGTACTCTGCTGTACCCATAGCCACTGCTGTCTGGCAGATGGCGGTGAGGCAGCCCCTTGGGCTCACACTGGAGTGAGCGCTGTCTAACTGTCTGCCGGTTGGACCACGCCCCCCTCTATTACTGCCAGCTGTTCCCACTCCCGTGCGCCATCTTCCCGCTCCTCACACAGGTGTGACCAGTTTGTAGATCCAGCAATGCATGTATTTAAGGAGCCTTTTTCCAGTCATGCATTGCTGGGTCATTGTACTTCATTAACGATCAGCGCTCATCGTATGAAGTCTCGTCGAAAGGACTGTGTCTCTCAGTGCTGCTGGACTTATTCAGACAGGCTCCAGTCATGTGAGTATAATCTGTGTGTGTGATTTCCCCGGTATTCTTACCTCTGACTGTTGAGCGTCCTGGAGGACTCCTGAGCCATAGTGATTTGCAGACACTGTAACTGTGTGTCAGTGTGTTGAAAGTAATAAATGTGTGTGTGGTGTAACTCAGCATATGAATCCTTGTCCTTTTTCTCCCTCCTCCGTGCGCTGTGGAAAAGCGCACAAGGAGTTCATGACAGATTGGTCACACCTGGGCAAGGAGCGGGAAGATGGCGCACGGGAGTGGGAACAGCTGGCAGTAATAGAGAGGGGGCGTGGTCCGACCGGCAGACAGTTAGACAGCGCTAACTCCAGCGTGAGCCCAAGGGGCTGCCTCACCGCTGCCGGCCAGACAGCAGTGGCTATGGGTACGGCAGATTACACAGAAATACAAACTAACATACATACAACGTGGCACGTAACCACAGAGAGGCCAGGACTGAGCTGGGGGAAACCAAGCCGGCTCAGTTCCTGACAGTTGTTGCTGCTAAGGGTGGCCCAACCAGTTATTAGGTTTAGGGAGCAATCACTTTGTCACACAGGGCCATGTAGGTTTGGAATTTTTTTTTTACCCTTAATAATAAACACCTTCATTTAAAAACTGCATTTTGTGTTCACTTGTGTTATCTTTGTGGTGTAGCACCAGATTATTTAGCATCTCAGACAAGATACAGTGGATAAGCATGGGAGAACAATGCTCAGGAGGTTCCTGGCGAGATAGCAGGAAGGAGTCAAGGACGTAGGGGGTTGAATGCAGTGTAATGCAAATGTCATGTTGTGTGTGGGAAAATGCCATGAAACTTGGGAGGAGAGATTTGGGTAAAAGAAGAGTGCCTGCTTAAA
This sequence comes from Pholidichthys leucotaenia, assembly GCA_020510985.1. NCBI lineage: Eukaryota > Metazoa > Chordata > Actinopteri > Cichliformes > Pholidichthyidae > Pholidichthys > Pholidichthys leucotaenia. The sequence continues at coordinate 237,980,163 of CM035838.1, read as the reverse complement.
TGTGTCAGTCTGTTCTGTGCTTGAGAGATGTGACGTGTGTAATAAACTGTCTGCCATGAATCTGCCTCTTATTTCACACACTCCACACTGGTGACCCAAGACGTATTATGGAACACGAGGCAAGAACCCCGGAGCCGGCCCGGTCAGGAAGCTCCAGCGAGGCGGCAGCCATCCCACAGACAGCCCGGACTGGAACCCCCAGCCACGCGTGCGCGGTTTCAGTCAAGCTACCGGATTTCTGGCAGCACAACCTGCGCTCTTGGTTCCACCACACCGAGGCCCAGTTCGCCCTCCGGGGAGTAACGGCAGATGACACCAGATTCTACCATGTGGTCGCAGAGCTGGACACCCGCACAGCTCAGCAGGTAGCGAGCCTGCTTGATCAGCCTCCAGCTCGCAACAAATATGAGGCGCTCAAGGCTGCGCTGACCCGGCGCTACACGCTCTCGGACCGTGAGAGAGCGGAGAGGCTCCTGATGCGGGCTGAGTTAGAAGATGGTTCCGCCGTAGACCTGATTGAGAAGATGCTGGCGTTAATGGGCACGGACAACGGGCACGCTCTGTTTGCCCACCTCTTCCTCCGGAACCTTCCAACAGTGGCAAGAGCGGTTCTGGCCAATTCGCCATTGCTGGCCACGCGTGACTACCGTGCGCTAGCCCAGGAGGCAGACCGGATCATCATCACCACCAGGGCGATCACAGTCAACGCGGCAGCGGCGGAGCCCAGCGAGACGACCAGAGGAGGCGAGGAGCCACCGATGGTAGCAGCAGTGGGGGCCAAGGAGCGCCAGAGAGACACGCTCTGTTTCTACCACCGCCGCTTCGGAGAGAACGCACGCAGATGTGTGCCACCGTGCCAATTCAAGCACTCGGGAAAACGTCACGGCCAGCAGTCGGTAGCAGCTGCGACCCTCGGTGAAGAGAACAAGCTGCTCTACCTGACTGACGCACGCTTGGGGAGGCGTTTCCTCGTGGGCACCAGAGCCCAGAAGAGCTTCATCCTGCCGACCTACGCCGACCGGCTGGCAAGACCTAGCGGCCCCGAGATGTTGGCAGCAAACTGCTCAGAAATTGAGACCTTTGGTGAGAGGACACTGATCTTATCTCTACACGGCTGTACATACGAGTGGACTTTTGTCGTAGCAGCACTGAATTACCATATCCTGGGGGCTGATTTTCTGTGTGCACGTGGTTTACTGGTTGATGTTGCCAACAGACGCCTGGTTAATGCACTGTCCTTTGACTCTCTCCCCTGTATAGCTCGAGTGACCCGGCCAACAGCACAAGCCAACGTCACAGCTCCAGGCGGTCCACGCACTGCTCACTCAGTTTCCAGCACTCACGGTCCTGACGTTTTCGGCGGCCATCGCTAAACACGGGGTGGAGCACTTTATCTCCACCACCGGGCCGCCCGTTTTTGCAAGACCTCGGCACATGGACACAGCTAAACTAGCTATAGCGCGCGAGAAGTTCGCCAACCTGGAAAGGTTGGGCATCATCAGGCGTTCGAACAGCCCATGGGCATCCCCGCTACACATGGTCCCTAAGGCTGAGGGATCGTGGCGACCGTGCAGTGATTTCTGGAGGTTGAACAACGCCACAGCGCACAACCGCTACCCAATTCCCCACATACAGGATTTTTCCGTTCACCTCGCCGGAGCGCGCATTTTTTCTAAAATAGACCTGGTCCGCGGTTACCACCAAGTCCCAGTGCGCGCGGAGGACGTACCCAAAACAGCGGTAATAACTCCGTTCGGTCTATTCGAGTTCCTGTGCATGCCATTCGGGTTAAAAGGAGCGGCACAGACATTTCAGCGCATGATGGATGCAGTGCTGCGCGATCTCCCGTTCGTGTTCGTCTACCTGGACGATATCCTGGTAGCCAGTGCGTTCGAAGACGAACACGAAACCCACCTCACGACGGTTTTCCGGAGGTTGGAGGAGCACGGGTTAATGATCAACCCGGAGAAATGCCAGTTCGACGTGACGGAGATTGATTTTTTGGGGCTCCGCGTCTCTCCTGAAGGAGCGATCCCGCTGCCCGACAAAGTGCGTGCCATGGCGGATTTTCCCCGGCCTCAGACGGTCAGGGCGCTGCAGGAATTTTTGGGGATGGTGAACTTTTATAACTGTTTCCGTCCCCGTGCAGCGCAGCTCATGCAACCATTGTACGCCACGCTCAAGAAACAGAAACCCGTGGATAGGGTCGAATGGACCCTGGAGCGAGAGCCGGTGTTCTCGGAAGTTAAAACAGCCCTGGCAAACGCCGCACTGCTGGTGCATCCAGACCCGGCGGCCCGGATAGCGCTCACCACCGTCGCTTCAGACGTGGCCATAGGGGCTGTCGTAGAGCAGCGCGTCGCTGGGGCTTGGCAGCCGCTTGCCTTTCTCAGCAGAACTTTGCGCGACAGCGAACGTAAATACAGCGTGTTTGACAGGGAGTTGCTGGATCTCCACCTGGCCATACGCTACTTCCAGTTCTGGCTGGAAGGGCGCAGCTTCACCGCGTTCGTGGATCACAAGCCACTAACGTTCGCGATGGCCAAGGTTTCAGAACCGTGGTCGGGCCGGCAGCAGAGACAGCTGGCCGTGATCTCAGAGTTTACTACCGATATTCAACATGTGTCGGGTAAACTGAATGTGGTGGCGGACTGCCTGTCGCGCGCCGTGGTGGCCCCGGTCTGCGTGGGGATAGATTACGCAGCCATGGCCATGGAGCAGATTAGCGATGCAGACGTGCGTGCGCTCCAGTCTGGACCAACACGGTTAAGGCTGGAGAGCAGGGTGCTGCAAGATGGCGCCCCCCCCCCCCAATCTGCAATGTCTCCACGGGACGCCCGTGTCCGGTGGTCCCGGTCGCGTGGCGCCACCGCGTGTTTGAGTCAGTTCACACTCTGGCGCACCCAGGAGTGTGCGTGTTGGTCAAAATGGTGGGAGAGAAGTTTGTGTGGCCGAGCCTACGCAAACAAGTAAAAGAGTGGGCTGCAGCCTGCGTGGCGTGCCAACGAGCCAAGGTACACAGACACACGAAGGCTCCCTTGGAGTCGTTTCGGGTACCGGCTAAGAGGTTCGACCATGTTCACGTGGACCTCGTGGGCCCCCTCCCGCCATCACAGGGATGCACGCACCTGCTGACAGTGGTGGACCGCACCACGCGCTGGCCAGAAGCAGTCCCGCTGGCGGCAACCACGTCCGCGGACGTAGCACGCGCTTTTTTAACAGCATGGGTGGAGCGTTTTGGAGTCCCGTTGGACATTACGTCCGACAGGGGCCCTCAATTTGTTTCCGAACTCTGGTCCGCGATGGCCCGCAGCCTGGGTGTTACAATTCACCGCACAACCGCATACAACCCACAGGCCAATGGGTTATGCGAGCGTTTTCATAGATCACTGAAAGCAGCACTCAGGGCTTCACCGACGGATGCAAATTGGGTAGACAGGCTGCCGTGGGTTTTATTGGGGTTGCGCTCCGCGCCAAAAGAGGATCTGGAAGCCTCCCCGGCAGAGCTGGTTTTCGCGCAGCCCCTACGGCTGCCCGGGGAATTTCTGCCAGATAATCCCGCGCCGGACAGCTGCCCGTCTCAGCTTTTGCAGCGTAGCGCAAACACAGGCACGCTGCCGGGCCGGGCCCACCACTGTTTTCCGCGTGCTTTCGTGCCTAAAACTTTGAAGAGCGCGGAGTTCGTGTTTGTCAGACACAACGCCCACCACCCTCCATTGCGCCCACCCTATGACGGACCGTTCAGACTGTTGGAAACAGGGGATAAGCATTTTTTGCTAGACTTGGGGGGTAGGCGGGAAAAAATTGGCATAGACAGACTCAAACCCGCTTTCGTTGTGGCGGACGAGCAAGTGCTGTTGGCTAGGGCCCCTTGGCGTGGAAGACCCCCACGGAGAGCTCCCCAGGGAAACGATTCACCAGAGCAGCCACACGGACAGACCGAAGTGGCCCCCCCCTCGTCACGGCCCACCCGCAGTCAGACACACTCCCAGCAGCCCCCCACCGGCACAGCACCGCCACGGAGGCAGTAAACCCCAGTTACAGCAGATACGGGAGGAGACGTAAGCCCAAACGGCGTGTGGACTGATGTTCTATTGTTCTATCTAAGATGCTGGGGGGGGGGGGGGGGGAAGTGTAGCACCAGATTATTTAGCATCTCAGACAAGAGACAGTGGATAAGCATGGGGGAACAATGCTCAGGAGGTTCCTGGCGAGATAGCAGGAAGGAGTCAAGGACATAGGGGGTTGAATGCAGTGTAATGCAAATGTCATGTTGTGTGTGGGAAAATGTCATGAAACTTGGGAGGAGAGATTTGGGTAAAAGAAGAGTGCCTGCTTAAATGTGTCAGTCTGTTCTGTGCTTGAGAGATGTGAAGTGTGTAATAAACTGTCTGCCATGAATCAGCCTCTTATTTCACACACCCCACAGTGTAATATTTAAATTTGTTTAATGATCTGAAACATTTAAGTGTGACAAACAAAAAAAAAAGAGAAATCAGGAAGGGGGCAAACACTTTTTCACACCACTGTACACACACACACACACACACACACACAGTGGATATAAAAAGTCTACACACCCCTGTTCAAATGCCAGGTTTTTGTGATATAAATAAATTAGACCAAGATAAATCATTTCAAAACTTTTTTCCACCACTAATGTGGTCTCTAACCTGTACAACTCAATTGAAAAACAAACTGAAATCTTTTAAGGAGAAGAATAAAAAATAAAAAACTTACAGTAACCTGGTTGCGTAAATATGCACACCCTGTAATAACTGGTGATGTGGCTGTGTTCAGAATTAACCAATCACATTCAAACTCATGTTAAATGGGAGTGAGCACACACCTGCCACCATTTAAAGTGCCCCTGATTAACTCCAAATAAAGTTCAGCTGTTCTAGTAGGCTTTTCCTGACATTTTTGTAGTCACATCTTACAGCACAAGCCATGGTCCGCAGAGAACTTCCAAAGCATCAGAGGGATCTTATTGTTCAAAGATATCAGTCAGGAGAAGAGTACAAAAGAATTTCCAAGGCATTAAATATACCATGGAACACAGTGACAACAGTCATCATCAAGTGGAGAAAATATGGCACAACAGTGACATTACCAAGAACTGGACGTCTCTCCAAAATTGAAAAGATGAGAAAACTGGTCAGGGAGGCTGTCAAGAGACTGACAGCAACAATGAAGGAGCTGCAGGAATTTCTGGCAAGTACTGGCTTTTTAGTAGATAGATAGATTTGTTTATTTGACAGGGACAGTGCAATAAACATAGACAATTAATCAATGACAATCAATCTGATGTGTTGCACAGAGTGTATAGCTATTAGCTAATTTGCAACTCTTGTCCCTGGATGGGCTTTAGAAAGGAGAAACAAGTAAAAAAAAAAAAAAAGGAAAGAAAAGGAATACACAATAACCACATACATCAATGCAAAAAAGATAAATACATTATAAATACACAATTATAAATATTATAAATATTATAAATACACAAATATAACAACCTGACACACATTTGCCTATTTCAGGCCTCCCTCCCTTCGTCACTCACTATAAACAAACACATTCATTCCTTCCCTTCATTCACTCTCACCCTGCAGACAATCATTTCATACATGGGTACATTCTTGTTTATTTTTCAGCCAGTTTTTAACCTTTTTAGTGAATGTTTTAAAGTCCGTTATTATTTTAATTTCATTTGGCATTGTGTTCCAGATGTGACTGCCCTTTATAGAGAAAGCTGTTTGTCCAAATGTGGTTCTGCGGTGGAATATTTTACAGTTATTGTTAACAGAACTCCTGGTGGCTCTGCTGCTGTCCTGTCTTTGGATGAAACCAGCAAGTGGCTCAGGTGCTGATTTATGGAAACATTTGAAAGTTAATTTCAGTAAACAGAGGTCAATGAAACTCTCAAAACTCAATAGGTTGTATTTTTTTAAAATATTACAGTGATGCCACCTAATGGGCTTTTTGTCCAAGATTTTTAGGGTTTGATTATATAATGAACCTATATGTCTTATTGTGGAAGGGGCTGCTTGAGCCCAGACTGTCAAACAGTATGATATATGAGAAAAAAACCATAGAATGCATATACAGTACAGCAGGTTTGTAAGGTATGTAATATCTAATTAATTTAAAGCAGTTCAGATTTTTTTTTACTGTTTTTGAAATTTTCTTTATATGAAGATTAAATTTGAGTTGAGGATCTAGTACAACGCCAAGGTATTTGAATTCTGTAACTTGACTGATGTCATGATCATGTATATTAACTTTAAAACATTGCAGGTTATATTGTTTGATTGAAAAGCACATTGAAACTGTTTTCTGAAGGTTCAGCAATAGATGGTTCTGGAGGAGCCACTCTTGGATATCAACCATACTTGTAGACAGTACATCTGCAGCCTGTGCTGGAGTCTTGGCAGCTGTGTAAATAACTGCATCATCTGCATAAAGTTGGCATGTTGCAGCAGAGCAGTGTAGCGGCAAGTCATTAATAAAAATGCTTAAAAGTAAAGGACCAAGAATGGACCCTTGTGGGATACCCATACGATTGTTTAAAAGTGAGGATTTATCCTGGTGAACTTTTACACACTGTTCTCTACTTTGGAGATAAGATGCAAACCAGTCTAATGTGTCTGGAGAGAAGTTAAAAGATACCATTTTGGATAAAAGCAAACTGTGGTTTACAGTATCGAAAGCCTTTTTGAGATCTAGAAAAACAGCTCCTACCACATTACCCCTGTCCAAGGACTGTTTGACATTTTCAATAAGGCAACAATTTGCTGTTTCTGTTGAGTATCCTGGTCTAAAACCAAATTGATGTGGATGAAGAAGTTGACTGTCTTGTAAGTAGTCTATCAGCTGTGTAGCTACAACTTTTTCAAGAACCTTAGACAGGACTGGTAAAATAGAGATTGGGCGGTAATTGCTTATATCGTCTTTACTGCCTGATTTATGAACTGGTATGACGACAGCTTTTTTCCAGCCAGATGGAAATGTACTAGACCTAATGGAGAGATAATGAGATGAGTCAGTGGTTTGATTAATATTTTGCTGTGCGTTTTGAGAAAGGAGGTGCTCATGTTGTAGATATCATTAGTTTTTGAGTTTGACAGTGTTTTGACAATACCAGCAATTAACTCCTCATTTACCTCATCGATGTGAAAAGAATCTTTTGGAAGTATTGAATTTGTGTTGTTGAGCACATTTGGCGGCACAAAGTTTTTTGTTAAGTCTTCCACAGAGCCCACAAAATATGAATTAAATTCATTTGCCAATGTAGCCTTGTCACTGATGGTCTTGCCATTGATTCTAAGTTCCTTTACCCCCTTCTGAACATTTTTTTTATTAGTTAAGTTATTTAAATGCCTCCATAGGGAACTGTTGTTACCCTTTGCATGATCTATTAGTTTATTGTAATAAGATACTTTTGATTTACGCAGCTCTTGTACCACTTTATTTCTTAAACTTTTGTACACAAGGTGATCATTTTGCAGTTTAGAGGTTAATGATGTTTTCAGTGCAGAGTCTCGCCTCTTCATAAGTTTTCTTATTTCATTATTTAACCATGGTAGGTTAATCTTCTGTTGTCTACTTTTAATTTGCTTTGTAAATTTTTCTATGGACTTAGTAATTGTTGCAGTTATAAAATTACAACAATCATCTGCTTCATATATAGACATGAGCTGCTCCCAATTTTGATTCTCTAAGTAATGTTCAAACTCCTCATTTTTTGATTTGGGAATAATAAAATTTGATTTGTCAATATCGACTCCTCCAAAATACTGTAGTCGCTTTTTAGTGAGTTTTCTGACAGTAAGAACCATGTTATGATCTGAGAGACCAGTTACAAGATTATAGGTTCTGGTTATTCGTTCTGGTTTATTAGCGAATACCATGTCAATAAGTGTTCTCGATTGTTTGGTTATCCTGGTGGGTCCTTTGATCATTTGTTTGTAATTAAATTTAGTCATGAGGCTTTTCAGTTTCTGTTTTTCCTTATTATCAGACCAGTTGATATTGAAATCACCATAAAATATGTAACAACATGTAACAACAATATGTACATGTAACAACAATCTCCTGTCTTCATATGTCGGAGCTATGGGGAAGGGTGGCAAGATGGAAGCCTTATCTTATGAAGAAAAACATCCAAGCCTGGCTACATTTTGCAAAAACACATTGGAAATCTCCCAAGCGTATCTGGGAAAATGTGTTACGGTCCCATGAAACCAAGGTTGAACTTTTCAGCCATAATTCCAAAAGGTATATTTGGTGCAAACACAACACTGCTCATCACCAAAAGAACACCATACCTACAGTGAAGCATGGTGGTGGCAGCATGATGCTTTGGGGCTGTTTTTCTTCAGCTAGAACTGGGGCCTTAGTCAAGGTAGAGGGAATTATGAACAGATAAGATAAGATAAGATAAGATAAGATAAGATAAGATAAGCCTTTATTAGTCCCACAATGGGGAAATTCCAGGATTGCAACAGCACAGGGATAGCAACACTCAGAGCAACAATCAGAAAGCAAGAAAAAACAAGACCAGCGAGTATACATATGTACATACAGTGGTACCTCTACTTACGAACATCTCTACATACGGAATTTTCAGGTTACGAGACACCTCAACGGGAAAATATTGCCTCTAGTTACGAACGAAATTTCAGGATACGAAAGGCAAAAAAGTACGCGCTCCTCGCAGCTTCCGTAGTTTACCGAACGTAAACATACCTGTAGCTGCTCTGCCATTGGCTATCGCCTAGCATCTTCCTGGTATCCCATTGGCCACGAAGTTTTTGGTTTTTTTTCCAAAACTTTATGCGTTTGGTTGATCTCGCCAAAGAACATGGCCGTAATACATCAACGATCAGCACGGTATTAAAACAAAACGAAGCACTTACAAGCCGACAAAAGCAAACGTCCTTGGATCAGAACATGAACCAAAGAAGGCAAACGGTGACGACGTCGACGACGATAGCAGTTAAAGGGTAAATGAACATAATTTTTATTATTCTTTCTCTTTTATTATTCTCTTTTATTATTCTTTCTCTCATTTTAAACTCTCATTTTATGTTTATTGTGCAGTAATCTAATTGTAACATGTATTTGTTACATGTTTTGATGCGTTTTTTCGATTTATAAAAAATTTATGCCCGAATTTTGGGGGCTTGGAACGGATTACGGCATTTACATGTAAAAACGCGCCTCTACTTACGAATTTTTCACGTTACGAGAATTCTTCCGGAACGAATTAAATTCGTAAGTAGAGGTACCACTGTATAAACATAAATATATAGACACACGATGCGGAGCATTGCAGCTAGATGGAATAAATATATAGATATATAAACACACAGTGCGGAGCATTGTAGCTAGATGGAATAAATATATGAACATATAAACACACAGTGTGGAGCACTGTAGCTAGATGGAATAAATATGTGAATATATAAACACACACACAGTGTGGAGCATTGTAGCTAGATGGAATAAATATATGAATATATAAACACACACAGTGCGGAGCATTGCAGCTAGATGGAACAAACATGCAAATATATAAACACACACAGTGTCCAACAGGTCCAAATACCAGTCCAAATACCAGTCAGTGTTGACACAAAACCTTCAGGCTTCTGCTAGAAAGCTGGAGATGAAGAAGAACTTCATCTTTCAGCACGACAATGACCCAAAGCACACATCCAAATCAACATAACAATGGCTTCACCAGAAGAAGATTAAGGCTTTGAAATGGCCCAGCCAGAGTCCAGACCTGAATCCAATCGAACATCTGTGAGGTGATCTGAAGAGGGCTGTGCACAGGAGATGTCCTCGCAATCTGACAGATTTGGAGCTTTTTTGCAAAGAAGAGTGAGCAAATATTGCCACATCAAGATGTGCCACGCTGATAGACTCCTACCCAAAAAGACTGAACGCTGTAATAAAAGTCAAAGATGCTGCAACAAAGTATTAGTAGGGTGTGTGTATTTATGCAACCAGGTTATTGTAAGTTTTTTATTTTTCCCCTTAAAAGCTTTCAGTTTGTTTTTCAATTGGGTTGTACAGGTTATAGCTAACTAACTACTAACTAACCTGCACTTATATAGCGCTTTTCTAGTCACAAAGACCACTCAAAGCGCTTTCACTAGTACTAACCCTCTATTCTAAGGGCCTATAGGAAACAGATATCTAGGGACAATTTAGAACAACCAATTAACCTAACATGCATGTCTTTGGATTGTGGGAGGAAACCGGAGCCCCCGGAGTAAACCCACGCAGCACAGGGAGAACATGCAAACTCCATACAGAAAGGTTCCAACCCCTGCCAGCCTGGGGATTTGAACCAGGAACCTTCTAGCTGCAAGGCAACAGTGCTAACCACTGCACCACCGTCACATTAATGGTGGAAAAAGTTTTGAAATGATTTATCTTGGTATCATTTTTTTCATCACAAAAACCTGGCATTTGAACAGGGGTGTGCAGACTTTTTATATCCACTCTGTGTGTGTGTGTGTGTGTGTGTGTGTTAAATTACAATATTAGCTATAGCTAATATAGATAGTTATATTTTCTATATCTGTAGAACTCTGACTCTAATGGGTCAGAGTGTCCTGGAGCCACAGAACCAGACCTTTGTGAGTCAGAATCTGAGCGGCAGCAGGTTGTCCTGACAGCTGATATCACACAGCTGTTCCTAGCACTGACACATGGAGATATTCACCATCATTCATCAAAAACCTATAGGCCAAAGATCTGCAACCTGTGGCTCCACAATCATACATAACCCCTCTGAACACAGCGGTCCGGTCCATGTGGCTGGGATTGGCTGTAAAAATCTGTAAATTTACCATAACAATAATAATAATAATAAAACAAGGTAGCACTTTATAATACAGCCCACAAATTGCATGGTAAGTATCAAAAAATGGGGAAAAACAGGATAAAAACAGAGTAAAACAATATAAAAACGTGTGTGTGTGTGTGTGTGTGTGTGTGTGTGTGTGTGTGTGTGTGTGTGTGTGTGTGTGTGTGTGTGTGTGTGTGTGTACAGGTGGGGAGTGGGGGGATAATGTTCAAATCATGGGACAAAAATGTGTGTTAAAGTTTTTCTCCTCCTACCCTATCCTCCCTTCCCACCACTGTTTTAGTCTGGTTTTACCATGTTTTTCCAACATTTTAACTTGTTACAAAGTTTTTGGCACGTTTTCCTAGTTTTTTTTTTTTTTTACCACATTTCTTTTTTCATGTTTCCTGTTTTTAATCCCGTTATTTCCATGTTTTCCCTGAGAATAACTCTCCAAAGTAACGTGGCTGGGCTTAATTTATCCTGCTTTTAAACAACCAAGTCAAGTATAGATTAAGCCAGGATTACTTGAAAGTCCTGGCTTAATCCCTTATAGCTTGGTTTTATGCAGTACCCTCAGGTTGTATGAAGGTGTTTTTCCTTTCAGGGGTATTCCCATTTTTATTCATTTACAGTGGTGTGAAAAAGTGTTTGCCTCCTTCCTGATTTCTCACTTTTTTGTATGTTTGTCACTCTTAAATGTTTCAGATCATCAAACAAATTTAAATATTGCACAAACATAACACAAGTAAACACAAAATGCAGATTTTAAATGAAGGTGTTTATTATTAAGGGTAAAAAAAATCCAAACCTACATGGCCCTGTGCGAAAAAGTGATCCCCCGTCCCCCCGTTAAAACATAAATTAACTGTGGTTTATCACATCTTTGGAAAGAAGATTGTTCAATTTCTCTAGCCACACCCAGGCCTTATTACTGCCACACCTGTTCTCAATCAAGAAATCACTTCAATAGGACCTGCCTGACAAAGTGAAGTAGACCAAAAGACCCTCAAAAGCTAGACATTATGCTGCGATCCAAAGAAATTTAGGAACAAATGAGAAACAAAGTAATTGAGATCTATCAGTCTGGAAAAGGTTATAAAGCCATTTCTAAAGCTTTGGGACTCCAGCAAACCACAGCAAGAGCCATTATCCACAAATGGTGAAAACATGCAACAGTGGTGAACCTTCCCAGGAGTGCCCGACCAAAATTACTCCAAGAGCATAGCGACGACTCATCCAAGAGGTCACAAAAGACACCACAACAACATCCAAAGAACTGCAGGTCTCACTTGCCTCAGTTAAGGTCAGTGTTCATGACTCCACCATAAGAAAGAGATGGCAAAAATGGCCTGCATGGCAGAGTTCCAAGATGAAAACCACTGCTGAGCAAAAAGAACATAAAGGCTCATCTCAGTTTTGCCAGAAAACATCTTGATGATCCCCAAGACTTTTGGGAAAATACTCTGTGGACTGACGAGACAAAAGTTGAATTTTTTGGAAGGTGTGTGTCCCATTACATCTGGCGTAAAAGTAACACAGCATTTCAGAAAAGCAACATCATGCCAGCAGTAAAATATGGTGGTGGTAGTGGGATGGTCTGGTGCTGTTTTGCTGCTTCAGGACCTGGAAGACTTGCTGTGGTAAATGGAACCATGAATTCTGCTGTCTACCAAAAAATCCTGAAGGAGAATGTCCCGCCATCTGTTCGTGACCTCAAGCTGAAGCACACTTGGTTTCTGCAGCAAGACAATGATCCAAAACACACCAGCAAGTCCACCTCTGAATGGTTTAAGAAAAACAAAATGAAGACTTTGGAGAGGCCTAGTCAAAGTCCTGACCTAAATCCAATTGAGATGCTGTGGCATGACCTTAAAAAGGCGGTTGATGTTCGAAAACCCTCTAATGTGGCTGAATTACAGCAATTCTGCAAAGATGAGTTGGCCAAAATTCCTCCACAGTGCTGTAAAAGACTCATTGCCAGTTATCGCAAATGCTTGATTGCAGCTGTTGCTGCTAAGCCCAACCACTTATTAGGTTTAGGGGGCAATCATTTTTTTCACACAGGGCCATGAAGGTTCGGATTTTTCCTCTTAATAATAAACACCTTCATTTAAAAACTGCATTTTGTGTTTACTTGTGTTATCTTTGTGTAATATTTAAATTTGTTTGATGATCTGAAACATTTAAGTGTGACAAACATACAAAAAATGAGAAATCAGGAAGGGGGCAAACACTTTTTCACACCACTGTATCACCAAAGTTCCTGTAAGGTTCTGCAACTATTCTGATGGCATCAGGTTTATTTTGTCAAGCATCGTGACTGACATTAGACATATGGCTCATGTTCAGTATATACAGTATCTGCCTCTGTGTGTTTGGACATATATGCTCTGGATATAAAACATGTACAAACCTCTGTTATAACACCCAAGGCTGAACCTTTTAACCACAATTCCAAAAGGTCTCTTTGCTGTAAAAACAATACTGAGCATCACCAAAAGACCACTGTACTCACTGTGAAGAATGGTGGTGGTGACATCATGCTTTGAGGTTGCTTTTCTTCAGCTGGAACTGGGGCTTTAGTCAAGGTGGAGGGAATAATGAACAGTTCCAGTTGAAGAAAAAGCAACCCCAAATCATGATGCAGCCACCACCATGCTACATCATACCCATGGTGAAGCATAGTGGTGGCAGCATCATGATTTTCTACAGCTTTAGTCAGGTAGAGGGAATTATGAACAAATTATGAGGAAAAAAGTTACAAATTTATGTGGAAAAAAATTTCAAAATGCAAAAACAACTATGGAAGGAATTATGAACAGTTCCAGCTGAAGAAAAAGCAAGGCAAGGTACAGTGGGGTAAAAAAGTATTTAGTCAGCCACCAACTGTGCAAGTTCTCCCATTAAAAAGATGAGAGAGGTCTCCAATTTTCATCATAGGTATACCTCAACTATGAGAGACAAATGAGAAAAAAAAAATCCAGAAAATCACATTGAAGGATTTTTAATGAATTAATTGGTAAATTCCATGGTAAAATAAGTATTTGGTCACCTACAAACAAGCAAGATTTCTGGCTCTCACAGACCTGTAACTTCTTCTTTAAGAGGCTCCTCTGTCCTCTACTCGTTACCTGTATTAATGGCACCTGTTTGAACCCGTTATCAGTATAAAAGACACCTGTCCACAACCTCAAACAGTCAGACTCCAAACTCCACTATGGTCAAGACCAAAGAGCTGTCAAAGGACACCAGAAACAAAATTGTAGACCTGCACCAGGCTGGGAAGACTGAATCTGCAATAGGTAAGCAGCTTGGTGTGAAGAAATCAACTGTGGGAGCAATTACTAGAAAATGGAAGACATACAAGACCACTGATAATCTCCCTCGATCTGGGGCTCCACGCAAGATCTCACCCCGTGGGGTCAAAATGATCATGAGAACGGTGAGCAAAAATCCCAGAACCACATGGGGGGACCTAGTGAATGACCTGCAGAGAGCTGGGACCAAAGTAACAAAGGCTACATTAGAAACACACTACGCCGCCAGGGACTCAAATCCTGCAGTGCCAGACGTGTCCCCCTGCTTAAGCCAGTACATGTCCAGGCCCATCTGAAGTTTAATAGAGAGCATTTGGATGATCCAGAAAAGGATTGGGAGAATGTCATATGGTCAGATGAAACCAAAATAAAACTTTTTGGTAAAAACTCAACTTGTCGTGTTTGGAGGAGAAAGAACACCATACCTACTGTGAAGCATGGGGGCGGAAACATCATACTTTGGGGCTGTTTTTCTGCAAAGGGACCAGGATGACTGATCCGTGTAAAGGAAAGAATGAATGGGGCCATGTATCGTGAGATTTTGAGTGAAAACCTCCTTCCACCAGCAAGGGCATTGAAGATGAAACGTGGCTGGGTCTTTCAGCACGACAATGATCCCAAACACACCGCCCGGGCAACGAAGGAGTGGCTTCGTAAGAAGCATTTCAAGGTCCTGGAGTGGCCTAGCCAGTCTACCAGATCTCAACCCCATAGAAAATCTTTGGAGGGAGTTGAAAGTCCGTGTTGCCCAGCGACAGCCCCAAAACATCACTGCTCTAGAGGAGATCTGCATGGAGGAATGGGCCAAAATACCAGCAACAGTGTGTGAAAACCTTGTGAAAAATTACAGAAAACGTTTGACCTCTGTCATTGCCAACAAAGGGTATATAACAAAGTACTGAGATGAACTTTTGTTATTGACCAAATACTTATTTTACCAAGGAATTTACCAATTAATTCATTAAAAATCCTTCAATGTGATTTTCTGGATTTTTTTTTCTCATTTTGTCTTTCATAGTTAAGGTATACCTATGATGAAAATTGGAGACCTCTCTCATCTTTTAAGTGGGAGAACTTGCACAATTGGTGGCTGACTAAATACTTTTTTACCCCACTGTAAGTTTATTGATATAGTGCATTTCATACACAAAGGCAATTCAATGTGCTTTACATAGATGAATTAAAGGACAGACAAAGGAACATTAAAACAAAGTGCTTAACAATATAAAATATCAAGATGTTAAAACATAATTAAAATAAGTACATAAAATCAAGGAAAAAATAAGATAACTAAAATATAAATAATTAAAGATCAGTTATTAAAAAATGTGCAGCAGTCTGGACTAGTTAAGTTACAGTTCTGTTATAGATTTCATGCATAGATGCATGAAAGGAGAAAGGTTGTTAACCTGGTTTTAAAAATATCTATATTTCGTGCAGATTTACCCTCCACTGGTAGCTTGTTCCATTTGTTTGCAGCATAACAGCTAGATGCTGCTACTTCCTGTTTAGCCTTGACTCTGGTCTTGGCTAAATGACCTGAGTCCATGGACCTAAGAATCCTACTAGGTTTATATTCTTTACGCATATCACAGATGTACTCTGGGCAACCCCAGAAGATGATGCTGCTGCCACCATGCCACCGTGCTTCACTGTGGGTATGATGCTGACACCACCATGCTTTGCATTAGCTAGAACTGGGGATTTATTCAAGGTGGAGGGAATTATGAACAGTTCCAGCTGAAGAAAAAGCAACCCCAAACCATAATGTTGCCACCACTATACCACATCATGAGTATGGTGAAGCATGGTGGTGTCAGCATCAACTGGGAACTGGGGATTTAAAGTGGAGGAAATTATGAACAGTTCCAGCTGAAGAAAAAGCAACCCCAAAGCATGATGCTTCCACCACCATGTTTCACCACAGGTATGGTGAAGCATTGTGGTGTCAGCATCATGCTTTGCTTCAGCTGGAACTGGGGCTTTAGTCAAAGTGGAGGGAATTATGAACAGTTCCAGGTGAAGAAAAAGCAACCCCAAACCATAATGCTGCCACCACCGTGCTACACTATACCCATGCTGATGGTGGCAGTGTCATGCTTTTCTTCAGCTTTAATTGACAGGGAGGGAATTATGAACAAATTATGAGAAAAAAGTTTCAAATTTACCAGAAAAAAATTCAAAACTTGACAAATGACTGATGTTCATTTTGCTAATTCCCATTTCTGTAATGTCAAAATGGTAAATGGCATTCACTTATATAGCACTTTACAGATTCAGCTATCTACCGATTCACACACACATTCAAACACTGGTGGCAACAGTACAAAAACAGCAACTGTGGAAGGAATTATGAACAGTTCCAACTGAAGAAAAAGCAACCCCAAAGCATGATGCTGCAACCACCATATTTCACCATGGGTATGGGGAAGCATGATGCTACCACCACTATCTTTCACCATGGATTGGTGAAGCATCGTGGTGCCAGCATCATGCATTGCTTTTGCTGGAATTGGGGCTTTAGTCAAAGCGGAGGAAATTATGAATCGTTCCAAACACATGTAGATTTTGACCCAAAATCTGCAAGTGTCTGCCGGAATGCTGAAGAAGAATACTACCTTTCAGCACCACAATGACCCTTATCATGCAGCCACATCAACAAAAGAACAATTTTACCAAAACATACTGTTACGCACCCCTCCATGGGGAATTAGTGGTGTAGTTCATGACACCATCAGAGTACACCTCCACTCCTAGCCAAGGTGCGAGGGAGGAATTCCTCTTTGGCTCAGTGGCAGGAGTGGGAGAATTTACATCACGGTGTCACGGGTTTGAATCCCAGCCTGGGATGTAGGTGTGGGTCTGCCTGCTGTGTGTGAAAGAGACCATGTAAGTGTTAGTCTCCCTTGCCAGTGGGTAAGGGTGACAGTGAATTGGTCCACCTTGACATAGGGTTGAGGTGGACTTGGTGTTCCCAGGCTGGGAGAAAGGTGGTTCTGGCTTTGGCCCAGAAAGTGGATTGTAACAATACCATAAGCATAAATAAACAGTTTTGTAACGGCGCAGCCAAAGCCCAGATCAAAATCCCACAGAAAATCTGTAGGATGACCCGAATAGGGTTGTACACAAGAGATGTCCTTGCAATCAAAGATTTGGAGCGATTTATCAAAGAGTGGGCAAATATTATCAATTCTAGTTACGGCATGCTGATAGACTCCTACCCAGAAAGACTTGTGGATTGAGTTAAATCAAAAAGTGCTTCAACAAACTATTAGTTTAAATGCATACAGACAAATGTAACCAAGTTATTGTACTATTTTACCCTTTCCCCCTGAACACATTTGTTTGTTTTCCAGTTGAATTGGTTACAAGTCACAAGTCTGATTACACATGATCTCCCATGTAAATGAGCAGCAGATGATGATTGATTCTTGTGGAGGAGCTTCAGGAGTCTCATGTGACAGAACCCCACCACCACCACCCCTCCATCCCACCCCAACATTAAAGGCTGTCCCCCCCTCCCCTCCCCAGAGACCCTCAGAGTCCAGACGTCCCCAAACTGCTCCACCGACATCATGCCCGAATCCAAGAAATCAGGTAAGAATTCAGCAGATTCACCTGAAATTTTCAGCAGGAGATTAAAGTCTAAAATATTCTACTATAGATTTTAGTCCAGAAAAATCAAACATATCTGAGCTTTAACCTTTTATTGGGCAAAGAACCATATTTGGTGACTTCAGGAAGCATAATATATTGTAAAATAATAATAATAATAATAATAATAATAATAATAATAATAATAATAATAATAATAATAATAATAATAATAAGAAGAAGAAGAAGAAGAAGAAGAAGAAGAAGAAGAAGAATATGAATAACAATCACTGAAACAATCTTCTAATATCTGTCAATAATGGTCTAGGGTTGAAATTTTGAATTTTCAAGTACATTAATGAGTGCCCTATAAAGGGTGAAAATGAAGGAAAACAGCTGAGCTGAATAAACTTAGTAATAGAGGGTTTTTTTAATTAAATTTTCCCTGAAAATGTTCTAGAGTCATAGAAAATCCTGCAAATTCACCAGAAAAAAGTTACACATTAAAAAACAATACTGTCACAATTTTACAAGAAAAAGCCGCAAATTTATTAGAAAAAATGGTTAAACATTCTTATAAAAACGTGCAGATTGTTATCTGCGGCGTGGCTGTCATTACCCTAAAATTGAGACATGGTTCCCGGTATAGTGGAGTGTTTCCTGCCGAGTTATTGTGACTTTATGACGTGATTCATGTGCTGTTTATGTGATGTTTATAACACCCCGCAGCCAAATCTTCTCCTGGCACTTTTCTCTGGCCCCCATTAATCATGTCAGCAGTCAGGGGAGGGGGGGGGAAGCTTCTCTGCAGGAGCTCTTGAATTCTTCTTCTCTGGTGTCCTCCGCTGGCTCACGGCTCACATTTCCATCTGTCTGTCTTTCTGTCCATCTGTCTCTAAGCACTGTCACACACCTGTTTCTCTGTGATACATCGTCCAGTTACCAGTCACAAAATGCTGAAAGAGTTGAAAAATTGTTAGAACTAGAAAAGCACTCAGAGAGCGCATACCTCTGCCGAGGCTCCTTCTGTCCCTCATAGATCACCTCCAAAATGTAATGGGTTTGTGTGTAGGCCTAGAGCCACCTGTGGTGAAAACTGCATCAAAGTCTGTCTATTACTTTTTGAGTATTTTTGCTAACAAACTGTGAGAAGATAAGAGCCTTGGCTGAGGTATGCATTCTCAGATCATCACCAAAATGTAGCCCAAGAACCACCTCTAATGAAAATTTCATCCAAATCAATCCAGTAGTTTTTGTGTAATCCAGCTGCACAAATACAAACGAAGTCCTTGGTGGAGGTACACTACCGTTCAAAAGTTTGGGGTCACTTAGAAATTTCCTTATTTTTGAAAGAAAATCACTTTTTTTCAATGAAGATAACTTTAAACTAATCAGAAATACACTGTATACATTGCTAATGTGGTAAATGACTATTCTAGCTGCAAATGTCTGGTTTTTGGTGCAATATCTACATAGGTGTATAGAGGCCCACTTCCAGCAACTATCACTCCAGTGTTCTAATGGTACAATGTGTTTGCTCATTGCGTCAGAAGGCTAATGGATGATTAGAAAACCCTTGTGCAATCATGTTAGGTCTGCAATGCTGTAATTGCTGCAAATGGAGGATTCTTTGACGAAAGCAAAGTTTGAAGGAAAAAATTATTATTTCAAATACAAATCATTATTTCTAACCTTGTCAATGTCTTGACTATATTTTCTATTCATTTTACAACTCATGGTGGTAAATAAGTGTGACTTTTTATGGAAAACACAAAATAATTGTCTGGGTGACCCCAAACTTTTGAACGGTAGTGTATACACTCTCAGATCATCACCAAAATCTAATCATCTGTTTCCTGTGCCATTACACACCTTTAACAGACAGACAGACAGACAGACAGACAGACAGACAGACAGACAGACAGACCAACCAACCAACCAACCAACCAACCAACAAACCAATGCTGGCAAAAACATTACCTCCTTGATGGAGGTAAAAACCAGTAAAGATAATAGAAAACAGCTGTAAATTTCTAGGAAAATCATCCATCCATCCATTTCTGCTGCTGTTGCTGCTGCTCTAATCTGCCACCATCTGCACCTACTGTCATGAATTACCCCTTGGGGCAGAGAGGAGAGACCCACGCGCTGGACTGCTAGTTTGTGAAATTTATTGAAAGAAACAAAACACAAAGTTCACACAGTGCTTAGTCACAAAAACCAAACTGGCATACAAAGTTAACTCACAGATTACCACGCCAGAACAAGGGCTGGGTTCTAGTGGGGATGAGGGAAGTGAACTTAAGACTCTGGCAAAGAGAAAGGAACATAACGGCCCTTAAATAAGGCTAGAAACAAATGAAACAAATGATGACAGGTGTGAATCACATGAGCAGGCTGGGAAGAAAATGACAATCAGCTGTGAGTCATGAAGAGAGGAGACGGGGTTGACAGTTTGACAGGAGCACCGCCCACAACCTGGCAGTGCTCCTGACAACTGCAACCCCCCGAGAGAGAAAGAAAGAGAAGACACTGGCAAAAATAAAGTGGAAGCAAATAAAGGCAAATAAACCAAAATATGTAAATAACAAAACTATACTGAATGTAAACAGGAAAATAAATCACAGAAAGAAATAATACTGAATATGAAAACAAACTAGAGATAACATAACATGCATAGAACTCATACAACATTACACAAATAAGGAAAAACAAAAGGCAAAGAGATAGAGTACGGTGGCACCCCCGTGCTCAGATCGTGACAGCTACACTACCACATCATTTATCTTTATTTGCACTATGGGATGTCTGGCTTTTATCTTTTACTGTTATTTGCACTACGGATAGCATTACTATACATAGACTGCTGCTGTTGTTTTTCCAGCCTTATTCCTTTTTTTAAATATATATTGCGCACACCACTGAAGAGAGAGAAATGGCATTTCAGCTCTCCTGCTTGTCTTGTACGTATAGTAGTATTGACAAATAAAATCTTTGAATCTTTGCTCATCTTTGGGGTCATCAGTCCAATCAAAGATGTCCAGAACACCTCCATCACCTCCTCTCCACGACACTGAGGAGTTCCCAGCAGAGACATAATCTCTTCAGTGTCCAGGGTTCAGTTGGACATGCCTGAAACGCCTCATCTAGGATGCTCTAGGAGAATCCTGGTCACACGGTGGACCCCCTCAGATGCTCCTTAGTTACCTCAGCAGAGCTGGTTTCTGGAGGACGTGTGATCTCACTGATCCTCTCCCAGGCCATTGTGTCATGCAGCAGGACACCATTATAATTGTGAGCGAGACTATTACGCTTCCTGGTAGAGGAGGAGTGACTTGGTTGACCGGTGCCCCTCATCATTATGGATGATGAATATCAGCTTTGGCCACAACCCCAGACTGAGAGTCCAGAGACCCTGTCCTGGACCACTGTGTTATTTTATGAAGACAAGTCCACCAGGATAGTTCTACGACCACACATCAGCTTGAGCTACTCAGGGTTAATCTCATTGACCCCTGGATTTCACAAATGACCTCAGAGGTGTCAGACTCAGTGATGGATGAGGTGTCCCTTGTGTCCTCAGACTCCTATCCTCAGAGTTGCCCATCATCATCATCTACACAACAGAGAACTGTTTCCCTCTACTGAATGGTAAATACTAAAATGGTTTGCACAAGGTGCTGATAGCAGGATGCAAACCAGCATCCTTCTGATCACAGACCCAACGTACTACCTACTTAAGCCACAGCAGCAGTTGGCTTGGAGCTGATCTGAAAAGGTTTTGTCAGACTGTCAACTCTTCCGTACCGATAGATATTTTGTATAGGGATACATCTTCCGTATCCATAGCCACTGCCAATTACTAAATAAAGTGAATGACCACAAAGTTCTTGGTTTAGCTTGAATAGCAAAAAAATATAGCGCCATCAGGACTAACAACCAACAAATATCTTGTAACCCACAACTTTAATTATGACAATGAAAAAAACACACTCAGCCAGTGTTTTCTGTTCAAGGGTTAAATATTAACTATTTAAAGCCAGAACAGGGTTTTCACTACACAGAGGAAATAAAACGTTGCCAGACCAATCTGCCCTACTGGGAAATGTCATGGTATGAGGGATGACCGTAGAGTCATGCCCACTCTTTGAGTTAATTTCTGTGTCTCTTTGTGATTTTTGTTATTTGAATCTTTGGTTTATGTTCTGTTGTGGTGACCCACCACACTCTGCACGGACACTTCTCACACTCAGCAGGTCTGGAGGAAGCAGAGGACAATTTACATACAGGGGACAATTCACAAACGGACAGAGAGCCACAGGAGGCAGTCAGACGGGACTGTATGCAGGCGTTCACGAGCCAACCAGTGTCATGCTAATCATGTGTATTGACTGATATGCTAATGTGCCATGCATTCTCTCTGTCTTTATCACTGTATAATGACATAATGCACGGCCCAGGAGACACACACGCAGGCTCAGGATAGATTTAACAGCTTTATTAGCAACAAGGAAGTGTATGGCTGCGTGTCTGTGGAATAAGAATGTATTGGTGGTGGCGTCTACGTCAGGCACGGGGGCAGGAGGCCGTACAGCCGGACAACCCTGTGGGAGAGAGCAGAGGGAGAAGGGTAACGGGCACCACACCAATACAGGGAATAATGATGATGGCTGGCTTACTTGGTTATGACAGGTGGCTGGCGTCGACAAGGGCGAGGCCCGGGAGACAGCGACCTGCAGTACCTGTGGCAGCAGCGTAGAGCCAACGGCGAGATGAGGAAGTCCGCCGCCGGGAATGTCCACCTGTGCACAGGGGAGGCTAGAGGAGAGAGGTAAGGGGAGCTTACCTAAGTTTTCTTCACTAGTCGGTTTGAGATCCGTAGTAGCAAAGGGGCCGAAGTAGAGAGACGGCTTCAGGCCGAAGCCCAGGGCAGAGTGGATTAAATACCTCGCCGCTGATGAGGAGCAGGTGTACGCGCGGCTGGCGCCGCTGATGAGCGGCAAGTCATGACAGTACTCCCCCCTCTAGCAGCGCCTCCTGGCGATGGTTTCTCCGGGTGCGCTCGATGAAACTCAGAAATGAGTGACCGGTCCAACACCAGCGAGGAAGGCACCCACTGTCTCCACTCGGGTCCATAGCCCTCCCAATCCACCAGGTACTGCAATCCGCGACCCCGGCGTCGGGCGTCCAAGATGTCAGCGACGGTCCAGGCCGGATGGCCACCGATCATCCGGGGAGCGGGGTGCGCCGCAGCTGGAGGGCAGAGGGGGTCAGAGACCACCGGTTTAATTTTGGAGACGTGGAAGGTGGGATGGATGCGGAGGGAGGAGGGAATAGCCACACGCACAGCCACCGGGTTGATGATCCTGGTTATGGGATAAGGGCCGATGAACCGTTGGGCCAGCTTTCTCCTCTCACCCTTTAGGTTAACGTCCTGTGTGGATACCCAAACTTGCTGTCCCACCTGGTAGGCAGGTGCAGGTCTCCTATGTCGGTCCGCCGTAGACTTATTGTGCTCCGCCGTGAGTAAAAGCGCATTACGCGCCGTGGACCAAAGGGAGCGACACCGCCTCAGATGTGCCTGGACAGAGGGGACAGCCAACTCGCCCTCCTGCGCGGGGAATAGAGGTGGATCATAGCCCAAGGATGCTTTAAAGGGCGACATCCCGATGGCAGTAGAGCGAGAGGTGTTGTGGGCGTACTCCACCCAGGCGAGGTGAGAACTCCAGGATGTGGGTTTGGATGAAGTGACGCAGCGGAGCGTAGCCTCCAGCTCGTGGTTAGTCCGCTCACACTGCCCGTTAGACTGGGGGTGATGGCCGGAGGAGAGGCTTACCTTGGCTCCCAGGGCGTTGCAAAATGACCTCCAGACGTCCGAAGAGAACTGGGGGCCGCGGTCGGAGACCACGTCGACCGAGATTCCATGCAGTCTGACCACGTGCTGGATGAGGAGGTCTGCCGTCTCCAAGGCTGAGGGAAGTCCACGTAGGGGCACAAAGTGGGCGGCCTTGGAAAAACGGTCAACAATGGTCAGAACTGTGTCAAAGTTGTTGGAGACAGGGAGCCCAGTGACGAAGTCTAGGGCGATGTGCGACCAGGGCCTGCCAGGGACGGGCAGGGGCTGGAGCAGACCCGCAGGGGGAGCGTTACCTGACTTATTGGTAGCGCAGACGGGGCAGGCCCGGGCGTAACGGGCGGCATCCTTCCGCAGGCCTGGCCACCAAAAGGATCGCTGGAGAAGGTCTATCATCCGTGAAGCTCCAGGATGGCAGGTGAGCTTGGAGGTATGGAGCCAGTGTATAACGTCCCCCCGGACGGCAGATGGCACGAAGAGCCTCCCCTCCGGTCCGCCGCCAGGGTCCGGTTCCGACTCCTGCGCCCTCCGGATCTTGTATTCTATGTCCCATGAAACAGCCCCCATGACGCACGACCTGGGCAAGATGGTGTGAGCAACGTCTTCTGCGGCCTCCGGGGCAAATTGCCTGGAGAGGGCGTTGGGCAGGCCGTTCTTGGAGCCAGGCCTATATATGATGCTGAACTTAAACCTTGCAAAGAACAGGGACCAATGCGCCTGGCAGGCGTTCAGACGCTTGGCAGATCTCAGGTACTCCAGGTTCTTGTGGTCAGTGAGGACCACAAAAGGCAAGGCTGCCCCCTCCAGCCAGTGACGCCATTCTTGAAGGGCAAGCTTGATGGCAAGAAGCTCTCTGTCCCCCACATCGTAGTTTCGTTCTACCGGGGACAGGCGCCGAGAGAAGAAGGCGCAGGGTCGCTTGACTCCGTTGGCTGGGGACCGCTGGGACAACACCGCCCCCACCCCCGTGTCCGAAGCGTCCACCTCCACAATGCACTGCAGCGCGGGGTCGACCTGGCTGAGGACCCGGGAGGAGGAGAACTCCGTCTTCAGCGCCTGGAAGGCCGTAGCGGCCTCTTCAGTCCACCGGAATGGGGTCTTAGGAGAGGTGAGGCGGGTCAGGGGCCCGACGATGGCTCCAAAGTTCGGGACAAAGCGGCGGTAGAAATTGGCGAACCCGATGAATTGCTGAACCTGTTTCCGCGAGGTAGGTGTGGGCCAATCCCCCACCGCCTTGATCTTCGCTGGGTCCGGAAGCACCTGGTCATGGGAGATGACGAACCCCAGGAAGGAAGTCGTTTTGGCGTAGAATTCACATTTTTCCGCCTTGACGTACAGACGGTTCTCCAGCAGTCTCTGCAGGACCCGCCTCACGTGGACCCGGTGTTCATCCCTGGACCTGGAGAAGATGAGAATGTCGTCCAGGTAGACGAATACAAACAGGCCGATGAAGTCCCGGAGGACGTCATTGATGAGGCGCTGAAAGACGGCTGGAGCGTTGGTCAACCCAAACGGCATCACGAGGTATTCAAAATGACCGTTTGGGGTACGGAAGGCGGTTTTCCACTCCCGGATCCGGACGAGGTGGTAAGCGCTGCGGAGATCCAGCTTAGTAAACCAGGTCGCCCCCTGGAGGGAGTGGAAGGCAGTATCCATAAGGGGCAGGGTATACCGGTCCTTCTCCGTGATATCGTTGAGAGCTCGATAATCGATACAAGGACGAAGAGATCCGTCCTTCTTTCCCACGAAGAAGAACCCTGCACCTACTGGAGAGGAGGATGGTCGGATGATCCCAGCACTGAGCGACTCCTTCAAATAGCTGTTCATTGCCTCCTTCTCCGGCGCCGACAGGCTATAGAGGCGTCCTGAAGGTAAGGGCGCCCCCTGGCGGATGTTAATGGCGCAGTCATAGGGCCGGTGAGGAGGCAGAGACATCGCCTTGGACTTACTGAAAACAGCACCCAGGTCGTGGAACTCTGAGGGCACAAGGGTGAGATCCGGGGGCGCGGTGCCCTGAGCTGCGGGAGGCGAGGACGGGGCGCAGGCCGCGGATTGGAGGCAGGTGCCCATGCAGAAAGTGCTCCACGCTGACACCTTCCCAGTCTTCCAGTCCAAGGCGGGGTTGTGGAGGCAGAGCCAGGGATATCCGAGGATGACAGGAGTTACTGAGGTGGGCAGGACGTAGAAGGAGATATCCTCCCGATGGTTTCCAGAGAGGATCACCGGGACGGGGGATGTTTGGTGAGTTACTTTTCCCAGGGAAACTCGGGAGAGATTAACCAGGATGAGAGGAGTGTCGAGGGGGTGACAATGGATGCCCAGTCGGGTTGCCAGGCTTTGTGAAATAAAGCTACCCTCCGCGCCTGAATCCACCAGTGCATGTGTGAGGTGCCCAGTGAGGTTGTGACAGAAGCAGATGGGCAGCATCAAATGTGTGAGGGGATTTAACCGATTAGCGTCCGCGAGGCCCCCTACAGTGACTCGCGGACCACCTCGTTTGGCTTCTCCGGACAATGCTCCACCGTGTGCTGGCTACCTCCGCAATACATGCAGAGGCCCAGGTCACGACGGCGCTGTTTCTCCGCCAGGGGGAGCTTTGTCCGGCCCGTCACCATTGGTTCCGACTCCTCGGAGACCTCCGGCGGCGGCAACGCCAGGTGGCGAGCTTGGGGCAGGCGTGCAGAGGCATCCCGCGAGTGAGAAGACTGCTTCCGCTCGGAGGCGCGCTCGCGCAGCCTGTTATCCCGGGAGACAGCGACCTGCAGTACCTGTGGCAGCAGCGTAGAGCCAACGGCGAGATGAGGAAGTCCGCCGCCGGGAATGTCCACCTGTGCACAGGGGAGGCTAGAGGAGAGAGGTAAGGGGAGCTTACCCAAGTTTTCTTCACTAGTCGGTTTGAGATCCGTAGTAGCAAAGGGGCCGAAGTAGAGAGACGGCTTCAGGCCGAAGCCCAGGGCAGAGTGGATTAAATACCTCGCCGCTGATGAGGAGCAGGTGTGCACGCGGCTGGCGCCGCTGATGAGCGGCGAGTCATGACATATAAAAGAGCTTGTGTGACATGTCTCAACAGCACAGTAGCGCAAAGAGCTACGATGCGTGTCTCATTATGTTGGAGGAAATAAAATCTTGCAACCTTCCAGCTCGTCGCATCTTGCCTGATCATTTTCCTCCACAGTGGTGACCCTAGACGTGTCATGGCGCGTCCCTCGCCTGATCTTTTCTCTCCACACTGGTGACCTGACCAGAGAGAATGACCGTCTGCTCCCTCTCACCGTGCTGTGGATTCCAGAGGACCAGAGAACGGCTGCAACCTCTTCACCCTCACCGGAGCGCGCTCTCTGGAGCGGGCAGCACTGGGACCGACACGCACCATGAACGGCGACACGAGCAAACCGAAGGAAGCAGCCTGAACAGGGACGATCATCGGCACCGTCTGCGTTGATTTCCACCAAGCTCCCCGACTCTGACTCACCTCCCGACAGCGGACTTTCCACGCACAGAAGCCCCGCACTCACACCACAGGATTACGAGGACAGCGCAACTTCCAGCTATGTGGTCACTGCACCAAGCGCGCGCCACGCACAGGGACAAACTGGCTCTACAGACTGATACAGCGTCCTCCGCCGCTGCACATGCCTGAGAAACATGGCCAATCGCCATCCTCGGAACCTTCAGGGCTGCTCACGCACCTGAAGCAGACATGCAGCCTGCACACAGGACTTTGTATGGGTTTCTCAGCCACAGCGCACAACGGGAGTTTAGCCGATTGCTGTCCCCGATGGCTTTAGGGCTGCGTCCGCACCTAAAGTCACACCACCAAGTCCCTCACACAGCTACAGTTGTTTCACAGCCGCTACGCATCCTCGGGGAATTTGGCTGCTCGCCTTCCCCACATCCTCGCTGGACCGAGCCGCGAGATGAGTCAGAGACTTAATTTTTTTTTTTTTCACAGCCGCTGCAGATCACCGCCCCTGGTTTACCGGGAAAGTCCCTCGCCATGGCGGATCCACACACAATTTTTGCGTGGTCCAGACACCTTTGACGTCCCGGGCCGGCACTCACTTACTCCCACCCCCCTCCCCCTCCTCCTCCACAGCACTCTTCCCGCACCTCACTCCTTAAAGCCGGCCGATCGCCATTTTGTTCCATTACGCACGACGCGCACCGGCCCCGTGCTCCCACGAGCCACGGCCATTCAACGTGCTGGAACCCGGAGCGGAGCACACTCCCCCCCCCCCCCATGGACTGACATGCCCTCCAACACTCCTCTACAGCAGGACAGTTCTACCAGAGCTGGAGCCCAAACGACCGGGGGGGGGGGTGTCACAGCCCCTTCTGAGTGTTCTGGGGGGAGCCGTGTGGTGACCCACCACACTCTGCACAGACACTTCTCACACTCAGCAGGTCTGGAGGAAGCAGAGGACAATTTACATACAGAGGACAGTTCACAAATGGACAGAGAGCCACAGGAGGCAGTCAGACGGGACTATGTGCAGGCGTCCTCGAGCCAACCAATGTCATGCTAATCATGTGTATTGACTAATATGCTAATGTGCCATGCATTCTCTCTGTCTGTATCACTGTATAAAAGAGCTCGTGTGACATGTCTCAACAGCACAGTAGCGCAAAGAGCTACGATGTGTGTCTCATTATGTTGGCGGATATAAAACCTTGAAACCTTTCAGCTCGTCGCGTCTCGTCTGACCCTTTTCCTCCACACTGTTTCATTATTCCTGTCATCATTGGTTTGAAATTTATTTTGACTGCATTTTCTGTTCTCGTGCAGGTCCCAGCTATGGTTTCATTTTTGTATTATTTATTCCTTCTTTGTCCTTAGTCCTGTTGTCACGTTCTGTGTATCCTCTGTCGATGATTATGTGTGTGTGTGTAGACCTGCCCCATCCTGTCATCTCTGTTTCCCTTATGTGTCAGCCATTGTCCTGATTACTCTCACCAGCTGTGTTGTATTGGAGTGATTATCCCATTTGTCTATTTAAGTGCATTTCACTCTGTGTAGTGTGCAATGTCACTGGTGTTTGTCAGCATCTCACCCATGCTTCTGTTTATCCTGTATCCCGTGTCTGAAGCCCATCTGAATTTGCCTTTTTAGTTCTGCCCTCGCACAGATTTAGTTTCTGTTTTGCAGTAAAGCATGGTTTATCATATCCGCCTCACATATGGGTCCTCATCTCCTTTGCCCCGGAGGAACAATTGTGACAGAATGACACCGCCAGTCCAGGAGCCAGCAGGTGAAAAAAGGAGGAGAAAAAAGTGGAGTTGGGATTAGCTGGAAGTGGTGGCTATGATTGAAGACATGGCTGTCAGTGCTCGGAGCATCTCTTCCCGGGAGAAGGAGATGCTTTGCTGGGGTGGAGTTGCCAATTTGCTCGCAGCCAGGCCGTGTGTGCACTCTCACCCCCGGGTACAGAACTTCACTCTCCCTCCGCTACCACCATTTCCCACCGTCTTCTTCTTGCTGGAGCCAGAAGATCTCCCACCACTGTTATCCCCTGTAGAATCCACCGCCGAGGAAGAGCGTTATGAATTTCAGTTGGTGTTTGGCGGGTCCAGGTGGAAGAAAGGTGCTGGGAGACGCCACTCCTCTCAAAGTCACATACCTCCAGCTCCGGCTCTTCGTCAGATGAGCTCCAGCTTTTCCTGGGAGGACTCATCCGACTTCCCCAGAAGTTCGGGAATAGAGGCAAGTACCTTTCCATTTTCTCACATCTGCTACAGAAAGGTTTTGTTCTGTTCCCGGTAAGGGGGCTCAGCAGCAGTTAATTACCCCCACTGCTGAGCTCTCTCCACCATTATCTGCTGCAATTTCTGCTGCCACTGTTTCCATCCCTCCATCCTCACCTGCATTTCCTGTGTCCACTTGTGTGTTTTCTGAATGTTTCCCGATTCTGGGTGGCAACCGGATCATCTGGGAAGAGCCTGCAGTTCCTGAGAACCCAGTGGTCTGCTGGATTGGGTTGGCGATGTTGGAGCCTCAGTTTCTGGCTGACAAGGAAGAGCAGGAGGGGCACTGTTTGACCATGCTTGCCCAGAAGGAGCTTATGCTGGACTATAAACCTTGGCTTCTTCCAGAGCATTGTGTCCCAGCTCGGTGGGAACCAGCTAGCAATGAACAAACCAACTCCATGGCGCGACCCAGCTCCAATCCCAGTTCCTCGTCGCTCTCCAGTTCCAGAACCTGCTCCACAGCACCTCCCTGTTCCTGAACCTGTTACATGGCACCGTCCAGCCCCCGAGCCTGCTATTTCAGTTCCACCCCCTTGGATAGAGATCCTCAGTCAGACGAGTTCCAGCAGCTTCTGGGAGGACTCGCCTGATGTTTCAGCAGCAGCAGAGCAGGAATAAGGGCAAGTATCTTATCATTATTTAACACCTATTAATGTGACGTCTTGGCCTGTTCCTGGGAAGGGGGCTCGGTGGCAACCACCCACCACCACTGAGTCCTCTCTCCCTGTCTCTGCTGTATACTCTGCTGCTGTTCCCATATGCTCACCTGCTTCTCCTCTCTCCTCTCTCCCAAACCTTTCACTGGAGGAATGGACCCGCCGTAGGGAGCTGCGGGACCTCATCCGGGACATTGGTGAATGTTACACCTTCTGCCTGAGTATGGATGGATGGAAGAATGCAGTGTGGAGGAATGAAGCGTGGAGGCGGGCTCATTGGATAGCTGCAGAAAAGCCCCATCTGTGAAAAGAAGTCCCTACATTCCTCAGTGAGTTATTGCTGTCCAGTGAGTATTTCTTCACACCAGATGAGGAGTCATCATCTGTTCCCAAGGCAGGTGAGCCTTCATCAGCTGATCCTGAAGTCGGTGCACCCCTGTCACCTGCTTCTGTGTTTGGCGTGCCTCCGTCATCTGCTCCCGAGGTCAGTGTGCTCCAACCATCAGTGCCTGAAGTCAACGCACCCCAATCATTGTCAGCTCTAGCGGCTGAGCCTGCCATCCCTGCAGCTGAAGCTGAGGTTGTCACCCCAGCAACAGGAGACCAGGAGCTAAGGCAAGTACTTGCTTCTTTATCTTCTACTACTACTATTGAAAATGCTCGCCTTACGTCTGGTGGGGGGACCCAAGCACAGAGCCCACCAGCTCTTAAGCCCCTCCCACCAGTCTCTGCTGTTAATGGCTATGGTGTCACCTCACTGTCCGCCTGTTCTCCTCCTTCATTCGAGGTGGCCATGTTGAGGATGGGGTTGCAGGAGGACCACAATCCAGCTGACATTCCTGAGGTCAGGAGACCTCCAGCCAATGTTCCTGAGGTCAGAAGACCTCCAGCTGATGTCCCTGAGGTCAGGAGACCTTCACTCGTCGCAGTTCCTGAGGGCGAGCAATCTGCTCCACCCATTGCAGTTCCAGGGTTCAGTGGACCTCCTCCCATCGTTTCTGGGGCTGGGGAGCTTCTACCTGCTGTCCTTGAGGTCAGGGTGCCACCATTGCCTGCTTCTGAAATAAAGACTCCTGTATCAGTGTCTCCTGAACTTGAAATTTCTGCATCTGTGTCCCCTGAACTAAGAAATTCTGTATCTGTATCCCCTGAGTCAAAGATTCCTGCATCTGTGTCTCCTAAACTAGAAATTTCTGCATCTGTGTCCCCTGTATCAGAAACTTCTGAATCTGTGCCTCCTGAGCTAAAAATTTTTGCATCTGTGCCCCCTGTGCCAGAGATTTCTGCATCTGTGTCCCTTGTGCCAAAAATTTCTGCATCTGTGTCTCCTGTGCCAGAAATTTCTCCACCTGTGTCCCCCAAGCTAAAAAATTTGTGCATCTGTGTCCCCTGTGCCAGAAATTTCTGTATTTGTGCCCCCTGAGTTACAAATTTCTGCTTCTATATCCCCTGATCTGGAAATTTCTGCATCTGTGTCCCTTGAGCCAGAAAGTTCTGCTTTTGTGTCCCCTGAGCCAGAAACCTCAACATCTGAGGCCCTTGAGCTAAAAATGCTTCTGTTATCTATGTCTGCATTAAGATTTTGTGTGTTAGCCCCTGAGCTTAGAGTTTCTGTACTATTTCCAGTTTATATGGTTTCTATGTTGTTGCCTGAGTCAGAAGCTCTCATGTGGTTTAAAAATCCCATGTGGTTGTTCCAAGGGCAAAGGGCTCCTTTGTGGTCTCCAAAGCAAAGGGCCCCAATGTTACCTTCTGAGTTTGAAACCCCCATGTTGTTTTCCTTTGAGCAAAGGGCTCTAATGTTATCTCCTGAGTTTAAAGGTGTTATACTTTCGCTTTCTGGGCTTACAAGTTTTTTGTTGTCATCCTCTAAGGTTGAAGTTTTTGAGAGTGGAGTTTTCGTGTCACTTTCCCCTGAGTATGATGCTCCTGAGTTATTTTCAGAGCAAAGAGCTCCTGTGTTAGCTTTAGAGCAAGGAGCTCCTGTGTTGGCTTCAGAGCAAGGAGCTCCTGTGTTACCTTCCGAGTTTAAGGCATCTATGACGTCTCCAGAGCTTCAGGTTTCCATGTTATCATCTTCTGAGTTTAAGGTTTCCATGTTATCATCTCCTGAACTTAAAGTTTTCATGTTATTATCTCCTGAGTTTAAGGGTTCTTTGTTATCAGCTCCTCAGTTTAAAATTTCCATGTCATTTTCACCGGAGTTTAAAGTGCCCTCACAGTTATCTTTGGACACATTCTGCTCTCTGGTCTGGGGGCCCAGGGACTTTGGAAGATCACCTGAACTGCCTTACTTTTGGGTTCGGTGGCCCTGGGACTTTGGCAGGCCACCCAACCCACCTGGTACTCTGATGTGGGGTCCGGTGGACTCAGGTAGACCTCCTGAACTAGTTTGCCCTATGATCTGGTGGCTCAGGGTCTCTGGGAGGCTGCCAGATCCACCTTGTTTTTTGGTCCGGTCATCCATGGATTGGGGTACGTTTCTTTCGGGGCCCCAAACAAGCCCTCTTGATAATCCGGGGCAGAAGCTAATCACATTAACTAAGCCCCGTAGGAGTCTTTCTCCAGCTGGACTACCTGAAGTCAGAACACCTGAACTGACCTGAAAACCCACCCTCTGGTGAACTTTTTTAAAATGAGACATTATTTTCTCTGAATAACCAGAGTGATGACCTATATAGTGATGACCTATATCAAACCCTGGCCGGATCATACCAAAAACCATATAAAAATGGTACTTCCTGGCTTCTAGCTTGGTGCTCACCATAATAGAATTATTATTATTATTTGGTCGCCTATGAGGCGAGCGACCACATCTCGGTCGCTTTACCACCGGAGTGGTGGTCTAGTTGGTACAGCATCCGCCCCACAACCAGGAGGCTGGGGTTCAAATCCCAGATGGGTCATACCAAAGACCAGGTAAAAATGGTACTTTCTGCCCTCTAGCTTGGTGCTCAGCATAATAGAATGGGGAAAGGCAGGCAGTGAGGAGTGGAAACCCCTGTCCTGTATTAGCTTTGTAAAGCGACCGACTGAGATAACAGAATGGGGGAAGAAAAGTTGGTTTTCCCGCCACAAGAGGATAGATAGATACATACATACATACATCACTCTATTGATCCCAAACTGGGAAATTACAGTGTAACAGCAGCATGACAGTAGACAACCAAAATGACAGAAACACACACAGCATAAAAGAAAAAGGAATTACCAAGGAAAGTAAACCTGCCTAGATAACTTTATATACATGGGGAGGAGAGGGGGAAGGCGTGTTAGGAGGGAGAGAGAGAAAAGAAAAGGTAGAAGTGTGGAGGTGAGAGTAAGGATGTTAAATGTAGGGACTATGACTGGTAAAGGCAGAGAGTTGGCTGATATGATGGAGAGAAGAAAGGTAGATATACTGTATACTGTGTGTTCAAGAAACCAGATGGAAGGGAAGCAAGGCTAGGAGCATTGGAGGTGGATTTAAACTGTTCTACCATGGTGTAGATAGGAAGAGAAATGGAGTAGGAGTAATCTTGAAGGAAGAGTATGTGAAGAGTGTTCAGGAGGTAAAGAGGGAGACAGAGAGAATCATGAGTTTGAAGCTAGAAGTCAAAGGTGTGATGTTGAATGTTGTCAGTGCGTATGGCCCACAAGCTAGGTGTCAAGTCGAAGAGAAAGAGAAATTCTGGAGTAAGTTGCATGAAATGATAGAGAGTGTTCCCAGGGGGGAGAGAGTGGTGATTGGAGCAGACTTTAATGGACATGTAATAGTGTTGTAATGTTAGAAGGGTAGTATTTATATGTACGATTCACTATGCTCACTCTGGAACACTATGGAATGGTGGGTGGGACAGTGCTGTGTGTATCTGTGTTGTTTGGGGCTGGTTTTGATGTATGGACTGTATGTGTGTTGGGATGGGTGGGTGTTAATGTTGATATGTACAAAATATAGTTAATTGTTTACTTGGGGTCTTAAATGTGGTAAATTGTATATATTTCCCATGGCTTGTATTTATGGAAAAGAGGAGTTGGAGTTAATAAGTGTTCACTTCTTCCTTCTCCCTTTTGAGCACTGTATACTGTCACTTTATCGCACTTGTCATTTGTTTTTTTGTTTTGTTTTGGGGTTTTTTACTTTTTTGTTCGAAATAAAGTATGTATCTATTTATCTAAGTGAAGGGAACAGAGGTGATGATGAGGTTATGAGTAGGTATGGTCTTAAGGAGAGAAATGTGGAAGGACAGATGTTTGTGGATTTTCCTAAAAGGATGGAAATGGCTCTTTTTTTCTCATTTTTTTCCCTTTTTTCTCATTAAACATTTCTGATGGAGCCATTGACCTGAGATTTTCATCAGCTATCAGTAACAACCCAAGTAATCCATACATACAAAGAAATCAAGGCAACTGTATTCACAAAATAAGTTATATTTGTCATGAATTGCCCCTCACAGCAGAGAGAAGGACCCAGACACTGAACTGCTAGTTGTGGAATTTAATCAGGAAAACACAAGTCCTTACAGTGCACAAAAATAAACTTACAAATGAGACAAATAGGCAGACAACAAGGTGATTGCAGGAATACACGTCGGAACGGAGAAAGGGTTCTGATGGGAGAAGCAGGTAGCAACAACGATGAGGTTCTGACAGTGAGTGGGAGAAACGACTAGACTTAAATAAGGCATGGAAACAATCATAGCAAGTGACCTCAGGTGTGGATCGCCTGAGTGGGCAGGTTGACCTAATTACTGGAAGGAGCAGCTGAGCAACACACAAGATGATAACAAGGCAGGAGTGTCTGGAAGCAGAGGTGGAGGGCTATGTCACAAAGAAACAAAATATAAACACTCAGAACTAAATGCCAGGATGATGATGATGATGATGTTAATAATAATAATAATAATAATAATAATCACAATAAGGACATGAATGCAAAACCGAAAAGCTGACAGCTAAGAACATGTCCTGAACCAAAATACAGTAAAATAAACAAACACTGGGAAAAATACAGGAAATAATCAGAAATAAAAGCCTGAGCACAATGAGACACCGCTCTCAGCCTCGTGACAATATTTAATAAAGTGGAATGACACAGGGAATAAGTATTGAACACACTTGGTGAAATTCATTTAATATTTAGTAGAAAAAGCCTCATGTATGGAGAAACTATGTGCAGGCATTGCTCAGGAGTGATTTTAGCCCATTCTTCCACACAAATGGTCTTCAAATCTTGAAGTTTCTGTGGGTGTCTTCTATGAACTCTGATCTTCAGTTCGTTCCATAGATTTTCAATTGGATTCATGTCAGGTGACTGACTGGGCCATTCAAGCAGCTTTATTTTCCTTCTCTGGAGCCAGTTGAGAGTTTCCTTGGCTGCGTGTTTGGGATCATTGTCTTGCTGAAATGTCCACCCTCGTTTCATCTTCAGCATCTTGGCAGATGGCAACAGATTCTTATCAAGGATGTCTCTGTACATTTGTCCATTCATCTTTCCTTCAATTATATGAAGTCTGCCTGCACAATGTGCTGAAAAACACCCCCACACCATGATGGGATGTGCAGTGCCATTTCTCCTCCAAACATGCTGTGTATTGTGGCATCCAAAAAGTTCAATTTTGGTCTCATCTGACCAAACTACATTCTCCCAGTATTTTACTGACTTGCCCAAATGTTGTGCAGAAAACTTTAAACGAGCTTCAACATGCTTTCTCTTCAGCAACGGAGTCTTGCGTGGTGAGCGGGCGTAGAGCCCATGTCAGTTGAGTGCATTAATTATTGTTTTCTTTGATACAGCAGTACCTGCTACCCCCAGGTCTTTTTGCAGCTCTCCACGAGTGGTCTTTGGCTCTTGGATAACTCTTCTGATAATTCTCTTGACTCCTCTGTCAGAAATCTTGTGAGGAACACCTGGTCATGGCCGGTTTATGGTAAAATGATGTTCTTTCCACTTCTGAATGATGGCTCCAACAGTGCTTACTGGAACATTTAGCAGTTTAGAAATGCACCTGTAACCAATGCCATCATTATGTTTTGCAACAATAAGGTTGTGAAGGTCTAGAGAGAGCTCTTTGCTCTTACCCATCGTGACTTCTCTGCGGTGTAGCAATCTGATATTCACAGACCTTTTCAAAGGCTATCAGTCAGGACTTAACCAGCTAAAATTAATTTGCACTGATAAGGGATGGGGTGGCTTCCTAAATTCTGTTGGATTGCAGCTGGTTTCTTAGCTTTCTATGCCTTTTTGCACCTCTTTTTCATCATGCGTTCAATACTTATTCCCTGTGTCATTCCACTTTATTAAATACAACTTGTTTTGTGAACACAATTGCCTTGATTTCTTTGTATGTATGTATTACTTGGGTTGTTACTGATATCTGGTGAAAATCTCAGGTCAATGGCTCCATTAGAAATATGTTTAATGAGGAAAACGTTGATGAGTTCAGTACTTGTTTTTCCCACTGTATGCATGTATGTATGTATATATACTGTATATATACAGTCATGTGAAAAAATTAGGACACCCTGTATAAGCCTGTGTGCTTTTTTTTTAAAACATATTTGGACATATGGATATTTAATATTAATGTTAAAAATACTGGGAGATTCATGTAATACAACTAAACAATTAAAAAATGAATTAAAGTCATTTTTCAAATTTTCTGTAAAACGTAATTCTAAACAAATAGTGAGGAATAAATCAGGACACCCCCATCTTTTTTAGGGCACGCCCACATTCATTCCCACTTAAAATGGCTAAAATAAATTTAAAAAAATGCAAATTAAAAACAAAAACAAGGTTAGGCATAGATATGTGGACATTTCTTAATAAAGAACTGAATGTTTAAAGGGATGTCCAAATTTTTTCACATTACTATATATATATGTATATTTAAAGTAACTGCGATAAATATAAAATTCTGGCGATGACTCAACAGGAAGTGATATCATTACATAGGTACGTAAGTCTATCAGCAGCAATGGAGTCTTCGTTTACCCAGAATCCTTCATGTCCTTGGTCATGGTCACATATTCAGCTCTCATCACTTCGCTTTCCCAGAATCTTTCATGTCAGCAACTGTAAAGCAACTGGGGTGAATCTAAAAACTCTGCGGGGGACTTAAACAGAAACAGGAAATGAAATCAATGCATGCTGACCTGGGGTCTGGTGAACAGGATTCTTCAGTTTTCCAGAATCCTACAGGTCTGAGGTCATGGTCACCTGTTCATCACCTTCATCTTTATCAGCTGTGACAGCAGCAGAGAGATGATCCTGGGCCTCCTGCTGATGTTCTGAACCTGATCTGGACAAATGTCTCTGTCCCACTGAGACTGGAATCTGGGGAGTGATGAGGGAGTCTGCCTCATGACCCTCCCGAGTAGGATCAAGAACCTCTACTATGAGAACAACTGTTTAGAGAAACTTGAGTAAAAAAAAAAAAACTACTTCCATCTTGTTCAGCACCCGACTTTAACTAATCAAACATATAAATAATAGTAAAAAATAGGGGTGGCTGGTATAAATGGGCTAATTTTCTCATAATTTTATCTGAAGCAAACAAAAAATAAAGAACAAAACATAAACTCAGAACATTTTACTCTATGGTTTGCATTGTTTTTTGTGTGAATTAGCAACTTTAAGAGTTTCCAAAATTCAGAATAAAACACTGGATATGTGTAAATGTGTTGAATTTCTGCAGCCCAAACACTAAAGCACAGCCATCCAATTACATCTGTCCATGCATGAGTGGCAGGTGTAAGATCCATCTTCTTCATTTGCTTCATATATGGGCTAAAATGGATGAGCCCACACTACTCCTCCTGTCTGCAGGTCCTTGAATACTCTTAAAAAGTTTTAAATTTAATGAACCAAAAACAAGGTCGTCCAGTTTCTTCTGTCAGTTTTGTAGCAGGTTGGGGTTTCTCCTGGGTGGGTTGTTGGCCCTCTGAAGGATAATTGTATGATGGGACTGCCATCTTGATGATGTGCCAATGTGCTGCGGGTCATCACTGGTCTGCAGCCTCCCCGGCCCATGAAGCGTAGCCCTACCATGAGCAAAAGCTCCAGACATGGACGCTCTCTCAGAACTACAGCACACGCAACTGGACTGCCCAACACTGGAATCCATCCGCCACATCCACTGGTACAGGCACGTCCTCCGCCTTTCACCAGAACATCCCACCTGGGCCTTACTCAGGTTCTATGCAGCAGCATCGGGCTGGAGGAGTCCCCGCTGCAGGCCTCGCACCAGATGAATGGATGTAGTTATAAAAGAGCTCCAGAAGCTTAAAATCATCCTGGACAATGCAGAAGGGCTGGCACAGGACCACCAGCAATGAAGAGCACTGGTGGACATGGTCAGCTCTGCACACGATGACTTTTCCAAGGTACACAACCAGCATGGCCCTGGAGTCACTGAGCAAAATCAATAACTTTTTCTTCTTCTTCTTGCCCCTTCAGATGTTGCCACACTCTATCCCTTGCATTTTCCTCTGCAACACCAACCCTCTCCATATCCTCCTTCACTACATCCATGAATCTTCTCTGTGGTCTCCCTCTCTTCCTCCTGCCTGGCAGCTCCATCTTCAACATCCTTTGTCCAATATATCCACTATCCCTCCTCTGCACATTCAGACCATCTCAGCCTTGCCTCTCTTATCTCCAAACCCCTCAACCTGCGGGGTCCCTCTGATATACCCATTTCTAATCGTGAATCTTAGCTTCTTCAACTCTTCCACCTGCAGCTCTGCCTCCTGCATTATGTCAGTGCCACCATCTCCAAACCATACATCATAGCAGGTCTCATTACCATCTTGTAAATTTTCCCTTTCAGCTGCTATCTTTCTGTCACAAATGACCTCTGACACTCATCTCCACCCACTCCACCCTGTCTGCACTCTCTTCTTCATCACTCATGCATTTTCCATTGCTTTGTATGGTTGACCCAGGTATTTAAACTCATCTACCTTCACTATCTCTACTCCTTGCATCTTCACTGCTACTCCCGCCTCTCTCTCATTTACACAGCTGTAACTAATTAAAATAAATGCCTTATATATCACTATAAAAGCAAGAAATCCTGTGTGTGTGTCACACTTCATAGGACATCATAGGACGGCCTATGATCTCTGCCTGAAGTTGTGTCTTTATGATGTCACATAGACCACAGAGATCATAGGACGATTTGTCTTTATGATGTCACACATAGATTTGTCTATGTGTCTATGTGCATAGGATGCCTGAGTTCATAGGATGATTTGTCTTGACGACAACTGCTGCACATCAGAAAAGATGCCATGAAGATGAAACACCTGAGGTACCAGCAGTACATCGCACCCGTCTGAGACAGGAGGACACCCTTCACCAGCATAGGGTACAACAGACTATAAAGCACATTTCTAGGACATCAGAGGACGGCCTATGATCTCTGCCTCATCATCATAGTGTGTCCTATGAACTCAGGCATCATAGGACGACTCGTCATGCCTACATGACGGCAAATGTGTAGCCTTGATGAATGCCAGTCTACACTACAAATGTGTAAAATGCCAAGCAAAGCGCTGATTTTCTGCGAGTGCTCCGGTTTCTTGGTTTCTACAGGCATGCACGAGCCATCCTGAACAGGGTCGAAAGCCACTTTTTCAGGATCGTGCCCATGAACTGGAATTACGACGCACCTATCCCTCAACCAGTGGTCTGAACGAAGAAGAAGACCCACCAGATGCAGAGCAATAGAATGAGGAGAACTTCTGCACGTCACAAAGGATGCCGTGAACATGAAACACCTCAGGTTCCACCAGTACGCCACAAGCATGACTGTGAACAACACAGCTGTCTGAGACAGGAGGAGACCCTTCAGTGGTCTGAACGAAGAAGAAGACCCACCAGATGCTGTCTATATGATGGCACATAGACAGAGCACATGACTCCCTACAAGACATAGACACAGGTAAGCAACATAACACAGAGCAGTGACAGGCAGGAGAAAAAGTAACAAGCAGGGGCAAACAGCCCCAGATGGCAGGGCATATTTTGTGTGATTTTTATGTTTTGCTGCATACAAAAGTCGTTACATGTGAGTGCCACTTAGTACTGTGTTGCTATACCAATTGTCCTGTAACTGGCAAGAATTCTGTTCCAATGCATCCCCTCTACAGGCATGCACGAGTTTCTACGGACATGCACGGGTATGCACTAGTTTTTTAAAAATTACAAATAATAGTTAAAATCCTGCTCCTGCTGGAGTCATTTTTACACCTCCAGGTCAATGTGTGATGGTTCACCCTCTGTCTGCTTCTCAGAGAAATTAATGAACTAATTAAAAGAAAACAATTTTAAAATAACAAGCACTTTGAAATAATTCACGAGTAACATTTAGTTTGTCTGATTTATACAAAAAATAATCATGTTATAGACCTCTTGGCCCCCACAGGCATTACATCACAAACCTGCAGTGATAAATACAGTAACTAGTCCTTTAACCTCGTGACTAGCTTCTCATTTCTAAACCAACCATGATGAAGACACATCCCATGGCCATGGTTTCAGAAGGATCACATATCACGATATTGGTTTGAGCTAAACAGAGAAAACAGCTGATGCTGAAATGTCTGAAACTTGGTTAGCTATTGTCCAAGGTACCAATATGAATGCTATCATAATCATCACCATCAAGCTTTTGAAGAAAAATTAGACTTTGGATGGGAATAAATACAGTAAATGTGAGTTCTACTCAGAGCTAAAAGCTAAAGTGTCCAGCATGTCTGGAGTGGCTACTGATGCTAAATAAATAAATGGAAAAACACACCCTTTCTATATGTTAGAGTTAACCTTGGTCTCACCAGGTCTCCTTCAGTGACCATCCTGATTTACTTCCAGTTGTGACATAAGAACCAGAGCTCTTCGGAATGACACAACCTGCCATCTTCATTTCTACTTATTTTAATGACAGTTTGAGTGGTTGTGAGCTTCTGACACCATGTACCAGCACCACAGCTAGTATATTTAGCTTAGCGGAGCTACCGCTGATATTTATTGCCCTTCTTTATATATTCTACTTACCTCAGTTGACATCCTGTGTCCCCAGCTGGTTCACTCCACCCCATGGCATGCTCAGCGCCATGTATAGTTTAGACCTTATATTTGGGCTAAATCTGGTCAGTCTGTCTTAAGCTTTAATTTAGCCCAAATATAGTTATTACCTCCACCAAGGAGGTAATGTTTTTGCCGGGGTTTGTCTGTCTGTCTGTTTGTCT
Source organism: Pholidichthys leucotaenia (assembly GCA_020510985.1). Taxonomy (NCBI): domain Eukaryota; kingdom Metazoa; phylum Chordata; class Actinopteri; order Cichliformes; family Pholidichthyidae; genus Pholidichthys; species Pholidichthys leucotaenia. Next base: position 237,938,901 of record CM035838.1, on the reverse strand, counting down.
GTCTGTTACCAACATAACTCAAAAAGTTATGAACGGATTTTGATTAAATTTTCAGGAAAGGTGTGTAATGGCACGGGGAACAGACGATTAGATTTTGGTGATGATCTGAGAGTGCATACCTCCACCAAGGGCTTTGTTTGTATTTGTGCAGCAGGATTACACAAAAACTACTGGATGGATTTGGATGAAATTTTCACCAGAGGTGGTTCTTGGGCTAGAGAGGAACCCATTATATTTTGGTGATGATCTGAGAATGCATACCTCAGCCAAGGCTCTTATCTTCTCACAGTGTGTTAGTAACAATACTCCAAAACTGATGGACAGACTTTGATGCCATTTTCACCACAAGTGGCTATAGGCCTACACACAAACCCATTACATTTTGGAGGTGATCCATGACAAACGGAAGGAGACTTGGCGGAGGTATGCGCTCTATGAGTGCTTTTCTAGTTGAAAATTGGACTGTGTGTAATATAGAGCACATTTAACCATTATCTTTTCAACAACCACAAAACTACAGTTTTTCAGTAATCAATTTTAAACCAAATCCAGTTAGAGCTGTTTTTCAACCTTTTTTGAAACAAGGAACCCTTTTGGCATTGAAAAAATCTCATGGCACCCCACCAACCAAAAATGTTAGAAAATGACACAATGTAGCCTAGGCTCTTCCTCCACAGCACTCAGTCTCTCTTTTGTTTTAGTTTTTATAGTAGTTAGGCTTGAAAAGCCTAGGTTTTTCTCCCTGTACTCACGGAGATGAACGAAATAGTTTGTGTTCTAATCTTTAAGTGACGTGTGTTTCGCTTGGAGATGACATTTAAGCTTGCATGGGGCCATGGCACTGTTAGATAGCTTTTCTTCACACACCAAGTATAATGGCTTGGTGCAGTGGGATCCCTAGTGGAAGTAAATCCAAAGGAAAGGTAACTTTTGTGTACTACCTTGTCCCTACTGTCTTAGCTTACTTTTGACAACCGCTTGGCCCTTCACCTGGGTAAATCTTTCCTCTTCAAATATTTATCCATCGCTGTTTTTCATCTTGTCACCACGGCCTAGTATGTCTTAACAAGGTCGTTAACCTCCATAAAACACATGAAGAAAAAGACGGTAACCATACTGCTTTAATACAGTACTGCCATCTACTGGCATGGAAGAGCCATTACATGTTGTGCATTACATGCACAACAAGGGCAAATTATTTGCAATTTTCTTGGACCAATTAAGTAGTGAAATTAGACAATTTAACGAGGAACCCTGAACGTTCTGAAAAACTCAGGTTTAGACAACTGACGTAAGCTGTGTTCAGAATATTCACTTACTCACTTTCTACTCGCTTAGTAAACTCAATACAACAATAAAATTAACAGCACGGTGGTACAGTGGGTGGTACAGTGGTTAGCACTGTTGCTTAACAGCTAGAAGGTTCCAGGTTCAAACTCCCAGGCTGGCAGGGGTGGGAGCCTTTCTGTATAGAGTTTGATTGTTCTCCGTGTTGTGTGGGTTTACTCCAGGAGCTCCGGTTTCCTCTCACAATCTAAAAACATGCACGTTAGGTTAATTTATGATTCTAAATTGTCCCTAGGTATCCATCTCTGATAGGCCCTTAGAATACAGGGTTAGTACTAGTGAAGCGCTTTGAATGGTCTTTGTGACTAGAAAAGCGCTAGCACCAGGGGGTATGTAATAAATAAAGATGTGCCTTTCACCCCCACTGTGCCAGGCTCACACATGAGGACGCAATAATATGTTTGTTGATGTGTGCTCACACTTGGTAACTGGTATATAAATGTGTTTACCCTGAGTGCTAGAGGTGGGAAGAAAATGTTTAAAGCGGTTCGCTTTGGCACTCAGAGACAGTCTGTTTCTGTGTTGGAGGAGAAATAAACCTCTGTGTCATCAGCTTGTGTCTCGACTGCTTTCATCCTCCACATTGGTGGCCTAGAAACGTGAAACGGACCGAGCACCCACGGAGACACTCCTGCTGGAGTCTTCCACCGCTGCATGTGCCGTTGCAGGCAGACTCCCAGACTTTTGGCTTCACGACCCAGCCGCTTGGTTTATTCATGTGGAAGCCCAGTTCGCCCTTGGCGGAGTCGTGGCAGATGACACAAAGTACTATCATGTGGTGGCATCGCTGGACGCGCGCACCACGCAGTGCGCCATCAGTCTGCTCTGAGCCCCTCCAGCCCAAGGAAAATGCGGTGCTCTCAAGCAACTGGTGCTGCGCCGTTATACCCTTTCAGATGCAGAGGGGGCAGAAAAGCTCCTCACCCGCTCAGAGCTAGGCGACAGATTGGCTGTGGACCTGATGGAGAGCATGCTTGCGTTGATGGGCACAGACAATGGATCTTTCCTTTTCACCCACTTCTTCCTCAGAAACCTACCAACTTCTGCGAGAGCGATTCTCGCTAACTCACCACTTCTGGCAACCAGGGACTACTGCGCGTTGGCAGAGGAGGAAGACCACATCATCCTGGCAAACCAGGCTTTCAGCTTTCAGGCAGTGAGACCGGGACCTCCGGCGGAGCTCAGCAAGGTCGAGGAGCCGATGGTGGTGGCCGGGACTCCCACCCAGAGAAAAAGGGCCGGGATGTTGTGTTTTTATCACCACCATTTGGGCAAGGAAGCGCAATGTTGTCTGCCGCTCTGCCACTTCAAGAAGCCGGGAAATGGGACAGCCAGCGGTCAGTAGTAGCTGCAACCACTAGCAACAGGGAGAAGCTGCTTTTCATCACAGACACACGTTCAGGGAGACGTTTTCTGATAGACTGGCTCCCAGAAAAGTCTCATTTTATCAGGCAGCGCAGACAGGCTGGCAGAAGGTTGTGGGCCGTCTTTTACCGCCGCAAACGGATCCCACGTCAGGACGTTTGGAAAAAGGATGGTCACTCTATGTTTACATGGATGCAATTACCAGTGGGACTTTGTGGTAGATGCATGTTCAGTCCCCATCTTAGGTGCTGATTTTCTGAGTGCTCAGGGACTACTTGTTGATGTTGCCAACGGGCAATTAGTGAATGCTGTATCTTTTTCCTCCTTGTCCTGCAAAGCTCGGGGAGTTGGACCACAAACACACGCAAATATTCTCACTCCAGGGGGTAAGTGCCAGCATTTGTTTTCCGAGTTCCCAGCACTCACGATGTTCACTTTTTTCCACTACGGTAACCAAGCACGGGGTCGAGCATTTTATCACCACAAAAGGTCGATCCGTGTTTGCGCGTCCTCGACACCTGGATGCAGCTAAACTAGCCATCGCGCGCGAGGAGTTTGCTAACTTAGAATGTTTAGGCATCGTTAGTGTCAGGAGCCGAGCTGGCTTGGTTACCCCCGGCTCAGTCCTGATCTCTATGTGGGTTTAGGTGCCAATTTGTATGTTCATATTATATATTCTGTGCTTTGCCTTACCCATAGCCATACGAGTGTAAGTATAACGCTTTCGACAGAGAGTTGTTGACTCTGCACCTTGCTAAGTGTCATTTTCAGTTCTGGCTCGAGGGTCGCAAGTTTACCGCGTTTGTTGATCATAAACCACTCACCTACGTGATGTCCAAAGTCTCGGAACCATGGTCAGCTCAGCAACAATGGCACTTGGCCGCAATTTTGGAGCTCACAACCAACATCCAACACGTAGCTGGTAAACTGAACATTGTGGCAGACTGCTTGTCATGCACGCCGGTCTCTCCGGTATACATGGGCATTGATTTTTCTGCAATGGCCACCGACCAAACCGGGGATGCAGATATTTGCGCACTCCAGTCTGCAGCTACCAGATTAAAACTTGGGAGCAGGGTGGTACAAGAAGGGTGCCCCCCCCCCCCCGCTCTGCGACATCTCCACTGGCTGCACCTGCCTTGTGGTTCCGAGCTCCTGGCGCCACCATGTTTTTGAGTCCGTCCACTCCCTTTCACATCCCGGCGTGTGAGCCTCAGTTAAACTAGTGGGGTCCAAATTCGTTTGGCCTCATTTACGCAGGGATGTGAAAGAATGGGCTTCAGTATGCATTGCGTGCCAACAGGCTAAGGTGCACAAGCATACCAAAGCTCCCCTCGACCCTTTTCAAATTCCAGCCAGGAGGTTCGACCACGTACATATGGACTTAGTGGGTCCCCTTCCACCATCGCAGGGGTTCACACACCTTTTAACAGTCGTGGACTGTACTACGCGTTGGCCAGAGGTGGTTCTACTGAGTTCCACCATGTCGGCCGAGGTAGCCTGTGCATTTTTGTCATCTTGGGTCACACGGTTTGGATCCCCGGACATCACTTCTGAAAGGGGTTCACAATTTGTTTTGGAACTTTGGTCTGCGATGGCCGACAGCCTGGGGGTCAAAATCCACCACACCACCACGTACAACCCACAGGCTAACGCTTTGTGCAAGCGTTTTCACAGGTCGCTTAAAGCAGTGCTCAGAGCCACACTAACAAATGCAAAATGGGTCAACCGCCTGCCTTGGGTCCTATTGGGGTTGCGCTCTGTACCTAAGGAAGATTTGGCAGCTTCCCTGGCAGAACTCGTTTTTTTCTCAGCCATTGTGGATCCCGGGGGAATTTTTGCCAGAGAGCCCCGTGCCCGGCACTGATCCGCCCGCATACTTTTTTTCCCGTACAGGGGCTGCCAGTGTTCTGGGCCCGGCGCACCATTGTTTTCCCTGCACTTTTGTTCGAAAGTACTTAGAGAACGCCAAATTTGTTTTCGTCCGGCACAACGGCCACAGAACCTCGCTATGTCCATCGTACGACGGCCCGTTCAGAGTGCTGGAAACTGGGGAGAAACATTTTGTATTAGACTTGGGAGGGCGTAAGGAACCGTCTGCATAGACAGGCTGAAGCCCGCTTATGTGTTCGCAGACGAGCAGGTGGTGTTGGCTCAGTCTCCCTAGCGCGGGCATCCTCCTACAGTGGGTCCGCAGGTTAGTGTTCCCCCGACAGAGGACTGTTGACAGGAAACTAATTTTTTCCCCTCCCCACCCTTTCCCCCTCCAGAGACCAAGCCTTTCTCCTACCCGCCTCGACAGGAAGGCGTTTCAACCGGCCCACATTACAGCCACTACGGGCGCTTGCTCAAGTACAAAGGTCCGGAGGATTCAGACCCCTTCTGGGCGTTTGGGAAGGGGGGGGGGGGCGCTGTGTGGTGACACAACGGAGATGACACTCCACCCAGTGCTTTGGGGTATTGAGGGTGGTAGCCAGGGGTGCCAGAGCACTGGGGGGGGGGGGGGTGTAATAAATAAAGATGTGCCTTTCGCCCCCGCTGTGCCAGGCTCACACCTGAGAACGCAGGGGCGCGAATGTGTTAATGTGTGTTCACACTTGGTAACTGGTATGTAAATGTGTTTACCCTGAGTGTCAGAGGTGGGAAGAAAATGTATAAAGCAATTCGCTTTGGCACTCAGAGACAGTTTCTGTGTTGGAGGAGAAATAAATCTCTGTGCCATCAACTCATGTCTCGACTGCTTTCATCCTCCACAGTAGTTCCTTATCCCCTTTCAGACACTACTCGGCTTGTTTTCACAGTGCGGTTGAGGACTTCAGCATAGATTAATAGTAAAAAATGAATACCTGCAGGTATTTTGTAATAAATGTATTAAATCATTTCGTTTTTGCTGAATTAATAAATATAAATACAGAGTTGCCAACTTTTCATAAAGTTTTGGAGTAAGATTTGGAGGGAACTGTGCATGGGGAGACTGGAGATTAGGGGTGGAGACAGCATGCAGGTGCACAATTCATTTAAACAGTTACAGCGGTGAAAATAAGTATTGAACACGTCAACATTTTCTTGTTAAATATACTGTAATTCTGATGGCGCCATTGACCTGAGATTTTCACCAGATATTAGTAACAACCCAAGTAACCCATACATACAAAGAAATCAAAGCAACTGTGTTCACAAAACAAGTTATATTTAATTAAGTGAATGGCACAGGGAAGAAGTATTGAACACATGAAGAAAAAAGAGGTGCAAAAAAGGCATACAAAGCCAAGAAACCAGCTGCAATCCATCAGAATTTAGGAAGCCATCCCCCATCAGTGCACATTAATATCATCTGGTCAAGTCCTAAATGATAGCCTTTGAAAAGGTCTGTGAATATCAGATTGTCACACCACAAAGATGTCACGATGGGTAGAAGCAAAGACCTCTCTCTAGACTAGGGATGGGCAACTTTGGTGGTAGTGAGGGCCACAAAATGTTTTCCTCACTTCCCGAGGGCCAGATTTATATATAAACCTTCTGTTGGTGTGTATGTGAGGGGGGGTATTAATTCCTGCAAAGTCAAAAGTTTCACTATTAAAACTGAAAATGCAAAGGAAAATAAAAAGCTACTCAGTGTTTTAGCATATTAGAATTAAAATTACTGATAAAATTATATCTGCACTGCAATGGACTGGCAATCTGTCCACCGTGGACCCTGCCTCTCGCCCAAAGATGCTGGGATAGACTCCAGACCCCCCCCCCCCCCAAAAAAAGGATTAAGCAGTAGAAGATAGATGGATGGATAAAATTATATCATGACCTAATTTTTACAACTCCATCAAAATGATGACCAAAGAGAAATTCTGGATGATAATTATCAAAAATTATTGGAGGGATGGTGGCACAGTGGTTAGCACTGTGTCAGCACAGCAAGAAGGTCATGGGATCTATTCCACCCCTGACCATCGTGGGTTCGATCCCACCCCCTGATCATGGGTGACCTTTTTGTGTGGAGTCTGCATGTTCTCCCCGTGTCTATGTGGGTTTCCTCCGGTTTCCTCCCACAGGCCAAAAACATGCAGGTTAGGTTAACTGGCATCAACTGAGGATTCTAAATTGTCCTTAGGTATGAATGTGAGAGTGAATGGTTGTCTGTCTCTCTGTGTTGGCTCTGTGATGGACTAGCGATCTGTCTGAGGTGTACCCTGCCTCTCGCCGAAAGATGCTGGGATAGGCTCCAGCCCCCCCATGACCCAAAAAGGATTAAGCAGTACAAGATAGATGGATGGAATTAATAAAAAAGCCAAGAAGAATAGGAAATATGATGAGACTTAGCTTGCTCTTGGAGTGTGGAGGGACAGAGAAATAGCTATGGGTAGGTGAGCTTGTTAATGGCTCCCCAAAATGGGGAATAAAAAAAAGTTTAAGAGCCACTAGTATAAATGAAAAAAAAAAAAATCAAATCAGCAGATTACAACAACCACAGTCTCTGAACTTTCATTGCTGACATGGATTTGAAGCAATCAGTGCTTCAGTCCACTCTTGAGAAACAAACCTCAAAGCTTTGAAAATTTTTCTGCACAATTAGAAGAAAAGCCTCTGAGCTTTATGAGGGTTCACCTGCCAAATAAGAATAAATGCTACAGCTCCTCAGCAATATTTATTCTTGTTTAAAAGCAGTCTACTTTGTACATTCACTGCTGTTTACAGTCTATTAATGCAGTCTTAGCAGGCAACATGCCTTAAAAACACATTCTCCGCTGGTGCACTTTTCCCTCTGGCTCCCTCACTCTGGCCGTCTCCTTGACTGACCACTTGCACACAGCGGCACCTAGGTTTCAATTAGTAACTCCCTCTGCTGGCAGACTCTCTAACTGCATTTAAGAATGCGGTTCAAAATACAGCAAACATGATATAAATAAATAATTGATTTTTGGAAATGGACTGGCGGGCAGTAGTGGATGAGGGGGTGGGTCGCATGTGGCCCGTGGGCCGCCAGTTGCCCATCCCTGTTCTAGGGCTTCGCAACCTTACAGTACTGTTGCAAAACATATTGATGACATTGGTTACAGATGCATTTCTTGACTGCTGAATGTTCCAGTGAGCACTGTTGGAGCCATCATTCAGAAGTGGAAAGTACATCATTTCACCATAAATCAGCCACGACCAGGAACTCCTCGCAAGATTTCTGACAGAGGAGTCAAAAGAATTATCAGAAGAGTTATCCAAGAGCCACAGACCACTTGTGGAGAGCTCCAGAAAGACCTGGAATTAGCAGGTACTGCTGTTTCAACAGGATTGAGCCACCGGATGTTGGAGGAGCCTGCAGCCCTGGAGGACCTGGTTCCAGCACCGCAGCCATGCTCTGGATGGAGGGTTAGTGCTGAAACTGAGCTGACGCCTGTACCGATGAAGGAGTGTCCCCAGGCCTCAGCTGAACTGAATCTAGCACTGGCAGGAAATTGACCTCCTGAATCCACGCCGGACGAGCCACCGGCATGGGTCGCCTCACTGGGGGGTCCCAGTGTTGCTTTGACCAACATGCCTGCTGCAGGGACTGCCGTAGCAGAGCCGGAGCTGGACCTCCAGAGGGCTGGGCCCGAAGAACAATCGCTTGGATCAACAGAGTCCTGGATGGCGGTAGAGCTCAAATTCAGGCAAGTGCTCTCCTTGATTTTCATCTTTTTTGGAGAAATCTTGTCTGGCTCTTGGTGAGGAGAGCCGGGTGCAGCCGTCAGCTGCACCTGAGCTAATCTTGCTGGTCTCCGCTGCTGCTAGTGACCCTGACCCTGTCTCTCTACCTATCCTGTCTGAGCTTTCCCCCAGGGTCACCGAAGAGGTTCCAGCTTTGCCAGATGTCTCTGTGGGTCCAGACTTGCCGTCTGAGATCGCCGTGGGTCCAGCTCCTCCCACTGAGGTCATCGCGGGCTCTCTGTCCCAGCCCGGTACCTCCGTGGGTGCTGCTTCCCCTCTGGCTGAGGTCTTCGTGGGTGCTGGTTCCTTTTCTGTGGAGGTCGTCGTGGGTGCTCAGTTCCAGCCTGGGGCCTCCGAGGGTACAGCTATGTCCCAGTCCGGGGCCACCGTGGGTGCAGCTTTGCTCCAGCCTGGAGTTATCGCGGGTGCTGCTGTGCTCCAGTCCGTAGCCTCCGCTGGTGCAACCTTGCCCCAATCCGGGACCAATGAGGGTGCAACCACGCTCCAGTCCGGAGCCACCGTGGGTGCTACTATGTCCCAGTCCGGGACCACCAAGGGTGCTGCTGGCCAGTTCAAGGGAGTCGTGGTTCCCTCTCCTTCGCTAGACACCTTTGTGGTTCCCCCTACTGTGCCAGGCACTGTCGTGGTTCCCTTTCCTCCGCCTGAGGTCCTCGTGGTTCTCACTCCTCCACCCAAGGTCGTCATTGTTTTCCCGACTCCCCTATCATCCTCACCACTTGCCCTTCCCGTCAGGCAGCTGCCTCCTGGGCCACCTCTTCTGTTCAGGTGGTTGAAAAACTCTGCCAGACCACCCGGTGGACTGTGTCACGGAGTTGGGTTCTCCTACATTCTCTGGGAGGCCACCCGACTCGTTTCATCTTGCCTTCTGGAGGGTCTGGGACTTTGGTCACCCACCTGAACTGTCCAGCTCCTTAGTCCAGGGGGCTTTGGGTGGTTGAGATTTTGCCTGGTGTGGGTCCTGAGCGGGGTTTTGGTTCGTTCCCCAACAATAACCCTGGGTGGGCTATTGTTTTGCTCCTGTTGGGGTGGGGGTCTTTCTTTTTCTTTTGATGTTACCCTGGGGTGTCTGGGTTCCACCCCTTGAGAGGGGGGCTCTGTCACGAACTGAGCACTGGAAGTTTCCACCATGCTCAGTCTCGTGGCTTTTTCTCTGTATTTATTTGTTGTATTTTATGCTTTTTGGGTTTCTGCATTCATGTACTGGTTGCCATTTTCCTGTTTGTGTTCTAGTTTTGTTACACTTTTATTTTGTATCAATTTAGTCTGCTTGGGTTGATATTTTATTCTTTATATCTTCACTGTTATTCTTTTGTTGGTTGACAGCTGTCAGTGGCGTGGTACTTTGTGTGGGAGTTGCCCTGTCAGCTGTCATCTTCGGTTTGCTCCTCTCTCACTGTCCCCAGCTGGTCCTAATTATGTTTCATTGCTGCCTCCTGCCTGCTCAGATAACCCACACCTGTCATTGATTTTGTAAATGGTTTTTGATCCAATTTAAGGACTCTATTTTCATTTTCTCATCACCGCAGCCTTGTTTGTATTCTCCCCATCTCCACCAGAGCCCTGCCCTGCTCTGGTGTGCTACAAGTAAGTTTACTTCCTCATTTGTATTTTTGTGTTCTGAGCACGGTTTGGTGTTTATGTTTGTTGTTCCACCAATACATCTGCCAAACTCACAGTTCAGCGTGTGGATGTCATCTTCCTGCCCCGAAGGGCAAATCGTGACATTTCTACTAAATATTAAACGAATTTCACCAAGCGTGTTCAATACTTATTCTTTGTGTCATTCCACTTTATCAAATACAACTTGTTTTGTGAACACAGTTGCCTTGATTTCTTTGTACATATGGATTATTTGGGTTGTTACTGATATCTGATAAAAATCTCAGGTCACTGGCTCCATCAGAAATATGTTTAATGAGAAAAATGTTGATGTGTTCAGTACTTATTTTCCCCGCTGTACATATGTATGTGTACAGTGCATCTGGAAAGTATTCACAGTGCTTCACTTTTTCCACATTTTGTTATGTTACAGCCTTATTCCAAAGGGGATTAAATAATTTTTTTTCCTCAAAATTCTACACACAATACCCCATAATGGCAACGTGAAAAAAGTTTTTGGAGGGGGGGGGATTTTTCAAATTTATTAAAAACTAGAAAAGCACTCATAGAGCGCATATCTCTGCCAAGGCTCCTTCCGTTTGTCATGGATCACCTCCAAAATGTAATGGGTTTGTGTGTAGGCCTATAGCCACTTGTGGTGAAAATGGCATCAAAGTCTGTCCATCAGTTTTGGAGTATTGTTACTAACACACTGTGAGAAGATAAGAGCTTTGGCTGAGGTATGCATTCTCAGATCATCACCAAAATATAATGGGTTCCTCTCTAGCCCAAGAACCACCTCTGGTGAAAATTTCATCCAAATCCATCCAGTAGTTTTTGTGTAATCCTACTGCACAAATACAAACAAAGCCCTTGGTGGAGGTATGCACTCTTAGATCATCACCAAAATCAAATCATCTGTTCCCCGTGCCATTACGCACCTTTCCTGAAAATTTCATCAAAATCCGTTCATAACTTTTTGAGTTATGTTGGTAACAGACAGACAAACAGACAGACAGACAAACCCCGGTAAAAACATTACCTCCTTGGCGAAGGTAATAAAAGCCTAAGAAATCACATGTACATAAGTATTCACAGCCTTTGCCATGAAGCTCAAAATTGAGCTCTAGTGCATCCTGTTTCCACTTGAGATGCTTCTACAGCTTAATTGGAGTCCACCTGTGGTAAATTCAGTTGATTGGACATGATTTGAAAAGGCACTCACCTGTCCATATAAGGTCCCACAGTTGACAGTGCATGTCAGAGCACAAATCCAGCATGAAGTCAAAAGAACTGTCTGTAGACCTCCGAGATAAGATTGTCTCGAGGCACAAATCTGGGGAAGGATACAGAAACATTTCTGCTGCTTTGAAGGTCCCAGCGAGCACAGTGGCCTCCATCATCTGTAAAAGGAAGAAAGTCGGAACCACCAGGACTCTTCCTAGAGCTAGCCGGCCGTCTAAACTGAGCAATCGGGGAAGAAAGGACTTAGTCAGGGAGGTGACCAAGAACCTGATGGTCACTCTGTCAGAGCTCCAGCGTTTCTCTGTGAAGACAGGAGAACCTTCCAGAAGGACAACCATCTCTGCAGCAATCCACCAATCAGGCCTGTATGGCAGAGTGGAAAGATGGAAGCCACTCCTTAGTAAAAGGCACATGGCAGCTCATCTGGAGTTGGCCAAAAGGCACCTGAAGGACTCTCAGACCATGAGAAACAAAATTCTCTGGTCTGATGAGACAAAGATTGAACTCTTTGGCGTGAATGCCAGGCGTCATGTTTGGAGGAAACCAGGCACCGTTCATAACCACCTCAATGTTGGTTTTTCAGCGGCAGGAACTGGGAGACTAGTCAGGATAGAAGGAAAGATGAATGCAGCAATGTACAGAAACATCCTGGATGAAAACCTGCTCCAGAGCGCTCTTGACCTCAGACTGGGCCGACGGTTCATCTTTCACAGCAGGACAACGACCCTAAGCCGTTTGCCGATGACACTAATTTATTATGCAGATTGTTTCCTCTATGCCATGTGTCAACACAACGGAAATAAGCTATAGACAGCTTGCTCCTTCTGTAATTGATAACATGGTGGATAGTGTTTCAGCTTCTCTGCATCAGGCTCTAGACTTGGTGGCCCCCTTAAAAAAGAAAAAGTCTAATCAGAGATTTTTAACTCCTTGGTTCAACACAGAAACTCGTAGCTTAAAACAGAAGACTCGTCAATTAGAAAGAAAATGGCGCTCTACTAATTTAGATGAAATCTATTTAGCTTGGAGAAATCATCTTTTAATTTATAAAAAATCTCTTAGAAAAGCTAGAACGAGTTATTACTCTGCATTAATAGAAGAGAACAAGAATAATCCCAGGTTTCTTTTCAGTACTGTAGCCAGGTTGACAAAGAGTCAGGACTCTGTCAATCCTAGCATCCCCTTAGAGCTTACTAGTCAGGACTTTATGAACTTTTTCAATAATAAAATTTCATCCATCAGAGATAAAATCAATCAGATTCTTCCCACAGTTAACTTAAATACTGTAACTACTACAACTCCTTCTATTGATGTCTGTCTTGATGAGTTTACTCCAATCGACCTTTGTGAGTTAGACAAAATAGTTTCCTCATCCAAACCTTCAACTTGTCTTTTAGACCCTATTCCTACTAGGTTATTTAAAGAAGTCTTCCCACTTATTGGTAGCTTTATTCTTCATATAATCAATTCTTCATTAACTTTAGGCCATGTACCGCAGGCTTTTAAAACGGCTGTAATTAAACCCTTACTCAAAAAGCCAACGCTAGATCCAGGAGCTTTAGCTAACTATAGACCAATCTCTAATCTCCCTTTCATTTCAAAAATCTTAGAAAGAGTTGTTGCTACGCAATTATTTGACCACCTGCAGGGAAATGGTTTATTTGAGGAGTTTCAATCTGGGTTTAGAATCCATCATAGCACTGAAACAGCCTTAGCGAAGGTCACTAACGACCTCCTCATTGCATCTGATAATGGACTAGTTTCTGTACTTGTCCTTTTAGATCTTAGTGCAGCTTTTGATACTATTGATCATAATATTCTACTTGATAGATTAGAACACTATGTTGGACTTAATGGAACTTCGTTGCAGTGGTTTAGATCTTATTTATCTGATAGGTTCCAGTTTGTTCATGTAAATGATGAGTTTTCTCTCAGCTCAAAGCTTAGTCATGGAGTTCCACAGGGATCTGTGCTTGGCCCTACTCTTTTTAGTTTATATATGCTTCCGTTAGGCAACATTATTAGAAAGCACTGTATACATTTTCACTGTTATGCAGATGACACACAATTATACCTGTCAATGAAGCCAGATGATACTAATCAATTAGCCAAGTTAGAAGCCTGTCTTAAGGAAATCAAAGTTTGGATGACTTGTAATTTCCTGCTATTAAATTCAGATAAGACTGAAGTCATTCTTGTTGGTCCAAAAAACCTTAGAAATTCCTTTCCAAATCAAACTTTCAGTTTGGATGCAGTTACTCTTTCTCTTAATAGCTCTGTGAGGAACCTTGGAGTTATTTTTGATCAGGATTTGTCCTTCAATTCACATATTAAATTTGTTTCTAAGACTGCCTTCTATCATTTGCGTAATATTGCCAAGATTAGGAGCATCTTGTCTCAGAGTGATGCTGAGAAGCTGATCCACGCTTTTGTTAGCTCGAGATTAGATTATTGTAATTCTTTATTATCAGGCTGTCCTAAAACATCTTTAAAAAGTCTTCAGCTGATCCAAAATGCTGCAGCAAGAGTTTTAACAGGTACTAGAAAGAGAGATCATATCTCTCCGGTTCTGGCCTCCCTTCATTGGCTTCCCATAGAGTTTAGAATTAAGTTTAAAATCCTTCTTCTTACTTACAAAGCTCTAAACAATCAGGCTCCTTTTTATTTAAAAGATCTGATACTACCATATCATCCTAACAGAGCACTATGCTCCCAAAATGCAGGTTTACTTGTAATACCTAGAATCTCCAAAAGTACAATGGGAGGCAGAGCCTTCAGTTATCAAGCTCCTCTCCTGTGGAATCAGCTGCCAATCTGGATTCGGGAGTCAGACTCGATCTCTGTTTTTAAGAATAGGGCTAAAACCTACCTTTTTGATATAGCCTACAATTAGGGAGGGATCATGTGTTTCTGAACCCTCCCTTAGTTATGCTGCTAATAGGTTTAGTCAGCCGGGGGACCTCCAGTAATGCACTGGGCCTCACTCCTTTCCTCACTCTCTATGAAATATTTTTTTTTTGCTGGTCATTAACATTTGTTTGTTCTCTCCCATAGATTGAGTCCCCATCGTGCTGTTTGCTCTCTACATGTCTGTTCTTTTCTTCTTCTCTGTCCCCTCACCCCCCAGCCAGTTGCAGCAGATGACTGCCCCTCCCTGAGCCTGGTTCTGCTGGAGGTTTCTTCCTGTTAAAAGGGAGTTTTTCCTCTCCACCGTCGCCAAGTGCTTGCTCACAGGGGATCGCCTGATTGCTGGGGTCTTTCTGCAACTGTGGGGGTCCTCCCTACAGTTGATAGTGCTATGAGATGACTGTTGTTGTGAAATGGCGCTATATAAATAAAGTTGAATTGAATTGAATTGAATTGAATTGAATTGAATTATGCAGTGGAAGCAATTTGGAACAACTTTTGGATACACTCGGAAAGGAATTAGGAAAGCTTAAACTGTGGTTTGATTCAAACAAATTAACGTTCAATTTAAGTAAGACAAAATTTATAGTTTTTAACAACCATCACAACAACTTAGTATCTAAACTCAGTGTAAATGGTGTAGAGATTGAAAGGGTATCCAAAACTAAATTTCCTGGAGTAATAATTGATAATAAACTGTGTTGGAAGTCACATATTAATTATATTAAAGGTAAAATATCTAAATCAATTGCAATACTACACAGAGTGAAATATTTGCTGAATCAACCCACACTATATACTTTGTATCATTCATTAACACTCCCATACATGACATATTGTACTGAAGTATGGGGAAATACATATAAAACAAACATATATCCAGTCTTTATGCTTCAGAAGAGAGCTATTAGAATAATAAACAAAGCTGCTTACAGGGAACCAACAAACCCACTTTTTCTTAAATTAAAAGCTGTCAAGTTGAAAGATCTGGTTGACTTTAAAACTGCAGTAATAATGTTTAAAGTGAAGAATCTATCACTGCCCGCAAATATCCAAAAGTTGTTCCAAATAAGGGAGAAACAATATCATTTCAGACGAACATGTACGGTATATTTCAAAAACCTTCAGTGAGAACTACCACCAAGTAACACTGTGTTTCAGTGCAAGGAGTCAGATTATGGAACGCTTTTGGACCTGAATTAAAATCATGTACAACGCTTGGACAATTTAAACAAAAACTAAAGGAAGAAATACTCCAAACATATATACAAGATGACATGTAAAATCACATAAGGATTGTCATATCCAGTCTGTGTTGTGTTGTTGCTTAGTTTTTTTGTCACATTTTGTCTTAGCTATGTTCTGAAATGTAATCGCTGTTGTTTTGTTTTTCTTTTGAATTCTTGGATGGAATATGGGTGGGCAATATAAACTGCGGCTTCAGCCATCACCCATTTCGGATAACTTATGTTGAACTGTATAATCAGAGGAGTTATTGTCTAATTTGACCTTGTTGGATTTTCTTTCCCCCTTTGCTATATTATTCTGTTTCTTTTTTTAATCTTTACTTTTAATCTATCCGAAATAAAGATTCATTCATTCATTCATTCATTCATTCATTCATTCATTCATTCAAGCACACAGCCAAGATATCAAAGGAGTGACTTCAGGACAACTCTGTGAATGTCCTTGAGTGGCCCAGCCAGAAGACAGACTTGAATCCAGTTGAACATCTCTGGAGAGATCTGAAAATGGCTGTGCACCGATGCTACTGTCAAAGGTGGCCCTCGGGGGCCATTAATGAGACACTGTAGGCCAGCCGATGAGTTTGCATATTTATTAACAAAAGATATAAATGACAAAATCATCAGCCATGTGGGGCAAAAAACATGGACTATGACTAAGGCTTAGACTAAAAACACAAGATAACAGACTCTGAGCAAACACTTACTGAGGCTGAGGAATCAAAGGGTGACTGGAGCTGGGGTTAGGGACTCCAGCCGAACGTTGTTGGGAACCAACATTATGAGAGGTCGCAGCCAGGATTAACCTCAGCTGCTCCCTTAAATAGGGCACAATCAATAATGGAGAATGTAATTAGAGGAAATGGCAATCAGCTGTCACAACGTGACTCGGCTTTGACAGCCGGAAGTCCCATTGTGACACTGTCAAAATAAAGACCCTGAATGGCCATAAGGAAAGCACAGAGGAACGGGGAAAATACTGGATGATCCGAGCGCGGACAGAATCAGCGCTCAGACCATGACAGTACTCCCTCCCTCAAAAGGCGCATTCCAGGCGCAACATAACATCCAAGCCTCCCCCCCACCCAGGAGGTTACCTAGGCCGACCCAGGGAGGGTGGAGAGGGAACAGACCAGGAGGGCGAGAACCACAGAAAGAAAATGTGAAACACTAACCAGAAAAAAAAACAAAAAAAAAAAACAAGGAGGGCAACAAAGAGCCAGAAATGACAAGGCACGAATATGGGGAAAAAAAATAAAGACATGGTACAGCAATCCGAGCATGGTAGAATACACAACTAAAATACAGGTACATACACACTGCACCCAAAAAAATACCAGGCCGAAAGAAAAAATTCAGACCGCTACAAGCAGCGCAGCACACTAAGTATACAGTCTAATAAATGTAACCGGCAAGGAGAACAAAAAAAAAACAAACAAAAAAAAACAGAAGAGCATCTCTCAAATTACAGAGGAGACAAGAAAAACTGAAATACAGGCACATTGTAGAAGAGCTCGGAATGACGAGGCGATGTGACTTATAAACCAAAGTTTATTATCAGCTTTGCTCCTCTAACAAGTCTCATCTAGTGCAGCAGCAGAAGAAGTAAGAGAGCGAACACATTCGGCTCTGTGTACTTACACTCACACACAACAAAAGACATGCATACAAAAGCTGACATCCCCCATTAACTTAATTATCCTCCTTTGTCTCTGTACCCCTCCACCTGGCCCTGGGAGGTCAGGGCGACCTATCTGGTCTCCACCGCAGTGCCTCGGATGCTCTTTGATCTTCACTGGTGGTTGAGACCCTTTGTCCTGTTCTGAGGTGTGAAGTCGCTTTACATATGTAATCACCAAACATTCTCACATGCTTATACATATGTAGGTTATGGGATATATGATTAATATAGACCACAGCCCCCCCCCCCAAACGACTAAGAAAAGGACAATAGGAAAATTCACAGTTTAAGATAATTATTATGACATACTAACTGCTACACCTCTTGACAAAGAAGAAACTTTCCAGCAGCTATGCTCCTGTAGAGAATTCAGTGGTAATCATAACAGCATAGTAATATCACAAGTCAGTCCTAAACTGTTACAGCACAATTAGTGAACAACTTTTGAGTAGTTTGTATCAGTCCTTGTGCCGTCTGGGCTTTAATCTTCTTCCGAATCTGCTGTGGGTCCGTTCGAGCGTCCTGGTGGGACCTTCCTGTAAGGAATCTGCAGCTTGGGAAGGAGAGTGATTATTTGTTCCCTGCAGGGGGGCTGAGTCTTTTCTCTTGGGAGGTCTACCCCGCCGAGGTGCTCTCGCCAACCGTGCAGGCTCGTCTCTCAACAAGAAGGCAGGTTTAAGTCTGTCAATGCTGACTGTTTCTTTTCTGTCCCCAAAATCAAGCACAAAATGCTTATCACCAGGTTCCAGCACTCTGAATGGTCCATCGTATGCTGGGCGGAAGGTTGGTTTTAAAGCTTCATGCCTAACAAAAACGAATTCAGCGTCTTTTAAAGTTTGGGGGACAAAAACCCGTGGAAAAGAATGATGTGCCGGCCCGGGGAGAGAGTCCGGTCCGTTGCTGCCTAAAAACCTTGGGGCTGGAAGATGCCCTGGCTCTGGGTTCTCTGGTAAAAATTCACCTGGGAGCCTGAGAGGTTGTGCAAAAACTAATTCTGCTGGGGAGGCGTCTAGATCCTCTTTAGGTGCAGCACGCAACCCCAATAAAACCCAAGGAAGTTTATTTACCCAATTTGTATCTGTTAGTGAGGCTCTGAGGGCGGCCTTTAAAGACCTGTGAAAACGCTCGCATAACCCATTAGTCTGAGGGTGATAAGCGGTGGTGCGGTGAATTGTCGCTCCTAAGCTGCTGGCCATGGCTGAGCAAAGCTCCGAGACAAATTGAGGCCCCCTATCGGACGTGATGTCCGATGGGACGCCGAAACATGCCACCCAGTTTGTCAAAAAAAACGTGAGCGACTTCCTCCGCTGTGGTTGACGCCAGAGGGACCGCCTCCGGCCAGCGCGTAGTACGGTCTATCATTGTTAACAGATGTGTGAAACCTTGGGAGGAAGGTAGTGGTCCCACGAGGTCGACATGAACGTGGTCGAACCTTCTAGCAGGGATTCGAAAAGGCTCTAGAGGGGCTTTTGTGTGTTTGTGTATTTTGGCGCGCTGACAAGAAATGCAAGTCTTTTCCCATTGTTTTACGTTTTTGCGCAGGCCAGGCCACACAAACTTTTCGGCGACCATTTTAACCAAAGCGCGCACACCTGGGTGCGCGAGGGAGTGAATTGAGTCAAAAATACGGCGGCGCCATGCAGCTGGAACTACCGGGCGAGGTCGGCCGGTTGAGATGTCGCATATTAGGGGGGGGCACACCGTTGCGTAAACCCCTTTCCTCCAGCCTTAACCCTGTTGGTCCAGACAGGAGTGCGCGCATGTCCGCGTCACTACTTTGCTCCTCCGCCATGGCTGCATAATCTATCCCTACGTGGATCGGTGCTGCGTATGTGTCCGCGTTGGCGAAGAGTTCTGCGGCTGAGGTAGTATAATCTGTCTCCTCGCGCTCTGGCGATGTCACAGCGCGAGAGAGGCAGTCTGCTACCACGTTAAGTTTGCCTGCCACATGTCGAATGTCTGTGGTGAGCTCTGAAATCGCAGCTAGCTGTCTTTGTTGCCTGCCTGACCACGGTTCAGAAATTTTAGCCATCGCAAAGGTGAGCGGTTTGTGGTCTACAAAAGCCGTGAAATGCCGCCCCTCCAACCAAAACTGGAAGTGGCGGATGGATAAATGAAGCGCTAGCAGCTCCCTGTCAAAGGTGCTGTATTTACGCTCAGTTTGGTTCAGCGATTTGCTGAAAAATGCCAAAGGTTGCCAGGTTCCGCCGACGTGTTGTTCTACAACCGCCCCTATGGCCAGGTCTGAAGCATCTGTGGTTAGCGCAATGCGGGCCGAGGGATCCGGGTGAACCAACAATGTGGCATTAGCTAGGGCACTTTTTACTTCTGCGAAGGCGCGTTTGCGCTCCGGGGTCCATTCGACCGCGTTGGAAGGTTTTTGTTTTCTGAGCGCATCATATAGGGGCTGCATGAGCTGAGCTGCGCGGGGGAGGAAACGGTTGTAAAAATTAACCATTCCCAAAAATTCTTGCAGCGATTTGACCATTTGTGGCCGTGGGAAACTTTTTACTGCGTGAACTTTGTCTGGCAGTGGGACTGCCCCCTTCGGTGAAACTCTGTGTCCCAAAAAATCAATTTGTGACACGCCGAATTTGCATTTGGCTGGATTGATTATTAACCCGTGCTCTTCTAGTCTCTGAAAAACCATAGTGAGATGCTGTTCGTGTTCTTCCTCAGACGAGCTGGCTACCAGCATATCGTCGAGGTAGACGAACACGAAAGGGAGGTTGCGTAATACTGCGTCCATCATCCGCTGAAAGGTTTGAGCAGCGCCTTTGAGGCCGAAAGGCATCCGCAAAAATTCAAAAAGGCCGAAGGGGGTTATTACAGCTGTTTTAGGAATGTCTTCCGCTCTAACGGGGACTTGATGATAGCCGCGGACCAGGTCTATTTTTGAAAAAATGCGCGCACCCGCCAGATGTAGTGAAAAATCTTGGATGTGAGGAATTGGGTAGCGGTCATGCGCTGTCGCATTGTTTAATCTGCGGTAATCGCCACACGGTCTCCAAGAACCGTCGGGTTTAGGGACCATGTGAAGCGGTGACGCCCAGGGGCTTTTTGAGCGCCTGATAATGCCTAGTTTTTCAAGGGTAGTAAACTCGTCCCGAGCTATGGCAAGCTTGGTCGCGTCTAAGCGCCGAGCTTTGGCGAATACGGGTGAGCCCGTTGTGGGAATAAAGTGTTCGACCCCATGCTTAGCCACTGTAGCTGAGAATTTGGGAATTGTGAGTGCTGGAAATTGGGTGAGGAGTTGATCAAACTTACCTCCTGTTGTAGTGACGCTGGCCTGCACGGGTGGTGGAGAAACTCGAGCTGAGCAGGGAATAGAAGCAAAGGACAATGCATTAACCAAGCGTCTGTTCGCTAGATCGACCAATAACCCATGTGCACACAAAAAGTCTGCGCCCAACAAGTTAAAACTCACCGCCGCTACAACAAATGTCCATCTGTAGTTGCGGCCATGGATGCGGAGGGGCAGGTTCCTTTCGCCAAAAGTGTCGATGATGGAGCCGTTGGCTGCCACCGCTCCATTACCCCGGGGCCCATGGCCCGGTCTGCTTGGGAGGGCATTATAAAACTCAATTGAGCTCCCGTGTCAATGAGGAACTGCTTGCCAGTGTGTCCGTCCATCACATATAGAAGCTTGCTTTTTTCGCCGAGAATTGCCGCTGTTAACGGTTCTCGGCTTTGGCATTTTCCCGAAATCATGAATCTGCAGGAGGGAAGGCATTTGTAAGCCTTCTCGGCAAAGCGGTGGTGGTAATAACAGACGTCGCTCCGTCTGTTACGTCTTGGCCGTGTCGCTGCCATGGCGGGCGGATTCTGCTCAGTGGTTTGAGGCTCCCCGTGGCTCCGGACAACGGCGTTGAGGCCTGCGGATGCTGCTGTGGGTGTCTGTTCACTGCAGGCATTGACGAGTCGCTGCGCTTCGTGAGCCAGCGTGCGGAAGTCTTGCTGGGTGCTGCATCGCATGTTGGCAAGCGTCCCTCTCATGTGTGGCGGCAGTGTACTGAGGAATATAAATTGGAAGAGGAAATTGTCATTGTCCTCTTCTTAGAGTTGCAGCAAGTCCTCCATGAGGGCCTTGGGTCTGCATCCTCTGTGGCCGTAGACCGCCAGGATCCTCTCGGCTCTCTCCTCGGTAGAGGGGACGAAATTCGCCACGATGGTCGCTTTTAGTTCTCTGTATTTGTCCTGGGCCAGCAGCCACTGGATTATGCTCCGTGCACATCTCGAAGTGGCGGCGTCGAGTTTGGCGACAATGTGATAGAACTTTGTATCGTCAGCCATGATGCCCGCAAGTGCAAACTGGGCTTCAGCTTGCTGAAACCACGAGGCGGGGTCTTCCTGCCAGAAGTCCGGCAGGTTGACGGTGACGGCATTTGTGTGGACCGTCACTGATGTGTCCGCAGGGTGAGAGTGTCTTCCTTCGGCTCTCACAGCAGCGCTGGTGCTCGGTTGAGCCCTCTCTATCACTTCTTCCGTGGGGGAACGTCGTCCATCTGTTCCCCTGTCTGCATGGGCGCCGGCGTCTGCCTGGGTCGCCACAGATGAGTCGATCGCTGGGGAACGCCTCTGGTCCATCCTCGTGTCAGGGTCACCAGTGTAGAAGAGCTCGGAATGACGAGGCGATGTGACTTATAAACCAAAGTTTATTATCAGCTTTGCTCCTCTAACAAGTCTCATCTAGTGCAGCAGCAGAAGAAGTAAGAGAGCGAACACATTCGGCTCTGTGTACTTATACTCACACACAACGAAAGACATGCATACAAAAGCTGACATCCCCCATTAACTTAATTATCCTCCTTTGTCTCCGTACCCCTCCACCTGGCCCTGGGAGGTCAGGGCGACCTATCTGGTCTCCACCGCAGTGCCTCGAATGCTCTTTGATCTTCACTGGTGGTTGAGACCCTTTGTCCTGTTCTGAGGTGTGAAGTCGCTTTACATATGTAATCACCAAACATTCTCACATGCTTATACATATGTAGGTTATGGGATATATGATTAATATAGACCACACACATAACAAAATACAGCGTACCCTATAATCCCAGAAAAAAAAAACTCACACGCTACAGAGCGGCGATATACACAGTTCAATATAGTTCATCCCAAAAAACAAAAGAGCATCCCTAACACTACAGAGGAGGGGGAAAAAAAAACACTTACAGGGATGTCTGCAGGTAGAGCACAAAGGAGAGAAAAAAAAACCAACAACAAACAGTTCAGGAGGTCTACCTGCATCCAGCTTCCAGATCGCTGGCAGGGGAAAAAGAAATAGTTTGGGCAGTCTACCCCAGTCCCAGGCCCGGAAAAACAGTACCTCTGGCGGCCGGACCAGGTCGCCGAACAAAGAAGGCAGTCCATCGGGTGGCCGACCCAGAACGCCGAATCGGCGAAGCAGTTTCCTGGGCGGCCGACCCGCGTCATTAGGCCACCAGGACCAAAGGGGAGAACTCAGAGGCGGCCTCCCTATTGAGAGGGATAGCGAGGGGAAGCCGAACTGAATCCAGGGAACCCCAGCGGCACCCGATGGAGAAGGATAGGGGGAAAGATGAGGGGCCAGTCCGGCATCGAACGGCAGAGGATCTGCAGCTCCTTCTCCAAACTTCAACTGAACCGGCGCTGCGCTCTTGCCAGACCCCGATCGGGACAGCGCTGCACCCACGACGGATCCCAACTGGGCCAGAACAGCGCCCACGACGGACCCCGATTGGGTCAGAGCTGCGCCTATGACGGACCCCAACTGGGCCGGAACAGCACCCACGACGGACCCCGGCTGGGCCGGAACAGCACCAGAGATGACCTCCAAGCACGGACCTGGAACCTCCAAGACGATGACCGGAACAAGCTCGTCACCGGTGACCCTGTGAAAAGGCTCAGAGGAAGAGAGGAAACCAGGATCAGAATCACTGGCAGTGGCAGAGCCCAGCGAGACAAGCTCAGATGCAGCGATCGGCTGCACCCGGCTCGTTTCCCTGAGAGACAGGCAATAATGCTACAGAATAGAAAAGAGGAAGACAAAATAGAGCACTTGCCTGATCTCGGGTTCTACCGCCATCCAGGACTTTGATGATCCAGGTTCAACGAGCTGGAGGTCCACTCCTGGTTCCCACTCGACTGCAGTGGGCTCCCCAGCCGGCATGATGGTTGTCACAGTTTGGGGATTCCCTGGTACTGAAGTCCACTCTAAAGGCCCGCACGGCATGGTGGCAGGGGATCCGTGGCCTGCTGGGTCGAACTGCCCCTCCACGGAGACCCGGGGACGCTTTATCGTCGGCGCAGGCTCCAAACAGCAATCCGCTCTCCTCCTCTGCCCATGACGTGGCTGCGGGGCTGGTACCAGGCTCTCCAGGGCTGCAGGCTCCTTCTTCGTCCGGCGGTGTATTCCTGGCACCGGGGGACACTCAGGGGAAGGAGACACAGAGGATGCAGGTTCACAATTAGTAACTGCAGCAGGTGGAAGGAGCATGGGGGACTGTGAGCCCCAAACTCCACCCCCAGGAGTCAGACAAGGCAATTCACACAGTGAAGGAAAAGAATGAAAAGACACTTGCCTGCTCCGCTGAGGGCCAATGGACACTGCTGCAGCGGGCTTGGTTCTCTCCTTTCCCCTTTGGATGGTGACGGAGGGCCCCCCGGGAAGGCGAAGAGGAGCCACTCGCACCGGATCAGGAACAGGTACAGCCGGAGACGGACTCGTGGAGCTCACAGCAGCTGGGGAGAGCGTCAAGGAGAAAGGGAGAGCACCCATGACAGTCCAGGGATGAGGAGCTGACGGAACAGAGGAAACAGATGACCCGGAGGCGGAGGCTGCTGTCTTTCCCTTTCGTCAAGACGCAGGGGCGACAACTGGCTGGGAGGCAAAGTTTTTTCGGCTACCCGGAACTGGATCTGGACGGGGATCTTGCTGAGGCTTATCACGAGCATGTTGACGACGTTTACCGGCAGAGGGCGAGGCAAAGGTGAGGTCAGGGAAACGCCACTCCTGCGCGGAGACAGAGGCTAGCAGATCAGTGTACTCAGAGTAATCATGGAGTTCGGGACTGATCTCCACTAGTCTGACTGCCGCCCTCACATGCTTCATAACTTGGGAAGGATGGGAGGCAGAACGAGCCGCAGCCACCCGGTCCTGGATGATCACAGCTGTTCACTGAGTCTCCTCCGGGGGAATCCCGGCTGACATCCTCCTCCGGTGGGAACAGCACTTGGGTGGTGTAGATTCCTGGGCTGGCCGGGTGACAGGAACTGGATCCCGAGGCGAGGAGCGGGGATGCCTCACCCTCGGCTTCCTACCGGAGTTTCCATCCAGTCTGCAGATCTTCTCCCAAAGTGCCGAGATCTCCGCCATCCTCGTCATGATTTCAGGGTGGTCAGCGTAACAAGGATGGCGGTTAATAGCTGCCTCTGCGAGGTCCAGGTACCAGCGTGGACCGCCGGGGGTGCGGTCGCTACAAGTATGCAAAAGGATACCATCTATCTCAATGAGGGCCATAACCAGCTCATAGCCCAAGCTCATAGCATAGCCCTTACATGGCAACGCCATCTCCCAGCACACTGGTACGCAGAAAAGGGAAAAAAAAATACAAGCCCAAATAACACAAACTCACGGCGACCGGCGTCTCGTTTGGCTGTGACCTACTGTCATAGGTGGCCCTCATGGGCCATTAATGAGACACTGTAGGCCAGCCGATGAGTTTGCATATTTATTAACAGAAGATATAAATGACAAAATAATCAGCCATGTGGGGCAAAAAACATGGACTATGACTAAGGCTTAGACTAAAGATACAAGATAACAGACTCTGAGCAAACACTTACTGAGGCTGAGGAATCAAAGGGTGACTAGAGCCGGGGTTAGGGACTCCAGCTGAACGTTGTGGGGAACCAACGTTATGCGAGGTCGCAGCCAGGAGTAACCTCAGCTGCTCCTTTAAATAGGGCACAATCAATAATGGAGAATGTAATTAGAGGAAATGGCAATCAGCTGTCACAACGTGACTTGGCTTTGACAGCCAGAAGCCCCATTGTAACGCTGTCAAAATAAAGGCCCTGAACGGCCGTAAGGAAAACACAGAGGAATGGGGAAAATACTGGATGATCCGAGCGCGGACAGAATCAGCGCTCAGACTATGACAGCTTCCAATCCAACCTGATGGAGCTTGAGAGGTGCTGCAAAGAGGAATGGGCAAAACTGCCCAAAGATAGGTGTACCAAGCTTGTGGCATCATATTCAAAAAGAATTGAGACTGTAATTGCTGCAAAAGGTGCATCAGCAAAGTATTGAGCAAAGGCTGTGAATACTTGTGTATATGTGATTTCTTAGTTTTTTATTTTAAATAAATTTGCAAAAATTTCAAAAAAAACTTTTTTCACATTGTCATTATGGGGTATTGTGTGTAGAATTTTAAGGAAAAAAATTAATTTAATCCCTTTTGGAATAAGGCTGTAACATAAAATGTGGAAAAAGTGAAGCACTGTGAATACTTATACTTTCCAGATGCACTGTATATATATACGTATATATATATATATATATATATATATATATATATATATATATATATATATATACTGTATATAGTCATGTGAAAACAATTAGGACACCCTGTACAAGCCTGTGTGGGTTTTTTTTTTTTTTTACATATTTGGACATATGGATATTTAATATCAATGGGATGGCTTCCTAAATTCTGATGGATTGCAGCTGGTTTCTTAGCTTTCTATGCCTTTTTGCACCTTTTTCTTCATGTGTTCAATACTTATTCCCTGTGTCATTCCACCTTATTTAATATAACTTGTTTTGTGAATACAATTCCCTTGATTTCTTTGTATGCATGGATTACTTGGGTTGTTATTGATATCTGGTGGAAATCTCAGGTCAATGGTTCCATTGACCTGAGATTGTCAACGGCCCTCCCTCGACAATCAGAGGGAGGGCCGGCCCACTCCCACCATCGGTCGGACCAGCTTTTACCATTAACACAGCGGACACACGGAGGACCCTATCCAGAATCAACCCACGCAAAGCTGCAGGTCCAGACAACATTCCGGGACGTGTGCTCCGAGACTGCGCGAGCGAGTTGGCGGATGTCCTGACTGACATTTATAACATCTCCCTGAGTCAGGCCATCGTTCCCAGATGCTTCAAGACCTCTATCATTGTACCGGTGGCAAAGAAACCAGTGGTGTCATGTTTGAATGACTATCGTCCTGTTGCACTTACACCAATTGTGATGAAGTGTTCTGAACGGCTTGTCAAACCACACATCACAGCCTGCCTCCCTGCATCACACGACCCGCTCCAGTTTGCATATCGTTCAAACCACTCCACAGAGGATGCTATAGTCACCACCCTACACTCTGTCATCACCCACCTGGACCAGAAAGACACCTACGCCAGACTCCTGTACATTGATTTCAGTTCAGCATTCAACACCATTATTCCCCAGAGACTGATAGAGAAATTACTCCTTCTCGGTCTGAACACCGCCACATGTCTCTGGATCCTGGATTTCCTGACTGAGAGACCTCAGTCTGTCCGGGTTGGAAACAACATCTCCAACTCTGTCACGCTGAGTACCGGAACCCCTCAAGGCTGTGTACTCAGTCCACTGTTGTTTACACTTCTAACACATGACTGTGTATCCAAACACGAGGGGAACCAGATTATTAAGTTTGCAGATGACACCACGGTGGTGGGACTTATTCAGAGGGATGAGGAATCAATGTACAGGGAAGAAGTGAGAGACCTGGAGGGCTGGTGCAGGGAGAACAATCTGGTGCTCAACGTGGACAAAACAAAGGAGATGATTATCGACTTCCGGCGGTCACAGCCTGAGCACGTCCCCCTCAGCATCGGCGGCCGTTTAGTGGAGAGAGTAGAGAACATCAAGTTCCTCGGAGTGCAGATCTCGCAGGACCTCACCTGGAGCAAGAATTCCTTGGAGATCAGGAAGCGAGCTCAGCAGAGACTACACTTCTTGAGGAAACTCAAACAGGCCTCTCTCCCCATCTGCATCCTCAGGACCTTCTACAGAGGTGTGGTGGAGAGTGTTCTGACGTACTGCATTGCTACATGGTACTCCAGCTGCAGTATGTCAGACAAAAAAGCCCTGCAGAGGATAGTCAAGGGGGCGGAGAGGGTAATTGGAGTCTCCCTCCCCTCTGTCCAAGAACTTTTTCAGAACCGTTGTAGGAGCAGGGCACTGAACATTGTCAAGGACCGTTCTCACCCTCTGCATAAACACTTTGAACTTCTTCCATCTGGTAAACGATTCCGGAGCATCAGAGGCAGAACCACCAGACTGATCAACAGCTTCCTCCCACAAGCTGTCAGGATGCTGAACAGCTGACCCGGAATCTCACATACACACTACTGCACCTATGAACATTTTGTATATTATAGTTAGTTATTCTTTTTCACCAAGTATGTCTCAGGGATGTGTGAATGGATGGGGGGGTGGGAGCTATGTGGGAGTGTGTCTTAATCATGCTGCTTCTTATATGGATGCTGAGAGAAATGCAATTTCATCTTGCCTGCACTACAGTTGTATGTACAGCAATATGACAATAAAGTTTGATTTGATTTGATTTGATTTGATTTCCATCAGATATGTTGAATGAGAAAAATGTTGACGTATTCAATACTTATTTTCCCCACTGTATTTTTTTCAAGGAATACACTTCTTTACATCAGAGTGAGTTGTAGAACATAGTCAATCTGCTTTATGTTGCCTTGAGAGCTCTTACTGTGGTAAAAATCTAAAGAAAGTCAACACAACATTGGGAGTAATTTCCTCATTTTGGAGTGTGAAATACGGTTTGTGGTGTGAGAAAGAGGGTAAAAGAGTGAGACTCACTCCAAAAGGGTGAGAGTTGGCAACACCAATAAATACCTTATAGTTTATGTTGTAATGGTTCCAAGGTTGTCATAGCCAGGAGCGGCACTGGGGTTAAGCTCCCAGTGCTCATAAAATGCTCCTTATGGCGTGCGTCTCGAAAAGCCTCTGACAACTAAGTCCAACTCCTAGCCTGCCCGTGTGGTTTAGTCTCTAAGCCCGGCGGAACTGCTTTTACTAATAGGAGAAGGGGCGAGGGCGGATCTCTGGCGCCGTAGATGGTGGCTCGTCAACCTGGGAAGGTAGCCCATCTAGGGGAAGGTAAACCCTGATTTCAAACCTCTGCTGCCTTGCGGCATACCCGGTCACGGGAAAGGCTTCGGGAGTCAACCCTGAGGAAAAATCCGGAGTCGGAGCCCCTAAGGCAGTTCTATGTTGTGCTCAACATCGTTCTGGCAGCTCCTGCAACGGCGCTGGTGCCAAACTGTAGCAGCCCTGCTGTTCCTTTGGATTCATCAGTGACGTGGAGAGGGGGGACATGCTGCATGGGCAACATCTTGTCCTCCATATCTTCCTGCCCAGGCTTGAATCCTACCAACGCCCAACGCTGGAAGGTAGAACACCGGATCACTGGAGAGGACACTCCAGCTTCGCCTTTGGCGTAGACAAAACACGGGGAATGACAGTTACCGGTTATAAGCCACTGCTCAATTGGCGTAGAGCGTGGCGCCAGGGGTTGTTCCCGACGGTGGGAGGGATCATCAGATCTCACTGGACAGCTACCGCCTGCCTCAAGCTGGGCAGCCCCCAGCCAATAAGGTGTTGTCCCGCCACAGCTTGCTTTCCTCATTGGGTGCATGGGGATAAGGAGAAATCCAAACAGCAGGCTGAGAACCTTCGCACCAGGCAAGACAATAAAACAAAAGAGACCAACTCTAAAACTGGGAACTTGGAACGTCCGCACTATGATGACAGGACTCGCTGCTAACCTAAAGGACATCAACGACACCAGGAAGACTTCCATCATCAATAATGAGCTGAAGAGACTGGG
This sequence comes from Pholidichthys leucotaenia, assembly GCA_020510985.1. NCBI lineage: Eukaryota > Metazoa > Chordata > Actinopteri > Cichliformes > Pholidichthyidae > Pholidichthys > Pholidichthys leucotaenia. The sequence goes on along the minus strand of CM035838.1, from coordinate 237,909,921 downwards.
AGTGGATATCGCCACTCTCCAGGAAACACGGTTAGCTGATGCAGGCACACTGAGAGAGAAGGACTACACGTTCTACTGGCAGGGAAAGGGCAATGACGAACACAGGGAACACGGAGTGGGCTTCGCAGTGAAGAACACTTTGCTGAAGATGGTGGAACCGGGCAGCACTGGCTCTGCACGAGTCCTCACCCTCCGCCTGAACACCACTGAAGGCCCAGTCACCCTCGTCAGTGTGTACGCCCCAACACAGACAGCCACACCAGAGGCAAAAGACGAGTTCTACGAGAATCTCGCAACAACTGTCAGGATCATCCCCAACTCTGAACAACTCATTCTCCTTGGAGACTTCAATGCCAGAGTGGGTGCTGACCACAACTCCTGGCCCTCCTGTCTTGGACCTTTTGGCGTGGGCAGAATGAACGACAACGGACAGCGGCTGCTCGAGTTCTGCACATATCACGATCTGTGCATCACAAACTCGTTCTTCAAGACCAAGCCCCAACACAAGGTTTCCTGGCAACATCCGCGCTCAAAGCACTGGCACCAGCTAGACTGATCCTGACCAGGCGCACCTCACTGAAGGACGTGCTAATCACCCGTTCGTTCCATAGTGCAGATTGCGACACAGACCATTCATTGGTGTGTTGCGAGGTCAAGCTGCAGCTGAAGAAATTCCATCATGCTAGACAACCTGGAAAGGCACGGATTGACACCAGCAAGATGGCCCAACCAGAACTTGTTGAGCAGTTTGCCTCCACCTTTGAGAAGGAACTTGGTGTACCACAAGGAGGAGAATCTGCAAAGCAGAAGTGGGAAGAGCTGCGAAACACCATCTACTGCACAGCCTTGGCTACCTTTGGGAGGAAGACCTCGAAGTCACAGGACTGGTTTGATGCCAAGTTGTCCGAGATGACCCCCGTCATTGAAGCCAAGCGCTCAGCACTTGCTGAGTACAAGAAGTACCCAAACGAGAAGAATCTCCAGATTCTCAGGGCTGCGAGAAGCAAAGTTCAGCAGACTGCTCGGCGCTGTGCCAACGAGTACTGGACTCAGCTCAGCCAAGACATTCAAACCGCTGCCATAACAGGGAACATCCGTGGTATGTACGATGGCATCAAGAAAGCACTTGGTCCGGCTCAGAGCAAGACGGCCCCCCTCAAATCTTCCACTGGGGAGATGATCACAGAGAAGAACAAGCAGATGGAGAGATGGGTGGAACACTACTCCGACCTCTACTCTAGACAGAACACCGTGACACCGTCAGCCCTTGATGCCATCGACTGCCTGCCATCCATGGACGAACTTGACGCCGAGCCAACCATCGACGAACTCAGTAAGGCCATTGATAGCTTGGCTTCTGGCAAGGCACCCGGCAATGACGGCATACCCCCTGACCTGATCAAGCACTGCAAGACCGCCCTACTGCTGCCATTGCATGACGTCCTCTGCCAGTGCTGGAAGGAAGGTGCCGTACCACAGGACATGAGGGACGCCAAGATCGTCACCCTCTACAAAAACAAAGGGGAGAGAAGCGACTGCAACAACTACAGGGGCATTTCCCTCCTCAGCGTTGTTGGCAAAGTCTACACACGTGTTGTTCTCGTTCGTCTACAGAAGCTTGCCAAACGTGTCTACCCCAAGTCTCAGTGTGGCTTCCGCGCTGAGCGATCGACGGTAGACATGATATTCTCCATCCGCCAACTCCAGGAGAAATGCAGAGAACAGAACATGCCTCTGTACGTCGCCTTCATCGACCTCACCAAAGCGTTCGATCTGGTCAGCAGAGAGGGCCTTTTCAAGATCCTGCCAAAGATAGGATGCCCACCAAAGTTGCAAAGCCTCATCGAATCGTTTCACACCAACATGCAGGGGATAGTGCAGCACGATGGCAACGTCTCAGAGCCATTCAACATACGCAGCGGAGTGAAACAGGGCTGTGTACTTGCGCCAACCCTCTTTGGGATTTTCTTTGCTATGCTCCTGAGGCATGCCTTCAGCACAGCAACAGAGGGAATCTACCTGCACACAAGATCTGACGGCAGGCTTTTCAACCTCGCCTGCCTGAAAGCCAGAACCAAAGTACGCGAGGCTCTAATCAGAGACATGCTGTTCGCAGACGACGCTGCAGTCGCAACCCACACACAGCAGGAGCTTCAGACCCTGATGGACCGCTTCTCCCAGGCATGCAAGGACTTCGGGCTTACCATCAGCCTGAAGAAGACTAACGTCTTGGCGCAAGGCACGGAAGCACCACCAACCATCACCATTGATGACTACAAGCTGGAGGTCATGAATCAGTTCACGTACCTGGGGTCCACGATCAGCAACAACCTCTCCCTTGATACAGAGATCAACAAGAGGATTGGAAAATCAGCCTTCACACTCGCTCGCCTCACCACACGAGTGTGGGAGAATCCCAAACTCTCTGTCAAGACGAAGATGGCAGTGTACAACGCCTGCGTCATCAGCACACTGCTCTATGGGAGTGAGACGTGGACAACATACGCCCGGCAGGAAAAGAGACTGAACTCCTTCCACTTGTGCTGCATTCGCCACATCCTGGACATATTCTGGCAGGACAAAGTGCCCAACACAGAAGTTCTGTCCCGCGCCGGCCTTCCCTCCATGTTCACTCTACTCAGGCAGCGCAGGCTCCGCTGGCTAGGCCACGTTCACCGTATGGAGGATGGCAGAATCCCCAAAGACGTCCTCTATGGAGAACTGGCAACTGGCAGGAGAGACGTTGGCCGCCCACAGCTGCGCTTTAGAGATGTCTGCAAGAGAGACATGAAGGCCCTGGATATCAACACAGAGCGCTGGGAGGACCTTGCAACGGACCGCTCCAAATGGAGAGGCACCCTGACCAGACAGCTCAAGGCGGGTGAAGAGAGACTGACTGCTGCAGCAGATGAAAAAAGGACCCGCAGGAAGAACCACCACAGACCCAGCAGCACGGAGACCACCCACAAGTGTGACCTGTGTGACAGGGACTGTCATTCGCGCATCGGCCTGTTCAGCCACAGGCGGTGCTGTTCCAGCAGAGTAGACGTTTAGGATTCTCTTCCATGGTCATCATAGACCAACGGAGGCCGACGATACTATGTTGTAATGTGAAGCTCTCCTCTCACTTCTCTGTTTGCTGCGCACTGCATTATGGGATACATTGGCCAATGTAGTGACTATCTGCTGTACACTACTTTTCAAAATGCATTATGGGATATTTTGTGTGTACTGTATGTTATGTGTGGAAAAAGGAGTCTGAGTCTCTCTTGTCATGCAGCCAACCAACTGCATTATTGAGAACACAGAACTATACAGCCGTGGACAAAATTGTTGGTACCCCTCTGTTAATGGAAGAAAAACCCACAATGGTCACAGAAACAACTTGAATCTGACAAAAGTGGTAATAAATAAAAATTCTATGAAAATTAACTAATGAAAATCAGACAATGCTTTTGAATTGTGGTTCAACTGAATTATTTTAAAAAACAAACTCATGAAACAGGCCTGGACAAAAATGATGGTACCCCTAGAAAAGATTGAAAATAATGTGACCATAGGGACATGTTCAACCAAGGTGTGTCCTCTAATTAACATCACAGGTGTCTACAAACTTGTAATCAGTCAGTCGGCCTATTTAAAGGGTGACAAGTAGTCACTGTGCTGTTTGGTGACATGGTGTGTACCACACTAAACATGGACCAGAGGAAGCAAAGGAGAGAGTTGTCTCAGGAGAATAGAAAGAAAATTATAGACAAGCATGTTAAAGGAAAAGGCTATAAGACCATCTCCAAGCAGCTTGATGTTCCTGTGACTACAGTTGCACATATTATTCAGAAATTTAAGATCCACGAGATTGTAGCCAACCTCCCTGGACGTGGCCGCAGGAGGAGACGGATAATACGAATGGTAACAAAAGAGCCCAGAACAACCTCTAAACGCATTCATGGTGAACTCCAAGGTCAAGGTACATCAGTGTCAGATCGTACCATCCGTCGTTGTTTGAGCCAAAGTTGACTTCATGGGAGACAACCAAGGAGGACACCACTGTTGAAAACAAACCATAAAAAAGCCAGACTGGAATTTGCCAAACTGCATGTTGACAAGCCACAAAGCTTCTGGGAGAATGTCCTATGGACAGACGAGACAAAACTGGAACTTTTTGGCAAGGCACATCAGCTCTGTGTTCACAGATGCAAAAATGAAGCATACCAAGAAAAGAACACTGTCCCTATTGTGAAACATGGAGGAGGTTCTGTTATGTTCTGGGGCTGCTTTGCTGCATCTGGCACAGGGTGTCTTGAATCTGTGTAGGGTACAATGAAATCTCAAGACTATCAAGGTATTCTAGAGAGAAATGTGCTGCCCAGTGTCAGACAGCTTGATCTCAGTCGCAGGCCATGGGTCTTGCAGCAGGATAATGACCCAGAACACACAGCTAAAAACACCCAAGAATGGCTAAGAGCGAAACATTGGACTATCCTAAAGCGGCCTTCTATGAGCCCTGATCTAAATCCTATTGAACGTCTGTGGAAGGAGCTGAAACATGCCATCTGGAGAAGGCACCCTTCAAACCTGAGACAACTGGAGCAGTTTGCTCATGAGGAGTGGACCAAAATACCTGCTGAGAGGTGCAGAAGTCTCATTGACAGTTACAGAAATCATTTGATTGCAGTAATTGCCTCAGATGATAAATGGTAAATGGCATTCACTTATATAGCGCTTTTATTCTCATCTCTTGATGACCAAAGCGCTTTACAGATCCTGCTATCCACCCATTCACACACACATTCACACACTGATGGTGGCAAAAGGTTGTGCAGGTTGTGATGGTGTCAAAAGGTTGTGCAACAAAATATTAAGTTAAGGGTACCATCATTTTTGTCCAGGCCTGTTTCATGAGTTTGTTTTTTAAAATAATTCTGTTGAACCACAATTCAAAAGCATTGTCTGATTTTCACTGGTTAATTTTCATAGAATTTTTATTTATTACCACTTTTGTCAGATTCAAGTTATTTCTGTGACCATTGTGGGTTTTTCTTTCATTAACAGAGGGGTACCAACAATTTTGTCCACGGCTGTACCATGACGTCACGTTAGGGGCGGGTATGGCAACACACACACACCACACAACATTCCCCTCCCCCTTACAAAAGTGTAAGACCACACACACAATCGAGACCCTCCCCAATTTAGGACCCGAATCATACACTAAGGAAATAATGGGAAACAGTGAACTAGAATGACCAAACACACTCATCCAAAAAAACAACTAAAACTGGACCATGTCTCTGAAAATATAAAAAATATCCCATATCATGCATACTCACATGCACACCAGCAGAATATGTACATATGGGCAGCAGTGGTTCAGGAGGTAGAGCAGGTCGTCCAATAACTGGATGGTTGGCGGTTCGAATCTCGCACTCCCCAGATATCCTGCCGTTGTGTCCCTGGGCAAGACACTTTACCCACCTTGCCTCCAGTGTCCATAACACTGGGTATGAATATGTATAAATGTTTGGTGGTGGCCAGAGAGGCCGTTGGAGAGGAATGGCAGCCACGTTTCCATCAGCCTGCCCCGGGGCAGCTGTGGCTACAGTAGTAGCTTGCCACTACCATTGTCTGTCTGGAGTGAACAAATAATGTATCTGTAAAAAGCGTCTTTGAGTGTCTATGATAAAGCGCTATAAAAATCTGATGCATTATTATTATTATATTTACATCAACAATATTTAAGTAACACCTATGTCCACCGGCAGCCAGAGGAAAAACCAGCCCGGGGGCCCAGAGCAGCCCCAAAGCATGTACACCCCTGGCCGCCGAAGATAAGACCGGCTTGGAGGCCCCGGGCAGCCCCACGACATATATGCCCCTGGCCGCCGTCCGCCTCCAGGATCAAAACCAACCTCTCCTGCAAAAATATCTCTTTTCACCATCGACTGCCTCATTCCTCAGGACCCGCAGTGCTGCTGTCCAGCACGCTGTCCCTCCGTGCCTGTCGGTCCACTCCCGACCACTCTCAACACGTCGTTGTGGCTCCAAACACTCCAGCCCCCTGTGGCCGAACTCCGGGGAGACCTGAAGCCTGCTCGTTGGTGCCACTCGCCGACCGAGGCATCTCACCGTAACACCCAGCACCCTCATCCAGGGTGGCCTGAGCTCCGGCACTGAGACCCTGACTGACCTCTACAGTGCCTGGCACCTCCTCTCTGTCATCCAAGGTGCTCTGCTGCACTGCCTCCGTGGCCAGCTGCTGTTGCTCACTCCCGGGGTTCACAGCATCACTTTCGCCAGCGTCGTTCACCGACCCAGGCACCTCGCCGCTGCTCCCAGCACCCTCGTCCCAGGCACTCCACTGCGCTGTCTCCTGCCCGGCTGTAGCTGCTCCCTCCCGGGGCTCTCAGCTTCGCTCTCATCACCGTCACTCTCTGACCCAGGTGCTTCATCGCTGCTCCCACCAGCACCCTCGTCCAAGGCGCTCCGCTCAACTGCCGCTGCTGCCTCCCGGGGTTCTCAGCCTGCATGTTCCCGTTCTCCCACTGCCAAGCCTCCAGCTGCGGGGATGACTCCTGTCGCTGCTCTCCCTCTCTGTTGTTGTCGCCCACAGTGCCGTCAAACTCACCAGCACTACGGTGCTGTACTGTGTTGCACTTCTTGGCTGGCCTGCCGTCTTCAGTAACTGGGGATTTCTCCACTCGTGGCCAAGGTCCCACCTTGATGCCTAGCTGGCAGCCTGGAGCTTGCTTTTGGCGCGCAGTTTGCTTTGTGGCTAACTTGCCCATAGACACTGAGTGGGCCGTTAGCTTCTCTGAGCTAACTAGCCTAGCTCCATTTGGCGCCAACACTCCCGCCATCCACAGCTTCGTGGTCCTTGTCTGCTCAGCGAAGTACTCGGCCAGCCACTCGACAGCATCCGCATAGCACTCCATTTCACCCAACGTACCAAGAATTCTTCGGCCTTCCATGCCAAGATGGTGAGCCAGAAGTGCTCATCTTCATCTCCCATCGAGTCTCCTTAGGCCCAGCGCCCCAATGTAATCCTCGAACATGGCCACCCACTTAGGCCACAGGATCACTGGCTCTCCTGTGTACTCCAGAAACGGTAGCAGGGATGGAGGTAGCCCATACGCTCCCATAATTTGTCTCTTGTCGCCAGAATGTTATGTATGAAAAAGGAGTCGGAATCTCTCTTGTCATGCAGCCAACCAACCGCTTTATTGAGAACACAGAACTATATATACAGAACGACCGTGCCCACCTGACATCACATTAGGGGTGGGTACGGCAACACACATACACCACACAACACTATACAGTGAATTGAATTTTCAGTTACGATTTCAAACAGCACTAGAAAATGGCTGACTCACTTATCCTTTCAATATTTTTCTTCACACAATTTTTGCTGACTGAGATTAAGCTGTACTCATTCATACATTTCATGACCAGGTGGTATTCTGGTTACCTCCGCCAAGGAGGTTATGTTTTCATCGGCGTTGATTTGTCTGTCTGTCTGTCTGTCTGTCTGTTTGTTAGCAAGATAACTCAAAAAGTTATGGATGGATTTTCATGAAATTTTCACAGATTGTCAGAAATGGGGTATCCTACAGATGATTATATTTTGGTGGTGAGCTGGATCACCGTCCACAAGAAAACCGCCATTACGCAAAATGCCATTTTCGTGAATAACTGCTAAACCACTAATCCTATCATTGTCAATCCAATTGCTTGTCATATGTTTTCATGGTCAAGGAATCTGAAAACATACACACAAACACTGTATGGGGGGAACTGTGGCGCTAAACCGCCATTACGGAAAATGCCATTTTCATCAATAACTAGAAAAGCACTCGGAGAGCGCAGACCTCCGCCAAGCGCCACAGTTGCCCCCCATACAGTGTTTGTGTGTACGTTTTCAGATTCCTTGACCATGAAAACATATGAGTAGCAATTGGATTCACAATGATCGGATTAGTGGTTCAGTAGTAAAAGCATTACCTCCTTGGCGGAGGTAATAAACTGAAGTGTTGCTGTTGTGTCCATCTCGTGCATCTGCAAAGTCCCAGGCTGCGGGCGTTGCAATTGAATGAATGAATTAATTAATCTTTATTTCGAATAGATTAAGAGTACAGGTTAAAAGAAAGTGAATAATATAACAAAGGGGGTAATAAAATCCAACAAGGTGAAATTAGACAATAACTCCTGTGATTATACAGTTCAACATAAGTTATCCGAAATGTGTGATGGGTGAATCCGCAGCTTATATTGGCCACCCATGTTCCATCCAAGAATTCAAAAGAAAAAACCAAAGAAATCAACAGGCCAATGGGTTATGCGAGCATTTTCATAGATCACTGAAAGCAGCACTGAGGGCTTCACTGACGGATGCAAATTGGGTAGACAGGTTGGCGTGGGTTTTATTGGGGGTGCGCTCCGCGGCAAAAGATGATTTGGAATCTTCCCCGGCAGAGAGCTTCTTTTTGCGCAGCTACTATTGCTGGCCGGGGAATTTCTGGCAAATAATCCGGCGGTGGACAGCTGCCCGTCTCAGCTTTTGCAGTGTAGCGCAAACACAGGGTAGACAGGTTGTCGTGGGTTTTATATTGGGGTTGCGCTCTGCGGCAAAAGATGATTTGGAATCGTCCCCGGCAGAGAGCTTGTTTTTGCGCAGCTACTATGGCTGGTCGGGGAATTTCTGCCAAATAATCCGGCGGCGGACAGCTGCCCGTCTCAGCTTTTGCAGCGTAGCGCAAACACAGGCACGCTGCCGAGCCCTGCCCACCACTGTGTTCCGCGTGCTTTTGTGCGTAAAACTTTGAAGAAGGCGGAGTTTGTGTTCGTCAGACACGACGAGCAGCGCCCTCCATTGGGCCTGCACACATGTTGAAAATGGCTGTATCTGACAATGTTAAAGAATCCTTTAAAAAATTCCTGTATCCAGACGGTGATCCGTATCATCCCCAAAATTTAATCAGTTCTTCCTTGTACCATTTCCAACAACACCTGAAAGTTTCATCGAAATCCGTCCAAAACTTTTTGAGTTATTTTGCTAACCAACAGACAAACAGACAGACAGACAGACAGACGCCGGCAAAAACATTACCTCCTCCTGGCCTTCGGCCTGGTGGAGGTAACTACTAACCACTAATCCTATCATTGTGAATCCAATTGCTCGTCATATGTTTTCATGGTCAAGGAATCTGAAAACGTACACACAAACACTGTATGGGGGGAACTGCGGCGCTTGGCGGAGGTCTGCGCTCTCCGATTGCTTTTCTAGTTTGTTTTGTTTTATTTTGGCCAGAATGTTCCTGTAATTGCAATGGCAGCAACGGTAGTAGAATTAGCTTAGCTACCATTTATAGCTCCGATTTGCATAACTCACTTGCCACACTAGACATCCATGATCTTAGCTGGATCATCTACCAACATCTGACTACATATCACATTCCTAGATGTTATACTTTATTATATTCTAGCAGAGAGATCTCCTCCACCAGTAGTGGTTAGCTGTAGCTAACAAAATTAGCCATTCAGTCATTCAGAGATGTTTACTTATAACACCCAGGAACTGGTCATATGCTATCAGCCACTCAAATCATTCAACTCTGTCCCTGATAATGATTTATTTGGGCTTTTACACTCTTATATTCAACCAATTTTGCATTAGTTAGCTCAGACTGGCTCAAACAGCTAAAGCTAACAGCTAATACCATCAACCAATTTTGACCAAAGCATATAACAGGTATTTCATGTCTCTAAGGGTGGCCGCCCGGGCTGGGCAGGAAATACAGGACCCAAACACTGGATGTGGGTTGATAGTTTTTATTATGAGCTGGTCAGCACCGATGCAGCTTGAGGGCTAAAAAAAAAAAAAACAAAAAACAAAAAAAAAACAAAGCTATGGCATGGCAAAATATAAAGCAAGTCATGGCAAGACCAGGCATGACAATAAGTGTGTGATCACGCCAACATGACTTAAGGACACCATGCAGGACACAGACTGACAATGGGTAATTGTGTAACACAGAACAGGTGGAGACACTAATTGGGACTGACAACTGACACATGGGGAAAACAGCATCAACAGGTACAGACAAGCGAAGACAGGGGAAACACATCACTCTATAAATTCAAGAAATCTCTGTCTGTTACGATCATAGGACTCACTAAAAGATCATAGGACCACCTATGATGTTCCTATGTATAAGGAGTTCTGAATAACTCATGTGTGAAAAAAATTATCCATCACTGGACTGCATCACTCACGATCATAGGACTCGCTATGACATCATCAAAGATCAAAGGCAGGCATCACTCACGCTCACTCAACGATCATAGGACATCAAAGATCAAAGGCAGGCATCACTCACGATCATAGGACTCGCTATGACATCATCAAAGATCAAACGCAGGCATCACTCAGGATCATAGGACTCGCTATGATGTCAGCAAAGATCATAGGACTCACTATGACATCATCAAAGATCAAATGCAGGCATCATAGGACTCGCTATGACACAATCAAAGATCAAAAGCAGGCATCACTGAACAAGTGCTGATGTGCTTGCTTACACCCTTGCTTACACCTGCTTTCTACGGGCATGCAGAAATACTTGCTTACACTTGGTTTCTACGGGCATGCACAGATATACACTAGTGAGACACGAACAAAGGACCGGGGGGCATGACCATGACAACAGCCACAAATACACAACAAGAGACAAGGCAAGAACAGTGCAATAGAAACCACAAAATTAATAATAATAATAATAATCAACTGAGAACCAGGCAGGGACAAATCCTACAGAACATAAATAGAGCCATGATAACAAAACTGACAGAAAACAATACAATAACCAACTCAAGGTGAGAACGTGGGCTGAGCCCATGTCCCGGTGACAAGAAAATACTAAAACTATAAAGGCAAGGACATGGGCCCAACCCACGTTGTCCTGACATTTCATTCAGACCTGTGGGAGCCATGTCAGCATGTGGAAAAAAGGGACATAACATACCCCATTTAAATTTGTTGGACAAAAAAATAAAGAAATCCAGATTCCACTGTGACATGCTTTTAGTACCCCTGCAAAAGGCAACAAATTCTGCTGCATTTCTTTGAGCAGCAAAACACTTTTTCCACCTTATTTGTGCTAAGTCTGAGTTTCCTTTTTCATAATAGTATGGGTTTTTTTTCCAACAATTCTGACATTTCTTGCAAAATTGCCACTTTTGTCTCAAAAATGTACATCTTGGATGATTGTACGAGGGGGGCTGAAAAGTTCATAGGCTAAAAAGTTCATAATGATCAAATTTGACCAAATGTGGTTTATTTTTCAACATAGTCTCCCCTTCGGTCCACACACTTCTTCCATCTGTGTTGCAGTTCTTGAATCCCTGTGGTTGAAAAGTAAACCACATTTGGTCAAATTTGACCACTGTGAACTTTTCAACCTATGAACTTTTCAGCCCCCCCCCCCCCCCGTATGCTGTTATAGTATCTACTGTAGTGTTGTATCATCTAAATAAAGTCTGTTTTTAGTTTTACTGCAGAATTAAACGAGATCGCGGATACAAGCGGCTGAAATGAGTTTTCTCCATAGGATTGCTGGACTCACCCTCAGAGATAGGGTGAGGAGCTCAGTCATCCGGGAGAGGCTCAGAGTAGAACCGCTGCTCCTCCACATTGAAAGGAGTCAGTTGAGGTGGTATGGGCATCTGATTAGGATGCCTCCTAGACACCTCCCACTTGAGGTGTTTCGGGCACGTCCCACTGGGAGGAGACCCTGGGGCAGACCCAGGACTCGGTGGAGAGATTATGTCTCCCAGCTGGTCTGGGAACACCTTGGTATCCTCTCTGAAGAGCTGGAGCAGGTGGCTGGGGAGAGGGAAGTCTGGGCTTCTCTGCTTGAACTGTTGTCTCTGCGACCCGGACCTCCGGAAAAGCGGTAGAAGATGGATGGATGGATGGATGGATGTAGAATTAAAACATGTGCACTATGTGTGCCTATATATGCCTATATAGCATAGTTAGCCTATATGTCACAAATGTTTAATGGTGTAAAATAGTGTTAATATAAATGAACAAAGTGACAAATGAGGATGTGGGTGTTGTAGATGATCCTGTTACAGCTGACTGTGGACAGACAGGTTCTATCATCAGTGTTTAAGGACTTCAGCTGTTGTAACCACAAGAAAAAAAACTGATCAGTGACATCAAAAATAAATCAGAGTATCACAAAATAAAATATACTTCCCTAAAACTTCCGTCTTTCCATCATAAATGTATTCAGAGGAACAATATTCTCCAGTGAAATTATTCAGTAAAGTGTAATTCAGGAAAAAAGTATCCACGGTAGATGGGTAGGTTAAATAGTTCGCCGCGTGAGCTGAAAGTTGATCTTCAGGCTGCTGAGAGCTGCAGCTGAGTGAGTACTGCTCCAATGATGAAGATGAAAAGGTTTAAAGTGATGAAGCTGTAGCCAGGGTGTCGAATATCTCAGCTTTTAGTCATTCGATCTGACCTGTGGGAGGATATGAATCTGCCCCCAAGCAGCACAAAGTCACGCTTCAACCTCTCCTGTTTTTATTTTCCAGGAAGCAGGAGAAGCAGCGCAACGGAAGGTAACAACACACACACACACACACACACACACACACACACACACACACACACACACACACACACACACACACACACACAGAGTGCAGGGTTAATTCATGTTTGGGGGGCACCCCAAAATAATGACAGCAAACATGAAATGTAGAGACTTTTTTCCCCATTACCACCTCAAGTGGTCATGAAGAAAACTACCTGCAGTAACATGGAGGGGGGTTCACTCAGGTCACATGCGCTATGTTCACGCTATGCTAACTTATAACTCATGACAGGGAGTCTTGAGGTCACTCATACTACAATCTTGATTCCAAATATATCCGTGGCGATCATCTGGTTACAAGCAGCCGTAGACTTCAAGGTTTTCTACTGTTTTCTACATTTAAAGGCTGACATTTCATAAAGATGATTTTTGGAACATGAACTCAAATACATGAAATTTGGTGTTTTGTTGATAAATACTGTTGTTTCATCAAGTTTGGATCATTGCATCAGAAGATAAATCAGAAAATACATGCTAAAGAGAAACTGTACAACTTGAATGGCCTGTAAAATCAAAATGGACTGACACTTTTCTCTGATAATGTTAACTTTTCATGATCAATATCTGTAGAGGATTCATGCTTAATATTCAACCAGTTTGGATGAATGGCCTTTGAGGAGTTCATCTTCACTTACTCATTTTGAAAATATGGTTCAAAAAAATTTAGAGCATAAGACCAACATGGAAATAAAGTTGTGTAAGATTTAGGAAATTAGAATGATGAAAGAAAAGGGTGGCGTGTCCACTCCAAGTTGGGGTCGAGCTCCTGCACCAAGTGGAGGAGTTCAAGTATCTTGGGGTCTTATTCCGTAAGTGAGGAGAGAATGGAGCAGGAGACTGACAGACGGACTGGAGCAGCATCTGCTGTGATGGGGACGTTGTACTGGTCTGCTGTGGTGAAGAGGGAGCTGAGCTCCAAAGCAAAGCTGTTGACGTACCGGTCAGTCTAACGTCCCTACCCTCACCTGTGGTCATGAACTTTGGCTAATGACTGAAAGAATGAGATCCCGGATGCTTGCTGGACTCTTCCCACGTGAGGTTTTTCAGGCACGTCCCACTGGGAGGAGACCCCAAGGCAGATCCAGGACACACTGGAGAGACTATGCCTCCCAGCTGGCCTAGGAACGCCTTGGTATCCTCCCTGAAGAACTAGAGGAGGTGGCTGGGGAGAGGGAAGTCTGGGCTTCTCTGCTTAGACTGCTCCCCCATGACCCAGACCCTTGGGAAACAGTCGAAGATGAATGGATGGATAAAAGAATTTTTGATTTTGTATGCTTTATTAATCCCAGAGTGAAATTCAGGGCATCCACCTGGATGAGGCAGCCACAGTGCGGCACCAATCCCTTCACCATTCACACACTGGGCCACTTTAGAGTCTCCAGTTAACCTAACTTGCATGCTTTTGGCCTGTGGGAGGAAAACGGAGTACCTGGGGTAAACCCACGTAGACACGGGGAGAACATGCAAACTCCACACAGAAGGGTCATCAATGGTCAGGGGATGGGCTCAAACCCACGATGGTCAGGGGTGGAATCAATCCTGTGACCTTCTTATTGTGCTGCCACAGGGCTAACCACTGCTCCACCGGGCTGCCAATTTTGAGTCTAGGCCCAGCCAGTTTTGCAAAAATGTATAACACATTAGTATAACGCCATCTATGGGGAGTGTGCCTTAGTTTGGGGTCTCTGAGTGTTTGTGGGTCAGTCTCTAAACTCTCCATGGTACAATGAAACACGTTAAATCCTCATTTCAATATGCCAGCCAAAACCTGTTTGTGTCTGCCATCCTTAGTAAATTGGTCACTGATTTTTCTTAAACTTTTTCTTTATAATTTTCCATTTTTCCAATAAGTTTGCTCCTTTTTGTCTTGTAATCTATGTGGTATTTATCTTATATTATTAATTTTAATTTTATTTTATTCTTGTAGACTTCTGAATTTTATTGTTTTTTTATCAAAGCTCGGAGAGGTGCATGTGGCTGCAGAGCCCCAGGTTTAAAACCACTTGATTACATGTACAGTGGTGTGAAAACGTGTTTGCTCCTTCCTGATTTCTCTTTTTTTTTTTTGTATGCTTGTCACACTTAAATGTTTCAGATAATCAAACAAATTTAAATATTAGACAAAGATAACACAAGTAAACACAAAATGCAGTTTTTAAATGAAGGTGTTTATTATTAAGGGTAAAAAAAAAATCCAAACCTACATAGCCATGTGTGAAAAGTGATTGTCCCCCCTGTTAAAACATAAATTAACTGCGGTTTATCACATCTTTGGAAAGCTGAGTTCAATTTCTCAAGCCACACCCAGGCCTGATTACTGCCACACCTGTTCTCAATCAAGAAATCACTTCAATAGGACCTGCCTGACAAAGTGAAGTAGACCAAAAATCTTCAAAAGCTAGACATCATGCTGCGATCCAAAGAAATTCAGGAACAAATGAGAAACAAAGTAACTGAGATCTATTAGTCTAGAAAAAGTTATAAAGCCACTTCTAAAGCTTTGGGACTCCAGAGAACCACAGTGAGAGCCATTATCCACAAATGGCGAAAACATGGAACAGTGGTGAACCTTCCCAGGAGTGGCTGGCAGATAAAAATTACCCCAACAGCACAGCAACGACTCATCCAAGAGGTCACAAAAGACCCCACAACAACATCCAAAGAACTGCAGGCCTCATTTGCCTCAGTTAAGGTCAGTGTGCATGACTTCACCATAAGAAAGAGACTGGGCAAAAATGGCCTGCATGGCAGAGTTCCAAGACGAAAACCACTGCTGAGCAAAAAGAACATAAAGGCTCGTCTCAGTTTGGCCAGAAAACAGCTTGATGATTCCCAAGACTTTTGGGAAAATAATCTGTGGACTGACGAGACAAAAGTTGAACTTTTTGGAAGGTGTGTGTCCCATTACTTCTGGCGTAAAAGTAACACAGCATTTCAGAAAAGGAACATCATACTAACAGTAAAATATGGTGGTGGTAGTGTGATGGTCTGTGGCTGTTTTGCTGCTTCAGGACCTGGAAGATTTGCTGTGGTAAATGGAACCATGAATTCTACTGTCTACCAAAAAATCCTGAAGGAGAATGTCCCACCATCTGTTTGTGACCTCAAGCTGAAGCACGCTTGGGTTCTGCAGCAGGACAGTGATCCAAAACACACCAGCAAGTCCACCTCTGAATGGCTTAAGAAAAACAAAATGAAGATTTTGGAGTGGCTTAGTCAAAGTCCTGACCTGAATCCAACTGAGATGCTGTGGCATGACCTTAAAAAGGCAGTTCATGCTCGAAAACCCTCCAATGTGGCTGAATTACAACAATTCTGCAAAGATGAGTGGGCCAAAATTCCTCCACAGTGCTGTAAAAGACTCATTGCTAGTTGTCGCAAATGCTTGATTGCAGTTGTTGCTGCTAAGGGTGGCCCAACCAGTCATTAGGTTTAGGGGGCAATCACTTTTTCACACAGGGCTATAGAGGTTTTGAATTTTTTTCCCCTTAATTATGAACACCTTCATTTAAAAACTGCATTTTGTGTTTACTTGTGTTATCTTTGTCTAATATTTAAATTTGTTTGATGATCTGAAACATTTAAGTGTGACAAACATACAAAAAGTGAGAAATCAGGAAGGGGGCAAACACTTTTTTACACCACTGTTACATATTTATGTGATGGTGATAAGTAAATTATTTTTTTTCCCACTTTCAGCAAAACAGCCGCCGCCGTATGAGCCAAACATCCCTGAACCGACCACCAGAGCTGACTTCATCAAACGTGAGAAAAACAAGTTCATGTTCACAGCTATACTTTATTTTTATTTTATTTATACATCAATTTCACCATATTCCTACTCTTCTGGTTGGAACTCCAACCAAGGAGGCGGCTGCCACTGATGCTGCGTTTATGTGTCTACTGTAGATGTGAAAACTCAACAGAAACTGATGTTGAGATCTGATATGCCCGATGGAATTCCCATCAAATAATGACATTTTTCATCTTTCAAACATTTTTTTTTTTTTTGCTTAACTGTAAATGTGTGAATTAATGGTAAACAGACTCCTGACAAATGATTGTCCTGTTCTCACCATCAGTGGTGGAGAGGTTATCTGTCCCCCTCTCAGTGAAATAAACTGAACTTCATGAACTTCAGTTTTTTTTCTAAGGTCAACGCATGGGCAGATATTTCACGTCACTAGTGGGGGGGAGGGGGACACTATAGTGGGGCGATGCAACACTGTGTTTAGGGCCCCTGTTTTTGTAATAGAGAAGAGTTCAAACCTTTAAAACAAAAACTTAAAAACATTAGGTGTCAGGACCGTGATTGTGTGGCCCACAAAGATGATATCGATAGGTTTTATAGTGATATTATTGATGTTTTAAATTTTTGTGTGAGTGAATGCATTCCTAGTCACAGTGTATCCACCCAATATAACGTCCCAGGCTGGAATGATGTTAGCGAGGCTCACACAGCTGCTCGGGATGCTTTCTTGTGGTGGAGGAGTAATAGCAAATCACGTTCTGGTCCAATATTTGATAACATGAAAAGTTGTAGGGCTAGGTTCAAATATGCTCTGCGTGCATGTAGGCGCAATGAAGAAAGTATCAAATGTGACCAGTTAGCTAGTCATATGAGTGAACTGAACATGGCAGAATTCTGGAAACAAATGAAGGTTATGAGTTCTTCCCATTCTGTTAGATCAAACACTATTGATGGTGTGACTGGTGATGTTAATATTGCTGAAAAGTGGAAATGTCAATATGAAGCTATTTTCAACTCAGTCAAGAATGTTTCTATGAAGGATTCTGTTATGCGTGATGTTCACCTGTATAATGACATGTTTGATACCTCTGATATTTCTGTTGTTACTCCTGTTGATGTTGTTTCACTGATCAAAGATCTCAAGAAAGGCAAATCAGCTGGCCCTGATTGTCTCACTAGTGAATGCCTTATCAATGCTGATTTCAGTTTGTGTATTTTGTCGTCATTGTGTTTTAACTGTATGTTTGTTCATGGTTACATGCCAGATATGTTGATGGATTCTGTTATTATTCCCTTGGTGAAAAACAAGTGTGCCAGTCTGTCTGATATGAACAATTACAGACCAATAGCTGTTGCAAATGTTATATCTAAATTGTTAGAGGGTTTAATTCTGAACAGAATTGAGGATTATCTGTGGACAAATGACAATCAGTTTGGTTTCAAGTCAGCTCATTCAACTGATAAGGCTGTTTATCTACTCCATGAATTTGTTGACTACTTCAGAAGTCAATCCACTAGTGTTTGTTACGTTTTTAGATGCTAGCAAAGCTTTTGATAGGATTAACCACTGGTGTTTGTTTAGAAAATTGATCGATCCAGGTATTCCTATTTATATTGTTAGCATCCTGTTATACTGGTACAGAAGGCAGTCTATGGTTGTTAGGTGGGGCAATGTTACCTCATCTAAATTTTGTGTGACCAATGGTGTTAAACAAGGTGGTCTACTGTCACCCTTGTTATTTAATGTCTATGTTGATGATCTCAGTGTACTGTTGAACAATACTAATGTTGGTGGCTCCATTGATGGTGCACTGTTAAATCACATTTTCTATGCTGATGATCTTTAAGTTTGTCTACTGCAGCTATGCAACATCTCCTCTCGGTATGTGAGAAATTTGGTGAAAAAAATGACATCTTGTTCAACTGTACTAAATCTATGTGTATGGCTTTCAAACCGAAGGGTGTCAAAACTTTGGATCCTGTTATGCCACTTTGTGGTAATAGTTTGAACTTTGTTGAAAAAGCCAAATACCTAGGTGTGTGGATTGAATGTAATAAGACCAATGTTGACTGTAATAGGCAACTCAGGAAACTATGCTCAAACAAATTTGCTGTTGCGAAATTTCCATAGGTGTTCTCCTGATGTTAAATGTATGTTGTTCAAGACTTTCTGTACCTCAATGTATTGCTCGCCTCTATGGTTTAATAGCAATGTTGCTGTTAGGAACAAAATCCGCATTGCATATAATAATTCCCTAAGAAGGTTGTTAGCTATACCTCGTAGGTCGAGTGCAAGCGAGATGTTTGTGTCCTTGAATATTCCGTCTTTTGGCGAGTTGTTACGAAAGAATGGCTATAGTTTTATGAGAAGGTTGCTGGCATGTAACAACCATTTTATATCCACAATTGTTAACTCGTCACTCACACTTCACTCCAGCATTTGGAAGCGGTGGCGTTCCATTTTATACTGAGTTCATTATTGTATTTTATTGTTATATGAGCGCCGTGTGATTGCTGAATTTTATACACTTATTTTTACACGTTTTATACACTTATTTTTTTTACACGTTTTGCATATTCTATGAACCTTGAGTTTGAAATAAACGTTTGAATTTGAAAACAAACGAATCACTGTCGAGCTGAAGAGAGAAATTTTAAGACATTGCATACAATAAAAACAACCAGCATTGGTATGAATGTTTAAAATTTTAAAGAAAAATAGTCACAAATTTACAACAAAAAAAGTTGCAGATTCATGATGAAAAAAAATTTAATTTATGAGAAAAACAAATTCGTGTGAAAAAAGTAGCAAATTTACAAGAAAAATGTCACAATTTGATTTAAAAGTTGCAACTTTACAACAAAAGTTGCAAATTTACAAGAAAAGTTTCAAATTTATGAAAAAGCAGCAAATTTAAAAGAAAGTTACACATTTATGAGGAAAAATAGCAAATTTATGAGAAAAAAGTAGCAAATTTAAAAGAAAAAGGTAGCAAATTTATGAGAACAAAGTTGAAAATTTCAAAGAAAAAAGATGCAAATTTATGAAGTTTCAAATTTATGAGAAAAAAGATACAAATTTATGAAAAAAGTTGCAAATTTATGAGAAAAAGATGCAAATCTACTAGAAGAAAGTTGCAAGTTTATGAGAAAAGAGATGCAGATTTAAAAGAAATAAGTTGCAAATTTATAATGTTCCAAATTGGCAAGCCTTTTTTTGACACTTAACATTAGTGCTTCGAAGTCTTATGTGATATTAAAGGTTTATGATGCTATTGGGGCGTAAGGTTCTCTGTTTTTTCCCCAGGTTGGGAGGGACATGTCTATCCCCCCGTTGACTTCTGTCTACAGTCAACATGTGAACACAGTATTAAGAAAACCCCACTGTTGATGATCTAGAATTTCCCACAGAACTCTCCCTTCATTACCGTTGCTTTCTTTCTCCTGATCGTATCTCCCTCTCAGACTGGTTGCCTCTGTCTCTGGATGATAAAACTGCTCAGAAGCTGCTGTGGATCTCAGAAGGAGGAATGAAGGTGGCCCGGACGAATGAGGCCGTCTGTCCTTATCCCACCAGACCAGAGAGATACGAGCACTCGCCCCAGGTACAGGACCAGCACTGTTACCACCATCATCACTACCACCATGGTCACCACTATTACCACTACTAAGACCACCATCATCACCAATCACTATCCCCATGATGGCCCCTATCATCACCACAATCACCAACAGGTCTTTGGAGACCATTGCTGCCTCAAATCTTCATCCAAACTCCCACCGGTCCAGCCTGAAAATATCACATATAAACAAGGACTGGTATTACATCTTATAAAGAGCCACAGCTGTCAGGAGTAGCAGAAAAGTATGTGAGGGTGGTGCAGGACATGCATGTGGACAGTGAGACGGTGGTGAGGTGTGCTGTGGGAGTGACAGATGGATTCACGGTGGGGGTGGGATCACATCAGGGATCATCTCCAAGTCCCTTCTTATTTGCTATGGTGATGGACAGGTTGACAAATCAATAAATCAGACTTTATTTATAAAGCACTTTTCATACAGTGTAGTAGCTCAAAGTGCTGTACAAAATAATAAACAACATACACCAAAAGCCAAAACATAGTCTCACCCACCCACACACTGACAACACATCGACTAATCAACCTACCATATAAAGCCATGTTTTAAAAAAAAACCAAAACATATAAAACATTAAAACTGAACTGAGGAAGCGCTACAATCAGTGAGGAAAAACCAGAGGTAATAAGACATGAAGCCAAGCAACAGCAAGTTAAAAAAAAAGTTAAAACAGGATAAATACAAATAAAAACATGATAAAAAAAATAGTTAACAGGATAAAAAGTTGTAAGAAAAAGTAAAAAGGGGGGAAAGCAAAAATAAACAAATAAAAGCCAGGTCAAAAAGGTGGGTCTTTGGTTTCAAAAGTCTCAACATCCTCTGCTGCCCTCAGGTCTTCAGGAAGGCTGTTCCACAGACGTGGACCATAATGACAGAAAGCCGTCTCACCACGAGTTTTAGTTCCGACTTTAGGAATGATTAAAAAAAACCTTGACCTGAAGACCTGAGGGTTCTTGACGGCTCATAATGTAAAAGCAATTCTGATAAATAATCGGGGCTAAGACCATTAAAAACCTTAAAAACCAATAAAAGAACCTTAAAATCTATTCTGAAGCTGACAGGAAGCCAATGCAGAAACTTTAAAATGGGTGTTGTGTGCTCTCTTTCTGGTCTTGGTCAGAACCCAGGGCAGCTGAGATCTGGAGTAGTTGTAGGGGGATAGTCTTTTTAGGAAGACCAACCAATCAATCCATACATCAGATTTATATAGCACTTTATCATAGACACTCAAAGACGCTTTACAGAAATTAAGGGTCATCCACCACCTGGATGGATGAAGCAGCCACAATACGGCGCCATCCCTTTTAACCATTCACACACAGGGCCAATTTAGAGTCTCCAATTAACCTAACCTGCATGTTTTTGGCATGTGGGAGGAAACCGGAGAAATCCCGGGGTAAACCCACGCATACACGGGGAGAACATGCAAACTCCACACAGATCACTGTTGGTCGGGGGCAGGGATCGAACCCACGATCTCATGATCCCCGCGATCCCCCGGCCGAGGGTAAACTGTGCTGCCGCAGTGCTAACCACTGTGCCACCGTGCAGCTCAACCAGACCAGAAAGAAGAGCATTGCAATAATCTATTCTAGAAGAGATAAAAGCATGTAAAAGTGTCTCTGCATCGGCTTGAGAGAGAAACTGCCACAATCTGGAGATATTCTTTAGATGATAAAAACCAGCCTCAGTTGCATTTCTAATATGTTGTTTAAAACTAAAATCATGGTCAAAGATCACTCCCAAATTTTTCACAGTTTGAGGACTTTGTTGCCAGTATCTGTAAATGTGCTGACAGTTTCTCTCTCTCAGCTTCTGTCCCAATAACTAAAACTTCTGTTTTGTCCTGGCTGAGCTGTAAAAAGCTGTCTGCCATTCACCGTTTAATATCATAAATACAGTTTAAAAGATAATCAATAGGTCCAGGGTCATCAGGAGACACGGTCATGTACAGCTGGGTGTCATCAGCATAACTATAGAAATTTATGCCGATGAGGTCAGACAGGAGTCTCCGTGTACCATGATGTTTGCAGACAATGATCTGTAGTAAGAGTAGGGAGCAGGTGGAAGAGAACCTGGAGAGATGAGGAATGAAAGTCAATGGAAGCAAGACAGAATATTGTATATGTGTGTAAATGAGAGGGAGGCAGGTGTAACAGTGAAGATGCAAGGAGTAGAGATAGTGAAGATAGAGGAGTTTAAATACCTGGGGTCAACCATCCAATGCAATGGAAAATGTACAAGAGAGGTGAAGAAGAGAGTTTAGGCAGGGTGGAGTAGGTGGAGACGAGTGTCAGGGGTGATTTATGACAAAAGGATAGCAGCTAGAGTGAAAGGGAAGAGTTACAAGATGGTAGTGAAACCTGCTATGATGCATGGTTTGGAGATGGTGGCACTGACAAAAAAACAGGAGGCGGAGCTGGATGTGGCAGAGTTGAATATGCAAAGATTCTCATTGGGAGTGATTAGGAGGGACAGGATCAGAAATTAGTATATTAGAGGGACAGCTCAGGACAAGCGGTTTGGAGACCCCTAAAGGGAGCAAGAAAAAGTTGTTGTTCAGACCACAAATTATAACAATATCAATTAAAAATAATAAGGATGCGAGGCTTCACACTGATGAACGATAACCATCTGTTAAGCTACTGTTAGATATTCACAATTGTCTCCTCACATCTCCACATCAAAACCCTTAGAGCCGTTTCTCAGGGTGAGCCCGGTTACGTCCCAGATGTCCTCTTTCCCTCTGCCGTCTTAATAGAAACTGTTGGTTTTATCAAACACAGGTGGGTTTATTTTTACCTTGTCTAACGAGTCCCTCTGCACCATCATCTGTTATGATGACTGTGGCATACTGAACACCACAGCTGGATGGATCTGATTTGCTGTCACTGTTTCTCTCATTCATCAGTTTGTTGTGAAAGTGATTCCAACAATATCATTACTGCCGTTGTGTGGACTCTTCCATCTGCTTAAGTTAGAACAGTTTTTTAAAACTATATTCATAGGTATCATTAAAGTTCTTGGCATGGATTGGCCTTCAGCCCAAAATCATTTTCTGAGGCACTAAACCCACAAAAAAAAACAAAAAAACAAAAACAAAACCCTTAATATCGACTTTCATGTGGGTGCACTGTACAGTTTCTGTCAGGTTGGGGTTTGTTTTTCATCTTTGTTGGGTCGGTTTCTGGGTGAAGACTCTGTGGTTCCTACTTGTTGTGTATGTAAATAGGCTGGTATTAGTAAGATGGCGGCCGGGTTGGATGGGGAACAGACAGGGGTGGTTAACTGCCGGTTTCCGGTGGTGATGC
Source organism: Pholidichthys leucotaenia (assembly GCA_020510985.1). Lineage (NCBI taxonomy): Eukaryota > Metazoa > Chordata > Actinopteri > Cichliformes > Pholidichthyidae > Pholidichthys > Pholidichthys leucotaenia. The sequence goes on along the minus strand of CM035838.1, from coordinate 237,886,558 downwards.
CGCTCCTGTTACAAAGGAGATGGGTGGATGAGGCTTGTCCTCTTTCGTTGTGGGAGCCACCTGGCCTGCAGGCATGTGCCGTAAGCCCGCCGGGGGCTGTGTTCGTTCGTCATCAGCGTGTTCTTGTATTCGGGGTCACCAGTGTGGCGGATGAAATAAGGGAACCCGGTTGGAGGCACGGAATAAGTGCAGGCAGGACACGGTGAACTGAAGTTTAAAAGGGTGTTTTATTCATCCTCCAACACGAGGGTCACTCCAGCGCTGTGGGAGCGCGCTGGAGCGAGCCCTCTGTCTCTAGTAGCAAACAGGCAATGCGTGTGATCAAAAAGTGAGTAAGAGAGCAAGCGATGCGGTTGACATATACCCAGCTAGACGATGCATGCATGGCACATTAGCATCACAGTACTGCAGGAAGGCATGGACATTTGCATGAGAGTCACACATATCAATAGCAGGATTACTGGCGCAGGGATTAGACAAAGAGAGGCTGCCTATTGATATCAGTCCATACATCTCACTGTTCTGCTAATTGCTCCAGCTGAGCGCTCTGCTTGTCCGTAGGCTGTGGGGTCGCCCACACTACCCCCCCCCCCAGAGGGCTCAGCAGGGGGCTGAGGCCTCGATCGTCCAGCTTTGGTAGCGAGCTGCGGGAAAAGCTCTGTGCAGGCGGAGGTGGAGGGGGAGGGTAGCAAGTGCCGGCCCGGGACGGCGAAGATGTCTGGGCCGTGCAAAAATTGCATGTGGATCCACGACTGGGAAAGCTGCAGAAAGCGTCATTGTGCGACCTCGCCTGAGATCTGGACATCCACGCTGGGACCGGCCGAGGGACAAAGAGCATCTACCCCCTCTCACCACTCCTCTGCATCCACACGAGCGCGCACGCACCTCGTCCCCTCTCCACGACGGCGACCTCCAGGGCCAGACGGAGAACGCAGCGTGTGGACCAGAACGCACCATGACCCGGCACGTGCGAACAACAGCAACAGCCAAGACAGGGAAGACCATCGGCGCCGACGACGCTGATCTCCATCAAGCTCCCTGACCCTGACCTGCCTCGCAACAGTGGGCCTGTCATGCACCGAACCCCCGCACGCACACCGGGGGGGTTACAAGGACAGTGCACCACGCACGGGACAATACCGGCTCCACAGACCGCCATCGTCCTCCGCCGCTGCACACGCCCAAGAAACACGGCTGACCGCCATCCTCGGAACCTTCAGGGCTGCTCACACACCTGAAGCACACACGCAGCCCGCACACAGGATTTTGTATGGGTCTCAGCCACGGAGCACAATGGGAATTCAGCCGTCAGCTATCCCCGAGGGCTTTAGGGCTGCGCCCGCACCTAAACCCAACACGCAAAGTCCCTCACACAGCTCCAGCTTTTGTTTTTTTCTTCATGGCCGCTGCGCATCCTCGCAGGACTTGGCCGCGAGAGGAGTCAGAGACAAATGTTTCTTCTCACAGCCGCTGTGGACCTCCGCCACGTTAACGGGACAGCCCCTCAGCACGCCGAAGCGTGCCACCCAAGCTGTTAAAAACGCGCGTGCCACCTCCTCGGCCGTGGTTGATGCCAGTGGGACAACTTCAGGCCAGCGCGTGGTGCGGTCCACCATTGTCAGAAGGTGTGTGTACCCTTGTGACGGCGGGAGGGGGCCCACGAGGTCCACATGAACATGATCGAACCTCTTGGCCTGAATGTGAAACGGCTCCAAAGGAGCCCTCGTGTGCCTGTGTACTTTGGCTCGTTGACACGCCGTGCAGGCTGCTGCCCACTCTTTAACTTGTTTGCGAAGGCTCGGCCACACAAATTTCTCTCCTACCATTTTGACCGACGCGCGCACCCCGGGGTGCGCCAAAGAATGAATCGAGTCAAACGCGGCAGCGCCACGCGGCCGGTACTACTGGACGTGGCCGTCCAGTGGAGACATCACAGATTAGGGGGGGCATACCGTCTTGCAGCACCCTGCTCTCCAGCCTTAACCCTGTTGGTCCAGACTGGAGCGCGCGCACATCCGTGTCAGTAACCTGCTCCGCGGCCATGGCTGCGTAATCTACTCCTATGCTGACTGGGGCCGCCACGGCACGCAAGAGGCAATCTGCCACTACATTGAGTTTGCCCGCCACATGCTGAATATCAGTGGTAAACTCTGATATCGCGGCCAGCTGTCTCTGCTGCCGGCCTGACCATGGTTTGGAAACCTTGGCCATCGCGAACATTAGCGGTTTGTGGTCAACGAACGCGGTGAAAGAGCATCCTTCTAGCCACAACTGAAAGTGGCAGATGGCCAAATTGAGAGCCAGCAGCTCCCTGTCGAACGCGCTGTATTTACGTTCGCTATCGCGCAAGGTCCTGCTGAAAAAGGCGAGGGGCTGCCAAACCCCGGCTACATGTTGCTCCACGACCGCCCCTATGGCCACATCTGATGCGTCAGTGGTGAGCGCTATGCGGGCCGTTGGGTCTGGGTGTGCCAACAACGCAGCCTTTGCCAAGGCTGCTTTCACCTCCGAGAACGCTTGGTCCCGCTCCAGGGACCACTCGACCTTATCCACGGGTTTCTCTTTTTTTTTTTTTTTTTTTTTTTGAGCGCGGCATACAGCAGCTGCATGAGTTGCGCCACGCGGGGGAGAAAACTGTTATAAAAATTCACCATTCCCAAAAACTCCTGCAACGCCCTGACCGTCTGCGGCCGGGGAAAATCTGCCACTGCGCGCACTTTGTCAGGAAGCGGAACTGCTCCTTCGGAGGAGACGCGGTGTCAAAAAAAAAAAAAAAAAAAAATCGTTCTGCGCCACCCCGAACTGACACTTCGCTGGGTTGATTATTAACCCGTGATCTCCCAACCTTCGGAAAACTGTGGCCAGGTGTTTTTCGTGTTCGTCTTCGGACGCGCTGGCTACTAAAATATCGTCCAAGTAGACGAACACGAAAGGGAGATCGCGAAGCACCGTGTCCATCATGCGTTGGAACATCTGAGCAGCCCCTTTAAGTCCGAATGGCATGCATAAAAACTCGAATAGGCCAAACAGAGTTATTACCGCTGTTTTGGGTATGTCCTCAGCGTGCACTGGGACTTGGTGGTAACCGCGGACCAAGTCTATTTTAGAAAAAACGCGCGCCCCTGCCAAATGAACCGAAAAATCTTGGATATGCGGGATTGGGTAGCGGTCGTGCGCTGTAGCGTTGTTTAACCTGCAGAAATCCCCACAAGGTCGCCATGATCCGTCAGCTTTCGGGACCATGTGTAGCGGGGAAGCCCACGGACTGTTTGAACGCCTGATAATGCCCAACCTCTCCAGGTTGGCGAACTCCTCGCGCGCTATGGCCAGTTTAACTGCATCCAAGCGCCGAGCTTTTGTAAAAACGGGCGGTCTGGTAGTGGTAATAAAATGCTCCACCCCGTGTTTAGCGACTGTTGCCGAAAATGTGGGAACCGAGTGAGCAGTGTGTGGAACTTACCGCTTGCAGCTGTGACGTTGGCTTGTGCTGTTGGCGGGGCCACTCGCGCTGTACAGGGAAAAGAATCAAAAGAAAGTGCATTAACCAGGCGCCTGTTAGCGAGATCAACCAACAAACCATGTGAGCACAAAAAAAATCAGCCCCCAACATATTGAAATTCACTGCTGCTACAACAAAAGTCCACTCAAATGTACGGCCATGTAGAGACAGAAGCAGTCTTCTCACCAAAGGTCTTAATCTCCGAGCCGTTCGCTGCCGTCACCCCGGGACCTCTGGAACCAGCCAGTCTGTCCGCGTAGGAAGGTGTGATGAAACTCAACTGGGAGCCTGTGTCCACAAGGAACTGCCTCCCCGAGCATGCGTCCAACAAGTAGAGCAGCTTGTTCTCCTCCCTGAGGGCCGTGGCTGCTACAGACCCCCGGTCTTGGCGTTTCCCGAATGCCCGAACTGGCACGGTGGTACACATTTGCGTGCCCTCTCTGCGAAGCAGCGATGTTAGAAACAAAGGACGTCTGATCCGCGTTCCCTGGCCCCTGCCGCCGTCGTCGTCGGTGAGTCTGGTACCGCTGCCTCTGGGCCCCTGTCATCTCCGGTCGTTGCGCCGAGTTCCGTTGCAGCAGCCGTGGCCGCGTGCCGCTTGGTGGCGTCGACAATCCGCTGCGCCTCTCGGCCCAGCGCGCGGTAGTCCCATTGGGCCAACAGTGGAACTGGCCAGGGTCGCTCTCGCTGCTGACGGTAGAGTCCTGAGGAAGAGGTGGGTGAAAATGAAGTGATCGTCGTCAGAGTCTTTCAACCTCAACAACTTCTCCATCAGGTTCGCGGGCATGTCATTTTCCAACTCCGTCAGCGCCAGGAGCCTCTCTGCTCGCTCCTCCGCCGAGGGGGTGAATTGCTGGATGAGTGCAGCCTTCAAAGTGCCGTATTTGTCGCTGTCCGGCGGCTGGTCAATCAGGCTCTCCACATGCTGGGCCATGTTGTTGTCCAGCTTTGCGACTACGTGGTAGAATTTTGTGGCATCTACCGATATCCCCGGAGGCTGAACTGCGCCTCAATCGCGTTGAACCAGGAGCAGGGATTGTTCTGCCAGAAGTCCGGTAGCTGGACTGTAGTGGCATTCGCTTGGCTGGGGGCTCCTGACGAGGCTGGTCTGGGGGAATTCTCCTCTCGCATGATACGTCTTGGGTCACCAGTGTGGGAATGTCGAGACAGAGTTCTCTCTCAAGTCAGCTTTATTCACATCACCAACATCTCAAAGAAGAAAGAGACCAACACAGGAAACTCTCGTCCTTAAAAACCAGGACTCTTACAGTTCACAAGTCACATGTCTCACAGACCACGTTGCATTAAAATTCATAGTAACAATGCATCTCCTCTTTAATCCTTTAATTACTCCCCCACAGTCTCAAGCCTTGCATACCAAAGCTAACATCCTTGCAGCTTCCTGTAATTTCCAAGGAAGCTCTGCCTTTGTTCTGATCTAAAATGTGAGTCACAAAGCAGGTCACATATGAGTGTCCACCACAATATCGACTTTCATGTGGGTGCACTGTACAGTATCTGTCAGGTTGGGGTTTGTTTTTCATCTTTGTTGGGTCGGTTTCTGGGTGAAGACTCTCTGTGGTTCCTACTTGTTGTGTATGTAAATAGGCTGGTATTAGTAAGATGGCGGCCGGGTTGGATGGGGAACAGACAGGGGTGGTTAACTGCCGGTTTCCGGTGGCGACGCTGCTCCTGGTATAAAGGAGGTGGGCGGATGAGGCTTGTCCTCTTTCGTTGTGGGAGCCACCTGGCCTGCAGGCATGTGCCGTAAGCCTTTACCTGTACAAAGTTATATCCTGATTAAAACTCCGTAAACTGAGTTGCCACTTGCTCATTATTCACTTAATTATGGATGCAACATTTGGCGACGAGGTAAAGGCAGTAATGGAACGATCTGTTGCCAGTTTTCAGCCACTTTTGAAGGCCCCAGGTGAGCCGCCCATGCCATGGCCCCGCTGGTTTGCTGCTTTTACCAATTATTTGGTGGTTTTGAACCTCGGCGAGCTGGAGAAGCTTCACGCGAGGGCGGTCTTGGTCCATAATTTAGATATGGAGGGGCAGAGGATACTGGAGAACCTTGGAGGGGCTGATAGCTTTGATGAAGTGGTGGAGCTAATGGTGCACTACTTTCGTGCGCCGGAAAACGTCACGGTCCAACACATCCAGTTTCGACAGTGCCGCCAGCGGTCGGGAGAGCCAATGAAAAGATTCTTGGCGGACCTCCGAGAGCTGATGAGGGAATGCAAGTTCGGACCCCTGGAGGACGAGATGATTCAGGACCAGCTGGCAGAGCACAGCCGCTGTCCGGCGGCCTGGTCCAGATTACTAACACACCCAGGAGAGCTGACGTTGGCTGCAGCTATCGAGCTCACCCAACAGTTCGAGGTGGCAGAGACCATCGCAAGGGGCCTTACTGAAGGGGCCACTCTTGGTCAGAATGAGTCTCGCGCTAAGGCACTGTTTCTGGACCCTGGTGATGGCGATCGCGGAGAGGAAGAATATGCCTCCGTGGTTAAAGTAAGGTCCGCCCCAGGTACACCACGTTGTTATGGATGTGGGTCCACTACTCACTGCTATAAGTCCAGAGTGTGCCCGGCAAAAGGAAAGTGTTGTGGGAAGTGTGGTTTGCTGAACCACTTTGCCAGGATGTGCGCAAACTTCGAACGCAGGGACCGGAGGGGTGAACCAGGTGCTGTGCAGAAGACTCCAACCATTGTGCATACCGTTTCCCCAGAGATTGGGAGAATTGGCTGTAATGTCACGCTAGATGGCGTTGAGGTTCCACTGCTGGTGGACACTGGAGCAGTTATCTCCGTTTTAAATCTGACAACTATGAGAAGTTTGTTTCCCCACTGACAGTTTAGGAAGCAAGATGGAGAGTATTATGGTTATGGACGGAACAGGTTGGCTATTTTGGGGTTTGTGGAGATGGAGGCCCAATATAAATCGGTTGTAGCTCCCCAAGTCCGTATTAACGTTTCTGCGGCAGGAGTCAACATCATGGGGTGCAACCTCTTTTACAGCTTAGGGTTCTCCATAGCCAACGTGTCGGGTGAGGAGTGGTCGGGATGTGGACTTTGGGGCCGACCAGCTCCGGTGGTGGATGGTGTGGAGGTGTGAGATTCAGACTGGCTGGACAATGGAACCGTTGGAGAGCACGTTCGGCGGCACGCAACGCCGCCTCAGGATGGACCCAATGCCAGTTCTCGGGCTGCCCCGGATGAGGGTGCCGGACGGCACGTCGGGACCCCCAAAGGGGGTCTTAAGGACAAGGCGCCCACACTGGAAGAAAAAAGGGTGAGACCGAGGAGCGTGGTGGTGGTAAAGCGCTCACAGTGACGGCCTGCCAAGAGGAAGACGAACCAGACCCACGAGTCAACTGGATCAGTGAAGGAGGCCAGTCTGAGAAGAGGTGATCCGGAAAGGAAGAGGAGGGCTTCCTCACAGGTTGGAGATAGAGTTCGGCCTAGGGTTGAGGCTTGAGTGCGGGAGGATTACAGTCCGTGTGAGCGGTGTGATGACCGGAGGCGGTTCTGGGTGGAGCCTGCCTGGATGGATGTACATCAATGCAGGTCTGACCAGATCTGGAAGCACCAAAGTGAGCTGCGTCTGACGAAGGAGAGGAGGCGGCACAGCAGGAGCCCCAAGGTCAAAAGACGGAAGTGTCTGGAGAGAGATCCATCCAAGGACTGAGGGTGCTTTGTGTATGTCTTAATAGTTTTTTTTTGTTTGTTTGTTTGTTTTTTCCCAGATCCTGATGTGTATAGTTGCTACTGTTGTAGTGCCCCGGTTTATTCAAAAAAAAAAAAAAAAAAAAAAAAAAAAAAAAAAATTAAAATTAATTAAAGAAATGATGTGATTTGGGATAATTGACATTTATGGGTGAAATTTTGATTTATTCTGTATTTTGGGATTTTATCGGCCACGGTGGAGGTGGATTGGTAATATGTAAAATGATGCATGCTAGAATTTGGTTTTCTTGATAGGTTGACTCTAAAAGAGCCCGAATTTAATATGTGAAGTGGGACTAATGGGGTGTGATTAGTGTGCTTGATTGGTCATTTCTATAAATTGTGATACCCAACACAGGTTGTTCTTTTGTGTGCCTATTGTGGGGTGGGTGTTGGGCGGGCACCAGTAGCTTGTATGAGTATTGTGATTTTTGTATGTCCTGTTCATATGGAGCTGTTCTATGGGATTATTTTATTTGGAAACATGGCTTAAATTTCCTTTAAGTTGGACTGTTCTACTTTGGTGGCAGAATAACCCGCTCAGCTGTGTAGGGGGGGCTGGTAGTCTACCCGGCCCCCCAGCCTTAGTTGTATGACTGGATAGGAAGTTTGTTTCTTTCTGTAAATATTTTGCCATAGTGTGAGTCGGGAGACAATTTTGGGTGGGTTATCTGTATGCTTGGCATTTTTTTGAAGGGGGGGACAAATGTGTATGTAAATAGGCTGGTATTAGTAAGATGGCGGCTGGGTTGGAGGGGGAACAGACAGGGGTGGTTAACTGCCAGTTTCCGGTGGTGACGCCACTCCTGGTATAAAGGAGGTGGGCGGAAGAGGCTTGTCCTCTTTTGTCGTGGGAGCCACCTGGCCTGCAGGCGTGTGCCGCAAGCCTTTACCTGTACAAAGTTATATCCTGATTAAAGCTCTGTAAACTGAGTTGCCACTTGCTCATTATTCACCTAATTATGGATGCAACACTACTCACTTACAGATTTTGTTTGGGGTGGTTTCTGGATGGTTTCCTTGGTAATATTTCTCTGTGGTTCCTCCCCTGCAGGTGCTGTGTAAGGAGGGTCTGCTGGGCTACCGGGGTTACTGGGAGGTGGACTACGACGGTTGGGTGGTGATTGGTGTGGTCTGCGAGAGCTCTCCTAGGAAGGGCAGCGACGGCCCCACGGGGATCGGAGAGAACAACACCTCCTGGGGCGTGGGCTGGTCTGGTTCCTGCTACCAGGTGTGGCACAAAGGTGAGAATGTGGACATCAAGCTGTCCCAGACCTCCACCATGGGGGTGTACGTGGACCAGCCTGCCGGCATCATCAAGTTCCTGGCAGTGGAAGGGGAGGGGGTGGAAAAGGAGGTCCATCTGATCCACACCTTCAACGAGAATCTGCAGGAGAAGGTGTTCCCTGGGTTCTGGATCGGAGCCTGCTCCTTCTGCCTCCTTAAGAAAAAAGATCAGTGACGAGGCTTTTTTGTGGGGGGGGGGGGGGGGGGGTTCTGATGGTCTGACGTTTGTATGAGGTTTAAAAACTGTTTTTACAAGCTGAATAGGTCAATAAAGTTTGTTTAAAAACCCCAACAGCCTGATCATCTGTGGCTCCGCAGCTCCCCCTGGCAGTCCCTGATGGAACTTCAACCCAGAATTCATCTTCAGGACTTCGAATTTCAGAACCACAAAAAAGAACTCTCCTGTTACAAATACTAACCAGAGTGGCGATCTAGTGGTAGAACATTTGCCTCATTGTCTGCCCTCTAGCTTGGCGCTCAGAATGAGGAAAGTAAAGTTAACACACAGAGCTACCAGAGTACTGACCCATGAAGTGTGGTGCCAGCAGGTTCACTAAGAAGAAGCTTCACAGTGAAACAAACTTTATTTCAGTTAAGCCGTTCGTTAATTTTAGCCCTGATGCTAACAGGCCTCAGTGATCTCTGGGTCTGAGCATGGGCGGATATTTCACGGCAGTGTTGGGGAAGACAATAAACAGAACATTTTCTCCAGAGTAAAGATCGAGGGGGACCCTATAGGTAGTTGCGGCTGGATGCAAGATTGTGATTCAGGGCCTTTACTTTTGTAATGGGGAAGAGTTCAAACCCTTTAAAACAAAATTTTTTTTAAAAAAGTTGCATGTTTACAGGAAAAAAAATTGATAATTTATGAGAAAAAAGTTGCACATTTATGAAAAGTAAATTTATACAAAAAGTTTTAAATTTATATAAAAAGTTGCAAATTGACAAGAAAAAAGTTGCAAATTTATATAAAAAGTTGCGAATTTACAAGAAAAAAGCTGCAAATTTATAATGTTTCAAGAAAAGTCAAAATTTGATTTTAAAATGTTGCAACTTTAGAAGAAAAACACTGCAAATTTATGAGAAATGTTGCAAATTTACAAGAAAAAAGTTGCAAAATTAAAAGAAGTTGTAAATTTATATAAAAAGTTGCAAATTTACAAGTTACAAATTTATGAGAAATTTGCAAATTTATCAGAAAAAAGTTGTAAATTTGCAACTTTTTATACAAATTTACAAGAAAAAGTTGGAAATTTATCAGAAAAAAGATGCAAATTTATGAGAAAAGTTGAAAATTTACAAGAAATGCTGCAAGCTTTTTTGCATTTAGCACTGGTGCTTTAAAACCTGATGTAACATGATAAAGAATATTACACGAGAAGTACGGTATTAATGACTATAGTAACTGCAGGTGTGATACATCTAACTCCTGCTTAGCAGAGGGCATTAGAGTATCACAGCCATAGTTAGTATATTCATGATACCGTAATGACCTCAGGTGTAATATTGCTTTTATGCAACAGTTCCACAAGCACAGTTTATTAAATGACAGCAATACTGGATAAAATGTGATTTTTTTTTTTTGTTTAGCCAGTTATTTTGCACAGCTGAGAAAAAAAAAATGTCCATTTCAAAATGTAGCCAGTAACTGTTGCTAAACATCTCAATCAGCATGAAGACGTCTATTGTCATTTCACACATATGTAAACAAATTAAATATTGCCAAGTGCAAAAGTACTGCAGAAGACCAAAGCTCAAAATGTAGCCAATGCCAGTAGCTAGCATGCTAGCAATTTAGCACACTTCGCTCGCTTTTCTTCGCATTTTCAGATGAAACAGTCCATCACCCCCAAAGGTACTGTGGTTTGTTAACCTAGACAATAAATCCAACTAGCGCTGCCTTCCCCCCCCCCCCTCCCCTCAACAGACGTGAAATAGCTTCACAATGTTTATACAAAGTCTACCTACGGGTACAAATAAAAAAAAAAAAAAAAAAAAAAAAAAAAAAAAGGCAGACTGAATAAAGCTTTCTTCAAAAGGGTGGGACTTCTGGGTCAGGTAAGAAGTCTTTTCAAACAACGCTTCACTGTGGATATTAAGGTATTCAACACAGTACTGCAATCGTCACAGAGTTAGTTGACAGTAAATTAGTGTTAGTAATTAATGGTTACATGAACACCTTTGAAGTGAAGCGATACTTCTCTACTGAAACAGAGTGCAATTATTGTGGATTTTAGTAACTCCTGGAATCCCTATTGTCCAATCAAATTGCTTGGTCGTGATATGGTGTGGGGGGGAGACAATGGGTCTGAGTAGAAGTTCTCAGGCTACAGTGGCTCATGCTGAGGAGAGGGAGGAGCTAATTTATGGATCATCGTGATGGCTCAGGAGCCTCTCTGTCTATCAATAACCGATAACCTGCTGTACCCAGGAAGTACACTGCAAGATTTTTTTTAAGATCTTTTTTGTGGCTATTTGGATCAAATTTAAGATCTCACATTTACAAAATGGCAAAAAGCCAGACAGGAAATTTTAGGACATCAATCCAGCTCACATTAAAGGTGGACTTCCTCACAATCCATGTTGGTAGTAGACAATTAAGCTGTTCACAGAAAATATCTGAAACTAGACTACACTCAACCGAGATGCAGACCCACACCTTTTGCAGCCCTAGCCATCTGTTGAGCGCAAGTTTATATGGCAAAGTATGGACCGTATTCATGTGATGTCACCGCTTGCTTCAGCCAGTAGCCATTTTGGCTATCATGACAGTAGTTGCCTGGCAATTTTGTTTTGGCTGCTTGTCCATAAAAATGCTCTAAACCCGTTTTTCTTTTTGTTTCACTGGCTCTCTTAATAAAAAGGTTTCTGCCTTGTATCCTAGCAACCGCTTGACCTGTCAATTGCTGTTTTTTTTGTTTGTTTTTTTATAAAGGACAGTCCAAGTTAATGAACATTTGATATCAAATCAGTTTAAACTTTCCAGACTGTAACCAGTGGCTAATTTCCATCTGTAGTCCATGGGTTACAATTCCCCCCCCCACCACCACCATTCTATTATACTGAGCACCAAGCTAGAAGGCAGGAAGTACCATTTTTATATGGTTTCTGGTATGACTCGGCCGGGCCTTGAACCCATGACCTCCCAGCTGACGGGCAGACGCTCAAAGCTTGCCTTTGGTTTTTTTACTGCTTACCCTGAAGCGCTGCACTAAATGCACTAAACAGCATCAAACAGGTAAGAAAATATGCATTACTTCGAGATGTTGCTGTATTGATCATGGTGTCCTTTCAGCCTGATTTTGATTGGCTGATTAGTGAGGTGTGCTGCTGATAAGCTCCAAAAGTTAACCTTTTTTCCCCTCAACTTTCAGCACCATGCATGCAACAACAAAAAAAAAAAAAAAAAACACAGCTGAGAGTACTTTTGCCCTGAGGATGCCAAGCACATTAAATGGCTGGATTACAGAGAAAATTAACATAAAATCAATCATTTTAATATATACTAAAAGAGGCACCATTGACGTGCCAGCTGCAGCCAATGGTCTGTCATTAATTTAATTGATTATGGTTTCAAAAAGCTTTTAACCAAATATTACAAAAATGGGCAGCGTGGTGGCGGAATGGTTAGCACTGTGGCAGCACAGCAACTCACTCTTGGCCGGGGGATCCTGGGTTCGATCCCAGCCCCCGACCAACAGTGATCTGTGTGGAGTTTGCATGTTCTCCCTGTGTCTGCGTGGGTTTACTCCCACATGCCAAAAACATGCAAGTTAGGTTAATTGGCATCAAACTGGGGATTCTAAATTGTCCTTAGGTATGACTGAGCGTGAATGGTTGTCTGTCTCTGTGTTGGCCCTGCGATGGACTGGCGATCTGTCCAGGGCGTACCCTGCCTCTCGCCCAAAGATGCTGGGATAGGCTCCAGCCCCCCGCGACCCGAAAAGGATTAAGCGGAAGAAGATTAATGATTACAAAAGGAATACATTGTCTTATATTTGTAAAAGGGTCCTGTTTGTTGACTTGATGTCCTATTTGGTCTGATTTATTGCCTTATTTGGGCATTTTGTGTCCAGTGCGTTACAGCAATTCCCATTTGTCCTCATTAAAATAAAAATTGTTATTTGGGCGTTTGGCGTCCATTTGTTTAGTCAAACCAGAAAAAAAAAAAAAAAGTGCTGTGATACACAGCCTTACACTATGAAGGGATAAATTTAAACTTTCTAATATAAGCTTAAATGGGTGTACTTATCAGATATGAAATTCTGACAAATTCTTGAATGCTCACTGGGCAGCCAGTTCTCACGTTTGACAGCATTCTCTTCAACTTGGGAAAGCCATAAAATGAAATTCCTTTGGTGCTTGAATGATCAGAGGACCCCACAGAAACAAGACATAACATTAAATGTTGCCAACGATCAAACTGCTGCAACTTTTGTAAGTCACACTGAAGCTTAAAACATGATCTCCAATACAGCATGAGGACAGCTTGACCCTTGACTGGGGGGGGGGGGGGGGGGGGGGGCATTGCTGCACATGGTCCATAACCATGGGTGCCAGTCAAAAGGTCGACCTATGTACCAAGTTTGGTGGCCTATAGCCTCATTCCCTGTCTCAGCACAACACCTGCACCACAATACATGCCACCTCATTGGCATAACGAGACCCTTTAATCTACGTGGACAGGGGAAAGGACTGACTTAACGAAAATAAATTTTTTTTAAAAAAATTGGGGGGGGGGGGGAGTCATTCATGAAGAGGAAAAAAAAAAGTTGAAAATTTTAAAGGAAAAAAAAAAGTCCAAAATTTATAGGAAAAAGTGGTAAATTGTGAAAAGCTGCATGAGAAAAATTTCCAAACTTACAGGCAAAGATTCAAATTTAGGGGGAAAAGGCACAAAATTTATGAAAAAAAAAATCTGATAAGGAAAAAAAACATGATACATGAGGAAAAGTTTCATATGAGAAAAGGCCACAAATTTAAGAAAAAAAAAAAAAAAACAAGTTGTAAACTAAGAGGAAGAGTCAAATTTAGAGAGAAAGGCACCAAATTTATGGAGGAAAAAAATCCAATTTATAGGGGAAAGTTGCAAATTTATGAGGGAAAACACCTGTCATACTTATCACATTTGTGGCATTTTGAAGACCTTTGCTGATTTAATGATTGTCATTTCTAAGCAAAATTAAGGGATTTTTGATAAACACTTAAGACCAAGATTTAAGGATCTGTGGACATGGTACTGTGTAAAATCATAGTACCGGACCCTTAAAGCCACTGTGGCCCAGCAGCTCCTCCTTGTGGTGGGATGAGGAAAACATGTCTGCTCATTTTTCTCCTTTAATTCAAACTTTATTTAAAACACCGAACTGAACACAGTTGTCTCTGAAATGTCTGGCATCAGTCTCCCCTCAGCTCCCACTCAGTCACTTCAAGAAAAGAAAACTTCCCCTCAAACCGGCTGGCATCGACAGTTGCTCGTCTGTTGGTGAACGTTTTATGGGGAGGGAGGGGGCAGTGTTTGTTCTCCTGCTGACCAACTGTGGGACACTTCAAAGGAAAATTAATGCAACTGAAATGGACAGACAAATTGCTGGCTTTTACACTTTAAACCAAGGTTTAGCTGGTTCACTTGGTCTCCACGACAACACAAACGCCTCTTAACGAGCTCACCTTAGCTGCAGCTGTTTGAAAGCTCAGTTATTCACTAAGGCTGCCCTGAAACAAAATTCATGAAATGAACAGTAGTATTGAGGAAATGCATTTTAAAAATAATTTCAGTAGGTTTGCAAAGAAATGTTTTTAACTTTGTGACTTTAGTTTTTAATTGGTGTCATTTTTAACTACAGCCACCATATAATAGATGTGAAAGAGTTAAAAAAAAAAAAGTATAAAAAAACAAAGGAAATGAAGGAGCTGTTGACGTAGTGTTCGTGTCTGTAGTGTACAGTGTTTGTGTGTGGTAGTGTTGCTGTAGTGTATGGTGTTAACTTGGTGCAACGCTGCGTTGGTGTTCCGTTAATATTGGTCAGCAGGAATCAAACCGGTCGACTCCCGCCCTCCTCCGCCTCCTTCAGTGTTTATTAAGGGAGAAGTCCCCCGTGTTGAGGCGGGGTCGAGGAAGGGCCCCAAACATCTCGGTCCCGTCGGTGGCTCCGGGGACCAGAAGGGCCTTCATGCTGGCAGCGATGTGTTCGAGGTCGGCGCAGCCCACCTGGGGAACGTTAGAGGGAGACGCAACGTTAAGAGGGAAATGCGCTTCAGGGAAATATTAAAAGCTCAATGACTGAAGCTAAATATAAAAACAAGATGCTAAGCCAAATGTCTATGGATAAATTCTAAAACTACATAAAATTAAAACTTTCCCTTAAATGGGACTTAAATTGTTTCCATGTGTGTTCTTTTATCTTTTTACCTTTTAAACTTACTCCCTGCTTGTTTCAACGTCAAAATATTCTGAAAGCAGACCTGAATTTGTGCCATTTTAATTTTAAAATCCTGCCTGCCTCAGGGACTACAGATGGAAATTCTTGAGAACATTAATCTGGTACAGTATCTCTACCCTGTGTTAAAGGTTTCCTGTTCATGGTCCCTGACAAACCAATAAATTATAACTAAAAGCTAAAGAAAAACACTAAGGCTCAAGTCTGAAGCCAAATGGAATGAATAAATGCAAAACCCAAGAGCCAAAACACTAAGGCCAAATGTCTGAAGCTAAATGCCAAGGCAAAACATTAAGGCCTCAGATTTACTGTATGTTATTGATCCCAAACTGGGAAATTTTAGTGCAACAGCAGCATGACCTACAGTAACCAGAGCAAACAAATACTCATATTAGAATAGTAAAAAAGAATTACCTAGAAAAGCTAAACACTACAACTAAAAACTAAAACGATGACCCATATAGAATATATAGAGACGTACCGAGTAAGAGGTAGACTGTACAAAATAAAACCATAAGGTGCAGGGTGAAATGTAAAGTACAAAGCAGACTGAACAGTGAAGTGTGACAGCTGGATTATAACCAATTTCAAACAGAGTTATTGTACATTACATAACAGTTCCAACAGAGCAGTTGATTGGACAAAAGCGATTCTAGGAGTTAATAAATCCACAATAACTGCACTCCCAACGTTTCACTGGATATGCATCACGCTGCTTCAAAGGTGTTCATGTAACCGTTAATGAATAGGAATTGACTATCATCTCAGTGAGAACTGCAGTACTGTTTTGGATACCTTAATTTCCACAGCGAGCTGTTGTTGACAAGAAATTATACATCAGTGACCCAGAAGGCCCACCCTTTTGTGAAAAAAAAAAAAAAAAAAAAAAAAAAAAAAGCAGTGCTACAGTTGGATTTGTCGTCTTAAACCACAATACCTTTGTGGTGATAGACCATTTCATCTGAAAATACCAAGGAAAAGTGAGCAACACATGTGACTACTAGCCACTGGCTAACTACTGGCATCTTGATCTTGGAGCTTCTGACGTACTGATTCAACAGGTGACTGTATGTAAACTTATTTTGCACTTAATATTTGTTTACATGTGTGTGAAATGACAAACCTCTCAATCAGGATGAAGATGGCTAACAGTTAAGATAAGCCTTTAGTCCCACAATGGGGAAATTCCAGGATTGCAACAGCACAGGGATAGCAACACTCAGAGCAACAATCAAGACAAGAAAAATAAGACTCACCGGCCACTTTATTAGGTAGACCATGCTAGTAACGGGTTGGACCCCCTTTTGCCTTCAGAACTGCCTCAATTCTTCGTGGCATAGATTCAACAAGGTGCTGGAAGCATTCCTCAGAGTTTGGTCCATATTGACATGATGGCATCACACAGTTGGCGCAGATTTGTCGGCTGCACATCCATGATGCGAATCTCCCGTTCCACCACATCCCAAAGATGTTCTATTGGATTGAGATCTGGTGACTGTGGAGGCCATTTGAGTACAGTGAACTCATTGTCATGTTCAAGAAACCAGTCTGAGATGATTCCAGCTTTATGACATGGCGCATTATCCTGCTGAAAGTAGCCATCAGAAGTTGGGTACATTGTGGTCATAAAGGGATGGACATGGTCAGCAACAATACTCAGGTAGGCTGTAGCGTTGCAACGATGCTCAATTGGTACCAAGGGGCCCAAAGAGTGCCAAGAAAATATTCCCCACACCATTACACCACCACCACCAGCCTGAACCATTGATACAAGGCAGGATGGATCCATGCTTTCATGTTGTCGACGCCAAATTCTGACCCTACCATCTGAATGTCGCAGCAGAAATCGAGACTCAGACCAGGCAACATTTTTCCAATCTTCTATTGTCCAATTTCGATGAGCTTGTGCAAATTGTAGCCTCAGCTTCCTGTTCTTAGCTGAAAGGAGTGGCACCCGGCGTGGTCTTCTGCTGCTGTAGCCCATCTGCCTCAAAGTTCGACGTACTGTGCGTTCAGAGATGCTCTTCTGCCTACCTTGGTTGTAACGGGTGGTTATTTGAGTCACTGTTGCCTTTCTATTAGCTCGAACCAGTCTGGCCATTCTCCTCTGACCTCTGGCATCAACAAGGCATTTCCGCCCACAGAACTGCCGCTCACTGGATATTTTCTCTTTTTCGGACCATTCTCTGTAAACCCTAGAGATGGTTGTGCGTGAAAATCCCAGTAGATCAGCAGTTTCTGAAATACTCAGACCAGCCCTTCTGGCACCAACAACCATGCCACGTTCAAAGTCACTCAAATCACCTTTCTTCCCCATACTGATGCTCGGTTTGAACTGCAGGAGATTGTCTTGACCATGTCTACATGCCTAAATGCACCGAGTTGCCGCCATGTGATTGGCTGATTAGAAATTAAGTGTTAACGAGCAGTTGGACAGGTGTACCTAATAAAGTGGCCGGTGAGTGTACATAAGTACATAAATATTTAAGCAGTGCGGAGCATTGTAGCTAGATGGAATAAACAGCATAACTGTCTGCTTAGTTATCCTACATAGTATGAATATGTACCCATACATATCGTCACCCTCCGTAGCAACAGATATTGTCCTAGTTGTATACCGGAGGGGACCATTGTGTAAGTCTATTGCGTCTTTTGCATTCAATACTATTAGGTCGTCATGTTTTTTTTGCCATCTCTGCGAGCAGTCCTGCTCATACAGTCTGACAGCTGTAGGTAGGAAGGACCTGTGAAACCTCGGTTGCACACCTAGGATGATGTAGTCTACTGCTAAATGAGCTCCTCAGTGTGTTCAGTATGTCCTGCATAGGGTAGGACTCGAACTCCAGCAGAGATGACAGTTTAGCCACCATCCTTCTCTCTCTCCTATCTCCTCCACTGGGTCAAGGCGCTGCCCCAGGACAGAGCTAGCTTTCTTGATCAGTTTGTTCAGTCTCTTCCTATCGGCTGCTGTAATGCCACTGCCGCAGCAGACCACTCCAAAAGTGATGGCTGATGCCACCACCGTGTCGTAGAATGTCTTCAGCAGTGCCCCTTGTACACCAAAAGACCTGAGTCTCCTCAGTAGGAACAGCCTGCGCTGTCCCTTCTTGTAGAGTGCGTTGGTATTGTGTGACCAGTCTAGTTTACTGTTCAGATGAACACCCAGGTACTTGTAGGATGTCACCATCTCAATGTCTGTTCCCTGTATGTTTACTGGTGCTGTGAGGGGTTGTCCTTGCCTGCGGCAGTCCACCACCAGCTCCTTAGTTTTCCTCGCATTGATCTGGAGGCAGTTCTGATGGCACCAGTCCACGAAGTCCTGGATAAGTCCTCTGTACTCAGCTTCATATCCATTGGAGATGAGGCCGACGATCACAGAGTCAGAACTTCTGTACATAGTGTGTTGTGTTAGAAGTCCGCAGTATAAAGGGTGAACAGGAAGGGAGCCAAAACCGTTCCCTGGGGGGCCCTGTGCTACTGATGATAGTGTCAGACACACAGTCCCGGGTTCTCTCAAACTGTGGCCGGTTAGTGAGGTAGTCCAGGATCCATGACGACAGGTGCTAGTCCACCCCTGCGTACAGCAGCTTGTCCTTCAGGACCATCGGTTGGATGGTGTTGAAAGCACTGGAGAAGTCAAGCATGATCCTCACCGCATTCCTGGGCTTCTCCAGGTGGGACAGAGAACGGTGAAGAAGGAAGATCACTGCATCCTCCACCCCAATGCCATGCTGGTTGGTGAACTGGAGTGGATCCATCGCTGGTCCCACCAGGGGGCGGAGGTGAGCAAGGAGCAGTTTCTCCAGGGTCTTCATGTGGGATGTCAGGGCCACTGGTCTGTAGCTGTTCAGGTCTTTGGGGCGGGAAGTCTTTGGTACAGGTACCACACAAGATGTTTTCCACAACTGTGGTACCCTCCCCAGCTTCAGGCTCAGGTTGAAGATGAGCTCCACAATCCCACAGCTGGTCTGCACAGGACTTGAGGAGCTTTGTGCTGATGCCGTCCGGTCCCGATGCCTTCCTCGCCTTGATCCTCCTCAGCTCCGTCCTCACCTGGGTCTTAGTGAGGGTCATGTTGGGGGCTGTGTTGGGAGTGGGGGGGGGGGGGGGGTGTTGGTGGAGTGGGGGGCAGGACTCGATGTCTTCAGAGGCAGCAGTGGTTGTTGTGCAGTCGGGGGGAGGGCGGTTGGTCAAACCTGTTAAAAAAAAAAAAAAAAAGGTTCAGATTGTTCGCCCACTCCCTGCCCCCCCGTGGCCTGGGGGGTGGGGGGGTATTCTAAAGGCCAGAGATGGTTTTAAGGTTTCTCCAGACCCCGCCGATGTTGCTCTGTTGCAGCTTGTCCTCCATCTTCTTCCTGAAGCCATCCTTGCCTTCTCTGATCTTCCTCCTCAGCTCCCTCTGTACGGACTTCAGCATCTCCCTGTTCCCTGACCTGAAGATCCTCTCTCTCAGAAGTGTTTTTATCTCAGGGTTGATCCAGGGTTTGTTGTTCGAGCAACACCATATGGTCTTGGTGGGTACGGTGTTGTCCACACAGAAGCTGATGTTGTCCGTGATGGTGTGAGTGAGGCCATCGATGTCCTCACCATGTGGATCACAGAGCTGCTCCAAGGCAGTGGTTTCAAAACAGTCCTTTAGAGCGTCCATTGCCTCCTCAGACCATAACTTCACCGTCTGCATGACCGGAGGTTGTCTGTGCACTAGGGGTTTGTACACCGACAGGAGATGAATCAAGTTGTGATCCAATCTCCCGAGTTGGGGGGGGGGGGAGTGGTGATGAGGTGTATGCCTCCTTAGTGTTTGCGCAGAATAAGTCCAGTGTTTTATTGTCTCTAGTGCGGCATGTGACATACTGGGTGAACGTGGGTAGAATGGAAGACGGTGAAATATGGTTGAAATTGCCTGAGATAAGAGCATCTGGGTGTTCTGTCTGCAGCCTGCCAGTTACTGAGTGGATGATGTCATGCGCTGTCCCAGCGTTCGCCGTCGGATTTGCATAAATAATGCAGATCATGTGAGTATTCCCTCGGGAGATATGTAGGCCGCATGCTAACAGCTAGCAACTCCATGTCTTTGTTGCAGTGTCGTTTAACCGTGATATGTCCTGGTCTGCACCAGTGACGTACATCATCACTCCTCTGCCCCTTGCCTTCCCACTGTCCGGTCTGCCCGTATTGTGTGGAAACCCTCCAGTTCAATGTTAGCATCTGTTGCTAGTTCTGTTAGCCACGTCTCTGAATAGCATCAGGCTGCACTCCCTGTATTTGCCATCATAGCTGGAGATAGCCGCTAGCTCATCTGTTTCTCTTAGCGATCATACATTCCCCATAACAATGGATGGGAGGGCGGGTCTGTACCTTATATTCCTCGCTCGCCGTCTTGTTCCAGCACGACATCCACGCCGTTTGTCTTATTTCTCCCGGTATGTCAAGTTTTTGCGTTGGCATCGTGAGCCGGTTAAGTGCCAACAGCTGGTTCCTATTGTACTGCCTCCTACAAGAAACAGTGGCTCCGTCTGCTGGCTCAGGAGACATTTGGGCGATCTACGTGTCTGATGGATCAAGGTGTCACAGAAACAAAGATTTGCTAGAGAGCCAGATAGTAAATAGAAATAGGAAGAAATTGATCCGCTGTTGCAAAAGGCAGCCTACTTATATGGCTGCCGGAAGTATGACTACATTTAGAAGGGACCATTTTTCTCAGCTGTGTAAGACAGCTGGTTAAAACAAATTTGTCCAGTATTGCCATCATTTAATGATAGCAATACTATATTGTGCTTGCTGGAACTGTTGTATAAAAGCAATATTATACTCAAGGTCGTTATGGCATCATGAATACACTAGCTGCAGGTATGATATGTCTGTCTATATTCACCGATACCGTACTCCCTCGTGTAATATTGCTCAAGAGAAATGGCATGTGGCAGGAAAGATTTCTCGTATTTGTCCATTTGACAGCAGAGCTGTAGCAGTCTACTGGAGAAAGTGCTCCGTTGCCCGTCCAGTGTGCGGTGGAGGGGGTGATCAGGGTTGTCCACAGTCTCCAGCCTGAGACCAATTACAGGACCATTCTTGATAATCTTAAAGTCTGTTGGTGTTGCTGGCTCTGATACTGCTACCCCAACAAACAGCAAAGAAGATGGTGCTGGCAACAACGGACTGGTAGATCGCCAACATGTTTGGAGCTAAATACTAAGGCAAAACACTTAAGTGCAAGTTATGCACCTGTATCGACATGACACTGCTGCGTCAGCGTTGACCCAGCAGGAATGTGCATTCCTACTGCATTGCCCAACGTGCATGTTGATGACGCAGGCTAGTGTAAGAGCTGTGACTGGTCTGCTTCGTCTCTTCCTTCACATTTTCTGGTTCTTGCCACTGCTCCACCCTGCCTGTTCATGGAGACAACTTCCAAAGCGAGTCGGTTGAATGTCGCTCCAAATAAAAAAAAAAAAAAAAAAAAAAAAAAACTGAGCACAGAACATTGTGGCTCGTCATAACCCCCGGAATTACATGGACTGTCAAACAGCAGCAGCGGTGGTCACATACACTGTTTTCTCCGACTCTGTTCAATGGGGTTTTTTTGGACTTATTTTGTACCCGTAGGTAGATTTGTTCTGCAGTCCGGTGACAAGCCACCAGCTGCCGGTCGCTGTGTGCGCAAGTGCCCCTTAACTCCCTAACCTGCATGTTTTTGGCATGTGGGAGCAAACTGGAGAAATCCCGGAGTAAACCCATGCAAACACGGGGAGAACATGCAAACTCCACACAGATCACTGTTGGCCGGGGGCAGGGATCGAACCCACGATTGTATGAAAAGGTGCATTTTTAGCTCCAACTCCATCACAATCTGCTCTTGTACATCGCCATTTCATAAACAAAACACTACACATCAGCTGAAACCCGTTTTGGCAATAGACCACATTTCACCCAACACACAAGAAAAAAAAAAAAAAAAAAAAAAAAAAAATTGCTAATCACTGCGTCTACAATGGATGTCAGTGATGGTGTCAATGTGATGCAGGTGTATAAATCCCACTTAAGGCCTAATATTGGAAGCTAAACGCTAAGGCAAAACACTAAGCCCCATGGGTGTTTTTTTTTTTTTTTGGGGGGGGGGGGGTGCTGTAGAACCCCCAAATTGAAACTCAGCACCCCTAAAAATTGGAGTGAGAAAAGTTATAAAATTTGTTTCTTTGACAAGCTGAAATAACATCCAAAACACATTCAGTAGTTTGTGGTTCAAACTTCAAAAATAAAAACACCCCGTCACGCCAATTGTATGATCCCTCACACACTCCCCTGTACCTGCGGCACGTGCTGAGCCCTGACCACCACCCCCCCCCGGGTCCCTCCACATCCCAACAGCAGGAAAAGTGAGACAAGAAGCCGCTGCATTTTTCTACAGGCAACACTCAGTACTGTATGACGCCAGCCTCAGTTGGAATATTCTGTAATGTTTATGAGTGGTTTTGGGTCTGTCTGAATTTATTCAGTGGTTCAACAGAATTATTAAAAAAAAAAAAAACTCATGAAACAGGCCTGGACAAAGATGGTACCCTTAACTTAATATTCTGTTGCACAACCTTTTGAGGCAATCACTGCAACAAACGACTTCTGTAACTGTCAATGAGACTTCTGCACCTCTCAGCAGGTATTTTGGCCCACTCCTCATGAGCAAACTGCTCCAGTTGTCTCAGGTTTGAAGGGTGCCTTCTCCAGACGGCATGTTTCAGCTCCTTCCACAGATGTTCGATAGGATTTAGATCAGGGTTCATAGAAGGCCACTTTAGAATAGTCCAATGTTTCCCCCTTAGCCATTCTTGGGCGTTTTGGTCATTATCCTGTTGCAAGACCCATGACCTGTGACTGAGACCAAGCTGTCTGACACTGGGCAGCACATTTCTCTCTAGAATACCTTGATAGTCTTGAGATTTCATTGTACCCTGCACAGATTCAAGACACCCTGTGCCAGATGCAGCAAAGCAGCCCCAGAACATAACAGAACCTCCATGTTTCACAGTAAGGACAGCGTTCTTTTCTTTGTATGCTTCATTTTTGCGTCTGAACATAGAGCTGATGTGTCTTGCCAAAAAGTTCCAGTTTTGTCTCATCTGTCCACAGGACATTCTCCCAGAAGATTTGTGGCTTGTCAACATGCAGTTTGGCAAATTCGACTCTGGCTTTTTTGTGATTTGTTTTCAACAGTGGTGTCCTCCTTGGTCGTCTCCCATGAAGTCCACTTTGGCTCAAACAATGACGGATGGTGCGATCTGACACTGATGTACCTTGACCGTGGAGTTCACCTTGAATGTGTTTAGAGGTTGTTCTGGGCTCTTGTTACCATTCGTATTATCCATCTCCTCCTGCGGCCACATCCAGGGAGGTTGGCTACAGTCCCGTGGAGCTTAAATTTCTGAATAATATGTTCCTGTGACTATAGTTGAACATCAAGCTGCTTGGAGATGGTCTTATAGCCTTTACCTTTAACATGCATGTCTATATTTTTCCTTCTAATCTCCTGAGACAACTATTGCCTTTGCTTCCTCTGGTCCATGTTTAGTGTGGTACACACCATGTCAACAAACAGCACAATGACTACTTGTCACCCTTTAAATAGGCTGACTGACTACAAGTTTGTAGACACCTATGATGTTAATTAGAGGACATCTTGGTTGAACATGTCCCTATGGTCACATTATTTTCAATCTTTTCTAGGGGTACCATCATTTTTGTCCAGGCCTGTTTCATGAGTTTGTTTTTTTTTAAAGTAATTCTGTTGAATCATAATTCAAAAGCATAGTCTGATTTTCACTGGTTAATTTTCATAGGATTTTTATAACCACTTGTCAGATTCAGGTTATTTCTGTGACCTTTGTGGGTTTCTCTTTCATTAACAGGGGTACCAACAATTTTGTCCACGTCTGTAGGTTTCAAAGTACATGAGGTTTTCACCTGTGGCGGAGGTAAGAAAATGGGCTATTAACGGTATAAATAGCCTATAACAAAATACTGCATCTTTGCTCATTTTTATTTATGAGACTAAACTCTTAACTGTACAAGAAAAAAAAAATCTCAGATTTACAAGGAAAAAAAGAAATTGTAAATTTAGAAGAAAAACCTCAAACTGTCCAGACTAAAGTCACATCTCGGTAACTTTATAAAGATAATCTACTTTTACTTGTGTACAGTTTCAGGCTACCCTACAACCTAAATTAGAGATTTTTTTTTTTTTTTTTTTTTTTTTTTATAAATTGAAAATGTGGACATTTGTGAATTTGGAGAGTTCCCATAAATTTACTTTAACCCTCTACAGTATGTGCCCCGATATGTGCCTTAAGTCACTACATGCCGCCTTCATTTTATAGCGTTATTTTGCACACCCTTAGTATTTTTACTTGGCTTCTGGTTGAGGGTTGTTTCCTTTGCACTGATGTTATATTTCATATTCACATTTCCTACTTTGTCTTTACCTTGCTGCACTGTGGGTCTCAGAATAATGCAATTTCAATTCTCTGTACATATGGCAGAACTGACAAAGGTCTTATTTTTATTTGTAGACCAAGAAAATTTTGAAACTTTGTGAAAAGTTTTTGCTCATGGATTGACTTTTGTTGAATTTGTGACTTGAGTCATAAACAGCATCTTTTTTCTTCCATCTTTACATTTTTGCCTCAATAATTTCCCCTCTTTCCATTGATTTAATATTCTTGCAAATGGTCTACATTTCTGTAGTGACTTGATCTGTCTCAACAATTGATTTACTTTCTTAATGAATTTAAATATTTTTAACATTCTCAGTGACTAATTGTATGTGAATTTTTTTCCTCCTAAATTTGCAACTTTTGCCATGAATTTATAATTTCTTAAATTCAAGGTCGTTTCTCCCAATTTAACATTTTTTTTCCTCATGAATTTGTTACATTATTCTAGCAAATTTGAAGCAGTTATTGTATATACACTACCGTTCAAAATTTTGTTGTTTTCCATGAAAAGTCACTTATTTACCACCATGAGTCGTAAAATGAATATATAGTCAAGACATTGACAAGGTTAGAAATAATGATTTGCATTTGAAATAATTTTTTCCTTCAAACTTTTTTCATCAAAGAATCCTCCATTTGCAGCAATTACAGCATTGCAGACCTTTGGCATTCTAGCTGTTAATTTGTTGAGATAATCTGGAGAAATTTCACCCCACGCTTCTAAAAGCCCCTCCCACAAGTTGGATTGGCACTTCTTGCGTACCATACGGTCAAGCTGCTCCCACAACAGCTCAATGGGGTTTAGATCTGGTGACTGCACTGGCCACTCCATTACAGATAGAATACCAGCTGCCTGCTTCTTCTCTAAATAGTTCTTGCACAATTTGGAGGTGTGTTTTGGGTCATTGTCCTGTTGTAGGATGAAATTGGCTCCAATCAAGCACTGTCCACAGCGTATGGCGTTGCAAAATGGAGTGATAGCCTTCCTTATTCAAAATCCCTTTTACCCTGAACAAATCTCCCACCTTACCAGCACCAAAGCAACCCCAGACCATCACATTACCCCCACCTTGCTTGACAGATGGCGTCAGGCACTCTTCCAGCATCTTTTCAGTTGTTCTGCGTCTCAAATGTTCTGTGTGATCCAAACACCTCAAACTTCGATTCGTCCATCCATAACACTCCCCCACCCCAAATCTTCCTCTGTCCAATGTCTGTTCTTTGGCCAGTCTCAGATATGGCTTTTTCTTTGCCACTCTGCCCTGAAGGCCAGCATCCTGGAGTCGCCTCTTCACTGTAGATGTTGACACTGGCGTTTTGCGGGTACTATTTAATGAATCTGCCAGTTGAGGACCTGTGAGGTGTCCATTTCTTAAACTAGAGACTCTAATGTACTTATCTTCTTGCCCAGTTGTGCAGCGGGGCCTTCATTTCTAAGAACAAGAATAGACTGTCAAGTTTCACATGAAAGTTCTTTTTCTGGCCATTTTGAGCGTTTAATCGACCCCACAAATGTGATGCTCCAAATACTCAACCTGCTCAAAGGAAGGTCAGTCTTATAGCTTCTCTAACCAGCTAAACTGTTTTCAGCTGTGCTAACATGATTGCACAAGGGTTTTCTAATCATCCATTAGCCTTCTGACACAATGAGCAAACACATTGTACCATTAGAACACTGGAGTGATAGTTGCTGGAAATGGGCCTCTATACGCCTATGTAGATATTGCACCAAAAACCAGACATTTGCAGCTAGAATAGTCATTTACCACATTAGCAATGTATATTAGATATTAGAGTGCATTTCTGATTAGTTTAAAGTTATCTTCATTGAAGGAAAAAAAAAAAAAAAAAGTGCTTTTCTTTCAAAAGTAAGGAAATTTCTAAGTGACCCCAAACTTTTTAACGGTAGTGTATGTTTGATTTTTTTTCCCCCCCTTGCATTTGTGTCTCAAAGTTTTGCACCTTTGGAAATTTCAGTTTAAAATTAAACATATTTATGCAAAACAGATAAAGTAACTTTTTTCCCCCCTTTCTTCAAAAGCACAGGGATTCACTTGCTAAGGGCAAAAGTGGGATAATTCTGACCTCTGTTGGGCCATTAAGTGTGATGGCTGAATGTCACTACTTAAATTGGACCAAAAATGCCAGGGCTGATTTTTTAGTTCCAGTCCAGCACTGGCTAAGACAGCTAGTAGCAGATGTTTTTCTTTAATGGCTGCATTGTCAATCACTGTGCACAGTTTGAATCTGAAAGAAAAAAAATGCTGTTGTGGTTTTAGTACAAGCAAAATACTAAATCCAAGCCGTCGGCGTTTTTATGCATCATCACGTACCATGTTCACCAACTAGAACTCAGGGAGGAGATGTATGAAAGATGATAAAATAACACACATGCGTTTGTTTGGCTTAGAGGCAGAGCATCCACCCCACAACTGGGAGGTCGGGGTTCAAGTCCCAGCCAGGTCATGCCAAAGACTAATATATATATATAAAAAAAAAAAAACGCAACTTCTTGCTGTCCAGCTTGGTGCTCAGCAAAAACTGAGCTGAGGAGGGAAATGTGGGCGGCAGTAGCTCAGGAGGTAGAGCGGATCGTCCAATAACCAGAGAGATGGCGGTTCAAATCCCGCTCTCCCCAGCCATCCTGTTGTGTCCCTGGGCAAGACACTTTACTCACCTTGCCTCCAGTGTCCATACCACTGGATATGAATGTATAAATGTTCAGTGGTGGTCGGAGAGGCCACTGGCGTGGATTGGCAGTGACGTTTCCGTCAGTCTGCCCCAGGGCAGCTGTGGCTACACAGGTCGCTTACCACTATCAATGTCTGTCGGGAGTGAATGAATGATGGACTCACTGTAAGCACTATGAGATGTCACTTGACATGTAAAGCGCCATATAAATCCAATCCATTATTTTTGTGTGTGTGTTGGGGGGGGGGGGGGCTCATTGAGTGCTCAGCACCCCTAAAGCTCTGATCCTAGAACCGCCCCTGCTCAGGCCTAATGTCGGAAGCTAAATGAATGAATAAATGCTGAACC
Source organism: Pholidichthys leucotaenia (assembly GCA_020510985.1). Taxonomy (NCBI): domain Eukaryota; kingdom Metazoa; phylum Chordata; class Actinopteri; order Cichliformes; family Pholidichthyidae; genus Pholidichthys; species Pholidichthys leucotaenia. Next base: position 237,859,077 of record CM035838.1, on the reverse strand, counting down.
CAAATGTAAAAAACAAAAACATCTGAACTAAAATGCTAATGATAAATTCTAACCTTAAATGCTAAAGCTAAACATCACAGCCAAGTCCGAAGCTAAATGAGCCTTGCTACATCATCTCATTAACAGTGTTAACAGCTAACCCTGCATGATCTCGTTAACCCACCTTTTCTCCGCTGCTGCTGCTGCCATCCCCCTGACCTCCTCTTCCTCCTTTGCAGCTCCACACAGGCACCGACACCGGCAGCGACCGAGCCATCGCCGCAGTCTGACGGGGCGAGGGTGCGGTCTTACCCACCGCCATGATCCGTGAGGGGGGTGGAGCTTCTTCACTCAGGGAGCCTGAAGGAGAAAAAAAAAATAAAAATTCTATTCTCATCTGAATGTCTGATCACCAATGAGAAGATCAGCTGTCAAAACTTGAGTCCGTTTCCTGTCTGCCGTTATCCAAATGAATGCAGCCCATTTATTCTCTAGTTCTGAATGTTAATCCTCTTTCCTGATTTTATTTCTCATTCCTAAAATAAAACCGTTTTCTGTCAAGTAGCTGTTCTTACCGTCTGTGCTCTCCTCTTCACAATCAGACTCAAAGAACGGTTCACAGTCTCGAGACAGAGAGTCTTCGTCCATGGAGAAAACACCTGAAATGTCAATATAAGACAAACTATCCTTCAGCTCACATCATTTAGACCTGGCTTAGACAAAAACATTTAATTTAAAAAGAGTCTCACATTTACAATAAAAAAAAAAAAAAACAAAAAAAACATTTACATGGGGAAAAACCCACCACTGAAGAGAAAAGCTGTAAATTCACATTGAAAATGTGAAGATGCTATGAAGGAAGCTCACCCGTACTCTCGGTGAGATAGGGCCTTCTCTCCTCCTCTTCCTCCTCCTCTTCTTCCTCCAGCTCCACTGTGGGCCTCCCTCGCTCCTCCTCTGTGCTAAACTTCTCCCGTTCGCCGCCACTCCCACCCGTTGCTCCCACGCTGTAGATGGAAGGGTAGTTCTGAGAGTAGAGTCTGCTGCTGGGGCTGACTCCGCCCACCCCTCCGTCACCCTGGGAACCATACAACCAGACAGGTCACCTACGTACGACATGGTAGGGGGGGTCACATGATCAAATACAACAGGGTGACCCTAAAATCTGAACCCTGGATGGCCATGAACAGACAAGAACCGCCCCCAGATAAGTCTCTGGAACTCAGAGGAGTTCCTGAGGATGTTTTGGATACTGACAGGGCACTTCCATCAGCTCATGGTTAGCCTGTTAGTGCCCTTCTTCCACTTCCCACTCACCCCTCCACTTCCAGTATCAGAGGTCAGATCCACACCCAGTTTGACTCCGCCTTCCTCACTGTGGCACATGCGTTTCTGAGCCGTTAGCATGGTGGTGGCATGCAGCACGCCGATGTCATCTATGTAGCGGCGTGCCGACTCCGCAAGGACGCCCTGACCCCACACGTTGTAGGAGAAGTCGCCGTCCCTCGGGAAGATGGTGCCACTCTCTCGCTTCTTCGCATCCTCGTCGCTCGCTGACCTGAACTTCTTACAGGCGGTGAGGATGGCCAGGTCACTGCCTGACTTCTGGCAGTACGCCTCTGCTGCAGAGAGCAGAGCCAGCCAACTCTCCTTGTGGTTGTCTGGGATTTCGGGATTGGATATCTGCGTGATGGAGGCCATGATGGATTTTGGTCACCGAGGTGGGATCTGTGACCCAGCTGATGTAAAGATGGGAGCAGAGAGGCAACGCTGGTGATTCCTGGAGGGGGGGGGGGGGGAAGAAAAAAAAAGTCACCAACAGGAAGTCACAAAGAACGGTGAAGAGTTCAGCAGGATGTCAGATGAAGAAAAGGTTGAGATGGCGATGGGAACAAGAGGCCACGTGAGTTAAAAATAATAGTCTGAGAGCCAATCAGCTTTCAGCTCCTCCTGATCAGTTAATACTCCGAGTGGTTTTCACCTCCTGGTAATAAAGCCAATTAATTAAAAAAAAAAGCTTTAAACAAATTACAAAAAAAAGGGGGATTAGGGGGAAAAGAACTGTAGACTTAGGAAAAAATTAAGAGGAAAATGGTTAAATTAAAAAAAAAAAAAAAACCATAAGAGAAAAAAAAAACCCCACAAATCCACTGCAAATTCTGTCAGAATCATAATGAATCTCAAGTCTGCTGGAATTAAACTGCTCATTTGTAAAGCTGATAACGGTTATAATTCTTATGTTTCACTCGTGTTTTTCCACCACGTGTTTCTATGATGTGAAAGTTTCTTTAAATTATCGCTGTTCCACTTTTCTCAGCTGCTGATGAAAACCACACATGCGGGGGTCAATATTTAACTTTCAGCTCAAACTTTGAGCTCGTCAATTAAACTCCGATCCACTGATTAGCACCTCCTGCTCCTCTCCTATCACAGCTGACCTCCTTCACCTCCTCCTGCTGCTGGGGTTTGTGCATGCTAACACCTCCCCCCAGTGTAAGCGCCTCTCTCCTTCATGTTCAGGCTACAGAAGGAGGATCCCCACATAGAGGAGCAGAGCACCTCCTAAACCTCCTTCTCCTCCCTGCACCTCCTGCTGCTGTTGTTGTTGTTGCTGCTGTTTGTGCATGCTAACATCTCCACTCCAATGTAAGCTAATTTCTCCTCTATGTCCAAGCTGCAAGTGGAAGACGAGCAAACCAAACAAAGCCCCACCACCTCCTCCTCCCTCCTTGCACCTCCTTATTCAACTCCTACCTGTTTACTGTCCCTCTGTGGGCCCCCCCCGTGTACCTCCGGTCCTCCGCCGCTGCTCCTCTCCTCCTCCTTCTACAGCAGGAACAAGCCAGCAGCAGCCTTAAATAGGAGCTTTTCCGGTCCTGTGTTTCATAATAAAAGCCCTTCTCAGCCGTTTAACTAAATAAATAAATAATCACGCAAATAAAGTAGTTTATGTGACAGACAAATATAAACGCATATATTCTGTGTCTATGGTAACATGATTTACTGATCAGCTGAGTTTGGATTTTTTTTTTACCTTAATTAGGAAATTCTTTTTGCACATTTGCCTATTTTCATCTTGTATATTTAAATTATTTTTTGTAAACCAGCAACTTTTTCCTGCAAATATTTCATGTTGTACTAGATTTTTCTGCTTTTTTCTTTTCATTTTCTTTCTTTAGGGTGTCTGCAGATCCTTAAAAAGTCTAAATAATGCCTTGAATTAATTTATCAAAAAATTAAGGCCCTAATTGTATTAAAAAATAATAATGCTTAAAAAACGTTTTACATTAATGTTTTCACAGCTGCAAAATCCTTGTCCTTTGGGAAGTTGCATTTTTCTGAAATAATTGTGAGGCGCGATGGTCCAGAGCAGGGGTGTCAAACTCAAACGCCTTCAACAGGTGATTTCACTGAATGTCTTCCCACTGATTGCTGATCAGTGAAAACACCTGCTGAAGATACTGGGTGGACGTAAAACATGCAGGGTCTTGGCCCTCCATGGAATGAGTTTGACACCAGAGGTAGAGCATCTGCCCCACAACCATTTGGGTCATGCCAAAGACCATAAAAATGGAACTTCCTGCCGTCCAGCTTGGTGCTCAGCAAAAATGGAATGGAGGAGGGAAATGTGGGTTATCCAGACACAGGGGCTGCACAAGTCAGAATAATTGTGATTCTTTATAACTGTTGAATTTTTTCAATTCAATTCAGCTTTATTTATATAGCACCACATCACAACAAAAGTCATCCCATAGTGCTATCAAATGCAGGGAAAACCCCACAATTTCTGAAAGACCCAGCAATCAGACGATCCCCTGTGAGCAAGCACTTAGCGACGGTGGAGAGGAAAAACTCCCATTTAACAGGAAGAAACCTCTAGCAGAACCAGGCTCAGGGAGGGGCAGTCATCTGCTGCAACTGGCTGGGGGTGTAATTTTTTCCATTATAATATACAGTCGTCTTCTTCTTCTGGCTGCTCTCTTTAGGGGTCTCCACAGCAGATCATCTGCCTCCATCTCACTCTATCCCTTGCATCTTCCTCTGTAACACCAACCCTCTCCATGTCCTCCTTCACTACATCCACGAATCTTCTTCGTGGTCTTCCTCTCTTCCTCCTACCTGGCAACTCCATCCTCAACATCCTTTGTCCATTATATCCACTATCCGTCCTCTGCACATGTCCAGACCATCTCAGCCTTGCCTCTCTTACTTTGTCTCCAAACTGCTCAACCTGAGCTGTTAATTTCTATTCCTGTCCCTCCTAGTCACTCCCAGTGAGAACCTTAGCATCTTCAACTCTGCCATGTCCAGCTCCGCCTCCTGTCATTTTTGTCAGTGCTGCCATCTCCAAACCATACATCATAGCAGGTCTCACTACCATCTTGTAAATCTTCCCTTTCACTCTAGCTGCTATCTTTTTGTTACAAATCACCCCTGACACTCATCTCCACCCACTCCACTCTGCCTGCACTCTCTTCTTCACCTCTCTTGTGCATTTTCCATTGCTTTGGGTGGTTGACCCCAGATATTGAAACTCATCTATGTCACAGGGTGGAAGTATTTTATTGTATTTTTTGGATTTTATATAGTTTTTAAACTTATGTTGCATGTTTATTTATAGTTTGCCTGTTTTGTAGTTTTTATTTTTTAATCAGTGTGCTTTTAATTGGAAGTGTTGTCTACTTCCATCCTGTGCTTTCCCTAATTACCAATCAGCAGCAGCTGTGGCTGCACATGATCTAAAAGGTGCTCTGACAGTCCAGAAGAGGGAGCCCAACTGGACAAGAGGAGGCTGTCGGTCCCAGAGTAAATGGCAGAAGGAGGGCATGACTGAGGAGGAGGAGCAGTCATGGCCCAGGACCACCATGATGCCGGCATTTGGGGGAGGACTAGTGATGGTGAAACTGAGGCCTTATGAAACAATGAACAACTCTGAGACAATTGCTTCATGATCGACACAGTGGGATGAAACATTTAATAAAGAGTGCCATCAGCTGACTGAGAGTCAAAACTGCATCTGAGTGGAAGATGTGAAAAAGCCTCAATACAGAGGCTGCACTACACTTTTTTGTTATCTATCATTTTCTCAGACAGGCTTGTAAAAAGTCTGTCAATCTGCTATCTATCATTTTAATTGACTTTAATTAGATCACCAGTGATGGCCAGATGAGGCTTTCTGGAGGACTTGAGGCCTTTCATTAGAATGCCTCATATAGACGAGGCCTCATAGTTAGTTAGTTAATTCCCTTCACACCATGTTGGTGTATGGGGCGGCGCCTATCTCCGTTTCTCTGACCCTAGGCCACACAGCTACTGTAAGTAGTGAAAGCTACAGCGGGGGGGTCAGTCCTCTGGTAGCTCTGTGTGTAACTTTACTTTCCCCATTCCATTATGCGGAGCACCACGGTAGAAGGCAGAAAGTACCATTTTTATATGGTCTTTGGTATGACCCGGCCGGGATTTGAACCCCTGCCTCCCGGGTGTGGGACGGATGCTCTACCAACTGAGCCACCACTCCAGTTCGACAAGGCCTCATGTGAGACTTAATTTTCTCTACTAGTCCATCTAGTGGACAAAACATATACAACAATCAGATTTTTACAAGGGTGGTATTGTCTTTTAAGAAATATCAATGATCATGAGGAAAAAAGAAATTATAAAACTGAGGTGACTACAGTGAATGTGCTTGTGTTACTTATCCATTTTTATTAAGAAATAACTTTTCAACAGTCTTATATAGGGATGAGCCAATACCATTTTTTCAAGTCTGATACCGATACCAATACTGTGACCTTGAGTATCAACTGATACCGATCCAAAACCGATATCGTCTCTCTTAAGTACAGAACATACTTTGGTAATGACTGGCTGCATTTTGTACACAAACACATACAGTCATGAAAAAATTTGGACACCCCTTTAAATATTCAGTCCTTTATTAAGATGTCTGATCCTGTTTTTGTTTTTATTTGCACTTATTTAAATTATTTTAGCCATTTTAAGTGGGAATGAAGGTGGGGGTGCCATCATAAAGATAGGGGGTGTCTTAATTTATTCATCACTATTTGTTTAGAATTACATTTTACAGAAAATTAAAAAAAAGTATTTAATTCATTTTTAATTGTTTTAGTTATATTACATGAATCTCCCAGTATTTTTAACATTGATATTAAATATCCATATATCCAAATATGCTAAAAACGCACACATAGGCTTATACAGGGTGTCCTAATTTTTTCACAACTGTAAATCTAAAAGTCAAACAAGAAATATATTACAAATCTGACTCTGTTCAGCAATGCTGCAGCTTTTTTTATTTTAAACTTTGGTTCATTGAAGCTTAAAGCTGGGATTTCTGATAAGTGTCTTGAGATAAATGTGCATACTCCCTTAATTACAGCAACTGGGACCGCTGTCAGAAAACCAGCTCTGCTGTGGCAGCATGCACCGAGGCTCCAAATACTCCATTAAATGCAGAAACCCTCGTTTTCCACAAGAGCAAAGCGTTGGTCATCGAGCAGATAAATTCGGCAGTTTCACCTGTTATCATCTTTGCTTTTTTGCTCTCAGGAGGTAGTTTGTCACGTTTCGGAAAAGAGTCCAGCAGTATCTGTTACAGCGCAGGATTTCTTATCCTTGTGCTCGGCACTTGGCAGAATTCGGTATATTCCTTACCGTGATATTTCCCTAAGTGTTTGGTCAAGTTTGTAGTGTTAAAATTGGAAAAGCTAGTACCACCCCGCAAAGTAGTTGTATTCTGCAGTCCTGCTTTTTAGTTCCACACTGCAGACATGTTGAGGCAAGTCCCACCCACCGCCGTGCAGCTCTAGTGACATTGTTTGTTTACATCTATGGCAAGCCATGTTCAGCATGGATGAGAATGGTTACCGCACTTTCATTTTAATATCATTATTAATGTATTGGATCGGTAAATGACTTTTATTCCTTACCGATACAGATCCAGGCAAAATAGCTGGATCGGACCAGATACCAGTACCTCAGATCAGATCGGCTCATCTCTAGTCTTATACTGTCTTTCCCAGTACATTCATCTCTGTCCTTATTGTCATGCAGGGCACAATAGTGCCTCAGCATAATGATGTGTTATTGTTGTATCCAAGCTCTTTGAAACACAACAGACGCTTCACCTTGCAAATGAAAATAAATTAAGAATAACCCCACTGGGACTTGAACCCCAGCTCTCCAGATGCAAGATAGATATTTTACTTCTAGGCTACCACTTAGTGACAGCCAGATAAGGCTTTCTTGAAGACTTGAGCCTTTCCATCAAAATGGTTCATATCAACAAAGCCTCATGTGAAACTTCATTTGCTCTACTAGGCCATGCAGTCAACAAAAAGTATACAAAAACAAGTGTTTCCCTCTTGTTTGTGAGTGTTTACTTTGTGACCACAAACACAAACAAGAGGGAAACACTCGTTTTGGGGGCACCAGTTCAAAACTTGGACAATTTACTTGGACAACTAATCTTTATACCTTCAATCAATCAGTCTCAAATATTCATGAATTCTCCTGGATGATTTCATAAACAGACAAAGGAAAAAGAAATCACAGAAACTTCCATATACCGCTTACAGTTTTAATGATCAGACTCAGATTAAATGACATTACATTCAACGGAATTGTTGGTAAGGTGAAATGATCAAGCATCAAGCATTACATTCAACTTGTAACTGATTATATATTACACTGATTATGTAACTGATTTCTTCCTATCTCTATTTACTATCTGGCTCTCTTGCTAATCTTTCTGATCCGGCGACACCTTATCTATCACAGACACGTAGATCGCCCAAATGTCTCCTGAGCCAGCAGACGGAGCCACTGTTTATTGCAGGAGGCAGTACAATAGAGACCAGCTGTTAGCACTTAACCAGCCCACGGTGCTAACACAAAAACTCGACATACCGGGAGAAAAAAGACGGAAATGGCGTGGATGTTGAGCTGGAGTAAGACGGCGGGCAAGGAATATAAGGTACAGACCCGTCCTCCCATTCGTTATTATGGGGAATATACGATCGCTACTCAATAAGACTGACGAGCTAGCGGCTATTTCCCGCTATGAGAGCGTCTTCAGAGAGATTAGCTCGATGCTGTTTACTGAGACGTGGCTAACAGAACTAGCAACAGATGCTAACATCGAACTGGAGGGTTTCCACGCAATACAGGCAGACCGGACACCAGACAGTGGGAAGGCAAGGGGCGGAGGAGTGTGATAATGTATGTCAATAACAGCTGGTGCAGACTGGGACATATCACAGTTAAACAACAGCACTGCAACAAAGACATTGAGTTGCTAGCTGTTAGCATGCAGCCTACATATCTCCCGAGGGAATACTCACACGTGATCTGCATTGTTATTTATGCAAATCTGACGGCGAACGCTGGGACAGCGCGTGACGCCATTCACTTAGTAACTGGCAGGCTGCTGACAGAACACCCAGATGTTCTCCTACTCATCTCAGGTGATTTCAGCCATATTTCACTGTCCCCCATTCTGCCCACGTTAACCCAGGATGTCACATGCCACACTAGAGACAATAAAACACTGGACTTATTCTACGCAAACACTAAGGAGGTGTACACCTCATCACCACTCCCCCCACTCGGGAGATCGGATCACAGCTAGGTTCATCTCCTGCCAGTGTACAAACCCCTAGTACACAGACAACCTCCGGTCACGCGCACGGTGAAGTTACGGTCTGAGGAGGCAATGGACACTCTAAAGGACTGTTTTGAAACCACTGCCTGGGAGCAGCTCGGTGATCCACGTGGTGAGGACATCGATGGCCTCACTCACACCATCACGGACTACATCAACTTCTGTGTGGACAACACCGTACCCACCAAGACCATACGGTGTTGCTCGAACAACAAACCCTGGATCAACCCTGAGATAAAAACACTTCTGAGAGAGAAGAAGAGGATCTTCAGGTCGGGGAACAGGGAGATGCTGAAGTCCGTACAGAGGGAGCTGAGGAGGAAGATCAGAGAAGGCAAGGACAGCTTCAGGAAGAAGATGAAGGACAAGCTGCAACAGAGCGATATCGGCAGGGTCTGGAGAAACCTTAAAACCATCTCTGGGCTCCAGAATACCTCCCCCCAGGCCACGAGAGGCAGGGAGTGGGCGAGCAATCTGAACCTGTTTTTTAATAGGTTTGACCAACCGCCCCCCACCCCGACTGCACAACAACCACTGCTGCCTCTAAAGTCATCGAGACCTGCTGTCCACACCCCACTCCACCAACACCCCTCCACTCCCAGCACACAGCCCCCCAACCTGACCCTCACTAAGACCCAGGTGAGGACGGAGCTGAGGAAGATCAAGGCGAGGAAGGCCTCGGGACCGGAGGGCATCAGCGCGAAGCTCCTCAAGTCCTGCACAGACCAGCTGTGTGGGATTGTGGAGCACATCTTCAACCTGAGCCTGAAGCTGGGGAGGGTACCACAGTTGTGGAAAACATCTTGTGTGGTACCTCTACCAAAGACTTCCCACCCCGAAGACTTGAACAGCTACAGACCAGTGGCCTTGACGTCTCACATGATGAAGACCCTGGAGAGACTGCTCCTTGCTCACCTCCGCCCCCTGGTGGGACCAGCAATGGATCCATTCCAGTTCGCCTACCAGTATGGCATTGGGGTGGAGGATGCAGTGATCTTCCTCCTTCACCATTCTCTGTCCCACCTGGAGAAGCCCGGGAATGTGGTGAGGATCATGTTCTTTGACTTCTCCAGTGCTTTCAACACTATCCAACCGATGATCCTGAAGGACAAGCTGCTGTGCGCAGGGGTGGACCAGCACCTGTCATCATGGATCCTGGACTACCTCACTAACCGGCCACAGTTTGTGAGAACCCGGGATTGTGTGTCCGACGTGATCATCGGTAGCACAGGGGCCCCCCAGGGAACGGTTTTGGCTCCCTTCCTGTTTACCCTTTATACTGCGGACTTCTCACACAACACAACACACTGCCATCTACAGAAGTTCTCTGACGACTCTGTGATCGTCTGCCTCATCTCCAATGGAGATGAAGCTGAGTACAGAGGACTTATCCAGGACTTCGTGGACTGGTGCCATCGGAACTGCCTCCAGATCAACGCGAGGAAAACTAAGGAGCTGGTGGTGGACTGCCGCAGGCAAGGACAACCCCTCACAGTACCAGTAAACATACAGGGAACAGACATTGAGATGGTGACATCCTACAAGTACCTGGGTGTTCATCTGAACAATAAACTAGACTGGTCACACAATACCGACGCACTCTACAAGAAGGGACAGCACAGGCTGTTTCTACTGAGGAGGCTCGGGTCTTTTGGTGTACAAGGGGCGCTGCTGAAGACATTCTACGACACGGTGGTGGCATCAGCCATCACTTTTGGAGTGGTCTGCTGGGGCAGTGGCATTACAGCAGCCGATAGGAAGAGACTGAACAAACTGACCAAGAAAGCTAGCTCTGTCCTAGGGAAACGCCTTGACCCAGTGGAGGAGATAGGAGAGAGAAGGATGGTGGCTAAACTGTCATCTCTGCTGGAGTCCGAGTCCCACCCTATGCAGGACATACTGAATGCACTGAGGAGCTCATTTAGCAGTAGACTACGTCATCCTAGGTGCACAACCGAGAGGTTTCGCAGGTCCTTCCTACCTACGGCTGTCAGACTGTATAATCTAAGCAGGGCTGCTCGCAGAGATAGCAAAAAAATGTGACGACCTAATAGTATTGAATGCAAAAGACGCAATAGACTTACACAAATTGTCCCCTCCAGTATACAACTAGGACAATATCAGTCGCTACGGAGGGTGACAATATGTATGGGGACATATTCATACTGTGTAGGATAACTAAGTAGACGGTTATGCTGTTTATTCCATCTAGCTACGATGCTCTGCACTGTGTATATATATTTATATATTTATGTATGCATATGTATATTCACTGCTCTTATTTTTCTTATATTCTTAATTATTGCTCTGGGTGTTGCTATCCCTGTGCTGTTGCAATCCTGGAATTTCCCCATTGTGGGACTAATAAAGGCTTATCTTATCTTATCTTATGTAGTTCATATGTCACTGAACTTAGTTTCTGAGAAATTTCATAAGGCCCCTGCCATCGAGCCAACAGCTTACTGTCACATGAAGGCAAAAGTAGCAACACCTGCTAACCTGGGTAAAAAAAAAAAAAAAAAAAAAAAAAAAAAAAAAAAAAAAAAAAACTTTCTGGGCTTCTTGTCATACCATGTCTTTTGTTTAGCCTGCGCTGTCCTCATGTGCTCCTGAGCCAAAGCAGTCATTTGATCCAGTTTTTGTCTCATTTTAATAACATATGCCACCACATTGTCCTGATCACTTGGTGGACTTTCCCAGTGCTCCTTTTATAAATCCAGTGGACCCTCACCTGACGACCATATAGTAGTTCAAAAGGTGAGAATCCTGTTGAAGCCTGGGGAACCTCCCGATAAGCAAACAGCAAGTACGGTACCCACTGGTCCCAATCCGAGCCCATATTAGAAAGAAATTTCTGCAGCATGTTCTTCAAAGTCTGGTTAAACCGTTCTACCAGTCCATCTGCCTGAGGGTGATATGGGGTGGTCTTAAGTCCCTTAATACCCAACAGCTTATAAACCTGCTGCAACAGTTTTGATAGAAAATTTGTCTCACAGTCTACCAGGACCTCTCTGGGTATGCCTACCCTCAAAAATAACTGAATGAGGCAGTTGGCAACCTGCCTAGCCTTGATAGACTTCAATGGGAAGGCTTCTGGGTACCGAGTAGCATAGTCACAAATTACTAGACTGTATCTATTACCCGAGGAGCTTCTCTCTAGGGGGCCAACTATATCCATTCCTATTCTGTCAAACAGTGTTCCAATGACTGGTAATGGATGCAGTTGGGCACGGGCTACTCCCCTAGGTGATGTAATCTGACAAGTTTCACATGTTGCACAAAACTCCTTAATCTGGGTATACATTCCCGGCCACAGAAACCTTCTAGCAATTCTTTGTAGCATTTTCTGGAATGCTAGATGACCTGCCCAAGGGATAACATGTCCCAGTTCCATAACTTTTTGTGTGAGGCTATTCTGTCCTGATAATACGGCTGGGTATTGTAGACAGATAGCGAACAATAAAGACAGCAGGCTGATTCCAGGTTGGCTGATTTACTGAAATCGTTTTTGTCTTGTCTTTTTTGTAAAACTGAAACACAATGAAATATACATAGTACAGAATGTTACATAAGAAATAATAATACAACACTCTGTATATAAACAGTTTCTCTTATTACAGGCACTTAACTCAGGTAAGTAATTTGCTTTACAGATTCAAACTAAGGTAAGTAGTATTTCTTTTACAGGCTTCAAAGTTAAGGTAAGTTAAATCAGGTAAGTATTACGAAATTATACTAATACATTTTTATTTTACAGAGGACAGCTACACAGCTAAGTAAGCAGGTAAGCATAGCCAAATGAATAGCTAACTAGCTTTCACACAAAGCACCATTACAACACAATATAACTTGGGCTAACAAGGGCTAAATGACTCAGCAGTTAGCTAAGTACCATTGCAAACGATTAGCCATTAACACCTTTTAATCGCAATCTTTTTATAGCTTAAATTTAGCGTTTTTAACATCATATTCCAAACCATGGTCATCTTAAACAAGTATTACAACAATTTTCAGCATTAACTTACTGTTGGTTCCACTCCTAGGTTAGTACAACCAAATTTCTGGCGAGCACATTTTCACATTGCTTTCATCATGGCAGATTGAACAGAAAAAGAGTTTATATAGGAAACAGGAAGTAGCTACAATTAAAGGTGCAGTAACGCAAACCACCACTAGAGGGAACATAACCCCACCCAATATCTGACAGGTCAGCGCACTCCCCGCTTGGTATACATGTATACCACTATTTACCCTTCTCTAGTGACATCAATAGCACAACATCAGAGATGGGTCTAAGGTACTCTTTAACTACCCCTTGGCTAGAGGTCTTAACTGTGACCTTACGGACCTTGTTGTCTGAACTAGGAATGGCCTTAACTATTCGCCCTAGAGGCCACATGTTGCGCTTTGCTTGATTGTCCTTTATCAAAACAATGTCACCTTCCTAGAGACTGGACTTCTCGGAGGTCCACTTCCTCCGTGGTTGAAGTGTGGCCAGGTACTCCGACCGCCACCTCTTCCAGAAGGAGTCCGCCAAGTTCTGGACCTGGCGCCACTGGACCTGGCTGAGGTGATCCAGGTCGAAGTCTCCCAGGGGTGCAGGACTGACACTCGCCTTCTGGGTGAGCAGAGTGGCAGGTGAGAGGATTTCAGGTACCTCTGCATCGTTGGAGACTGGGACTAGCGGGCGTGCATTCATGATAGCCATAACCTCAGCCATCAAGGTTGTAAGAACTTCATGAGACAGTCGGGTAGCACCATCCTTCGCAAGCAGTCCATCCAGTATGCGTCTTGCCACTCCAATTAACCTCTCCCAGGCTCCACCCATGTGTGAAGAATGGGGAGCATTGAAGGTCCATGTACATCCCTGCTCTTGCAGATAGTTCTTGATCTCAGGATCATCAGTGTTGATTTGAAGCTTGCGGCATGCACCAATGAAATTAGTGCCTCTATCCGACCTTAAGTGCTTGACAGGTCCACGGATGGAGTCAGTCTGGAGCACCCAGTTCAGGCCTAAGCTCCTTTGAAGGGGCAATGGGTCTGCTCCCAGATCGAGATCTTTCAGGTCACTTGCTCGTTCCTCCACTGGGAAAGCCTCCATGACCCTCGGACTGTTTGAGGCGATCTTGTGGAGTTTTAAGTTGCTCTCAGCTAGCAGAGCCTTGGTTCGCTGCAGGAGATCGATCACCTTATGCTCCTTGGCCAATGACATGAGCCCATCGTCGACGTAAAAGTTCCTGAAGATGAACTCCTTTGCATCACTACCATGCTCAGCTTCTCCTTGCTCTGCAGCTCTCCTCAGCCCATAAGTCGCAACTGCTGGAGACGGGCTGTTGCCGAATACATGCACAGTCATCCAGTAGTCAATGATGTCCTTGTCTGGATCACTGTCTTTGTGCCAGAGAAACCTGAGGAAGTGGCGGTGGTCCTCTCTGACCTTGAACCCATAGAACATTTGCTCTATGTCGGCGGTAGCAGCAATTTGTTCTCTTCTGAACCGTAATAGGACTCCTATTAGTGTGTTGTTCAGGTTGGGTCCACTGAGAAGCACATCATTCAATGATGTCCCCTTGTACTCCGCGCTGGAGTCAAATACAACTCTTATTTTCCCCGGCTTCTGGGGGTGGTATACGCCAAATGTCGGCAGATACCAGCACTCCTGCCCGAGCTGTAGTGGAGGAGCTGGCTCGGCCTGTTGGTTGTCAATGACCTTTTGCATAAAATCAAAGAAGTGCTGTTTCATGTCAGGTTTCTTTTGAATGAGCGTTGGAGGGATTGGAGTCTTTGAGCAGCCTGCTCTCTGTTGCACGGAAGACGCTTACGAGGAGTATGAAAGGGTAGTGGCGCCACCCAGTGGTTTTCATTGTCCATATACACCTCGTCTTCCATTATTCTCAGAAACTCACTGTCATCTACTGACATGGCTGGTTTGTTGTCAGCTGGTGTTGTCTGGAACATACTTTCACCAAGACCATCCCTACATGTCTCTGGAATGGCTTCCTCACTGCGAGTTGGGAACTGAAGGCTGCACTGAATCGGTTCACTGGGTCTCTCCTTGATGTGAATGCTGTTAGTGCAGGGCTTAAAGAAGGAAGGGCGTCCATTTTGGAGGACATGGGTCTTATAAGCATTGACTTCCTGAGTCTTGTGAGCGCCACCCAGACACAGCTCTCCCACTATGACCCAGCCGAGATCAAGGCGCTGAGCGTATGGCGAGTTGTGTGGTCCGTTGCGCTGCTCTCGCACCTTGTGCAAGCTCAAAACATCTCGGCCTAGTAGCAGAAGAATGGGTGCACTGTTGTCAAGTGCAGGGATTTTGTCAGCCACTGGTCTGAGGTGAGGGAAATATTGTGCGCATTCAGGGGTCGGGATCTCTGACCGGTCACCAGGTAAGTATTCACACTCCAGCAATGTGGGCAGTGTGACCTTGGTCTTCCCATCGAGAGATTCCACAATGATGTTGGTTGCTTTCCTTCCTGCAGTCTCCACTCTGCCTGAGCATGTTTTTAGCGTGTAGGGGGATGCCCTGCTGTTAATACCCAACAGACTGAAGAACTCAGATTTCGCTAAAGACCTATTGCTTTGGTCATCGAGTACAGCATATACTATGTGAGACTTGCTTGGATTATCAGCATGGGAAACCTTGACCAAGCAGATTTTAGAACAGGATCTAGGCTGGGGTGCATCGCCACATATCTCTGTGCACTTAGAAGTGACAACAGGAGTTGCTGCAACTTCACTCTCCCCGCTTTGCTCCCTTCCTTGCTCCCCGCTCTGGTCATTCCCAGGTGAGTGCCCAGCCTGCCCATGAGGCGACCATGGTGCTGGACCAGGATGCATCGCTGAAGTGTGCTTGTCACTCTCACACTCTCTGCATTTGAGTGCGGTCTTACAGTCTTTGGCAATGTGCTTGGTGCTGGCACAACATCTAAAGCAGATCGAGTTCTCCTTTAAGTACGCTTTCCTCTCATCCAGGTGCTTTCCTCGGAACCCACGGCATTTTGTGAGCGGATGTGGTTTGTTGTGGATTGGACATTCTTTGTCCGGTTCAGTTTTCTTCACAGATGTGCTGTCCTGAGACGCACCACCTGCGGCTGTAACATCAGTTTTCCTCACTGTTACAGCGGATTTGTAGATGTGTTTTTGGTCTTTCTCACCTTTTGACTGATTGGGAGTACAGGAAAGGTTGAATGCAAAACTGGGGTCATTGCGAGTCTTAGCTTGAGAACATACAAATTCCACAAAGTAGCTGAATGATGGGAAAGGCACATGATAAACTTCCTTGTACCTGGATCCCTGTGTCATCCAGCGTTCACGAAGTGAGAATGGAAGCTTCTCCACAATTGGATTTACCCCTCGAGCTGTATCAAGATACATGAGCCCAGGTAAGAATCCCTCTGACTTAGCAGCTTGTAGCTCTTTTAACAAGTCTCCTAACTCTCTGAGCTTGTGTGTCTCTTTGTTAGAGATGACTGGGAAGGCGTCCAATTTTTTCATTAGGGCACTTTCAATCACCTCTGAGCTTCCATAAGTTTCCTCCAAGCGCTCCCATACCGTCCACACACCTAGTCTAGGATTGTTTACATGCACAGACCTGATCCTCATGGCTTGAGCTGACGACTTGGGCCCCAACCATTTGATCAGTAGGTTGAGCTCTTCTTGCTCCGAGAGGTTAAGCTCCTTTGTGGCTGCTAGGAAGGAGGCCTTCCACGCCCAGTAGTTTTCTGGGCAGTCGTCAAAGGTAAGGAGTCCTGAGCTCACCATCTCTTTTCTCATGAGATACTGGGCCAAGACATGGGTTTGTGTTGATGGAGGTGAGGATTTGTTTCCCTGGTTGGGATGAGAGGCTGGAGGGTTAGCTGCAGTGTCTTTCCTTTTAATGTCAGGGAGAACAGGTGAATGTTCCTGCTTTGGAACAAATGGCTTTGGGGCAGAATGAGGAACGTTGTGTCCAACCATCATGGGCTTGTGTTCATTTCTGTCCACGAAAGACTCATACAGTGAATCTAGTTCTTTAATGAATGACTGTGTTTCCACGTAGCGTTGTGTGCGTCTCACTGGATCATCAAGGGCTAGATTCTGTAGCTCACCAAGAGAGTCGCTGTGTCTTGGATCGAGCTCTGCTGCTGCAGCTTCTTCCAATATAGCTGCCTCTCTTGATGCTGCAGTTGCTTCTTTCTCTTGTTGCAGCACGTGAAGATTTGCGTCTATTGAAGCCCTTTCTTTAATCATGGCAGCCTCTACTGAAGCCCTTTGTTTCATCATGACTGCCTCCTTCTCTGCAAAGGATGCTTTAACTTTAGCTGCTTCAGCCTTAGCTCTGGCTCTTGCTGCAACGATGCTGGCAGATGACCGGGTTGATGCTCTGGAGGACTTGTGTGAATTTGAGGCTTGAGACCTTGTCTCCAACTGAGACGGACGGTCCTCCTCACCAGCGTGGCTCATCTTGGCTTGCTTCTGTGTGCTGTTCACCGTATTTCAGCTGCCTATCCCCGCTGCGTGGTCAACATTTTACTATTCTGTCCTGATAATACGGCTGGGTATTATAGACAGATAGCGAACAATAAAGACAGCAGGCTGATTCCAGGTTGGCTGATTTACTGAAATCGTTTTTGTCTTGTTGTCTTTTTTGTAAAACTGAAACACAATGAAATATACATAGTACAGAATGTTACATAAGAAATAATAATACAACACTCTGTATATAAACAGTTTCTCTTATTACAGGCACTTAACTCAGGTAAGTAATTTGCTTTACAGATTCAAACTAAGGTAAGTAGTATTTCTTTTACAGGCTTCAAAGTTAAGGTAAGTTAAATCAGGTAAGTATTACGAAATTATACTAATACATTTTTATTTTACAGAGGACAGCTACACAGCTAAGTAAGCAGGTAAGCATAGCCAAATGAATAGCTAACTAGCTTTCACACAAAGCACCATTACAACACAATATAACTTGGGCTAACAAGGGCTAAATGACTCAGCAGTTAGCTAAGTACCATTGCAAACGATTAGCCATTAACACCTTTTAATCGCAATCTTTTTATAGCTTAAATTTAGCGTTTTTAACATCATATTCCAAACCATGGTCATCTTAAACAAGTATTACAACAATTTTCAGCATTAACTTACTGTTGGTTCCACTCCTAGGTTAGTACAACCAAATTTCTGGTGAGCACATTTTCACATTGCTTTCATCATGGCAGATTGAACAGAAAAAGGGTTTATATAGGAAACAGGAAGTAGCTACAATTAAAGGTGCAGTAACGCAAACCACCACTAGAGGGAACATAACCCCACCCAATATCTGACAGGTCAGCACAGAGGCCTTGTGGCAAAGCTATGGCCATAACTTCACCTTGCTGTTGGTACAAAATGCCCTCTTTAATGACATACACGGCCTCAGCCAAATAATCTACTCTGTCCTGTTTCACACCCTCAATCTCAGAGACTTTATCAAACCAAGACTTTAGCACTGGGTCAGCTTTCTGCAGCGCAGGTATGTCAGAAGGAATGTTTAAAATCTACTGACTGGCTTAGCTGTGGTGTTTCTTCCCCCAAGTTCTTAACTGTAGCTAAAACCTTGTCTCTTCTTCTCTGAGCCTTGGATTTTGGCTGCTTAATAGGGCCTGCCTCTATGCCAGAATCATAAAATGGCAACTCCTGGAGAACATTGGCAGCCCTCTGAGCTCTAGTTGTGACCATATTACATTCTGTTTCCACAGGTACACTTAAACTCTGCTTGATAGCGCCACCTGCCTGTCCCTCCTCAATTTGATGTTCGTCCCTAACCTGTTGTATGATGTCCAACAAAGTTGGAACATCATTGCCAAGAATAACTGGGTATGGCAAATCAGGCACAAGAGCTACAGGCAGGAGATAAGTTTGCCTCCCCCCCACTGTTAAATAAACCTCAGCGGTCGGGTACAACTTCTTATCCCCATGAACACAACTGATATTTACTGTAGACGTCACTCCATGAATCCCTAGGGACCAAACTGGGCAGAACAACCATTTGAAAACAACCAGAGTCTAACAGGGCCTCTTCACACCGACCATTAAGCGACACAGTTGTTTTATACATTCTTCTTTGAACTGGGGCTGAAAGAGTGGGTCTAGGAACTGAGCATAACAATGACGGCTTACTATTCTTTGTGGCAGGACATGAATACTGCGTGTGACCAATTTTATTACACTGATAACAGCGTATATCTTGATTAGAGACAAAGCGTGACTTTTTACTACCATTATATTTGCTGTTAGTGATCTGACTGAAACTGGAATACGTTCTATTTTGCACTTGACTACTCCTTTCACCCCCATCAAACTTACTCCATGTGGTGAAAGAGCTGTCACGGCTGAGAGTAGGTCTCCTGCTCCCAGACCTGGCTGACAGGAAGACTTCCGCAAGACAAGCAGCGCCCTCTGCAGTCTTCGGGTCCCGCTCTCGTATCCAGATTCCCAGTTCCGGGTCCACCATCCGCAGAAACTGCTCCAAGATCATCAGTTCTGCAATGTCTTTTACCATTGAGGTCTCTGGTTTAATCCATTTACAAAACAGGTCTTTTAATCATGCATAAAGTTCACGGGGGGTTTCATCCTGATGAATGTCCAGGGCGCGAAACCTTCTCCTATAGGTGTCGGGTGTTATTTCATATTTAGTTAAAACTGCTTCTTTCACTTCATCATAGTCTTCCGTGTCTGCAATGTCCATGAGCACATACACACTACGTGCTTTACCTGTGAGCAAAGGAACTCACTGAATAGCCCACTCTTCTTTACGCCAGCGGCAGACCGTAGCAATCCTCTCAAACATCGCTAGATAATGCTCGATATCGTCGTTGGGAGAGAGCGGATTCAGCCTGGGCTCGCGGTGCATCTGCGTTGTCCTCCACTGCACCTGCAGCGGTAGCTCCTCCTGCGGGCCGACCCGACTGGCCATCACCCTGGGGTCTTCCCCTGAAGCATCGACGTCACCACTGCGTTCAGCTCGGCTCCCATACTCCTCTCTCAACTCCGTCACCTGTGACTGCATCTGGCGAAATTGATGCTGCATAGTCTGCCACCTTTGTTCTTGAAGAGAGGCTTCTTCCTCCAACTGACAGTCTCTGACTGTTAGTGAACACACCACGGACTTCACCAAGCTCGCCAATTCCTCCAGCTTGTCCAGTCCACTGGCCCCCTGCTCCTCAGTTGCCATACCTGCTTCAAAGTCCTCTAATTGCTCTTGTTGTTTCTTCATATTCCTTTTAGCCATCACTCCTTCTAACCTGTGTTATCACTTCTTACTTTGACAACACCTTCTTGACCAAATGTCACATAGTCCGCTTTAATTTGACACCACTGTCATACCTTCCGCTTTCTTTCCTCCATAGCCGCGGTGGGGGTGGAAAATTTCTGACACCACTCATCAGACTGCGCTTTCTTCTTCACCACAGCCATGAAAACGGACCACTTCTGACACCAACTGTCACGTTGCCGAGCGGTCAAGGCACACCAGGGAAGAGCGGAGACTTCCAACAGTTTGCAAACAGCAATTTTCCATTTATTCCAAATAATCCGTAGGCAACAACTTACAGTGAACATCCGACACCCAACAGAAGCCAAATGAAAAACACCTGTTAATATACTTAGTGAGATAATCAATCTAATTTGAACAAACCAAAATCCCAGGTAAGACAATACATATTTTCACAGTCCCACATATACCCAATAATATCTAAAAGAGACATAAATACTTTCCCACAATATCTACAGAATAAATACACACCATAAATACAACATAAATAATACAATAAATAATTCAAACCCCTATTTACATTTTAAATTCCCCTTTACTCAACCATAACATACTTCCGCCTGCTGGCATCCTTTAAAAGGCCCTCAAACCCCTGAGGAGTCTTTTGCCCAAACACCACCAGGAAGCATACCGCCAAAGGTACGTGGTCTTAAGGTTATTTAATTGCCTCACCCAATTAACATAATTAATATAATTAACATTAACAATTATCTCACAAATGGAATTCAATTCACTCAAACAGATTCTGAAATTATATGTGCATTTTATCCAATACAATACATGTTGACATTTGCAAACATAAATCCTTTTACACATATAATATAATATTCAATTACAAAGGCCATAACAGTGGCGACACTCCGTCATCACTCTATCGTCAAGTTGCTACTTTTTTCTTCTGAATTTATACCATTTTCTCCTAAATTTGCATGTTTTTTTCTGGTAAATTTGGTAAAAGTAAATTTGTTATTTACCCTTTTTTTGGGGGAGGGGGGGCAAATACCTGAATCCTAAATTTCAAAACTGAATGCCATTGTAAAAAAAAAAAAAAAAAAGTCTAGATAATGAATCAACAGTACGTTTTTCATACCGGGATGATTTAGTCACAGATCTAATCACAGATTTACTATTATTTCATTAATGAAACAGCACACCTAAGGTGTGGTGTGCTGTGTTCATAATGCCTCTGCAGACAGGATAACTGTTAGCCTCATCATAATCTAGCTGACTAAATAAATCATAGTTGTGTCCTTAGTTCATCTGCTTGGTAAGAAATAGCTACAGTACATGGTGGCAAGTGGAGACATCATCAATTAATGAAAAAATATTAGTCTTGTCAAAATAAATGTGTTAATCACCACAACTGATTAATAACAAAATAAAATGAGTTTAGAATAATGGTGATTATGCCTCATTCAGCAGCTAGATTAACCTCAGTTAATACTGATTGCACTGTTAAGATGCTATTAAGAGGGAAGAAAGGGTAAAGAATATTTCACATCTTTCCAAGTTTTTGTCATTGAAAAATTTAGCATGAATTACTACAGCCTGCAAAACTGTCCATGAAGTTTCTCTTTTAAACCATTTGAACATTAAGTGAACTTTTTATATCAGGAGCAAGAATGTTTCAGCAGCAGGGTGAACCACAAAGGAAAGGAGAGAGGAGATAAAGGTAACCAGAGGATCAGCACAGGTTTCCAGAAGGAGAGAGTACTGATGACTAGAGAGAGAGAGGAGGCACAGGAGACACACATGACCAGGTAACAATAGTCAAAACTTGATTTCTGCCAGTGCTGAAATACATATGGCATTGCTTCATAGTGGCATAGACAATTACAAGGCTGAATATATATTTCATCAATCAGGGAAATAATTTTTCACAACTTTTACTAATATGAGAATGCCAAAATAAAGAAGGTGTATTAGCCTTGTCCTTTTATCAAAGTTAACAATTTTGCGCTCTTCTTCCACACTAGGATACATACAGTTTGTTGTCATTTTTTGTTTAAAAAATCCTTTTCCTTTGAAAATGAAAAAGAGGACATTGGAGACAAATCCACACTGTGTGTGTTTATATATTCATATATTTATTCCATCTAGCTACAATGCTCCGCACTGTATATTTATATATCTATATATTTATTCCATCTAGCTGCAATGCTCCGCACCGTGTGTCTATATATTTATGTTTATATGTACATATGTATACTCGCTGCTCTTGTTTTTTCATGCCTTCTGATTGTTGCTCTGAGTGTTGCTATCCTGGAATTTCCCCATTGTGGGACTAATAAAGGCTTATCTTATCTTATCTTATCTTATCTTATCTTATCTTAAATACCTGTACTGATGTGCTGACAATCCTATAATAAAAAGATTTTTTTTTTTTAAAAATCCTTACACAGTCAGAGATTTCAACCCCCCCCCCCCCCCCCCACACACACACACAAACACAATGTTTGAAAACAAAGTTACGCCCTTCCCCACGAGCGTTCTCGAGCTGCAGTCTCATCACAGGAGGGAGAGTATGATTTTGTGGACATGGGTACAGCCAAAGATCAGAGCATGAAGACAGAACACAGTATGGAGAGATAACACAGCACAGAGAGAGAATATAGCACAGAGAGTGAACACAGCATGGAGAGAGAGCACAAACCACACTCGCCTCCGATCCTGAATGAATGAATGAATGAATTTATTTATTTCGGATAATACAGTACAGGTTAAAGAAACTGTATAATATAACAACAAGGTCAAATTAGACAAAGACTCCTTCTACTAAACAATTCCACGTGAGTTATCCGAAATGGGTGATGGCTGAAGCCGCAGCTTATATTGCCCACCCATATTCCATCCAAGAATTCAAAGAAAAAAGAGTAAACAAGACAAGAGTGATTACAATTTAGAACAAAGCTAAGACAAAGTGTGACTGAGAGAAAAAAAAAAAGAAAACTAAGCTAAGCTAAGTTAAGCAGTTACTATTCAAGACAAATCTAAGACAGAATGTCACAGAGAGAAAAAAAAAAAAAAAATCCTCACCCAGCAGGAGCTTCAGGCAGCCAACGTGGAGCCGTAGGAGGAGGAGTTCATGGAGAAAGGGGACCCTGGTGAATGACGACAACCCAGCGTGCATCCCGTCGCCAACGACAGCGACACATCACTGCTACCACAACCAGCACCAGGAGAGAGAGAGCAGAAGCCAAACTCATCTTGCATTCTCGCCGTATATCAGCCTCAGGGAGCCGCCACAGCACAGCAGGATAGAGAGTTTGTGGCCCAGCAGGACCCAGCAGAACATCACCAACCAAGGGCACATCCTGCCACCATCGTGAATGGCACACCACCACAGCAGCAACCAGCACTAGAGACGAGAGAGCAGCAGTGCTGAGTGCAGCCAAACAGATCACCGCATGCACTACTTAATTGGGTTCGGGTCCAATGATCCGACCGCCTGGACCCCCAGATGGTCCCGTCATCGCAGATGAGAATCATCACACAAAAAAGGCCAGCCGCCGTCCATAAGGTCAATGGGTTGAGATGGCATGCCAGCCATCTGCAAAAAGTAAGAGCAGCTGCCTCAGATCAAGTCGCAGTGCTGGAGCTGACCCAGCTGGTGTGGGACCCGGGCTGGGACGTTACTGACGAGCAGTGTTGTTACTGTAACGCCACTACTTTGCAGTAACGTGCTGTGTAACTAAATTACTGTTTAAAAATTCAGTAATGTGTTACAGTTACTGAAATTTGATCAGATGCGTTACTTGTTTTTTTAATATGGATAGATATTTTAGCGCAAATAGATGATCATACAGCTTGCAGTTGCTAGACCCTCATCAGCTGCCAACTGGGGATGAATACCCAGTTTTGGTGGCTATTGGCGGGACAACTGCCATCCCCAGCCCCACTACTGGCCTCAAGTCACTGGAAGTTGCCATGCCAAAGGCAAAGGCAAGCAAATAAATAAGCAAATAAATAAAAACTGACCCTGCCGTAACTGACGCAGCTGTCACACAGTCTCCTCTGCGGGTCTGTTTCCTGTCCTGCCCCAGTTCACATCACAACCCTGTGGGGAGAAATGCCACAGCAGTGGCGACTTCTCATATCGAGCCCTGATCACCTGTTGTCCGAGCAGTGAGTAGCCCCTAACAGCTCCTACCTCTGTGGTTAAACATGAATATTTTTGAGCAAGAAGCTCACATTTAATGTCCGCATTAAATGCATTTAAAGTTTTCTTACGCACAAAGAAAAAGTGACTGTGATTTGTTGCAGTAAGCGGTGAACTTTCATTTATCTGTGCTTTCTATTTTATCTCATTAATTTACGTGCTGTTGTGATATGCAACTATTTCATGGAAGTAAATCCTCTCAGTATGTAAATCCTCCTCAATATGTTTGACACATTGCTCGTGGGCCAAAAACGGCCCACCAGTGGGTCCAAAATTTTCTCTGTGAAATCACAGCTTTATTTCTAGTAAATTTCTGACTTTCTACTGATTACAATTGTTTATGTAAATCTGAGACGTTTTTTCTCTGTAAGATGAGACTTTTTTTCTCATCAGTTTTCTTTTACTTCTTTTTTCTGATGAGAACAAGGGGCCCTTGATCTTGCTGTGTGTGCAAGATGATTTAAGTATGCATTTAAAAGTAACATGAAAGTTACTTTTCCAAGTAACTAGTTACTTTAATCATGCAGTATGTTGTATAGTTATTACCTCCGCCAGGCCGAAAGGCCAGGAGGAGGTTATGTTTTTGCCGGGGTTTGTCTGTTTGTCTGTCTGTCTGTCTGTCTGTCTGTTGGTTAGCAAGATAACTCAAAAAATCTTGGACGGATTTCCATGAAACTTTCAGGCGTTGTTGGAAATGGTACAAGGAAGAACTGATTAAATTTTGGGGGTGATCCGGTTCACCGTCTGGATACAGGAATTTTTTAAAGCATTTTTCATTCAACACTGTGACATACAGCCATTTTCAACATGTGCGCAGGCGCAATGGAGGGCGCTGGTCGTCGTGTCTGCAACACAAACTCTGCGTTCTTCAACGTTCTAGGCACAAAAGGACGCGGAAAACACTGCTGGCCTGGGCCCGCCAGCGTGCAACTGCAAAACCTCACACGGGCAGCTGTCCGCCGACGGATTCTTTGGCAGAAATTCACCGGCCAGCCATAGGCGCTGCGCAAAAACGAGCTCTCTGCCGGCCAAGCTTCTAAATTGTCGTTTGCCGCGGAGCGCAACCCCCAAAACAATAATATTGTAGCGAACTCAATATGAGCACCCTATTTGGCTTGCCAAGTGGGTTGACCCTATTGGCGACACAGGTAGAGTGCGGGACTCCGGAGCGGGAGGCGTGAGTTCAAACCTCCCGGTGGGACGTCGCCATGTCGAGCAGCACGTTACAATATAATATAAAACCCACGGCAACCTGTCTACCCAATTTGCATCCGTCAGTGGAGGAGATGGACACAACAGCAACACTTCAGTTTATTACCTCCGCCAAGGAGGCAATGCTTTTACTACTGAACCACTAATCCTATCACTATCAGATTGATTGTCATTGATTAATTGTGTGTTTATTGCACTGTCCCATCAAATAAACAAATAACCATTGTGAATCCAATTGCTAGTCATATGTTTACATGCTCAAGGAATGTGAAAACGTACACACAAACACTGTATGGGGGGAATTGTGGCGCTTGGCGGAGGTCTGCGCTCTCCGAGTGCTTTTCTAGTTTGGTATGTAAGTGTAAGATGGACCACCAGGTGGCAGCTCCACCCCACCCTATATATAAGACCGGGTCGGCCATATTATGTCCTCTGTCTCGCCTAGAGCTTAGCCACCAACCTGTCAGTAGCTGTCAATAGCTGTCAGTGTGTGAAAGCTCAATAAAGCTGCGTTCCAGGTCATCTCTCCTCTTCTGGTCAACAGCAGGTAATTACAGACATAACATTGGCGATGAGAATAAACCATGGAGGCGTGCATGGTCCCCATTCGCCCTTTTCTCGAGGCGCCCAGAGAACCGCCGGTCCCATGGCCTAGTTGGTATGAGGCTTTTCTGAACTATGTTGCCGCGCTGGGTCTCAGGGAGCTTGACAAGCAGAGAGCCTGGGCGCTATTGGTGCACAACTTGGGCATAGAAGGCCAGCGTATCCTGCGAACGCTCGATGCTGCGGACACCTGCGAGGAGGTAGCAGAGCTACTAGCTAGCCATTTTGACACCCCGGATAATGTGATGGTCCAGAGGATCCGCTTTCAGCAGCGGCACCAGTGGGTAAGTGAACCCGTCTGGCAGTTCGTCACCTATTTAAGGCAACTAGGTAGTGAATGCCGTTTCAGAGCACTGGAGAAGGAAATGATCTATGACGAGCTAGCAGAACACTGTTGTTGCGCCACATTGCAGGCTAGGCTACTTACGGTGCCAAATGAGCTCACACTAGCCAGAACCGTTAAGCTAGCTCTCCAGATGGAAACCGCGGAAAAGCTAGCTCTGGAGAAACTGTGTGCCAGCCACAGCAACCGCTAGAACCTCCTGCCGTGGCAAATGCCACGGACCTGGACAGCGAATATAGCTCGGACAGAGAGGAGATGGAAACCAACGCTGCTGGGCAGGGGTCGGCCCCGGGAAAGCCCTTTTGCATGAGTTGTGGGTCTGCAACGCACCGCAAAAAGGCTAAGAACTGTCCAGCGAGAGGAGCACGTTGTAAGAGATGTGGTCACTTGAACCATTTTGCCAGGGTCTGCCGTGGATTTAACCTGGAGAGCCCACGGAAGAAATCACTCCACCCACCCCCGACAACCATCCACACAGTGCGGGCTGAAGAGCTTCAGGGCACCATGGCAGTCAAGCAGGACAAATTTCGCCTAGGGTCAGTACCAAGATCGATGAGCGACACCACTGGGCTGGCCCCAGATTCCTCCAGAGCCTGGCCGTGAAAGGACAGAGGGTCTGTGGATACGATGGTGAACGCTGCAACAGTATTGGAAGAGGTCGGGGCAGGACCGAGAAGCACAGAGGATCAGCGTGCTCAACAACAACGTCTCAAGCTGAGCCGGGCCCTGTTGAGTGTCCTGGATTGGGTTTGGAGCCGAGATGAGGAACATCCGCGGTGGACACGGGCCAGACAATGACCTGAGGAGCATCGGGAGTGTCTGCGCATAGTGGAGAAACTGGACACAGCGCACTTCAGGCTGTTTGACGGCTCGGTGTGGCATGCAAATCAGCTTTGGTGTATCCAGGAGAAGACTCCAGGAGACGAGGCTGGATGTGGGACGAGGTCGAGAGTGAGGACTAACGGCTTCAGCGTCCGGAGGGCCAGCCACCACCCTGAAGACCAGCAGTTTCCAGGGGCACATCTGCTGAGAGGGTGCCCTGGGCCCCCATGTAAGTTATGTCTTTTTCACTTGAACACTTGGGTTGTAAATAGTATTGAAGTTCTGTTGTTGTGTTGGTTCTGTTTAAAAAAAAAAGGGAATGTTATATATTGAATGTTAATGTTATATGAGGGATTATTTTGGTTTTGTCTGTCTTAGTTTAGGAACACAGCATACAATTTTAGTTATTTATGGACTTGAATTTATTTTAGCAGGTGGCAGAACAATCCACCTTGCCGTGTGGGCAGGTCGGCAGTCCATCCGTCCTCCCTATTTTAGGTTTTGTTGTGTGAATGTGTTAGGCCATTTAGAGACATTAGTTCTCGTTTGTTAGTGCATGATTCGGGTCCAAAATTGGGGAGGGTCTTAAATGAGTGAGTGGTTTTGGACTTTTAAGGAGGGGGGCGGATGTTGTATAGTTATTTGGTACGTAAGTGTAAGATGGACCGCCAGGTGGCGCCTCGGCCCCGCCCTATATATTAAGACTGGGTCGGCCATCTTATGTCCTCTGTCTTGCCTGGAGCTTAGCCACCAACCTGTCAGTAGCTGTTAATAGTTGTCAGTGTGTGAAAGCTCAATAAAGCTGTGTTCTCAGTCACCTCGCCTCTTCTGTTCAGCAGCAGGTAATTACAGACATACAGTAACACAATAACTCAAAAGTAACTCAGTTACTTTTGAAAAGAAGTAACTAACTAGTTACTGTTTTTTAGTAACTTGCCCAACACTGCTGACGAGCAAGCCATGACTCCAGCTAGATGGCACCCAGGTCCGCTGCAGCTGGCGCCTCCGGGGGCATGTCCACCGCAGGCTCAACTGAGGCCCCTGAAGTTGAACTGCAACAGTGACAAACGGTGGCTCCAGGTTCTATTTGAGTCTGTGTTCTTTGCTTGTTCTGAAAAAAAGAGAGCTGTTGTGATGGTTAAGCTGCTGTGAATTTAAAGTGTTTACAGTATTTTGAGTTGTTTTTTTGGGGGGGGGGTGGAGTAAATGTTAGATATGTCCCCATATTAACAATAAGCAGCATGGAAGTGAAGACGCAAGCACAGGTGATGTCATCACGCCATGCCTATATTAAGAGACTGATGGTGGAAATCGGGGTCTTTGGTGCTCGCCCACCATACAAGTAATTGTTATGATTCTGTGCATGGGTTACAGTCGTGCTCGGGTCTCTAGGTTGCTGGTGATTTTCTGTTTATGTATTTGTTCTTGTTTTTCATCCATTATGGTTTGTGCTTTTATTCTGACAGTACCATTATGTTACTTCCTCCTGTCAAATCTGCTGGAGGTTGTCCCAGCTGTTTTGTTATCTCTGATTACTTTCTCATGCATGCATCCACACCTGATCCACGTTTGGTTTTTCCCTGTCTTATTATTTAAGCTCACTTGCGGGGTTTATTCCTCGCTGCGACCTCACCTTGTGCAGACAGGAATCTTCCACATCTGATTCCTGATTTATTTTCTGCTCAGTACTCAGCCTCGTCTGACTAATAGTAAGTTACCCTTTGTGGTTTTCATGGATTGCCTTTTTCTGTGTTTCCCTTCGTGGGTTTTCCGTTGTGCCTGTAATCTGTAAGTTGCCCTTTGTGGTTCATTTCTGTTCTTTATTATTAAATACACAAACTCACAGCTGGCGAGTGGGGTCTTGATTTCTGCCCTGAAAGGGCCAATTATGACAGTAATAGCCTGTGTCAGTTAGGGGCTAGCTTGTTTACTATATACTGTACCACGTGTTATTAATAACTGTTCTGTAATAAAGTTCTTGTTCTGTTCAACTCCCGCCTCCACTGTCCTATTTCCAGATGTAACAATTAGGTCTACAGCTTCATCATCCATCCTCTGTCTTTACCTTTCATCACCACCTCCGTAACTTTTGAAAATAAATCTGTTAGTTTAGTATATTTTGCAGCATCGTTATCCAAAGCCCTCATTTAAAAAAAAAAAATAAATTCTGGCCTTTTCTGCTCCTCCAGGTCTTTTTTTCCCTTCCATGTTATGAGATGCAGCGCTGTTGCTGAACTGTAGGGACTGATCGACTACGGTAGGGAGGGCGGAATTCCTGCAGCGAGAACAGCATCTATTTCACCCATTTCCATGTATCCAGAGATTGTGGTGCAGTGTCTCCGCTGTAGAATGTGAAACGTCATGTGTACTTTTAATGCATTATTAGGTTAAATTGATTAATTTAACCCGATAATGCGTTAAATTGATAGTTGCCTTTTTTTTTCCCTTCACCAGATCACAGCCCAGTATTGTACCGGCCCACCGGGAATCCTCTTGACTCTTCCTATGGGCCACTCCGGGCCTGCTGCCTCTATTCCCTGCATCTTCACCGTTACACCTGCCTCTCTCTCATTCACACTCATGTTTTCTGTCTTGCTTCTACTGACTTTCATTCCTCTTCTCTCCAGAGCATACCTCCATCTCTCCAGGTTTTCTCCCACCTGCTCCCTACTCTCACTACAGATTGCGATGTCATCTACAAACATCACGGTCCATGGAGATTCCTGCCTGACCTCATCTGTCAGTCTTTGCACCACCATGGCAAACAAGAAGGGGCTCAGAGCTGATCCCTGATGTAATTGCGCCCCCACCTTGAATCCATCTGTCACTCCTACAGCACACCTCACCACCGTCTCACTGTCCTCATACATGTCCTGCACCACCCTTACATACCTCTCCACCACTCCTGACTTCCTCATACAGTACCACACTTCCTCTCTTGGTGCCCTATCATATGCTTTCTCTAGATCCACAAAAACACAGTGCAACTCCTTCTGACCTTCTCTATACTTAAGGGGTATCCAATCATGTGCCATGGAGGGCCAAGACCCTGCAAGTTTTCTCTTCCACCCAGTCTTTTACCGGAGTGGTGGCTCAGTTGGTAGAGCATCAGCCCCACATCTGGGAGGCAGGGGTTCAAATCCCGGCCGGGTCATGCCAAAGACCATATAAAAGTGGAACTTCCTGCCATCCAGCTTGGTGCTCAGCAATAAATGGAATGGAGGAGGGAACTCTGTGGCGGCGCCTTGCATGGCAGCGGCCCTCTGATTCTGCACTTGGGGTGTGTGTGATTTACACTGTAGATAGGTAAAGCACAATCTCCTTCTGCTGTACATGATTGGTTGTACGGTTGAATGACAATAAGGGTAATTTAATTTTCAGCAGGTGTTTTCACTTGTGGGAAGAAATTCAGTGGAATCTGCTGTTGAAGACACTGGTTGGAGGTAAAGTCTGTAGGGCCTTGGCCCTCCATGGCCCATGATTGGACACCCTAGCTATACTTCTCAACACTCTTAAAGCAAACATTGCATCTGTAGTACTCTTTCTTGTCATGAAACCATACTGCTGCTCGCTGATTGTCACCCCTTTTCTTAACCTGGCTTCAACAACTCTTTCCCATATCTTCATAGTGTGGCTGATCAACTTTATGCCTCTGTAGTTACTACTACTCTGAGCATCACCCTTGTTCTTGAAAACTGGTACCACAACACTTCTTCTCCACTCCTTAGGCATCCTCTCTAATCTGGTTAAAAGATCCACTGCCATCTCTCCTAAACATCTCCATACCTCCACAGATATGTCATCTGGACCAACCACCTCTTCAAAGCTGCCCTCACTTCTGACTTGCTAATCCTTGGAACTTCCTGGTTCATTGTCTTTCCTTCATCCATTCTCCTCTTTCTCTCATTTTCATCAGCTCCTAAACGTACTCCTTCCACCTTCTCAACACACTCTCTTCACTCGTTAGTACATTACCATATCTGTCCTTAATCAACCTAACTTGTTGCACATCCTTTCCAGATTGATCTTTCTGTCTAGCCAATTGATACAAGTCCTGTTGTCTTTTCTTAGTGTCCAGCCTCTCATACAACTCACTACATGCTTTTTCCTTTGCCATTGCCACCTGTCCATCCCCCTAGATTCCAAATACTCCAGTTTACTTTCTTCATCTCCCTGACTATCCCACTTTTTCTTTGCCAACCTCTTCTTTTGAATACTTTCCTGTACCTCCTCATTCCACCACCAAGTCTCCTTGTCTTCCTTCCTCTGTCTAGAGAATACACCACATACCTTTCTTACCATTTCCCTCACTATTTTTGCTCCACTTTCCCAGTCATCTGGTAATTCTTCCCTACCACCCAGAGCGTCTATCAGCTGTTTCCTGAACTTGATGCAACCTTCTTCCTTCTGTAACTTCCCCCACTTAATCTTTGGCTCTGTCTTCACTCGCTTCCTCTTCTTGCTTTCCAAAGTCATTCTACAGATTACCATCCAATGCTGTCTAGCTACATTCCCCCTGCCACAACCTTGTAGTCTCCTATCTCTTTCAGATTTCTCCTTCTGCATAAGATGTAGTCCACCTGTGTGTGAGATATGAAAGTGTAAGATGGACACCCACCTCCAGGTGGCGCCTCCGACCCTCCCTATATAAGGTCGGGTTGGCCATCTTATTAGTCTCTTATCTTGCCTGTGCTTAGCCGACAATCTGTCAGTGGCTGTCGATGTGAGTGTGCTAAATAAAGCTGTGTTTCCCAGTCACCTCTCCTCTTCTGTACAGTAGATAATTTCAGACATAACATTGGCGACGACAGATTAAACCATGGAGGCATGGATGGTCCCTGTTCGCCCTTTCCTCAAGGTGCCCGGAGAACCACTGGTGCCCTGGCCTAGGTGGTACGAGGCCTTTTGGAACTACGTTGTCGCACTGGGTCTTGGGGAGCTCGACAAGCAGAGAGCCCGGGCACTATTGGTGGGCAATTTGGGCATAGAGGGCCAGCGAATCCTACAAACGCTTGGTGCTGCTGACACCTATGAAGAGGTAGTGGAGCTGCTAGCTAGCCATTTTGACACCCCAGATAATGTGACGGTCCGGAGGATCCGCTTTCGGCAGAGATGGCAACGGGTAGGTGAACCCGTCCGGCAATTTGTCGTGATAACATCATGGGCTGTGATTTGTTTTATAGACTGGGTTTCATCATCAAGGACGACGCTGGGGAGGAGTGGTCAGGCTGTGGCCAGTGGAACCCACCAATTCCGGTCACTAATGAAAATGTGGTGTGGGATGAAGAACTACCAGACGCCACAGTGGTCAAGTGGGACCAAGTCTGCTCAGGGCCAGCGCAGGAGGGTCTCAGTGCCAGCGCTCGGGAAATGGTCGAGGGGAGTACCAAGTGTGATGGAGAGGCTCCTGCGCCGGCGAGTGGCGCCAATGGGTTAGCCCCAGATGCCTCTGGAGTTTGGCCACAATGAGACAGAGAGCCTGCAGCTACGAGGGCGCACGTTACACCAGCGTTAGAAGAGGTCGGGACAAGACCGATGAGCATGAGGGATTGGCGGGCTCGGCAACAACGCCTCAAGCTGAGCCGGGCCCCATTGAGGGTCCTGGATTGGGTCCGGGTGAGAGGTGAGGAGTGCCCACAGCGAAAGTGCACCAGATGACAACCCCAGGAGTGTTGGGAGCGTCTGCACATAGTGGCCAGACTGGACGCAGCGCACTTCAGGCTCTCTGATGGCTGAGTGTGGCATGCAAACTGGCTTCAGCGTGTCCAGGAGGAGGCTCCGGGAGATGAGGCTGGACATGGGACGAGGTTGATGGAGAAAAGGAGCGGCTTCAGCGTCTGGAGGGCCAGCCATCACCACGAAGGCCGCTGTTTCCAGGGGCGTATCGGCTGAGAGGATACCCTGGGCCCCCATACCAGTTATGCCCTTTCTACATGAACACTTGGGTTGGGTTGTACATAGTATATATTGAAATTCTGTTGTTGTGTTGGTGTTTAAAAAATTGTTATAGAAGGGATTACAGTGGTACCTCTACTTACGAAATTAATTGGTTCTGGAAGTAGTTTTGTAACCTGAAAATTCCGTAAGTAGAGACGCGTTTTCCATGTAAATGCCCTAATCCGTTCCAAGCCCCCCAAAATTTGGACATAAATTTTTTATAAATCATAAAATTGCATCAAAACATGTAACAAATACATGTTACAATTAGATTACTGCACAATAAACATAAAATGAGAGTTGTACATAATGTAAAAAACAAAGAATAAAGTAAAGAATAAAAATTATGTTCATTTACCTTTTAACTGCTATCGTCATCACCTTTTGCCTTCTTTGGTTCATGTTCTCTCTCAGCAGTGGTTTTTGCCTGACGTTTTGTAAAGAACCGATCCAAGGACGTTTGCTTTTGTCGGCTTTTAACAATCCTTCGAAAATGTGCAAGGCAAACATCATCATAGTGAACACTTTTTCTGGGTGATTCTTTTCAACAAATTCCGAAACTTCATTGAATTTTCCTAAAATGTCTTTTATTCGGGCTGATGGAATAATGGCTGCCTCCTCCTCCTCCTCGTCCTCTCTGAACTCTTCCTGCACTGCCGTGTGTTGCATCGCCTCCAACTCCTTCAGCTCCTTCGTCGAAAGCTCCTCGTTGTGCTCCTGAATCATCTCGTTGATGTCCTCATCATTCACCTCAAGACCCATGCCCTTTCCCAGCGAAATAATTTCGTCAACTTCAGGCTCAACTTCACCCTCCACCTCGAACCCCTCAAAATCTCGTGGGGCAACAGCATCGGGCCACAGCTTTCTCCAAGCTGCATTAAGGTTACGTCTGGTGACCTCCTGCCAAGCCATGTCAATTATCTTGAGGCAAACAACAATATCTAAGTGCTGCTTCCAAAACTCACGAAGGGTAATCTGGGTGTTTTCAGTGATGTCGAAATACCTCTTGAACAGGTGTTTTGTGTAGAGTTTCTTGAAGTTCGAAATGACTTGTTGGTCCATGGGCTGGAGGATAGAGGTGGTGTTAGGTGGGAGGTACAGCACCTTAATAAACGAGAACTCCTCCAGGATATCATCTTTGAGGCCGGGCGGGTGGGCAGGGGCATTATCGAGAATGAGGAGGCACTTGAAGGGGAGATTGTTCTCCTCTAGGTACCTCTTAACAGCAGGGCCAAAAACCAAATTGACCCACTCAGCAAAAAATTGTCGGGTGACCCAGGCCTTGGCATTGGCCCTCCATAGCACCTGAAGTTTTTCTTTTAATATTTTGTGAGCCTTGAATGCTCTGGGATTTTCGGAGTGGTACACCAGCAGGGGCTTGATTTTGCAATCTCCACTGGCATTGGCACAAAGGGCAAGCGTAAGGCGGTCCTTCATGGGCTTGTGGCCTGGCATTTTCTTCTCTTCTACTGTGATGAAGGTACGGCAAGGCATCTTTTTCCAAAAAAGGCCCGTCTTGTCACAATTAAAAACTTGCTGTGCAACGTAGCCTTCATCGATCACCAATTGTTTGAATTTTCGCACAAATTCGTCGGCCGCTTTGTGGTCGGCGCTACATGCCTCGCCATGCCGAAGAACAGAGTGAATTCCAGTCCTCCTTTTGAACTTCTCGAACCACCCACGCGATGCCTTAAACTCCTGGTGTAGTTCTTGCGCCGAAGTTCCCTCGCCTGCATCCTCCTTCACGAGGTCATTAAAGATGGCGGTTGCCTTTTCGCAAATTATGGCCTCGGTCACTGTGTCACCAGCTATCTCTTTCTCCTTTATCCACACGAGTAACAACCTCTCCATCTCATCGTTCACTGCCGACCTCCTCTTCGAAATGACAGAGGGGCCTTTGGAAGGAGTCGTAGCTTTTAGGGCTTCCTTTTGTTTTAATACCGTGCCGATCGTAGATGTATTACGGCCATATTCTTTGGCGAGATCAACCAAATGCATCCCTTTTTCATACTTTTCTATTATCTCTTGCTTTGTTTGTATGGACAAAAAAACTCTCTTCTTCTTCTTTTCCACTTTTCTCCATCACTTTCTTGGGGTCCATAGTGAATAAAAGTTAATACACACACGTAAAACTGTCCGAACACTTCGTGGCCAATGGGATGCCAGGAAGATGCTAGGCGATAGCCAATGGCAGAGCAGCTACAAGTATGTTTACGTCTGTAAACTCTGGGAGCTGCGAGTAGCAGCGCGTATTGTATTTTTGCCTTTTGTATCCTGAAATTTCTTTCGTAACAAGAGGCAATATTTTCCCATTGAGGCGTGTCGTAACCTGAAAATTCCGTATGTAGAGACGTTCGTAAGTAGAGGTACCACTGTATTTTGGGTTTTTCTTTGTTCTAGTTTAGGAGCACGGAATGCAATTTTAGTTATTGATAGACTCTAATTTACCCCAGCAGGTGGCAGAATAATCCACCTTGCTGTGTGGGCAGGACAGCAGTCCACCCATACTCCCTGTTTAAGGTTTTGTTGTGTGAATGTGTCAGGCCATTTAGAGACAGTTTTTGTTTATTCGTGCGTGATTTGGGTCCCAAATTGGGGAGGGTCTAATTGAGTGAGTGGTTTTGGACCTTTTTAAAGAGAGGAGAAATGTGAGATATGAAAGTGTAAGATGGACACGCACCTCCAGGTGGCACCGCCGCCCCGCCCTATATAAGGCCATTTCAGCCATCTTATTAGTCTCTTATCTTGCCTGAGCTTAGCTAACAATCTGTCAGTGGCTGTCAACGTGAGCGTGCTAAATAAAGCTGTGTTTCCCATTCACCTCGCCTCTTCTGTACAGCAGGTAATTTCAGACATAACACTGTGTGCACCTTCCTCCACTTTTGTAAGTCACCCTGTGTTCCTCTCTCTTCTTTAAGTATGTGTTCACGAGCCATTTCCATCCTCCTCCACAACAATCTGCCCTTCAACATTTCTCTCCTTAAGACAATGCCTACCTAGAACCTCCTCATCACCCCTGTTCCCTTCACCTACATGCCCATTCCTCCCTGGGAATGCTCTGTACCACTTCCTCCAACTTTCTCCAGAATTCTTCTCATTTACCTGACATCCAACTTGTGGAGCATACACACTAACAACATTCAACATCACACCTTCAATTCCTATCTTCAAACTCATGATCCTGCTGACTCCCTCTTTACCTCCTGGACACTCTTCCTTCAAGATTATCCCTACTCCATTTCTTTTCCTATCTACACCATGGTAAATGGTTTGGTCCACCTCCAGTGCTCCTAGCCTTGCTTTCTTTCCATCTGGTTTCTTGAACACACAGTACCTTTCTTCTCTCCATCATATCAGCCTAACTCTATCTCTTTGCTAGACATAGTCACTACTTTCACCTCCACACTTCTACCTTTCCCTTTCTCTCTCTCCCTCCTAACATGTCTTCCCTCTCTCTTCCTGCCAGATCTTCGACCAATGGTAGCCTAATTTCCACCAGCATCCTGTCTGTTAACAACACTGGTGGCTGTCGTTAACACAGGTCTTGACCGATCCGGTATAAAAATCTCATTCATCATGATCGGCATGTCTGAATTGGCAAAGGCTTTACAGCAGATGCCCTTCCTGGCACAGCCCTCCCCATTTACCCAGGCTTGGGACCAGGACTAGGAATACACTGGCCTGTGCTGTGGGTGGGTTCCATAATAATAATAATAATAATAATAATAATAATAATAATAAAAGGAAGATCGTCTTCACAGCCATTGTGGATTAGGGTTGAGGTTGTGGGGGTAGTGGAGGACTACAAATACCTGGGTGTCGTTGTACTGATAGGTGTTACCACAAGGTGGCAGAACGATCACATGAGATAGCAGGTAGATTCAGGAAGTGGTAAAATATGTGAACCGGAAGTGATAATAAAAAGGCAGCACGTCTTGCTGGCATGGTGATTAAGACTAAGTGTCTTTGTTATAAGTAAATAACAAACATTACATGGTACCAGGACGGGTAAACTTTGTCAGGAGTGACACAAAATAATGTTGGATGCATTGAAACCGCCAGGGACGCTGAAACTGACTGGAAACGTGGATGCAAATTGGAAGGCTTTCAAGCAGCAATTTCTGCTGTATCTTTCGGCTGTCGGAGTGGATAGACGGGCAGATAAGAGAAAAATAGCCATGCTGCTAACTGTCGCCGGCAAAGAAGCCATAGAAGTCTTCAATACTTTTGTGTTTGCTCAGCCAGAGGACAAAGACAAGTTTGAAGAAGTCCTAAAAAAAAGTTTGATGAGCACTGTCTGTCAAAGAAAAACGAAACTTATGAAAGGTATGTCTTCCGCTCACGTATGCAGCACCAAGAAGAAACATTTGATAATTTTCTGACAGACCTTAAATTAAAAGCTCAGTCTTGTAATTTTGGTGAACTCAGAGACTCTATGATAAGGGATCAGATAGTGTTTGGAACAAAAGATAAGAAGCTCCAAGAGAAACTACTGAGAGAAACAGAGCTTACGTTGGAAAGTGCCATAAAAATATGTCAAGCCAGTGAGCTAGCACGCCAACTTGTAATGACTTTTGATGAGCCTGCTTTGGGAGCAGTGAGCCAAGGTGAAGAGAAAGTCCATGCTTTGTCCGTGAAAAGGAAACAGCAGGGCAGAATTAAAAGCAATGAAAAAGAGGTATATTACTGTAAGAGATGTGGTGAAAAACACAAACAGAGACAATGTCCTGCTTATGGAAAAATATGCACAAAGTGCAAAGGAAAAAAACATTATGCAAAAATGTGTCACACTAGAGACATTAAAAAAGGACAAGTGCACACAGTGGCAGAAATGGATGACAGCGATGACCTAAGTGAAACATTTTTCATCAAGATGGTGTCATGCAGTAACAATGATGACGGTGCACAACTCACGCAGACTGGAGGCTCTGGTCAGACAGTGAGTGCAGTGAAAAGTGATAAGTGGATTGCACCACTGTGGGTAAATGGGACAATTGTGCCATTCAGGATTGACACAGCAGCTAAAACAAACCTAATAAATGAGAATGATGTCAATGCTCTGAAAATAAAGCCTAAAATAATCACCAGCAAGACCGCAACACTGACTGCATACAATGGTCAGCCAATTGAGACATTAGGAGGATGTAAACTTACTGTGAAAGTGAAAGGCAAGCAGCACAGCCTGTTGTTTGTCATTGTACCTAATGGACATGAATCACTCCTCAGGGATAAAGCGTCAGAGGACCTAGGTTTGGTTAAGAGGATCTACCAGATAAACAGTGAAAACATAAAGATGGACAATCATAGCCAAGAAATACAACACGTGCAATATGAAGGAGCTGCACACATTGTAAAACAGCTCCCCTCTGTCTTCAAAGGACATGGAACATTAAAATACACCTACAAGATTCAGCTCAAGAGTGATGCCAAGCCTGTAGTGCACGCCCCACAGAGAGTGCCAGCAGCACTTAGAGCTGGCTTGAAAAAAGAGCTGGACAGAATGACACAACTGGGTGTTATTGAGCGAGTGGAGGAGCCCACTGATTGGGTGAATTCCATCACATGTACCAAGAAACAGAATGGAGAGTTACGAGTTTGTCTTGATCCTAAGAATTTGAATGAGAATATTAAAAGAGAACACTACCCAATCCCAACACGAGATGAGATAACCAGTGAAATGGCAGGTGCTAAATATTTTAGCAAGCTGGATGCCTCGCAGGGATTTTGGCTGAGCTGAAGCTGGATCCAGAAAGTAGCAGGTACTGCACCTTCAACACACCATTTGGGCAGTACTGTTTTCTGAGGCTTCCGTTTGGTATTATCTCAGCTCCAGAGATTTTCCACTGGGCTATGGAGGCCATAATTGAGGGTCTAGAGGGCACAAGAGTGTACATTCATGATTTGGTGGTCTGGGGAGCGACACGCCAGCAACATGATGAAAGACTAAAAAAACTCCTTAACAGGGTTCAGGACAGTGGACTAATACTGAACAGGAAAAAATGTCAGTTTGGTGTCTCAGAAATTACCTTTTTGGGAGACAAACTTTCAGGTGAAGGGGTTGCGCCTGATCAGTCAAAAGTGCAGGCTATACTGGACATGCCTACTCCCACTGATAAAAAAGGACTCCTGAGAGTCATGGGAACGATTAACTTCCTTGGAAAATTCATTCCTCATCTTTCTTCCAAAACAGCATGCCTCAGAGAGTTGCTCCAACATAACAAGGAATTTGAGTGGTCAAAACGACATGAAAATGAATGGAATAAGCTAAAGGAAATTCTAACCACAGAGCCTGTCCTCACATTCTTTGACCCCTCAAAACCAACAAAGATCTCCACTGATGCCTCAAAGGATGGTTTGGGAGCTGTTCTGCTTCAAGCTACAGGGGATAAATGGCAGCCAGTAGCATACGCGTCGAGATCAGTGACAGAGACGGAAAAACGCTATGCCCAAATTGAAAACGAGATTCTGGGTTTAGTGTTCGGGTGCAGTAAGTGTCACAGTTATGTCTATGGTTTGCCAACCTTTACTGCAGAGACTGATCACAAACCACTGGTGTCAATTGTAAAGAAAAACCTTAATGACATGTCTCCAAGAATACAGCGCATGATGATGAAATTCCAGCGATATGACTTTGAGCTAATCTACACGCCAGGCAAATATATAGTGCTAGCGGATGCTTTGTCACGGGCACCTGTATCAAGCAGCTGCACAGAGTCCATCTCCACAACAGATGATGTGGAAACTCATGTCAACATGGTGACAGCTTCACTCCCTGCATCAGATGTGATGCTAGAGCAAATTGCACGGGAAACAGCAAAGGACCCTGTGCTGCAAAAGGTTGTCCAGCAGATTCATGGAGGTTGGGCAAAGGGAAGCTGCCCACAGTACTACTCAGTGAGAGCAGATCTGAGTGTGGCAAATGGCCTTGTGCTGAGACAGAACAGGATTGTTATTCCTCAGTCTATGCGCCAGGACATGCTGCATCGTATCCATGAAGGACATCTTGGAATAGAAAAATGCAAAAGGAGAGCCAGAGAAGCAGTTTATTGGCCAGGTATCAATATGGATATCGAGAACATGATAGGGAAATGTAACACATGTCTCACACACCACTACAAACAGACAAAAGAGCCAATGCTGATTGCAGAGCAACCAACTGCACCATGGCAAAAAGTGGGCACTGATCTCTTCCATTCGCATGGCAAGGACTATGTCTTAGTCATAGACTATTATTCAGACTACCCTGAGGTAGCCCAGCTCACTAGTACATCAGCACAGTCTGTCATCACACACATAAAAAGCTTCTTTTCTAGACATGGAATCCCACAGTGTGTGGTGAGTGACAATGGCCCCCAGTACAACTGTGCAGAATTCAGGGAGTTTGCCAAGCAGTATGGATTTCATCACACTACATCTAGCCCACTGCATCCACAGGCTAACGGACAAGCTGAAAAAGGAGTCCAAATTGTAAAAAGACTTTTGAAAGAAGCAAGAGATAGCAATACTGACCCATATCTTGCTTTGCTAAGTTAT
This sequence comes from Pholidichthys leucotaenia, assembly GCA_020510985.1. Lineage (NCBI taxonomy): Eukaryota > Metazoa > Chordata > Actinopteri > Cichliformes > Pholidichthyidae > Pholidichthys > Pholidichthys leucotaenia. The sequence continues at coordinate 237,818,507 of CM035838.1, read as the reverse complement.
AGGTCAGCAGCGCTAGAGTGTGGTGCATCACCAGCAGAGCTGCTAATGCGTCGTAGGCTGCGCACCACTTTACCACACATTATCACAGAGAAAGACAAGGACAACAACAGAGAACTGACTAACAAGAGAAAGAAACTGAAATTCAAACAGAAAATGAACTATGACAGATCAGCAAGGAGACTGGAACCTCTTTGTGAAAGAGACATTGTGAGAATTGAGGATCCTAATACTTGGACCAGAAAGGCAACAGTTCTCAGTGAGGTGGGTCCCAGATCCTATACGGTGAGAACAGAGGATGGACAAGTGTTCAGAAGAAACAGGAAGAGTCTTTTGAAGATTCTGGAGGACACTGAAGGGCAACCTCAGGAAACTGCGTCTGGAAAGGATGTGAATGTGACACTAGATTTGCAGCACACTGAGCCTCCTTCATCTTCCCCAGATGTTGTCACTCCAGCTCTGAGACGATCCACCAGAAACAGGAAGCCACCTCAGAGACTCATAGAACAGTGAACTGTTGAAGTTGTTTAAAAAAAAAAAAGTTGACAGTTACATGTTATTTGTTTCAACTGGAATAGTTGTGGCTTTCTTGTTTTGTTTGGTTATCAGTATGCATTGTATTTGTGGAAAAAAAAAGGAAAAGTTTTCTGTGTACTGCATTAAGACATCTTGAATGTTAGTAAGAAGGTTTATTCAGTTGCAGTCTTGAAATGCTGTGTATGTGTTAGAATTACCAAGTTACACTAACCTGATCAGGAAAGGGGATGTACTGATAGGTGTTACCACAAGGTGGCAGTACAATCACATGAGATAGCAGGTAGATTCAGGAAGTGGTAAAATATGTGAACCGGAAGTGATAATAAAAAGGCAGCACGTCTTGCTAGCATGGTGATTAAGACTAAGTGTCTTTGTTATAAGTAAATAACAAACATTACAGTCGTGATCAGCAGCGGACTGGACTAGAAATCTAACACTGATGCTGTGTACAAGAAGGGGATGAGCATGATAAAATGGCTGGCCCAGGGAACAGACACAGACTCAAAAATGGATTTAGTTATCTTTATTTAATCCCAATGTTAGTGTGTGAGTGTGCTGTGTAGTGTGTGCGTATGCTGGCTGGAGACTCTGAGCAGCTGGGAGGGAGCAGAGCGCCGAGCAGCCTGGCAACCCTATAAACGGAGCAGACAGACAGTTAGCAGGATGTTAGCTGGGCTCACGCTAGGTGGAAACTGCAGCTTACTTGTTGCAGGGAGATGGTGGTCGCCCGTTGTCCAGGGAGACAGTGCCCTCGGTCCCAATGTCGCGGCTGTTGCTGTGGTGATGGTGAGGAAGGGATGGAGTCCGCCGCCGCGGGATTCCGCCTGTGCACAGGGGAGCAGTGGAAGGACAGGTGAGTAGAGGTTGGCTTACTTGTAATGATGGAGTGATCCTCCGGGAGTTGATGCCGAGATGGCGAGGCTGAGCGTAGAGTCAAGGATGGCGTAGGAAGACTGGAGACGTGCTTCATAGCCTGGTAGACAGACGGCTCAGTGCAGGCCAGCGGGCTGAGTGGGTTTAAGTAGGTCTGCCCTGACAAGAAGCAGGTGTGCGCCCAGCTGAGGATGATCGCGGCTGAGAGCGAGTCATCACAGTACTCCCCCCCCCCCCCCGAGGGGTGCCTCCTGGCACCAGCCTACCTGGGTGCGTCCGGTGGAAGTCCCTGATGAGTTGTTTGTCCAACACGAAGGATGGACACACCCAGGAGCGCCACTCCAGGCCATACTCCTCCCAGTCCACCAGGTACAGCAGGCCACGACCCCAGCGTTGGACGTCCAGGATGGAGGTGACCTTCCACGCTGGGTCACCATCGATCACCACTGGCGGAGGTGAAGACCTGGGAGGAGGACAGAGAGGGCTGGAGAAAAAAGGCTTAACCTGGGACACATGGAAGGTGGGACAGATGCGGAGGGAGGGAGGAAGAGACAGACGCACAGCCACAGGGTTAATGATCCGGGTGATGGGGAATGGGCCAATAAACCGCTGCGACAATTTCCTCCTTCCACCCTTGAGGTTAATGTGCTTAGTAGAGAGCCAAACCTGCTGACCCACCTGGTACACTGGAGCCGGCCTCCTGCGGCGATTAGCAACCTTGGAGTTACGCTCTGCCGTGCGCTGGACAGCTGTCCGGACCAACCTCCAAACCCGCCGACAATGCCTCAAATGGGCCTGGACGGAAGGCACAGCGATGTCCCCCTCCCCTTCGGGAAAGAGCGTAGGATTGTAGCCCAGGGAGGCCTCGAATGGGGACATGCCGGTCACTGATGACACCATGGAATTATGGGCATACTCGATCCAAGGAAGCTGGGAACTCCACGAGGCTGGGTGAGACGAAGCCACACACTGCAGCGCGGCCTCCAGCTCCTGGTTGGCCCTCTCGCGCTGATCGTTGCTTTGGGGGTGCTAGCCGGAGGACAGGCTCACCGTGGCCCCCAGGGCATTACAGACGGATTTCCAGATCTGCGACATGAACTGCGGCCCCCGATCAGAGATGATATCCAGCGGTATCCCATGGAGCCTGACGACATGCCGCAGCAGCAGATCCGCCATCTCCTTTGCCGTGGGGAGTCCCGGTAGGGGAATGAAGTGGGCGGCCTTCAAGAAGCGATCCACCACTGTGAGCACGACGGTGTGATGATCAGACGAGGGAGGGCCGGTCACGAAGTCCACGGCAAAGTGTGACCAAGGTCTGCCAGGAACCGGAAGAGGATGAAGCAGCCCCGTCAGAGCAGAGGAGGGCGTCTTGCTGGTGGCACACTGGGGGCAGGCGCGGATGTAATTGGTGATGTCCCTCCACAGCAATGGCCACCAAAACAACCTCTGGAGGACCTTGATCGTGTGGGAAATCCCCGGATGACAAGCCAGTTTGGAAGAGTGGCCCCAATGGATCACCTCGCCCCGAACAGCCGAAGGAACGAGCCATCTGCCCGCTGGCCCCCCACCCGGGTACGGTTCTGCCTCCTGCGCCTTCAGGACCCTCTCCTTGATCTCCCACGAGAGGCCACCCATGACACACGAAGGTGGGAGGATGGGAAGGACGGGAGCCTCCGCTGTGTCAGGGGAGAACTGTCTGGACATCACATCCGGCTTGGTATTTTTAGACCCGGGGCGGTAGGTGATGGTAAAATTGAAGCGGCCAAAGAATAAGGACCAGCGGGCCTGGCAGGGTTTAGACGCTTGGCTGTCCTGAGGTACTCCAGGTTTTTATGATCAGTCCATACGATGAAGGGTTGGGCGGCCCCCTCCAACCAGTGGCGCCACTCCTCCAGCACGAGCTTAACCGCCAAGAGCTCCCTGTCCCCGATGTCATAATTCCTCTCAGCTGGAGACAAACGGCGGGAGAAGAAAGCGCAGGGCCGGACCTCTCCATCCACTGGAGAACGCTGAGAGAACACAGCCCCCACCCCGGAATCAGAGGCATCCACCTCCACCAAGCACTGTAGCGCAGGGTCCACTTGGGTCAAGATGGGGGAGGACGAGAACCGAGTCTTGAGCTTGGCGAACGCGGCGGCAGCCTCCTCCGTCCACTGAAAGGGCGTCTTCGGAGAGGTAAGACGGGTGAGAGGGAGAGCGATGACACTGTACTTATTAATGAAGCGCCAGTAAAAGTTGGCAAACCCAAGGAACTGCTGCAGCTGCTTCCTGGAGGAGGGAGTAGGCCAGTCCACCACGGCCTTCACCTTGTCGGGGTCTGTGATGATTTGGTTGTGGGCGATGGTGAAGCCGAGAAATGACACCTTGGCGGTGTGAAACTCGCACTTCTCAGCTTTGACATAAAGCTGGTTCTCCAGGAGACGCTGCAGGACCTGCCACACGTGGACGCGGTGCTCATGCAGAGATCGAGAGAAGATCAAGATGTCGTCCAAATAAACGAAGACGAAAGACCCCAGGAAGTCGCGGAGGACATCATTGATCAGTCTCTGGAAGACGGCCGGAGCATTGGTCCACCCAAACGGCATCACCAGGTATTCAAAGTGGCCGCTTGGGGTCCGGAAACCAGTCTTCCACTCATCCCCCTCCCTGATGCACACCAGATGGTAGGCTTTACGGAGGTCCAGCTTGGTGAAGATTGAGGCCCCCTGGAGAGAGTCAAAGGCCGTATCCATCAAGGGCAGTGTGTATTTATCCTTGATGGTGATGTCGTTGAGAGCACGGAAGTCAATGCACGGCCTCAGGGGCCCATCTTTCTTCCCAACAAAGAAGAACCTGGCCCCCACCGCCGAAGATGAGGGGCGAATGATGCCTGAGCTGAGGGAATCCTTAATGTAGGTCTCCATGGCCTCCCATTCAGGCGCCGACAGGCTGTACAGGCGGCTTGAAGGCAGTGGAGCCCCAGCCCGGAGATTAATGGCACAGTCATAGGGCCGGTGGTGGTGGTGGTGGGGGGGGGCAACAACGCCTTGGCCTTGCTAAACACCACCCCTAGATCATGGTACTCGGGGAGCACCCTGGACAGATTGGGAGGAGGCGAGGCCAGCGAGACCAGCTGCGTAGACGGGGCACATGCGGCAGACTGGAGACATGCGCTGAGGCAGAAAGAACTCCAGGACACCACACTTCTGTTCTCCAGTCAAAGGATGGGTTGTGGAGTTGAAGCCATGGATAGCCCAAGATGACCGGGGATGAGGCAACCGGCAGGACAAACAGACTGATCCTCACGATGATTGCCAGAGACGATCACTGAGACCGGGGCCGTTTGTTCAGTCACTATAGCCGGGGGAGCCTTAGACAGAGCAATGAGCCGAAGGAGGGCCTTCAAAGGATGGCAGGGAAACCCCAAACGGGTTGCCAGTTCCCCCGATATAAAGCTCTGCTCCGCTCCCGAGTCAACCAGGGCGTGAGTGCAGTGATCACTTCTGTTATGTGTAAACCTAATAGGTAATGTGCACTTGGAGAGGGGATTTGGCTGAGGATGGTCCGTGAGTCCCCCTACTGCGATGCACAGACCTCCCCTTTTGGCCGAACAGGACAGGTTTCTAAGTCGTGGTTCCTCCTCCCCACAATACATGCACAACCCCAGCTCCCTACGGTGCTGTTTCTCTGCGTGGGAGAGTTTGGTCCGCCCTATTACCATAGACTCCTGTGCCCTAGTAGACTCAACGGGAGGTAGGGCTAATAGCGGGGCTTGGGAAGAGCGCACGGTCTGGGTACTCGAGCAACCGGACGCCTTCCGCTCAGCTGCCTGCTCCCTAAGCCTATTGTGTAAACTGATGGCCAAGGAGATTAATGATGAGAGCTTATCTGGCTTATCTAGCCGGGCCAACTCATCCCTGTAGACTGGGGTTTAAGCTCCTTATGAAAATGCTACATAGCGAAGCATCCTCCCACCCAACCTCAGCTGCCGCCACCCGGAAATCAACAGCATAGTCAGCCGCAGGCCTACCCCCCTCCCGAAGGTTTAACAACTGGGTGGTGAGCACATCGTCCCGGTCAGAATGGTCGAATACCTCGCTGAACTCGTCCACAAACTGGCTATAGGTTAAGTTAGCATAGCTTGCCCTCGCCATAACTGCGTAAGCCCAAGCTAGCACTCGCCCTTCCAGGAGACTGGTTACATAATCAATCCAGCTATGCTCAGTGGGAAAGTCCTCTGGAACCCGCTGGAACACTATCTCACATTGGAGGAGAAAGCCACGCGCCTCCCCTAACTTTCCACTAAACCGGGAGGGCGTGGGAACCGGAGTCAGACGGGTCAGAGGAGCTAAGCTAGGCTGGCTAACGGAGGAGCTAGCAGGAGCTGTAGCACCAGTGGACGCCAGTGGAAACGCCTGTTGTCCCATCAGATGATCCAACCGGCCGTTAATTTGGGATAACTGGTTTAAGATAACCTGCTGTTGGTAAGCAATGTGATCCACACGAGCCTCTAAGTTGTTTAACCAAAGTGCTAACGTGCTGTTCGCTGGGTCGTTTTGACTGAGCCGTACTGACATAATGGCTGGCCCAGGGAACAGACACGGACTCAGAAATGGATTTCGTTATCTTTATTTAATCCCAATGTTAGTGTGTGAGTGCGTGAGTGTGCTGTGTAGTGTGTGCGTATGCTGGCTGGAGACTCTGAGCAGCTGGGAGGGAGCAGAGCGCCATGCAGCCTGGCAACCCTATAAATGGAGCAGACAGACAGTTAGCAGGATGTTAGCTGGGCTCACGCTAGGTGTAAACTGCGGCTTACTTGTTGCAGGGAGATGGTGGTCGCCTGTTGTCCAGGGAGACAGCGCCCTCGGTCCCAATGTTGCGGCTGTTGCTGCGATGATGGTGAGGAAGGGATGGAGTCCACCACCGCGGGATTCCGCCTGTGCACAGAGGAGCAGTGGAAGGACAGGTGAGTAGAAGTTGGCTTACTTGTAATGATGGAATGATCCTCCGGGAGTTGATGCCGAGATGGTGAGGCTGAGCGTAGAGTCAGGGATGGCGTAGGAAGACAGGAGACATGCTTCATAGCCTGGTAGACAGTCAGCTCAGTGCAGGCCAGCGGGCTGAGTGGGTTTAAGTAGGCCTGCCCTGACGAGAAGCAGGTGTGCGCCCAGCTGAGGATGATCGCGGCTGAGAGCGAGTCATCACAGAGCAGACTTTACTTTCTGAGGAAGCTGAGATCCTTCAATGTGTGGAACAAGATGCTGGAGCTTTTCTACCAGGCCGTTGTTGCCAGCGCCATCTTCTTTGCAATTGTCTGTTGGGGTAGCAGTATCAGAGCCAGCGACACCAATAGACTTGACAAGATTATCAAGAAGGCTGGCTCTCTAATTGGTCTCAGGCTGGACACCTTTGAATCTGTGGTGAGAGGAGGACACTGAACAAACTTTGATCCATCATAGACAATCCTGATCACCCACCACACACTGGACAGACAGTGGAGCACTTTCTCCAGCAGGCTGCTACAGCTTCGCTGCCGAATGGTTAGGTACAGGAAATCTTTCCTGCAACATGCTATTTCACTGTACAATAACTCATTCCAATGTTGAATTTTGGTCATTACAATGCTGCCATACTGTTGTGTGGTGTGTGTGTGTGTAGCCCGTAGGGCTCACCGTACCCGCCCTGGGAGTGACGTCAGGCGGGAAGCAGCACCTGTATATATAGTTCTGTGTTCTCTAATAAAGAGAGAGTTTGCTGCATGGCATAAGACTGACTCTGACCTCTTATTACAGACATAACATTTTGGCGATGAGCGAAAAACCATGGAGGCGTATGGGCTATGTGACGACGGAGTGTCACCACTGTTATGGTCCTTTGTAATTGAATATTATGTTATATGTGTAAAAGTTTTTATAATTTGCAAATGTCAACATGGATTGTAATGGATAAAATGCACATATAATTTCAGATTCGTTTTGAGTGAATTGAAGTCTATTTGTGTGAGATAAATGTTAATGATAATTATGTTTATTGGGTGGGGCAATTAAACAATCTTAAGACCAGGTACCTTTGCCAGTATGCTTCCTGGTGGTGTTCGGGCAAAAGACTCCTCAGGGGTTTGAGGGCCTTTTAAAGGATTTCAGGGGGAGGAAGTATATGATGGTTGAGTAGAGGGGGATTTAATATGTAAATAAGGGTTTAAACTATTTATTGCATTATTTATGGTGTTAGGGCAGTGCGGTGGCGGAGTGGTTAGCACTGCGGCAGCACAGCAACTCACCCTTGGCTGGGGGATCCTGGGTTTGATCCCAGCCCCCGACCAACAGTGATCTGTGTGGAGTTTGCATGTTCTCCCCATGTCTGCGTGGGTTTACTCCGAGATTTCTCCGGTTTCCTCCCACATGCCAAAAACATGCAAGTTAGGTAAATTGGCATCAAACTGGGGATTCTATATTGTCCTTAGGTATGACTGTGAGAGTGAATGGTTTTCTGTCTCTCTGTGTTGGCCCTGTGATGGACTGGCGATCTGTCCAGGGTGTACCCTGCCTCTCACCCAAATGCTGGGATAGACTCCAGCCCCCCCACGACCCAAAAAGGATTAAGCGGAAGAAGAAGACGGATTTATGTTGTTAGTTATGGTGTGTATTTATTCTGTAAATATTGTGGGAAAGTATTTATGTATTTATGATTTTTTTTTAGATACTATTGGGTATATATTACTATTGGGTATATATTACCCAATAGTATATATTATATATTATAATACTATATATATATTATTATTATTATATTAATAGTATATATTGGCAATTGTTATCCATGCCAGCATTAATGACGTCCGACTCCGGCAGTCGGAAGTCACAAAACTTAACGTGGAATCGGTGTGTGACTTTGCCAAAACAATGTCTGCCTCTGTAGTATTCTCTGGGCCCCTTCCCAATATGACCAGTGATGACATGTTTAGCCGCTTGTCATCTTTCAACCGCTGGCTGTCTGTGTGGTGTCCTGCAAGCAATGTGGGCTACATAGACAATTGGAGCTCATCTTGGGGAAAACCTGGTCTTATTAGACAAGATGGTGTCCATCCCACTTTGGATGGTGCGTCTCATTTATCTAACAATCTGGCATCATTTTTATCCAAATTTCCAAAACCTTGACAACTCAGAGTTGGGACTAGGAAGCAGAGTCGCAGTCTTACACGCCTCTCTGCAGCTCCTCTTCATCTGCCATCCCTCAACTTAGCCCCTGTTTTCCTCATCAGAGAATCATTGTCTGCTCCCTCCAAAGTAAATAAAAATATTATGTATAAGAATCCTAAAGTGATTAAACAAAAAGTTGGTAAAACTCAAATTAAACATGAAGCCTCTAAACTGAATGATTTGGCCTCTGTTCCTCCTCATAATTTAAAAATTAAATTCATTCATCTTCTTCCGCTTAATCCTTTTCGGGTCGCGGGGGGGGGGGGGGGGGCTGGAGCCTATCCCAGCACCCCCGCTGTGGTTTGTTAAATATTAGGTCTTTAAACTGTCAAAATCCCAGAAGTTCTGGTCGTGGAAGAGGAGTAGCAACAATTTGCCATTCCAAATTACTAGTTAATGTAAAGCAAAAAACACGTTATAATTCCTTTGAGGGCCTAGTCCTCAGTATTGGGCATTTTTGCAATTTTAGGCTAAACCCAATTTTATTTGCCATAGTTTATCGTCCCCCATCAATCTACTCAGAGTTTTTATCTGAATTTGCCAAATTCTTAGCTGATTTAGTGCTGAAATCAGATAGAATAATTATAGTAGGGGACTTTAATACACATGTAGATGTAGATAGTGATTGCCTTAACCTGTTGCACTTCGGTGTACCGCGGGCGGACACGTCTCTGCATCCTAGGGCGCACGAGGGCGTCCTAGGACGCACAGTGTGCGTCCTAGGAGGCACTGAAAAAAAAAAAAAGCTGCATTTCCATTCTTCCACTACAGACACAGCCGCGAACAGAAAGCCATAGGAGTGCTTTGATTGGTTTAGATGTGATTGACCTTTCATTCGACTAATAAGAGCCTTGAATTGGGTTTCTGAAACCTTAAAGAACCAATGACTGAAAACCTAGCAAGAAGGACCCGCCTACCAACGGCTGCGAATACAGCGAGCCAATTGAAGCACAGTAGTTCAAAAGCATGCCTCCCTTGCAAAATCTGTTTTGTTTTAGCCGCTGGATGACACACACGCGTTCGCCAGTCTTTTTTTCTTACTACTGTTCTTATTTGTTTTGAAAAATCGTCCGCCAAAACCGCAATCATGGAAGCGCAAAACCGCAATAATGGAATTATGGTTTGACCAGGCCGTGTGACCAGAACCACGAGTCCGTAACAAGCGGACCAGCATCATGTTCGTCTGACAATGAGGAAGAGAAGTTCGCCAGCGACACTGCTGTTGTGGACAGGTAAGTGTTATAATGAGGAGTGTGTGAAATCACAGGCAGATTCATTTCAGACGATTTATTACACACACATCTTTCAAGCACATAACAGAATGAATTCTCAAGCAGAAGCTCTCCCCTTAAGTTTCATGGCATTTACATCACACACAACATGACATTTGCATCACACTGCATTCAACAACCTTCATCCCTGACTCCTTCCTGCTATCTCACCAGGAATCTCCTGCTCTTTGTTCTCCCAAGCTTATCACTGTCTCCTGTCTGAGATGCTAGATAATCTGGCTCACACAAGGTGCTACACCCCCCCACCCCCAGCATCTTAGATAGGACAATAGAATAACAGTCCACATGCTGTGATAGAACAATTGAACATCAGTCCACATGCTGCTTGGGCTTCCGTCTCCTCCCGTATCTGCTGTAACGGGGGTTTACCGCCTCCGCGGCGCTGCTGTGCCGGTGGGGGGCTGCTGGAAGTGTGTCTGACTGCGGGTGGGCTGTTGCCGGGGGGGGGGGCACTTCGGTCTGTCCGTGTGGCTGCTCTGGAGAATCGTCTCCCTGGGGAGCTCTCCGTGGGGGTCTTCCACGCCGAGTTGCCCTAGCCAACAGTACTTGCTCATCCGCCACAACGAAAGCGGGTTTGAGTCTGTCTATGCCAATTTTTTCCCTCCTACCCCCCAAGTCTAGCAAAAAATGCTTATCCCCTGTTTCCAGCACTCTGAACGGTCCATCATAGGGTGGGCACAATGGAGGGTGGTGGGCGTCGTGTCTGACGAAAACGAACTCCGCGCTCTTCAAAGTTTTAGGCACGAAAACACGCGGAAAACTGTGGTGGGCAGGGCCCGGCAGCGTGCCTGTGTTTGCACTACGCTGCAAAAGCTGAGACGGGCAGCTGCCTGGCGCAAGATTATCTGGCAGAAATTCCCCGGGCAGCCGTAGTGGCTGCGCAAAAACGAGCTCTGCCGGGGAAGCTTCCAGATCCTCTTTTGTCGCGGAGCGCAACCCCAATAAAACCCATGGCAGCCTGTCTACCCAATTTGCATCCGTCAATGAAGCCCTGAGTGCCACTTTCAGTGATCTATGAAAACGCTCGCATAACCCATTGGCCTGTGGGTTGTACGTGGTTGTGCGGTGAATTGCAACACCCAGGCTGTGGGCCATCGCGGACCAGAGTTCAGAAACAAATTGCGGGCCCCTGTCGGATGTAATGTCCAACGGGACTCCAAAACGCGCCACCCATGCTGTTAAAAAAGCGCGCACTACGTCCGTGGACGTGGTTGCTGCCAGCGGGACCACTTCTTGCCAGCGCGTGGTGTGGTCCACCATTGTCAGGAGGTGCGTGCACCCCTGTGATGGCAGGAGGGGGCCCACGAGGCCCACGTGAACATGGTCGAACCTCTTAGCCGGAATACGAAACAGCCCCGTGGGAGCCTTCGTGTGTCTGTGTACTTTGGCTCGTTGGCACGCCACGCAGGCTGCAGCCCACTCCTTCACTTGTTTGCGCAGGCTCGGCCAAACAAACTTCTCTCCCACCATTTTGACCGACGCGCGCACTCCTGGGTGCGCCAGAGTGTGAACTGACTCAAACACGCGGCGGCGCCATGCGGCCAGGACCACCGGACGCGGGTGACCCGTGGAGACATCGCGGATTAGGGGGGGGCCGCCATCCTGCAGCACCCTGCTCTCCAGCCTTAACCCTGTTGGTCCAGACTGGAGCGCGCGCACGTCTGCATCGCTAATCTGCTCCGTGGCCATGGCTGCGTAATCTATCCCCACGCAGACCGGGGCCACCACGGCTCGCGAGAGGCAGTCCGCCACTACATTCAGTTTACCAGGCACATGCTGAATATTGGCAGTAAACTCTGAGATCGCAGCCAGCTGTCTCTGCTGCCGGCCCGACCACGGTTCTGAAACCTTGGCCATCGCGAATGTTAGCGGCTTGTGGTCCACGAACGTGGTGAAGCTGCGCCCTTCCAGCCAGAACTGGAAGTGGCGTATGGCCAGGTGGAGGGCCAGCAACTCTCTGTCGAACGCGCTGTATTTACATTCGCTGTCGCGCAAAGTTCTGCTGAAAAAGGCGAGCGGCTGCCAAACCCCGGTGATGCGCTGCTCCATGACCGCCCCTATAGCCACGTCTGAAGCGTCGGTGGTGAGCGCTATGCGGGCCGTCGGGTCTGGATGCGCCAGCAGTGTGGCGTTTGCCAGGGCCGCTTTAACTTCCGAGAACGCCCGCTCTCGCTCCGGGGTCCATTCGACCCTATCCGCGGGTTTCTGTTTCTTGAGCACGGCGTACAATGGTTGCATGAGCTGCGCCGCGCGGGGAAGGAAACGGTTATAAAAGTTCACCATCCCCAAAAATTCCTGCAGCGCCCTGACCGTCTGAGGCCGGGGAAAATCCGCCACGGCGCGCACTTTGTCGGGCAGCGGGATCGCTCCTTCCGAAGAGACACGGTGCCCCAAATACTCAATCCCCGTCACGCCGAACTGGCATTTCGCCGGGTTGATTATTAACCCATGCTCCTCCAACCTCCGGAAAACCGTCGTGAGGTGGGTTTCATGTTCGTCTTCGGACGCACTGGCTACCAGGATATCGTCCAGGTAGACGAACACAAACGGGAGATCGCGCAGCACTGCATCCATCATGCGCTGAAACGTCTGTGCCGCTCCTTTTAACCCAAATGGCATGCGCAGGAACTCGAATAAACCGAACGGAGTTATTACTGCTGTTTTGGGTATGTCCTCAGCGCGCACTGGGACTTGGTGGTAACCGCGGACCAGGTCTATTTTGGAAAAAATGCGTGCTCCGGCGAGGTGAATGGAAAAATCCTGTATGTGGGGAATTGGGTAGCGGTCGTGCGCTGTGGCGTTGTTCAACCTGCGGAAATCCCCGCACGGTCGCCACGATCCTTCAGCCTTAGGGACCATGTGTAGCGGGGATGCCCATGGGCTGTTCGAGCGCCTGATGATGCCCAACCTTTCCAGGTTGGCAAACTCCTCGCGTGCTATGGCCAGTTTAGCTGCGTCCAAGCACCGAGGTCTTGCAAAAACGGGCGGCCCAGTGGTGGTGATAAAGTGCTCCACCCCGTGTTTACCGATGGCCGTGGAAAATGTCAGGACCGTGAGTGCTGGGAACTGAGTGAGCAGTGTGTGGAACTTACCGCCTGGAGCTGTGACGTTGGCTTGTGCTGTTGGCTGGGTCACTCTATACAGGGGAGAGAGTCAAAGGACAGTGCATTAATCAGGCACCTGTTAGCAACATCATCCAGTAAACCATGTGCACACAGAAAATCAGCCCCCAGTATATGGTAATTCAGTGCTGCTACGACAAAAGTCCACTCATATGTACGGCCGTGTAGAGATAAGAGCAGAGTCCTCTCACCAAAGGTCTTAATATCCGAGCCGTTTGCTGCCAACATCCCGGGGCCGCTAGATCCTGCCAGCCGGTCAGCGTAGGTCGGCCGGATGAAGCTCTTCTGGGCTCCGGTGTCCACGAGGAAACGCCTTCCCAAGCATGCGTCCGTCAAATAGAGCAGCTTGTTCTCTTCACCAAGGGTCGCGGCTGCTACCGACCCCCGGCCTTGGCGTTTTCCCGAGCGCTTGAATTGGCACGGTGGCGCACATCTGCGTGCCTTCTCTCCGAAGCGGCGGTGGTAGAAACAGAGCGTGTCTCTCTGGCGCTCCTTGGCCCCCGCTGCTGCTACCGTCGGTGGCTCCTCGCCTCCTCTGGTCGTCTCGCTGGGCTCCGCCGCTGCCGCGTTGATTGTGATCTCCCTGGTGGTGATGATGATCCGGTCTGCCTCCTGGGCTAGCGCACGGTAGTCGCGCGCGGCCAGCCACGGCGAATTGGCCAGAACCGCTCTCGCTACTGTCGGAAGGTTCCGGAGGAAGAGGTGGGCAAACAGAAAGTGCCCGTCGTCCGTGCCCATCAACGCCAGCATCTTCTCCATCAGGTCTACAGCCGAACCATCTCCTAATTCGGTCAGCGTCAGGAGCCTCTCCGCTCTCTCACAGTCCGAGAGCGTGTAGCGCTGGATGAGCGCAGCCTTGAGCGTCTCGTATTTGCTGCTGGCTGGTGACTGATCGAGCAGGCTCGCTACCTGCTGAGCAGTGCGGGCGTCGAGCGCTGCTACCACATAGTAGAATCTGGTATCATCTGCCGTTACTCCCCGGAGGGCGAACTGGGCCTCGGTGAGGTGGAACCAAGAGCGCGGGTTGTGCTGCCAGAAATCCGGTAGCTTGACTGAAACCGCACACGCGTGGCTGTAAGTTCCAGTCCGGGCTGTCTGTGGGATGGCTGCCGCCTCGCTGTAGCTTCCTGATCGGGCCGGCTCCGGGGAGCTTGCCTCGTGTTCCATAATACGTCTTGGGTCACCAGTGTGGAGTGCGTGAAATCACAGGCAGATTCATTTCAGACGATTTATTACACACTCACATCTTTCAAGCACAGAACAGAATGAATTCTCAAGCAGAAACTCTCCCCTTAAGTTTCATGGCATTTACATCACACACAACATGACATTTGCATCACACTGCATTCAACAACCTTCATCCCTGACTCCTTCCTGCTAGCTCACCAGGAATCTCCTGCTCTTTGTTCTCCCAAGCTTATCACTGTCTCTTGTCTGAGATGCTAGATAATCTGGCTCACACAAGGTGCTACAATAAGCTAAATTATTCTTTATCCCTTAAAATTGTTATCAAAAATGACTTTTGACCGATCGGTAAATTACAACTGTGCATAGTAGACCGCGGCGCACTGTGACCGCGGTGCACCGGGCGATGTCCGTCCTCTGTAGCGGGGGTGGGGGGTGGGAGTTGTTATCGTCTACATTACAGATATTTTAGAATAATTTTTAGTGCACTGTAGGTTATTTTTTCTTGTAAAAAAAAAAAGCCACAAATTTTTTACGTGGCATGCTTCTTTGTGTGTGGGGGCTTGTTTGTTCATTCATTCATTCATGAATGAATAAACAACCCCCCCCCCCACACACACACAGCCCTGAGTGTCACCTTTCATTAGAGCCCAACATCAAGCTTCTATATTGAATCATTCAAAAGTTACAGACGTTTTTCCAAACTGTGCCATTTGGCACAGTTCAAAAACGCCTGGGAACAACCTGTGAAGAAAGCTGTGTAATATATTCATTTTTTGTGGTATTGTTACAAAATTTTGACCTCAGCTGGATAACACTTGATTCTACATTTCTGTTGCATTTTCCAGCCCGGATCTGACAGCTGTGTGTTATTTGCAAGCATTTGTATCCAAAAAAACACCCAGGCGAAATTTATTTTCTTCAAGTTCAGTATGCTTAGATGACTGTTACTCAGTGGCCGGAGCACTTAGAGAGATTATGACTGTTTTGCCAAAAAATTCAAAGTGTTTTCTTTTAAATGAGACCAACCCCATGAAGATGCTGCAAAGGGTTGAAGAACAGCTTTTGATTTACTTTGGGTATGTTATTTTTTGGTGTTTTTAGGGAAATTGACCAGAGTGCAAGGGGTTAATTTTAGATTTAGATTTAGTATACTTTATTGATCCCCAGAGGGGAAATTGAGGGTCATCCACCACCTGGATGGATGAAGCAGCCACGATACGGCGCTATCCCTTAATCATTCACACACACATTCACACTTAATTCAATTTTAGACTCGATGGGATTTTCTCAGAAAGTAGGAAATTCGACCCATTATCTCCACCATACGTTGGACCTTATTCTGACATATGGCATAGAAATAGAAAAGCTGGTAGTGTCTCCTCATAACCCTGTACTGTCAGACCATTGTCTGTTAACCTTTGATTTTACTATTTCTGACTATTTGGCTCCTAAGGAAAAATATTACTACAGTAGATGCCTCTCAGATGATGATGTTACCAAATTTATGCACATTGTTTCCTTTATGCCATGTGTCAACACAACAGAAATAAGCTATAGACAGCTTACTCCTTCTGTAATTGATAGCATGGTAGATAGTGTTACAGCTTCTCTGCATCAGACTCTAGACCTGGTGGCCCCTTTAAAAAAGAAAAAGTCTAATCAGAGATTTCTAACTCCTTGGTTCAACACAGAAACTCGTAGCTTAAAACAGAAGACTTTTTTTTTTTTTTTTTTTGTTACTTATTTGTACCCGTAGGTAGACTTGGTTTGCAGTCTGGTGACAAGCCACCGGCTGCTGGTCGCTGTGTGCGCGAGCGCCCTAAACCTACATGTTTTTGGTATGCGGGAGGAAACCGGAGAAAACCCACGCAACACGGGGAGAACATGCAAACTCCACACAGCTCACTGTTGGTCGGGGGCTGGGATCGAACCCATGATCTCATGATCCCCGCGATCCCCCGGCCGAGGGTAAACTGTGCTGCCACAGTGCGAAACCACTGCGCCACTGTGCAGCCCAAGTTGTCAGCCCGACTTGTCAATTAGAAAGAAAATGGCGCTCCACTAATTTAGATGAAATCTATTTAGCTTGGCGAAATCATCTTTTCATTTATAAAAAATCTCTGAGAAAAGCTAGAACAAGTTATTATTCTGAATTAATAGAAGAGAACAAGAATAATCCCAGGTTTCTTTTCAGCACTGTAGCCAGGCTGACAAAGAGTCAGGACTCTGTCAATCCTAGCATTCCCTTAGAGCTTACTAGTCAGGACTTTATGAACTTTTTCAATAATAAAATTTCATCTATCAGAGACCAAATCAGTCAGCAGATTCTTCCCACCATTAACTTAAATACAGCAACTACTGCAACTCCTTCAATTGACATCTCTTAGGATCAGTTTACTCCAATTGACCTTTTAGAGTTAGACAAAATAGTTTCCTCATCCAAGCCTTCAGCTTGTCTTTTAGACCCTATTCCTACCAGGTTATTTAAAGAAGTCTTCCCATTTACTGGTAGCTTTATTCTTCAAATAATCAATTCTTCATTAACTTTAGGCCATGTACCGCAGGCTTTTAAAACTGCTGTAATTAAACCCTTACTCAAAAAGCCAACGCTGGATCCAGGAGTTTTAGCAAACTATAGACCAATCTCTAATCTCCCTTTCATTTCAAAAATCTTAGAAAGAGTTGTTGCTACGCACTTATTTGACCACTTGCAGGGAAACTGTTTATTTGAGGAGTTTCAATCTGGGTTTAGAATCCATCATAGTAGTGAAGGTCACTAATGACCTCCTGATCGTATCTGATAATGGACTTGTTTCTGTACTTGTCCTTTTGGATCTTAGTGCAGCTTTTGATACTGTCGATCATAATATTCTACTTGATAGATTAGAACACTATGTTGGACTTAATGGAACTTCGTTGCAGTGGTTTAGATCTTATTTATCTGATAGGTTCCAGTTTGTTCATGTAAATAATGAGTTTTCTTTCAACTCAAAGCTCAGTCATGGAGTTCCACAGGGATCTGTGCTAGGCCCTACTCTTTTAAGTTTATATATGCTTCCGTTAGGCAACATTATTAGGAAGCACTGTATACATTTTCATTGTTATGCAGATGACACACAATTATACCTGTCAATGAAGCTAGATGATAGTAATCAATTAGCCAAGTTAGAAGCCTGTCTTAAGGAAATCAAAGCTTGGATGACTTGTAATTTCCTGCTATTAAATTCAGATAAGACTGAAGTCATTCTTTTTGGTCCAAAAAACCTTAGAAATACCTTTCCAAATCAAACTTTTAGTTTGGATGCGGTTACTCTCTTAATAGCTCTGTGAGGAACCTCGGAGTTATTTTTGATCAAGATCTGTTTTTCATTTCACATATTAAATTCGTTTCTAAGACTGCCTTCTATCATTTGTGTAATATTGCCAAGATTAGGAGCATCTTATCTCAGAGTGATGCTGAGAAACTGATCCACACTTTTGTTAGCTCTAGATTAGATTATTGTAACTCTTTATTATCAGGTTGTCCTAAAACATCTCTAAAAAATCTTCAGTTGATCCAAAATGCTGCAGCAAGAGTTTTAACAGGTACTAGAAAGAGAGATCATATCTATCCGGTTCTGGCCTCCCTTCATTGGCTTCCCACAGAGTTGAGAATTCAGTTTAAAATCCTTCTTCTCACTTTCAAAGCCCTGAACAATCAGGCCCCTTTTTATTTACAAGATCTGATATTACCCTATTATCCTAACAGAGCACTACGTTCCCAAAATGCTGGATTACTTGTAATACCTAGAATCTCCAAAAGTACAATGGGGGGGCAGAGCCTTCAGTTATCAAGCTCCTCTCTTGTGGAACCAGCTGCCAACCTGGATTCGAGAGTCAAACTCAATCTCTGTTTTTAAGAACTGGGTTAAAACCTTCCTTTTTGATATAGCTTACAATTAGGGAGGAATCTTGTGTTTCTGAACCCTCCCTTAGTTATGCTGCTATTAGGTTTAGACAGCCGGGGGACCTCCAATAATTGCACTGGGCTTCACTCCTTTCTTCACTCTCAATGAATTTTTTTTTTTTGCTGGTCATTAACATCTGTTTGTTCTCTCCCATAGATTGAGTCCCCATCGTGCTGTTTGCTCTCTGCATGTCTGTTCTTTTCATCTTCTCTGTCCCCTCACCCCCCCAGCCAGTCACAGCAGATGACTGCCCCTCCCTGAGCCTGGTTCTGCTGGAGGTTTCTTCCTGTTAAAAGGGAGCTTTTCCTCTCCATCGTCACCAAGCGCTTGCTCACAGGGGATCGCCTGATTGCTGGGGTCTTTCTGCAGCTGTGGGGGGTTTCCCCTGCAATTGAAAGTGCTATGAGATGACTGTTGTTGTGAAATGGTGCTATATAAATGAAGTTTATATAGTATAAATGAAGTAAAAATGCCACCAAAGAAGGAGGAAATGGAAGAGATCAAAAAATCTCTGAACTTCTTGTCAGAAGAACTGACCAAAGTGGCTAGTCAACAGGCTAAAATATTAGGGCTAATGGAAGAAGTCCGAGAATTAAAATTAACAATTAAGGAAAAAGACAAAAAAATTGCGGACTTGGAGCGATGCGTCGAGGATCTTGAACAATGTTCTCGTATGGATGATCTAATTATAAGTGGACTAGACATTAAATATCAATCACATGCTCATGCTACAGCAGGAATGAGAGGTGAGGAGGCTCCCGCAAGTGAATCAGTCTCCCTGGAAAACCAGGTGCTTCAGTTCCTTGATAGTAGAAATATAAGATAAGATAAGATAAGATAAGCCTTTATTAGTCCCACAATGGGGAAATTCCAGGATTGCAACAGCACAGGGATAGCAACACTCAAAGCAATAATTAAGAAGATACGGAAGATATAAATAAGAGCAGTGGATATGCATACATACACATCAATATATAAATATGTATACAAAGTGCGGAGCATTGTAGCGAGATGGAATAAACAGCATAACCGTCTACTTAGTTATCCTACATAGTATGAATATGTACCCATACATATTGTCACCCTCCGTAGCGACCGATACTGTCCTAGTTGTATATACTGGAGGGGACCATTGTGTAATTCTATTGCGTCTTTTGCATTCAGTACTATTAGATCGTAGAGCATCCGCCCCACACCCGGGAGGCAGGGGTTCAAATCCCGGCTGGGTCATACCAAAGACCATATAAAAATGGTGCTTTCTGCCTTCTAGCGTGGTGCTCCGCATAATGGAATGGGGAAAGTAAAGTTACACACAGAGCTACCAGAGGACTGACCCCCCGCTGTAGCTTTCACTACTTACAGTAGCTGTGTGGCCTAGGGTCAGAGAAACGGAGATAGGCACCGCCCATATACACCTTCAGGTGTGAAGGGATTAACTAACTAACTATTAGATCGTCACGTTTTTTTGCCATCTCTGTGAGCAGCCCTGCTTAGGTTATACAGTCTGACTGCCGTAGGTAAGAAGGACCTGCGAAACCTCTCGGTTGTGTACATAGGATGATGTAGTCTGCTGCTAAATGAACTCCTCAGTGCGTTCAGTATGTCCTGCATAGGGTGGGACTCGGACTCCAGCAGAGATGACAGTTTAGCCACCATCCTTCTCTCTCCTATCTCCTCCACTGGGTCAGGGCGCTGCCCCATGACAGAGCTAGCTTTCTTGATCAGTTTGTTCAGTCTCTTTCTATCGGCTGCTGTAATGTCACTGCCCCAGCAGACCACTCCAAAAGTGATGGTTGATGCCACCACCGTGTCGTAGAATGTCTTCAGCAGTGCCCCTTGTACACCAAAAGACCTGAGTCTCCTCAGTAGGAACAGCCTGCGCTGTCCCTTCTTGTAGAGTGCGTCGGTATTGTGTGACCAGTCTAGTTTATTGTTCAGATGAACACCCAGGTACTTATAGGATGTCACCATCTCAATGTCTGCTCCCTGTATGTTTACTGGTGCTGTGAGGGGTTGTCCTTGCCTGCGGCAGTCCACCATCAGCTCCTTAGTTTTCCTCGTGTTGATCTGGAGGCAGTTCCTATGGCACCAGTCCACGAAGTCCTGGATAAGTCCTCTGTACTCAGCTTCATCTCCGTTGGAGATGAGGCTGACGATTGCAGAGTCGTCAGAGAACTTCTGTAGATGGCAGTGTGTTGTGTTGTGTGAGAAGTCCGCAGTATAAAGGGTAAACAGGAAGGGAGCCAACACCGTTCCCTGGGAACGGTTGAAGCAAAGGTTGAAGGTTGGTAAAGGTTGAAGCAAATGCAATTTCAGCCTGTCATGCTTTACCCAGAAAGGATAATAAAACAAAGAAATCAATTGTGATGCGCTTTGTGAACAGAAGGGTAAAGAATGACATACTGAGGCAGGCCAGAAACCTACGGGGAACAGAAGTTTACCTAAATGAACATCTAACAAAAACAAATGCTGAAATAGCACAGCAAGCATGGATGCTGAAAAGACAAAATAAGATACAGGCAACATGGACAAGAAATTGTAGAGTTTAGATCAAACTAAATGGAACACGTGAGGAAGCAAAGAGTATAACAATCAGAGATCTTGCTGACTTAAATAAATACAGATGAACACTGATTAAGAAAATTAAGAGACTATGATAATCAATATCCACACACACGGCAAGAATAGTTCTTTTGACATACCATGTCAAAGTACTTTAAAAAAAACAAAAAACTAAACAAAACAAACAAAAAAACTTATGACTGACTTGAGTAGACATCAATTATCCCCAGTTGGAGGAAGTCATTTGACACAGAGTGAGGAAATTCAAACTCTGAAAATATGCCATTATGCTGAACATAAACTACAAGAGATGGAGAATGATATTGATCCTGATAACCACTTCTTCAATAATATTCATAATCATTGTGAATATTACACTGAAAAGCAATTCAAAAGTCAAGTGCAACTAGATGGTTGCACTTGACCGGAACCCGGCGGGTTCCGGTTCCGCCGGACCAGTGGCGCCACACGAGTCGGCTGCCCGTTGCAACAGCCTTTTTTTTATCTTTCTTCTTCTTTCTACACCTTTCACTCTGTATATATATCACGGACGCACGGATCGCCCCGGGGGTCTCCCGGGTCGGCGGACGGAGCCACTGTTTGCAACGGGAGACGTTACAGCGGGGAGGAGCTGGTGCTAGCTAGCACTTGGCCGCCGCCCGGTGCTAATGGGAAACTCGACATACTGGGAGCTGTAGCGAAAACGACACGGGTGCCGGGCTGGAGTTTAGGCGGCGTGCAAGAAATATAAGACAGAATAATAAAGAGCGATGGCAAGAACCAAGCAGACCGCCCGTAAAATCTACTGGAGGAAGAAGCCCCCCAGGAGACAGCTAGCCACCAGGGCTGCTCGGAGAGGCGCTCCGGCCACCGGCAGAGTGAAGAGGCCTCGCCGTCACAGGCCCGTGGCTCTGAGAGAGATCCGTCGCTACCAGAAATCCACAGAACTGCTCATCCGTAAGCTGCCCGTCCAGCGCCTGGTGAGGGAGATCGCTCAGGACTTCAAGACCGTCCTGCGCTTCCTGAACTTCGCCGTCATGGCTCTGCAGGAGACCAGCGAGGCCCACCTGGTGGGTCTCTTCTTCGCCAAGAGGGTCACCATCATGCCCAAAGACTTCCAGCTGGCCCGCCGCATCCGCGGAGAGAGAGCTTAGACTTTCTGCTGCACATTCACCAACCAACCATAATGCTCCACACTGTGTGTCTATATATATATATATATACATTTATAGTAATATGTACATATGTTTACTAGATGTTCTTGTTTTTTCTTGCCTTCTGATTGTTGCTCTGAGTGTTGCTATCCCTGTGCTGTTGCAATCCTGGAATTTCCCCATTGTGGGACTAATAAAGGCTTATTTTGTCTTATCTTATCTTATCTTATCTTATCTTATATTATGGTAAACTATCAATAATACACTTCAACAGCAGAAGTCTTAACAAAAACTTTCCACAGATTCAGGACTATTTAAAACAGCTAGACAGAAAATTTACAGCTATCGCAGTCTCTGAAACTTGGCTTAATGAAGAGCAGGCTCCTCTGATGGCAATAGAGGGATATCAGATGTTTCATATTAACAGATCTCAAAAGGTGGTGGTGTTGCACTGTATATTGATGACCTGTATAGGTGTAAGCTTGTAAATGGAATGTCCTTTGCACTACCAGAGATTTTGGAATGTGTTACTGTTGAGATTGACCAAAATAAAACAAAAAATCTAATTATAAGTTGTATATATAGAATGTCAGGAACTTGCATTGAGACTTTCAGAGATAAATTAGTCGAGCTGTACAATAATACTACTAGTAAGAAAATGGTAGTAATTTGTGGAGATTTCAATATTGATTTACTAAATCCATATCAACAAAATGTAATTACAGAGTTCATGAATTCTATGTACAGCATGAGTCTGTATCCCACAATAACACATCCCAGTAGAATCACAGTTCACACTGCTATACTTATTGACAACCTGTTTGTTAATATTATTGATAAGAAAATAGAAAATGAATTATTGATAAATGATATAAGTGACCATTTGCCAACCTTTGCACTTATCCATGGGCACACGGGGGCCAATACAGAAAATTTTTTAAAATCGTTCAGATACAAATCACAAAATGCAATCAGTTCTTTTAAAGAAGACTTGCTGAAGCAAGACTGGACAAAAGTCTATGTATCAGATGTAAATGAAGCCTATGACACATTTATAAACATTGTAACCACTCTTTATGAAAAAAAATTGTCAATTAGTAAAGAAAAAGCTGAAACATAAATTTGCCGATAAGCCATGGTTAACCAAAGGATTACAAAAGGCGTGTAAAAAGAAAAATTTATTGTATAAAGCTTTCCTAAAGAAAAGGACAAAAGAAGCAGAGCAGCAGTATAAAACATACAAAAATAAGTTAGCATATATAATAAGATTTTTTGGGACATTGGGGAAGTCAGGTTATTTAGCACCTCAGACAGAGACAGGGAATAAGCATGGGAGAACAATGCCCAGGAAGGACAAAGGGGGTTGAATGCAGTGTAGTGTAAATATCATGCTGTGTGAGGTGAAGTGGTGGACTTGGGATATAGAGAGGAGAGCTTGCTGTAAACCATTCAGTCTATCTGTGCTTGTGAGATGTGAGTGTGTAATAAATCGTCTTGTATGAATCTCCTCTTCATTTACACACTCCACACTGGGACCCAAGACGTATTATGGAACACGAGGCAAGAACCCCGGAGGCAGGCCCGGTCGGGAAGCCCCAGCAACGCAGCAGGCCATTCCACAGACAGCCCGGCTGGAACCCCCAGCAACACTGTGTGCTGTTTCCAGTCAAGCTACCGGATTTCTGGCAGCACAACCGCGCTGTTGGTTCCACCACAACCGAGGCCCAGTTCGGCCTCCTCCGGGGGAATAACGGGCAGATGACACCAAGTTCTCTACCATGTGGTAGTGTAGGAAAAAGTCAATTTTGGACAACCTCTAGTAAACCCCCAGAAAACAGTGTTGATTAGATGCTAATGGCTAATATAAATATCCCTAATAAATGTACCTAATAGACTGTAATTTAAATATTAATGGTAAATAGGAGCATTTATGGGAAATGTAACTAAAGGACTGAATATGAACTGTTAGACGTAAACTGTCAGTGAAAGCAGTAGCATTTTTACGCCAGAGGTGGCGCTCAGTAGTGATAAGACACTGTACAGTATAGTGTTAGAGAACAAGAGAAGAAGAGTAGCGAAATGTTCCAGAGAAAAGAGTGTGAAGAAAATGGTGTCAAGTGATAGGGCCGTTGTTGGCTGATGTGCTGTGTAAGTGTGTGCCGTGCCGTGTGTGCTGGGAGAGTCAATAAAAAGCCGCTGCAAAGTCTGACAGCTTGGCTCTCCTCATCCTTCCCCCCTTCGCCCTCCTGGGTGTAACAAAACTTGGTAGCAGAGGATGGTTCAGTCGTGTCTAAGACGGTGAGTGTGCAAATAAAAAAAGAGAGAGGCCGTAACGATGGAGCTGGAGCAGCTACAAGATAAGCTAAGCGAGGCCTTGGTGCCGTTACAGGCCAAACAGCTAAACGAGGTCTGTTTATTTGCAAAGATAAGCCCAGCCGAGCCGTCTAAAAAGTACACGCTGATACGACTGTTAATCGAGGAGATGGAGAAAACCATTGAACGCGAAGAGGAGGATGTAGCCCGTGAGTTTCTGCTAAAGCTAATAGCATGTGCTACCGAAGCTAAGCTAAGCGAACCATTGACGCAGGCAGCGGCAGCAATCGGCACGAGCCGGGAGACAGAGGCACTAACCAGTTTACAGAGCCAGTATGCTGCTCTGCATGAAAGTATCCTTGATTCAGCTAAAAGGGTTGAAGAGGAAATAATAAGGCTGAATGATGATGAGGCCGCGCCGCCACCGAGCCGCCATTTTGTGACACAGCCCGGGGCTGCGCCGCCACAGAGCCGCCATTTTGTGCCACAGCCCGCGGTCCCGCAGGCGCCCCCTAGCTGCCAGAAGTGACCATTAAACGGGAGTTTAGATAAATGGGCAAATGAGGGGAGAGGAGGCCAAAAAGAATAGTTGTCTTATTCCAATCTCACTCACCAGATCGATATGGGCTTAAAGAAGAAGCACAGTGAGGCCTGAGATAATTGAGGCTGTTGTCAGAGCAAGTGAGGTCCTGGATTGAGTTTTGCGCGCTATGCTGGAGATTAAGTCAGATCTCACACTGCCACAGCTGCGCATAATCCTGAGAGGACATTATAAGAGGGATATTTCCACTGACTTGTATCATCGTCTGATAAATCTCACACAAGCCAGTAATGAAGTCACCTCAGAACTTTCCTGTTTCGCGCCATTGAGCTAAAGGAAAGACTTGTTAGCAGCATCCAGAGAGCCTGGCAACGGAAGAGCAGTTTAGTTCTGATCTTATTCAGAGGAAGTTTCTGAGGGCAGTGGAAACAGGACTGATCAGTGCTGATGTGAAATATCAGCTGAAGCGTTATTTGGAGGATCCTGCCGTCACCGGACGAGCTCTCTGATTTCAAAGACGAATGCAGGCAGCCAGTCTTGAATGGGAACGGCACCAGAAATTTAAAAGGCACATGAAAGAACCAAAAGTTTGAGAATGCCGAGTGGAAAACCAAACGGGTCAGTATGCAACAGAGAGAGAAGTGGATGGCCAAGAGCACCCCCTACCATCGACAAAAGGAAAAATCCTTAAATCCCAAAGCACAGTGACCCGTACGGAATCTGAGCTCCTGGACATAGTCATGCAGCTGAAGAGTGACATGGAGGAGATCAAGAAGGCCATACGTGAGTCTCCCCGAGCATCTCATGCTCAAAGAGCCAGGAGGACACGTGGCTGCAAGAGCTGTCAGTCCACCAGCAATGGCGATCAGTGTGACCACTGCTTCAGATGTGGATTCAGCGGCCACACGTCAAGGGAATGTCGGATAGGAAGGAGACTCGGAAGAAGGACAGGGCAAGTAGACACGGCGGCCAATACTGTCGCAAACACAGCAGAACAAGCTAACACACAAGAACTGTATGAGCTAGTCACTGACAGTATTCGGAGGTTGGAAGCAAGACTGCTAACGAAGGCCGAGGCACCTCCTGAAGAAACGGTCCGTGTTAATCTACTGTCCCCTAATCACCAATTACAGTTACTCAATTTGGTTGGAAAAAAATATGTCATCACCTGCTTCCTCGATGACAAGGAGACACAAGCATTGTGGAACACAGGGTCACAGGTCTGCTTAATGAATGACACCTGGAGACAGGAGCGCCTGCCACACACCACCGTCAGAGACTTAGCCGAGTTGGTGGGTCCAAGTATTCTGAATGGGAGGGCAGTGAATCAGACACCGATTCCATTCTCAGGGTGGGTCGAAGTCACTTTTAAGCTGCCGACAGTTAGTCGCCCACCGGCGGAACTCTTAGTTCCTGTGCTAGTGGTGAAGGAGGATGGAGTGGCAGAGCCGCCTATCATTGGGTTCAACGTTATTGACCACGTCCTGAAGATGGGCATTAAACCCCCTTGTGCCATCAGTGAAGCTGTTAGTGCAGCCTTCTCATTTGACTGTAAGAAAACAGAAGTGTTTTTGAAAGTGATGCAAAGTGAGGAGGATAGGCTGGGGGAAGGAATGGTAAAAGTTGGCAGTGAGTTGGTTACCATCCCTGCTGGCCAAACCAAAACAGTCAAAGGTTGTGTCAGAGCAGGCTCACTTCCAGACACACAAGACGTCTTGTTTGACGCGAGTCAGTACACCCAGTTTACCAGAGGGTTTGCAGATGCAAAGTGGGTTGGTGCAGTTATGGAAAGGGAAGCGATCTATGCTCAAAATACCAATAACAAACAGTACGTCCCGTGATATCCAGCTGCCTGCTAAGACCATTTTGGGGGAAACGCAGAGTTAAAACTGCTTATCCGGCAGATATTAGACCCCCTGCTGTAAACCCAGCGACAGTCGACCTGACGACGAGTGAAACAGGAAGAAATAAAGAGACCGAAATGAACTGTGCTGTCAAAGAGACTATGGACATGTGGAACCCTCCAGTTCCCCTTGATCATCTCTCGCCCATACAGCAAGAGCAAGTAAAACAACTACTACGGGAGGAACGGCAAGCGTTTTCCCATGATGAGTGTGATGTAGGGGCAATTCCCTCTTTACAGTTGAAGATCCGACTCAAAGATCACGATCCTGTCAAAAGAACTTATGTTTCTGTTCCCAAACCACTTCATAAAGAAGTAAAGGAGTATTTAGAAGACCTGCTTATCAGGGGCTGGATCACCAAATCCAAGTCATCGTATTCCAGTCCAATTGCCTGTGTGCGAAAGAAAGATGGAGGTCTGCGTTTGTGTTGTGACTTCAGAGAGTTGAACAAGAAGTCTATCCCAGACAGACACCCAATTCCCCACATACAGGATATGCTAAACAGTCTAAGTGGGAGTGTGTGGTTTTCAGTCCTCGACACAGGGAAGGCGTATCACCAGGTTTCCTGGAAGAGTCAAGTAGGCCCCTTACTGCATTTATCACTCCCTGGGGTTTGTTTGAGTGGGTAAGAATTCCATCTGGTTTGTCCTCAGCACCAGCAGCATTCCAAAGATCTATGGAGGAGTGCTTGTGGGGGTTGAGAGATGATATTTGTCTGCCCTTACCTCGATGATAAACCTTGTTCATTCACAGACTTTTGAAGATCACTTGCGAGATCTGAGAAGTGTCCTGCACCGCTATCAAAGCCATGGGGTGAAGCTGACTCCCCGGAAATGTGAGTTATTCAAGCAGCAGGTACGTTTCCTTGGTAAAATGGTAACAGGGCAGGGCTACACCATGGACCCTGCAGACATTGCCCCAGTGCAGACACTCAAACAGCAGCAACCTTCCACTGTCGGAGAGCTAAGGAAATTACTAGGTTTTATTTCATATTACCGTAGCTATATTCCCAACTTCTCCCGTATAGCAAAGCCTCTTTATGACCTTCTTGCTAACAACCACACAGATAAAGCAAAGAAAAACTCAAAGAAACATGTCAAAAAGAACGATGGTGGCCACTTACCCTCATCTCATGTGATCAGGTGGCGCCCAGAGCATCAAGCAGTAGTTTGGTCAGCTTGTTGACTTTCTCACCCAACCCCCAGTGGTTAGGTTACCCGAACTTTGAGGAACCCTTCATTTGCACTGTGACGCTTCACAGGAGGGGCTTGGAGCGGTGTTATACCAGCGACAACAAGACAAACTGGTGGTGATAGCTTATGGCTCCAGGACACTGGTCAAATCCAGAGAAGAACTACCACCTTCATTCAGGGAAGCTGGAGTTTCTTGCCATGAAGTGGGCCATCTGTGAGAGGTTTCGGGATTATCTGTACTATTCTCCGCCATTCATTATCTATACGGACAATAATCCCCTAACGTATGTGCTCACCACCGCAAAGTTAAATGCAACCACACGAGGTGGGTAGCAGAACTAGCTGATTTCCAGTTTGTGATTAAGTATCGCCCTGGAAAAGCAAACAGAGATGCAGACGGACTTTCACGTATGCCCCTAGATATGGAGCAGTACATGAACAGATGTACACAAAATGTTGATCCTGATGTGATGAATTGTGTGGCGCAGGCAGTCAAGGTAAAGTCACAAGAAAATGAACCATGGCTTTGCCCAGTCACCATTTCTACTCTCATTAGTGAAGCAGATCGAGAAGACAGCTCTGTAGCTGAAATGTCAAAGACTGTTCAAAAAAGAGCTCAAGAAGAAGACTCCATGATTGGAGAAGTGTTGCGCTATGTGTTGTCAAAACAATGGCCAAGAAGTGTAAAGCAGCAGAACAGTAAAATTGCAGCTTTAATCAGGCAAAAACACAAGCTGTACTTGGAAGATGATGGACTGCTTTACAGGAGAACGGCAACACATGACCAGCTACTCCTACCCCAGAAGTTTCACAAGCTCGTGTTCAAAGAGCTCCACGAAAACATGGGCCATTTAGGGGTAGAGAGAGTGATGAACTTGATAAGAGAGCGTTTTTATTGGGCTCATATGCAAAGAGATGTGGAGCACTACATCACTAAAGTTTGCAGTTGTTTGAAGAACAAACGTCCCAATAAGATAACAAGGGCACCACTGACTAACATTGTCACCACGTATCCATTCGAATTAGTGTCCGTTGATTTCCTGCACTTGGAGAAGTGCAAAGGAGGATATGAGTATATCCTGGTTTTAATGGACCACTTCACTCGTTTTGCCCAGGCTTACCCTTGTCGCAACAAAGCCGCCCACACCGCTGCTGAGAAGATCTTTGGAGATTTCGCCCTCAAGTTTGGCTTCCCCACACGACTCCATCATGATCAGGGTAGAGAGTTCCAAAATAAACTTTTTGCAAAACTCTAAGAGTACAGTGGTGTGCAGGGGTCCCGAACAACGCCCTACCATCCCCAAGGGAATGGGCAGGTAGAACGATTCAATCGTACATTGTTGGCAATGCTCAGAAATTTGCCCGAAGCAGCCAAGGAAGACTGGAAGTCCTCTCTGGCAAAAGTGGTTCATGCCTATAATTGTACGCGTAGTGAGGCTACGGGGTACACGCCATATTTTCTGTTGTTTGGCCGTAGTCCAAAGTTGCCTATTGATCTAATGTTTGGCCTCACAACAAGAGAGCAGAGTGTTTCTCAGCAGGACTATGCTGAAAAGTGGAGAACTACAATGACTGAAGCTTACAAACTCGCCTCTAAAACAGCAAACAAAGAAGGGATGAGAAGTAAAGCACTTTATGATAAAAAGGTTCACGGTGCTGAGTTGTCCCCCTGGATCCAGAGTACGGTTCGAAACTTGACCGAAAAAGGTGGGCCAGGAAAATTAAGATCATCCTGGGAAGACAAGGTGTATGTCGTGACCCAAAAGAAGTATCCAGACAGTCCAGTATATGAAATCAGACCTGAAAATGGCAAGGGACGCACTCGGGTCATGCACAGAAACCTTTTGCTACCCTGTGACTTTCTTTCCATGGAAACAGTGGAACATGCCCCTGATAAAACAAGAAAAAGAGAGTCTAAAAGACAAAGGCATGTGGACAGACAAAACAGCATGGATGATGAAGATGACGAGGGTTGGAGTGCCATAATCGGATTACGAGCTGGGAAGGATCAAAATCACCATCCACTGAGAGCCGATGCACCGGAGTTCTACCCGCACAGTGACACTACTCCGGAGGATGAGGACCAGGACCCAGATGACGTCACGCAGGTGCAGCTGGCACCAGAGGTCAACAATCCGGTGGTCCCAGATCCAGCTGAGGCAGACCAGGACCAGGATGATGAGGTGTTGGAGTCCAGTTCCAGTGACCAGGAGGGACCTGACGAGCTTCCTGCTAAAACGTATCCTTCAAGAATAAGAAAACAGCCATTGAGACTTACTTATGATAAGTTAGGCCAACCGTGCACTTCATATGTCTAGAACAAATGTGTAGAAGCTAAAGATAACCATTGTTCAGACATGAATGTTTTGAAAAGTAACTTGGTAGTTACTGTGATGGCTGATAAAAAAGGAAAAAAAAGGAAAAAAATTTAAAAAAGGAAAAAAAAAAGATTTTCAGTGTGTTACTAAGGCACAGGCATCACACAAAGGTTTATTTGGTAGGCTATGACTAGATTGAGTACCCTTAGCTGAGGAAGATCAAGGCGAGGAAGGCGCCGGGACCGGACGGCATCAGCGCAAAGCTCCTCAAGTCCTGTGCAGACCAGCTGTGTGGGATTGTGACGTATATCTTCAACATGAGCCTGAAACTGGGGAGGGTACCACAGCTGTGGAAAACATCTTGTGTGGTACCTGTACCAAAAACTTCCCACCCCAAGACCTGAACAGCTACAGACCGGTGGCCTTGACGTCCCACTTGATGAAGACCCTGGAGAGACTGCTCCTTGCTCACCTCCGCCCCCTGGTGGAACCAGCGATGGATCCACTCCAGTTCGCTCTACCAGCATGGCATTGGGGTGGAGGATGCGGTGATCTTCCTCCTTCACCGTTCTCTGTCCCACCTGGAGAAGCCCGGAATATGGTGAGGATCATGTTCTTTGACTTCTCCAGTGCTTTCAACACCATCCAACCGATGATCCTGAAGGACAAAGCTGCTGCGCGCAGGGGTGGACCAGCACCTGTCATCATGGATCCTGGACTACCTCACGAACCGGCCTCAGTTTGTGGGAACCCGGGACTGTGTGTCCGACACGATCATCAGTAGCACGGGGGCCCCCCAGGGAACGGTGCTGGCTCCCTTCCTGTTCACTCTTTATACTGCGGACTTCTCACACAACACAACACACTGCCATCTACAGAAGTTCTCTGATGACTCTGCGATCGTTGGCCTCATCTCCAATGGAGATGAAGCTGAGTACAGAGGCTTATCCAGGACTTCGTGGACTGGTGCCATCGGAACTGCCTCCAGATCAACGCGAGGAAAACTAAGGAGCTGGTGGTGGACTGCCGCAGGCATGGGCAGCCCCTCACAGTACCAGTAAATATACAGGGAACAGACATCGAGATGGTGACATCCTATAAGTACCTGGTATTCATCTGAACAATAAACTAGACTGGTCACACAATACTGATGCACTCTACAAGAAGGGACAGCGCAGGCTGTTCCTGCTGAGGAGACTCAGGTCTTTTGGTGTACAAGGGGCGCTGCTGAAGTCATTCTATGACACGGTGGTGGCATCAGCCATCACTTTTGGAGTGGTCTGCTGGGGCAGTGGCATTACTGCAGCCGATAGGAAGAGACTGAACAAACTGATTAAGAAAGCTAGCTCTGTCCTGGGGCAGCGCCTTGATCCGATGGAGGAGATAGGAGAGAGAAGGACGGTGGCTAAACTGTCATCTCTGCTGGAGTCCGAGTTCCACCCTATGCAGGACATACTGAATGCACTGAGGAGCTCATTTAGCAGCAGACTACATCATCCCAGGTGCACAACCGAGAGGGTTTCGTAGGTCCTTCCTACCAACGGCTGTCAGACTGTACAACCTAAGCAGGGCTGCTCGCAGAGATAGGCAAAAAGACGTAACAAACTAATAGTTTTTTGAATGCAAAAGATGCAATAGACTTACACATGGGTCCTCTCCGCATACTACTAGGAACATACCGGTCGCTATGGAGGGTGAGAATATGTATGGGCACATAATCATACCATGTAGGATAACTAAGTAGACGGTTATGCTGTTTCATTCCATCTAGCAACAATGCTCTGCACTGTGGTGTGTTTATATATTTGCATATTTATTCCATCTAGCTACAATGCTCCGTACTGTGGGTGTTTATATATTTATATATCTACATATTATTCCATCTAGCTACATTGCTCCGCACTGTGTGTGTTTATATACTTGCATATTTATTCCACCTAGCTGCAATGCTCCGTACTGTGGGTGTTTATATATTTACATATTTATTCCATCTAGCTACAATGCTCTGCACTGTGTGTTCATATATTCATATATTTATTCCATCCAGCTACAATGCTCTGCACTGTGTGTCTGTGTGTGTGTGTATATATATATATTTTATAGTAATACGTACATATGTTTATTAGCTGCTCTTGCTTGCTTGTTTTTTTTTCTTGCCTTCTGATTGTTGCTCTGAGTGTTGCTATCCCTGTGCTGTTGCAATCCTGGAATTTCCCCGTTGTGGGACTAATAAAGGCTTATCTTATCTTATCTTATCTTATCTTACTCTCAGGAAAGATGCAGATACCCACCATGATGGATGGAGTGGTTGATGGTTATCGTGCACAAAGACCTCTTCTGCAAATGTATTGCATGGAATAGGAGATACATGCAGTACTATGGACTATTACCAGTTTGCATCTTTATGGACTTTAATGAACTCTGACTCCTGTTTAGTAATACCCTACTTACATGAGATACATGGTTACCGAATGTGGACTGTGAAAGAGAAAAAAACAGTAGTTTTGAGAAAGGTGTAATGTCGGGACTATGGCTGTGGATTTGTGCATACATATGTTTAAGCATTAAAGGGATGTATGTAGCGGTGTATTTGTGCATGCATAGGTGTAAGCATAAAAGGGATGCTGGGATAACATATGTAGATTGACCTCACCACGAAGAGGACAATAAGTCTGGACCACCTGCGGGGGACAATGAAGAGGACGGGGGGTACGAACAAAGGACTTCCTGACCTTCGAGAGGCAGGTGGAAGACTGAAGGCTGGAGGGGGGAGAAATGTCAATAAGGGGTTTTGACGGGGATATGTGATCCCTCCTGTGTGTGACAAGCCTGTATAGGAAATGGTATAAAATGTGAAGCTTGGATGTAGCTCAGTCTCTTTCTTCCTGCTTATTGGAGAGAGCAGGCTGGGGATGGATGCTTGAATAAATCTGAATTAAAACACAATTCAGTCTCTTTATTCCATGCTCCCCACATTGGTGACCCATCGACGTAGAGAATGCCTGGAGAGAATCTCCACATTCCGGACTCGCTGGAGTCTGCCCTGGCGAGTGCCATAGCCGTCAAGCTGCCGGAATTCTGGCAGGACAATCCACGGTCGTGGTTCCTACAAGCGGAGTCACAGTTCGCACTCGCAGGGGTATCGGCGGATGACACTAAGTTCCACCATGTCATCGCTAAGCTGGACAACCGCACGGCTCGGTGCGTGCAGAGCTTGGTACAGCAGCCACCCGCCACCGACAGATACGGCAGGTTGAAAACTACCCTCATCAAGTTTTTCACGCCCTCAGCCGAAGTGAGGGTTAGGAGGCTCCTGGCTTTGCTCAACCAGGGAGGACACAGGCCAAGCGCCCTGAAGGAAGACATGCTACAGCTGAGGGGGTCAGACAACGATGGCTTCCTTTTCCAGTATATCTTCCTAACTAACCTCCCGGCGCACATGAGAGGGACGCTGGCCGGCGTACGTTGTGAGACCCAGGAGGATTTCCGGGAGCTGGCCCAGGAGGCAGAGAGGATCCTGGATGCCTGCGGCGAGCAGACGACCGCAGCAGCGACCCAAAGCAGCAGGGAGCCAGAGGCAGAAGACCCAACCCTACCGACAACGGCAGTGGCGCGGCCTCGACACGGTGATCGTGAGGGTTCAGTGGCAGAGGCGCGGCCCCAACGCAGAGGTGGAGATGACCTCTGTTTTTATCATAGGAGGTTTGCCGAGAGGGCACGCAGGTGTGTGCTGCCCTGCAGCTTCAGGAGTTCGGGAAACGGCAGGACCGAGGGTCGTTAGCAGCTTCGACTCTCGGTGAAAACAGCAAGCTGCTCTACATCACAGATGCGAGCTCCGGACGAGATTTCCTCATAGACACCGGAGCCCAAGTGAGTTTCATCACCCCAACTTATGCTGACCGGTTGGCTGGACCCCATGGGAGCGGAGCGACTGCGGCCAACGGCTCGAGCATCAACACTTACGGGAAAAGAACTTTGTCTTTACGCTTACATGGCCGCACATATGAATGGACTTTTGTCATAGCGGCGGTGAGTTTCAACATGTTAGGCACTGATTTTATGTGCTCACATGGTCTGTTAGTTGATCTTGCCAATAGGCGGCTGGTAAATGCACTCTCTTTTTACTCTCTTCCCTGTTCAGCTCGAGTGTCCCCGCCACCAGTACAGACCAACGTCGCCGCAGCAGGTGGTAAGTTTCACACACTCCTCACCCAGTTTCCAGCACTCACGGTACCCACTTTTTCAGCGGCGGTCGCAAAACACGGGGTGGAGCATTTTATCACTACATCTGGCCCCCCCGTCTTTGCAAAGGCTCGGCGCTTAGATGCTGCCAAGCTCTCCATAGCGCGCGAAGAGTTCGCCAGCCTAGAGAGGCTGGGCATCATTCGCCGTTCGAAAAGCCCATGGGCTTCGCCGCTGCATATGGTCCCGAAAGCTGATGGCTCCTGGAGACCGTGCGGTGATTACCGCAGGCTGAACAACGCCACAGCACACGATCGTTACCCCATCCCACACATCCAGGATTTTTCAGTACACCTAGTGGGGGCGCGCATTTTTTCCAAAATAGACCTGGTTCGCGGCTACCATCAAGTTCCGGTCCGGCCGGAGGACATTCCTAAAACAGTGGTAATAACACCGTTCGGACTTTTTGAGTTTCTACGCATGCCGTTTGGTCTTAAAGGGGCGGCGCAGACATTCCAACGGATGATGGACGCCGTGTTACGCGATCTCCCTTTTGTGTTTGTGTACCTCAACGACATTTTGGTCGCCAGTATTTCAGAGGAAGAACACGAAAAACACCTCACCGTGGTTTTTAGGAGGTTGGGAGAGCACGGCTTAGTAATTAACCCAGCCAAGTGTCAGTTTGGCATCGCGCAGATCGATTTTTTTGGGCCATCGCGTTTCCCCAGAAGGGGCAGTTCCCTTACCGGATAAAGTGCGCGCAGTGGCAGATTTTCCCCGACCACAAACAGTCAAGTCATTGCAGGAATTTTTAGGGATGGTGAATTTTTATAACCGCTTCCTGCCCCACGCAGCACAACTCATGCAGCCATTATATGCCTCGCTCAAGAAACAAAAACCATCCAATGCTGTTGAATGGTCCCCAGAGCGGGAGCGCGCGTTCACAGAGGTGAAAAAAGCCTTGGCTGACGCTGCGCTCCTAGCTCACCCGGACCCAGCGGCACGCATCGCGCTAACGACAGACGCATCAGATGTGGCCATAGGGGCTGTGATAGAGCAGCAGGTTGCCGGAGTTTGGCAGCCGCTGGCTTTTTTCAGCAAATCCTTGACCGAGGCCGAGCGAAAATACAGCGCGTTTGACAGGGAGCTGTTGGCACTTCATTTGGCGATTCGTCATTTCCAGTTCTGGCTGGAGGGATGGCGTTTCACCGCTTTTGTGGACCACAAGCCGCTCACATACGCCATGTCCAAAATTTCAGACCCATGGTCAGGCAGGCAGCAGAGGCAGCTGGCCGCAATTTCGGAATTTACCACTGACATTCGGCACGTGGCGGGTAAACTCAACGTGGCGGCAGACTGCCTCTCGCGCGCGGTCACGGCACCGGCGCGCGCAGAGGCGGACCATGCCACCGCGACCGCGCAGCGGAGTAGCAGCGCGGGAGCGCGCGCAGCCCCAGTTCACGTGGGTATAGATTACGCAGCCATGGCGGCAGAGCAGGGTGCAGATGCAGA
Source organism: Pholidichthys leucotaenia (assembly GCA_020510985.1). Taxonomy (NCBI): domain Eukaryota; kingdom Metazoa; phylum Chordata; class Actinopteri; order Cichliformes; family Pholidichthyidae; genus Pholidichthys; species Pholidichthys leucotaenia. Next base: position 237,782,694 of record CM035838.1, on the reverse strand, counting down.
CGTGCGCGCGCTCCAGTCTGGACCAACAGGGTTAAGGCTGGAGAGCAAGTGTTTACAAACCGGTACGCCCCCCCTAATCTGCGATGTGTTGACCGGGCGCCCACGCCCGGTGGTTCCGGCCGCGTGGCGCCGCCGCGTTTTTGACTCAGTCCACTTGCTGGCGCACCCGGGAGTGCGCACTTCGGTGAAAATGGTAGCGGAACAGTTTGTTTGGCCGAGCCTGCGCAAGCACGTGAAGGAGTGGGCAAAGGCCTGCATGTCCTGTCAACGGGCCAAAATCCACAAGCACACAAGAGCCCCTTTAGAACTGTTTCGCATTCCGGCCAGAAGGTTCGACAACGTGCATGTCGACCTCGTGGGCCCCCTACCGGCGTCACAGGGGTTCACACATCTTTTGACAATGGTGGACCGAACCACGCGTTGGCCGGAAGTGGTCCCACTGGCGACAACCACGGCCGCGGAGGTGGCTCGCGTTTTTTTAACGGCTTGGGTAGCGCGTTTTGGCGTTCCGTCGGATATTACGTCCGATAGAGGGCCTCAATTCGTCTCTGAGCTTTGGTCAGCGATGGCCAACGGATTAGGAGCAAAAATTCACCGCACTACAGCTTATCACCCTCAGGCTAATGGTTTATGCAAGCGCTTTCATAGGTCTTTGAAGGCAGCACTCAGAGCTTCACTCACGGATGCAGATTGGGTAAACAAACTACCATGGGTTTTATTAGGGTTGCGTTCTGCTCCCAAGGAGGATTTAGATGCCTCCCCAGCGGAGCTGGTGTTCGCACAACCTCTCAGGCTGCCAGGCGAGTTTTTACCAGAGCACCCGGAGCCGGCCCCCCTCCCGGCTCTTGGGCCGCTAGTCGGCACAAGAGCGGACGTGCTCCCGGGCCCCGTTCATCACGCTTTTCCGCGCGTTTTTGTTCCCAAAGCTTTAAAAAATGCTGAGTTCATTTTTGTCAGGCACGAGGCTCTAAGATCAACCCTCAGACCCCCGTACGACGGGCCATATAGAGTGCTGGAGACAGGGGATAAGCATTTTGTGCTGGATTTGGGAGACAGAAAAGAGACAGTTAGTATTGACAGACTGAAACCTGCTTTTGTGATGAATGACAAGTCTGTACCGGTAGCGAGGGCATCTCGACGCGGCAGACCCCCCAGGGGGAGTGTCTCGGAGCCCCCGCAGGGGTCAAATAGCCACTCTCTTCCTCAGTCAACAGAGCCTGGGCAGAAGGGCGCAGCAGGCAAGGCTGGGCCCGCTTACAGCAGATTTGGGAGACGGTTGAAGCCCAGGCGGTGCACAGACTGAGTGTTTGATGTTGGCTGTACTGTTGATAGTAACATGTTCACAGAATTTTAATGTATTGCCCATTCTTCATCGTTTGGGGGGGGGGGTTATATGGCTGTGGATTTGTGCATACATATGTTTAAGCATTAAAGGGATGTATGTAGCGGTGTATTTGTGCATGCATAGGTGTAAGCATAAAAGGGATGCTGGGATAACATATGGAGATTGACCTCACGACGAAGAGGACAATAAGTCTGGACCACCTGCGGGGGACAATGAAGAGGACGGGGGTACGAACAAAGGACTTCCTGACCTTCGAGAGGCAGGTGGAAGACTGAAGGCTGGAGGGGGGAGAAATGTCAATAAGGGGTTTTGACGGGGATATGTGATCTCTCCTGTGTGTGACAAGCCTGTATAGGAAATGGTATAAAATGTGAAGCTTGGATGTAGCTCAGTCTCTTTCTTCCTGCTTATTGGAGAGAGCAGGCTGGGGATGGATGCTTGAATAAATCTGAATTAAAAGACAATTCAGTCTCTTTATTCCATGCTCCCCACAGGGACGACATTAAATTTGTGAGGGGTGAGTGTAGGAAAAAGTCAATTTTGGACAACCTTTAGTAAACCCCCAGAAAACAGTGTTGATTAGATGCTAATGGCTAATATAAATATCCCTAATAAATGTACCTAATAGACTGTAATTTAAATATTAATGGTAAATAGGAGCATTTATGGGAAATGTAACTAAAGGACTGAATATGAACTGTTAGATGTAAACTGTCAGTGAAAGCAGTAGCGTTTTTACGCGAGAGGTGGCGCTCAGTAGTGATAAGACACTGTATAGTGTTAGAGAACAAGGGAAGAAGAGTAGCGAAATGTTCCAGAGAAAAGAGTGTGAAGAAAATGGTGTCAAGTGATATGGCCGTTGTTGGCTGATGTGCTGTGTAAGTGTGTGCCGTGCCGTGTGTGCTGGGAGAGTCAATAAAAAGCCGCTGCAAAGTCTGACAGCTTGGCTCTCATCCTTCCCCCCCTTCGCCCTCCTGGGTGTAACAGTAGCAGCGCTGGACTCCCGCACAGCCCAGCAGGTAGTGAGCCTGCTCGATCAGCCACCAGCCCGCAACAAATACGAGGCGCTCAAGGCTGCGCTCACCCGGCGTTACACGCTCTCGGAATGTGAGAGAGCGGAGAGGCTCCTGGCACGGACCGAGTTAGGAGATGGGTCGGCTGTCGACCTGATGGAGAAGATGCTGGCGTTAATGGGCACGGACGACGGGCACTTTCTATTTGCCCACCTTTTCCTCCGGAACCTTCCAACAGAGGTGAGAGCGGTTCTGGCCAATTTGCCATTGCTGGCCGCGCGTGACTACCGTGCGCTAGCCCAGGAGGCAGACAGGATCATCCTCACCAGGGCGATCACAGTCAACGTGGCGGCGGCGGAGCCCAGCGAGATGACCAGAGGAGGCGAGGAGCCACCAACGGTAGCAGCAGCGGGGGCCAAGGAGCGCCAGAGAGACATGCTCTGTTTCTACCACCGCCGCTTTGGAGAGAACGCACGCAGATGTGCGCCACCGTGCCAATTCAAGCGCTCGGGAAAATGCCAAGGCCGGCAGTCGGCAGCAGCTGCGACCCTTGGTGAAGAGAACAAGCTGCTCTACATGACGGACGCGCGCTCGGGGAGGCGTTTCCTCGTGGACACCGGAGCCCAGAGGAGCATCATCCTGCCGACCTACGCTGACCGGCTGGCAGGACCTAGCGGCCCCGGGATGTTGGCAGCAAACGGCTCGGAAATTAAGACCTTTGGTGAGAGGACACTGATCTTATCTCTACACGGCCGTACATACGAGTGGACTTTTGTCGTAGCAACACTGAATTACCATATCCTGGGGGCTGATTTTCTGTGTGCACATGGTTTACTGGTTGATGTTGCTAACAGGCGCCTGGTTAATGCACTGTCCTTTGACTCTCTCCCCTGTATAGCTCGAGTGACCCAGCCAACAGCACAAGCCAACATCACAGCTCCAGGCGGTAAGTTCCACACACTGCTCACTCAGTTCCCAGCACTCACGGTCCCGACGTTTTCGACGGCCATTGCTAAACACGGGGTGGAGCACTTTATCACCACTACCGGGCCGCCCGTTTTCGCAAGACCTCGGCACTTGGACGCAGCTAAACTGGCCATAGCGCACGAGGAGTTCGCCAACCTGGAAAGGTTGGGCATCATCAGGCGTTTGAACAGCCCATGGGCATCCCCGCTACACATGGTCCCTAAGGCTGAAGGATCGTGGCGACCGTGCGGTGATTTCCGCAGATTGAACAACGCCACAGCGCACGACCGCTACCCGATTCCCCATATACAGGATTTTTCCATTCACCTCGCCGGAACACGCATTTTTTCCAAAATAGACCTGGTCCGCGGTTACCACCAAGTCCCAGTGCGCGCGGAGGACGTACCCAAAACAGCGGTAATAACTCCGTTCGGTTTATCCGAGTTCCTGCGCATGCCATTCGGGTTAAAAGGCGCAGCACAGACGTTCCAGCGCATGATGGATGCAGTGCTGCGTGATCTCCCGTTTGTGTTCGTCTACTTGGACGATATCCTGGTAGCCAGTACATCCGAAGACAAACACGAAACCCACCTCAGGACGGTTTTCCGGAGGTTGGAGGAGCACGGGTTAATAATCAACCCGGCGAAATGCCAGTTCGGTGTGATGGAGATTGATTTTTTGGGGCACCGTGTCTCTCCGGAAGGAGCGATCCCGTTGCCTGACAAAGTGCGCGCCGTGGCAGATTTTCCCCGGCCTCAGACGGTCAGGGCACTGCAGGAATTTTTTGGGGATGGTGAACTTTTGTAACCGTTTCCTTCCCTGCGCGGCGCGGCTCATGCAACCATTGTACGCCGTGCTCAAGAGACAGAAACCCGCGGATGGAGTCGAATGGACCCTGGAGCAAGAGCGGGCGTTCTCGGAGGTTAAAGCAGCCCTGGCAAACGCCACACTGCTGGCGCATCCGGACTCGACGGCCTGGATAGTGCTCACCACCGACACTTCAGATGTGGCCATAGGGGCTGTCGTGGAGCAGCACGTCGCCGGGGCTTGGCAGCCGCTCGCCTTTTTCAGCAGAACTTTGCGCGACAGCAAACGTAAATACAACGCGTTTGACAGAGAGTTGCTGGCTCTCCACTTGGCCATACGCCACTTCCAGTTCTGGCTGGAAGGGCGCAGCTTCACCGCATTCGTAGACCACAAGCCACTAACGTTCACGATGGCCAAGGTTTCAGAACCGTGGTTGGGCCGGCAGCAGAGACAGCTGGCCGCAATCTCAGAGTTTACTACCGATATTCAGCATGTGTCGGGTAAACTGAATGTGGTGGCGGACTGCCTCTCGCGCGCCGTGGTGGCCCCGGTCTACGTGGGGATAGATTACGCAACCATGGCCGTGGAGCAGATTAGCGATGCAGACGTGCGCGCGCTCCAGTCTGGACCAACAGGGTTAAGGCTGGAGAGCAGGGTGCTGCAAGATGGCGCCCCCCCCCCAGTCTGCGATGTCTCCACGGGACGCCCGCGTCCGGTGGTCCCGGTCGTGTGGCGCCGCCGCGTGTTTGAGTCGGTTCACACTCTGGCGCACCCAGGAGTGCGCGCGTCAGTCAAAATGGTGGGAGAGAAGTTTGTATGGCCGAGCCTACGCAAACAAGTAAAAGAGTGGGCTACAGCTTGCGTGGCGTGCCAACGAGCCAAAGTACACAGGTACACGAAGGCTCCTTTGGAGCTGTTTCTGGTACCGGCTAAAAGGTTCGACCATGTTCACGTGGACCTCGTGGGCCCCCTCCCGCCATCACAGGGGTGCACGCACCTCTTGACAAGTGGTGGACCGCACCACGCGTTGGCCAGAAGCAGTCCCGCTGGCGGCAACCACGTCCGCGGACATAGCACGCGCTTTTTTAACAGCATGGGTGGCACGTTTTGGAGTCCCGTCGGACATTATGTCCGACAGGGGCCCTCAATTTGTTTCCGAACTCTGGTCCGCGATGGCCCGCAACCTGGGTGTTACAATTCATCACACAACAGCGTACAACCCACAGGCCAATGCGTTTTCGTAGATCACTGAAAGCAGCACTCAGGGCTTCACTGACGGATGCAAATTGGGTAGACAGGTTGCCGTGGGTTTTATTGGGGTTACGTGCCAAAAGAGGATTTGGAAGCTTCCCCGGCAGAGCTCGTTTTTGCGCAGCCCCTACGGCTGCCCGAGGAATTTCTACCAGATAATCCCATGCCGGGCAGCTGTCCGTCTCAGCTTTTGCAGCGTAGCGCAAACACAGGCATGCTGCCGGGCCCTGCCCACCACAGTTTTCCGCGTGCCTTCGTGCCTAAAACTTTGAAGAACGCACAGTTCGTGTTCGTCAGACACGACGCTCACCGCCCCCCATTGCGCCCACCCTATGATGGACCTTTCAGAGTGTTGGAAACAGGGGATAAGCATTTTGTGCTAGACTTGGGGGGTAGACGGGAGAAAATTGGCATAGACAGACTCAAACCCGCCTTTGTAGTGGCGGATGAGCAAGTGCTGTTGGCTAGGGCCCCTCGGCGTGGAAGACCCCCAAGGAGAACTCCCCAGGGAAACGATTCATCAGAGCTGCCACACGGGCAGAACAAAGTTCCCCCCCTCACCACGGCTCACCCGCAGTCAGACACGCTCCCAGCAGCTCCCCACCGGCACAGCAGCGCCACGGAGGTGGTAAACCCCATTTACAGCAGATATGGGAGGAGACTGAAGCCAAAAGCGAGTGTGGGCTAATGTCTGTCTTAGATGCTGGGGGGCGTGGTTTGGGACCTTGGGGAAGTCAGGTTATTTAGCACCTCACACAGAGACAGGGAATAAGCATGGGAGAACAATGCCCAGGAAGGACAGAGGGGGTTGAATGCAGTGTAGTGTAAATATTCATGCTGTGTGAGGTGAAGTGTGACTTGGGATATAGAGAGGAGAGCTTGCTGTAACCATTCAGTCCATTCTGTGCTTGTGAGATGTGAGTGTGTAATAAATCGTCTGTCATGAATCTGCCTCTTCATTTACACACTCCACAATGTAGTAAAAGAGACTATTACAGTAGAGAACTGGAGAAAAACAGAGACAATATTAAAAATACATGGACAATACTTAACAATATTCTTGGAAATAAAAACAGAAATACAATCTACCCAACCGATTTTTCAAAAAATAATAAAACAACTCAGAGTGTGAATGCAGCTTCACCTGCAGATGAATTTAATAACTTTTTCGTTAACATTGGTCCTAATTTGGCTCGAGAAATACCTATTACGGCACCCACAGGTGATACAATAAGCAAAAACACTGCTATAAAAGACTCCATTTTCATAAAGAACACAGACGAGAGAGAGGTCATTGAAATTGTTAAATCGTTTAAAAGTACAACATCTACGGACTGTGATGGTATTGACATGCTCTTAGTCAAAACTATTATTGAATGCTTAGTGAAGCCACTGACATACAGTGGGGCAATAAAGTGTTTAGTCAGCCACCAATTGTGCAAGTTCTCCCACTTAAAAGATGAGAGAGGTCTCCAATTTTCATCATAGGTATACCTCAACTATGAGAGACAAAATGAGAAAAAAAATCCAGAAAATCACATTGTCTGATATTTAAAGAATTTATTTGCAAATTATGGTGGAAAATAAGTATTTGGTCAATAACAAAAGTTCATCTCAATACTTTGTTATATTTTGGTGACACATGGGGAGTGCATAATGGTATAGCATCTTAGACAAGAACAAAGAGCAGAGTTTCCCTGGGAGATAACAGGGAGGTGTGAAGGATGAATGCAGTGGGATCTTTTGTGTGTTAGAAACTTCTAGAAGGATGTTAAAGGATTAAGGAAGTGAATGCAATGTGACCTTTTGTGTGTTTGAAGCTTCTAGAAGAATGCCATGCTTTTTAAGAGGAGAGTCTCTGCTGAGTATTCATTCTGACTATGCTTCTGTGTGAGATGTGTAATAAACTGTCTGAGTCAAATCCACCTCGTTATTTACACGCTCCACACTGGTGACCCAAGACGAATAATGGAACACGGCGAAAGATCCCCGGAGCCAGCCTCATTGGGAGCCCCCAGCCAAGCATATGCTGTCGCAATCAAGCTACCGGATTTTTGGCAGCACAATCCGCGCTCCTGGTTCCACCTAGTTGAGGTGCAGTTCGCCCTCCGGGGGATATCAGCGGATGACACAAAGTTCCACTATGTGGTCGCAACGCTCGACGCCCGCACGGCTCAGCACGTGGAGAGCTTGCTCGATCAGCCACCAACCAATGACAAGTACGGCGCGCTGAAGGCTGCACTCATCCAGCACTACACACTCTCAGATGGTGAGAGAGCAGAGAGACTCCTGACGCGGACTGGGTTAGGAGATGGGTTGGCCATTGACCTGATGGAGAAGATGCTGAGATTAAAGGGCACGGACGACGACCATTTCATTTTTACCCACCTCTTCCTCCGGAACCTTCCGTCAGCAACGAGAGCGACCCTGGCCAATTCGCCGTTGCTGGCCAAGTGGGACTATCGTGCGCTGGCCCGAGAAGCAAACCGGATCATCATCGCCAGCAGAGAGTTCACGACCATGGCGGCAGCGACGGAGCTCGGCGCAACAGCCAGAGGAGGCGAGGAGCCATCGACGGCAGCAGCAGAACCACCGACGACAGCAGCAGCGGGGGCCAAAGAACGCGGGGGAGACACCCTTTGTTTCTACCACCGCCGCTTCGCAGAGAGGGCACGCAAATGTGTACCACCGTGCCAGTTCAAGCGCTCAGGAAATGCCAAGACCGGGGGTCGGTAGCAGCCACGACCCTTGGGGAGGAGAACAAGCTGCTCTACTTGACGGACGCATGCTCGGGGAGGCATTTCCTCGTGGACACCGGCGCCCAGATGAGTTTCATCCTGCCGACCTACACCGACCGGCTGGCAGGATCTAGCAGCCCCGAGATGGCAGCAGCAAACAGCTCGGAGATTAAGACCTTTGGTGAGAGGACTCTACTCCTGTCTCTACACGGCCGTACATTTGAGTGGACTTTTGTCATAGCAGCATTGAATTTCAATATACTGGGGGCTGATTTTTTGTGCACACATGGTTTGTTGGTTGATGTCGCTAACAGGCGCCTGGTTAATGCACTGTCCTTTGATTCTATCCCCTGTATAGCTCGAGCGTCCCGGCCAACAGCACAAGCCAACGTCACAGCTGCATGCGGTAAGTTCCACACACTGCTCACTCAGTTCCCAGCACTCACTGTCCCGACATTTTCGGCAGTCATCGCTAGACACGGGGTGGAGCATTTTATCACCACCACCGGGCCGCCCGTTTTTGCAAAACCTCAATGCTTGGACAAAGCTAAACTGGCCATAGCGCGCGAGGAGTTCGCCAACCTGGAGAGGTTGGGCATCATCAGGCGTTCAAACAGCCCATGGGCTTCCCCGCTATACATGGTCCCTAAAGCTGAGGGTTCGTGGCGACTTTGCGGGGATTTCCGCAGGTTGAACAACGCTACAGCGCACGACCGCTACCCTATTCCTCACATTCAGGATTTTTCCGTTCACCTGGCAAGAGCGCGCGTTTTTTCTAAAATAGACCTGGTCCGCGGTTACCACCAAGTCCCAGTGCGCGCTGAGGACATACCCAAAACAGCGGTGATAACTCCGTTCGGTTTATTCGAGTTTTTGCGCATGCCATTTGGGCTTAAAGGGGCTGCACAGACATTCCAACGCATGATGGATGCAGTGCTGCGCGATCTCCCTTTCGTGTTCGTCTACTTGGACGATATCTTGGTAGCCAGCGCGTCCGAAGACGAACACGAAACCCACCTCAGGACGGTTTTCCGGAGGTTGGAAGATCACGGGTTAATAATCAACCCAGCAAAATGTCAGTTCGGGGTGACGCGGATTGATTTTTTGGGGCACCGCATCTCTCCCGAAGGAGCGGTTCTGCTGCCTGACAAAGTGCGCACGGTAGCAGATTTTCCCTGGCTGCAAACGGTCAGGGCGCTACAGGAATTTTTGGGAATGGTGAATTTTTATAACCGTTTCCTTCCCTGCGCAGTGCAGCTCATGCAACCACTGTACGCCGCGCTCAAAAAACAGAAACCCGCAGATAAGATCGAATGGTCCCCGGAGCGAGAGCAGGCGTTCTCGGAAGTCAAAGCAGCCCTGGCAAACGCCGCATTGCTAGCACATTCAGACCCAACGGCCCGCATAGCGCTCACCACTGACGTTTCAGATGTGGCCATAGGGGCGGTCGTGGAGCAGCACATAGCCGGGGCTTGGCAGCCGCTCGCCTTTTTCAGCAGGACTTTGCGCGACAGTGAACGTAAATACAGCGCGTTCGACAGGGAGTTGCTGGCTCTCCACCTGGCCATTCGCCACTTCCAGTTCTGGCTGGAAGGGCGCAGTTTCACCGCGTTCGTAGACCACAAGCTGCTAACATTCGCGATGGCCAAGGTTTCAGAACCGTGGCCGGGCCGGCAGCAGAGACAGCTGGCCGCGATCTCAGAGTTTACTACCGATGTTCAGCATGTCTCGGGTAAACTGAATGTAGTGGCAGACTGCCTCTCGTGCGCCGTGGCGGCCCCAGTCTGTGTGGGGATAGATTACGCAGCCATGGCCACGGAGCAGGTTAGTGACGCGGACATGCGCGCGCTCCAGTCTGGACCAACAGGGTTAAGGCTGGAGAGCAGGGTGCTGCCAGACGGCATGCCCCCCCTAATCTGTGATGTCTCCACGGGGCGACCGCGTCCCGTGGTACCGGCTGCGTGGCGCCGCCGCATGTTTGACTCGATTCATTCTTTGGCGCACCCGGGAGTGCGCGTGTTGGTCAAAATGGTAGGAGAGAAATTCGTGTGGCCGAGCCTTCGCAAACAAGTGAAAGAGTGGGCAGCAGCCTGCATGGCGTGCCAAGGAGCCAAGGTACACAGACACACGAAGGCCCCCTTGGAGCCGTTTCGCATCCCGGCTAACATCACATCACATCACGGCTAACATCACATCCCGGCTAACCCATCACAGGGGTACACGCACCTTCTGACAATGGTGGACTGCACCACGCGCTGGCCGGAAGTGGTTCCACTGGCGGCAACCACAGCCGAGGAGGTGGCGCGCGCATTTTTAACAGCGCGTTTTGGAGTCCCGTCGGATATTACGTCCGACAGAGGCCCTCAATTTGTTTCCAAACTCTGGTCAACAATGGCCCGCAGCCTGGGTGTCACAATTCACCGCACAACCGCGTACAATCCACAGGCTAATGGGTTATGCGAACGTTTTCATAGGTCATTGAAAGCGGCTCTCAGGGCGTCACTGACGGATGCAAATTGGGTAGACAAGCTACCGTGGGTTTTATTGGGGTTAGGTTCTGCGCCTAAAGAGGATCTGGAAGCTTCCCCGGCTGAACTCGTTTTTGCGCAGCCACTTCGGCTGCCCGGGGAGTTTCTTCCAGATAATCCCGCGCCAGGCAGCTCCCCGTCTCAGCTGTTGCAGCGTAGCATAGACACAAGCACGCTGCCGGGCCTTGCTCACCACAGTCTTCCACGCGTTTTTGTGCCTAAAACCTTGAAAAACGCGGAGTTCGTTTTTGTCAGACACGATGCCCATCGCCCTCCACTGCGCCCACCTTATGATGGACCGTTCAGAGTGCTGGAAACAGGGGACAAGCATTTTTTGCTAGATTTGGGGGGTAGGAGGGAAAAGATTGGCATAGACAGACTCAAACCCGCTTTTGTGGTGGCGGACGAGCAAGTGCTGTTGGCGAGGGCCCCTCGGCGTGGAAGACCCCCACGGGGAGCTTCCCAGAGAAAAGATTCCCCAGAGCACCCACACGGACAGACTTTTACCCCTCAAACATCAGCCCCCCAGCATGACAGCGCCGCGGAGGCGGTGAATCCTGGTTACAGCAGATACGGGAGAAGACCGAAGCCCAAGCAGCATGTGGATTGATGTTTAATGATTTTACCACAGCATATGGACTGTCATTCTATTGTTCTACCCAAGAAGCTCGGGGGGGTCGTTTGGTGACACATGGGGAGTGCATAATGGTATAGCATCTTAGACAAGAACAAAGAGCAGAGTTTCCCTGGAAGATAACAGGGAGGTGTGAAGGATGAATGCAGTGTGATCTTTTGTGTGTTAGAAACTGCTAGAAGGATGTTAAAGGATTAAGGAAGTGAATGCAATGTGACCTTTTGTGTGTTTGAAGCTTCTAGAAGAATGCCATGCTTTTTAAGAGGAGAGTCTCTGCTGAGTATTCATTCTGACTATGCTTCTGTGTGAGATGTGTAATAAACTGAGTCAAATCCGCCTCGTTATTTACACGCTCCACAATATACCCTTTGTTGGCAATGACAGAGGTCAAACATTTTCTGTAAGTCTTCACAAGGTTTTCACACACTGTTGCTGGTTTGGCCCATTCCTCCATGCAGATCTCCTCTAGAGCAGTGATGTTTTGGGGCTGTCGCTGGGCAACACGGACTTTCACCTCCCTCCAAAGATTTTCTATGGGGTTGAGTTCTGGAGACTGGCTAGGCCACTCCAGGACCTTGAAATGCTTCTTATGAAGCCACTCCTTCGTTGCCCGGGTGGTGTGTTTGGGATCATTGTCATGCTGAAAGACCCAGCCACGTTTCATCTTCAATGCCCTTGCTGATGGAAGGAGGTTTTCACTCAAAATCTCACGATACATAGCCCCATTCATTCTTTCCTTTACACGGATCAGTCGTCCTGGTCCCTTTCCAGAAAAACAGGCCCAAAGCACGATGCTTCCACCCCCATGCTTCACAGTAGGTATGGTGTTCTTTGGATGCAACTCAGCATTCTTTCTCCTCCAAACATGACAAATTGAGTTTTTACCAAAAAGTTCTATTTTGGTTTCATCTGATCATATGACATTCTCCCAATCCTCTTCTGGATCATCCAAATGCTCTCTAGCAAACTTCAGACGGGCCTGGACATGTACTGGCTTAAGCAGGGGGACACGTCTGGCACTGCAGGATTTGAGTCCCTGGCGGCGTAGTGTGTTACTGATGGTAGCCTTTGTTACTTTGGTCCCAGCTCTCTGCAGGTCATTCACTAGGTCCCCCCGTGTGGTTCTGGGATTTTTGCTCACCATTCTCGTGATCATTTTGACCCCACGGGGTGAGATCTTGCGTGGAGCCCCAGATCAAGGGAGATTATCAGTGGTCTTGTATGTCTTCCATTTTCTAATAATTGCTCCCACAGTTGATTTCTTCACACCAAGCTGCTTACCTATTGCAGATTCAGTCTTCCCAGCCTGGTGCAGGTCTACAATTTTGTTTCTGATGTCCTTTGACAGCTCTTTGGTCTTGGCCATAGCGGAGTTTAGAGTCTGACTGTTTGAGGTTGTGGACAGGTGTCTTTTATACTGATAAAGAGTTCAAACAGGTGCCATTAATACAGGTAACGAGTGGAGGACAGAGGAGCCTCTTAAGGAAGAAGTTACAGGTCTGCGAGAGCCAAAAATCTTGCTTGTTTGTAGGTGACCAAATACTTATTTTCTACCATAATTTGCAAATCAATTCTTTAAAAATCAAACACTATGATTTTCTAGATTTTTTTTTCTCATTTTGTCTCTCATAGTTGAGGTATACCTATGATGAAAATTGGAGACCTCTCTCATCTTTTAAGTGGGAGAACTTGCACAATTGGTGGTTGACTAAATACTTTTTTGCCCCACTGTATATCTGTAACCTGTCTCTCCAAACAGGTATATTTCCCAATGCAATGAAAATAGCTAAAGTAATTCCGATATATAAGACGGGTGACAGAGGGGAATTCTCAAACTATAGACCAATTTCAGTATTGCTGCAATTTTCCAAGATACTTGAAAAAATATTCTATGAGAGAACTGACAACTTCATACTGAAGAATAATTTATTGTGTGAGCAGCAATATGGGTTCAGGCACAAGAGGACAACTGCATTTGCTCTAATGGAATTTATAGAAAAAATATCAACTGCCGTTGAAAATAAAGAGTATTCAGTTGGGGTAGTCCTGGATCTTAAAAAAGCATTTGATACAGTGGATCATAATTTATTATTAAAGAAACTACAAAATTGTGATATTGGGGGGTAGCACTGTCCTGGTTGTGTAGTTACTTAAAGAATAGATATCAGTATGTATGTGTTGGTAACAAAAACTCACAGTTACTGAAGGTTACTTGTGGAGTCCCACAGGGTTCAGTTTTAGGGCCATTGTTATTCAATATGTATATAAATGATATATGTAAAGTTTCAGAAAAAATGGATTTAATATTGTTTGCCGATAACACTAATTTATTATGCAGTGGAAGCAATTTGGAACAACTTTTGGATACACTCGGAAAGGAATTAGGAAAGCTTAAACTGTGGTTTGATTCAAACAAATTAACGCTCAATTTAAGTAAGACAAAATTTATAGTTTTTAACAACCATCACAACAACTTAGTATCTAAACTCAGTGTAAATGGTGTAGAGATTGAAATGGTATCCGAAACTAAATTTCTTGGAGTAATAATTGATAATAAACTGTGTTGGAAGTCACATATTAATTATATTAAAGGTAAAATCCATCCATCCATCCATCTTCTACCGCTTTTCCGGAGGTCCGGGTCGCGGAGGCAGCAGTTCAAGCAGAGAAGCCCAGACTTCCCTCTCCCCAGCCACCTGCTCCAGCTCTTCAGAGGGGATACCAAGGCGTTCCCAGACTAGCTGGGTAAAGGTAAAATATCCAAATCAATTGCAATACTACACAGAGTGAAATAGTTGCTGAATCAACCCACACTATATACCTTGTATCATTCATTAATACTCCCATACATGACATATTGTACTGAAGTATGGGGAAATACATATAAAACTAGAAAAGCACTAGGAGAGCGCAGACCTCCGCCAAGCTCCACAGTTCCCCCCATACAATGTTTGTGTGTACGTTTTCAGATTCCTTGACCATGAAAACATATGACTAGCAATTGGATTCACAATGATAGGATTAGTGGTTCAGTAGTTACTGACGAAAATGGCATTTTCCGTAATGGCGGTTTTCTTCTGGCCGGTGATCCGGATCACGACCAAAATCTAATCATCTGTAGGATACCCCATTTCTGACAATCTGTGAAAATTTCATGAAAATCCGTCCATAACTTTTTGAGTTATCTTGCTAACAAACAGACAGACAGACAGACAGACAGACAAACCAATGCTGATGAAAACATAACCTCCTTGGCGGAGGTAACATATATCCAGTCTTTATGCTTCAGAAGAGAGCTATTAGAATAATAAACAAAGCTGCTTACAGGGAACCAACAAACCCACTTTTTCTTAAATTAAAAGCTCTCAAGTTGAAAGATCTGGTTGACTTTAAAACTGCAGTAATAATGTTTAAAGTGAAGAATCTATCACTGCCCGCAAATATCCAAAAGTTGTTCCAAATAAGGGAGAAACAATATCATTTCAGAGGAACATGTATATTTCAAAAACCTTCAGTGAGAACTACCACCAAGCAACACTGTGTCTCAGTGCAAGGAGTCAGATTATGGAACGATTTTGGACTGAATTAAAATCATGTACAACGCTTGGACAATTTAAACAAAAACTAAAGGAAGAAATACTCCAAACATATATACAAGATGACATGTAAAATCACATAAGGATTGTCATATCCAGTCTGTGTTGTGTTGTTGCTTAGTTTGTTTTTTTTTGTCACATTTTGTCTTAGCTTTGTTCTGAATTGTAATCGCTCTTGTTTTGTTTTTCTTTTGGATTCTTGGATGGAATATGGGTGGCCAATATAAGCTGCGGCTTCAGCCATCACCCATTTCGGATAACTTATGTTGAACTGTATAATAAGAGGAGTTATTGTTTAATTTGATCTTTGTGATATCCTACCGTGTAGCAATGATCACACTTGAGTTATTTCTTTGGCTAACTCTGCCATTTATTCTGTAACACACACAACAAGACTGAACATGGATTCTGCGCGGGGTTTTCACACTCTTGCTCTAATGTGTCCCCTTAATAGTAGTGCTGAACAATAAAGGTAGTTCCCCCTAGAGGCATGTGCCAGTAATGTTTTAAGTTAGACTTGCAGTCTACCACATCCCTCCCCTCTAGATTAAACTATTCTTAAACACATGTGCCATACACATAATGTCTTTCTCTTTTTTTTTTTTTTTTTTTATATGTATAACACACATAACAGTCTAACTGGGGAATTGGTTTGACTACCGCATCCCAGTGAGGTTCCAGGACGCATTCTTGTCCTGTGGCTGGGGAACTCACTACTGACTAAGTATAGTCCTTCAAGTAGTCTGGAGCTTTCCTAGCTCGCTGAGATCTTCTCACGGCTGGTGAGCCAACTGCAGGTGAAGACTCAGACTGCTCCACTGTTTCGGCTGCTGCAGTGCTGCCCGTAGAATCTGCAGAGACGGGTACCTCAGGTATCACCTGAAGTGGTGGTTCGTTGATGCTCTCCTCAGAATGGTTGTCAGTCAACACCTCTGGTGCCATCGGCAGGGGAATGGAGCTCCTACCACGAACTTGGTCGATGTGTCGCCTCACCACTTGTCCATGGCCTAATGTCACCTTGAATGACACAGGGCCTGTCTTCTCTGTTATTTCTCCTGGTACCCAGGCTGGTCCTGAGCCAAAGTTGCGGGTGTAGACCACGTCTCCTTCTCTCAGTATTCTCTCTCTAGCATGCATGTCATGATAACCTTTTTGTTTCTCTTGTTTATCATGCACTTTGTTTCTGAAGTCTGGATGTATTAAGTCAAATGTTGACCTCAACTTCCTTCCACACAACAGCTCAGCTGGTGACTTGCCAGTTGTAGATTGGGGTGTTATTCGATAGCTGAACAGAGCTCTCGACATTCGGGTTTCAATAGAGTCTCCTGTCATCTTTTTCATGAGTGACTTGAACGTCTGCACGGCCCTCTCGGCTAAGCCGTTAGAAGAAGGATGGTATGGCGCAGTCGTGATGTGACGTATGCCATTCTTTTCAGAAAACTCTTGGAACTGTTCACTCGTAAAACATGTACCGTTATCTGATACTATGATTTCAGGTAGCCCATGTTGGCTGAAACTCTTTCTAAGACATTCAATGGTAACAGTAGAAGTAGAGCTACTCACAGAATATGCATCGATCCACTTTGAGTATGCGTCAACTATGATCAGGAACATTCTTCCCATCCATGGACCTGCGTAGTCAATGTGAATTCTTCTCCATGGTTTATCTGGAACTTCCCAGGGATGTAGTGGGGCTGCTGGAGGACTGTTCCTGTTCTCCTGGCATGCCGCACATGACTTCACAAGCGCCTCCACCTCTGCATCCATGTTGGGCCACCACATGTAACTCCTCGCCAACGCTTTCATGCAAGTGATGCCAGGGTGTGCTTGGTGTAGTTGTTGCAGTAAGGCATTCCGACCAGGTGGTGGAACAACCACGCGTCCTCCCCACAGGATACAACCTTCCTGGGTGCTGAGCTCATCCTGTCGTCGGGCATAGGGAATGAACTCAGGACTGTTCATCTTCGGCCATCCTCGCAAGATGTATTCTCGCACTCTTGCTAGAACAGGGTCTTTGTCTGTCCACTTCTTTATTTGTTGTGCGTTCACCAGGGGCACGCCGATATCTTCAAACAATAGCACTCTCTCCTCCTCCTCAGGCGTGCTGTCTCTTCCTCCATCCAAGGGTAGCCTACTCATCGCGTCAGCATTCGTATGGTCCCGTCCGGCTTTGTAAACGATGGTGTACTCATACGCTGCTAATGTAACGGCCCATCTCTGAATTCTCTGAGATGTCATCTGGGGTATGGCTCTCATTTCACTGAACAGTGAAATTAGTGGCTTGTGGTCAGTCACTATAGCGAACTGTCTCCCATACAGGTATTTGTGGAATTTTTTTACACCAAATACTACTGCAAGGCCCTCCTTGTCTAGCTGGGAGTAGTTTTTCTCAGCTGCACTAAGAGTTCTTGAGACGAACCCTATGGGTCTCTCTGAGCCATCCTCCATACGATGAGAGAGTACAGCTCCCACACCGTAGGGTGATGCGTCACACGCCAGGATGAGTGGTTTGTTTGAATCATAATGCACTAACACACTACAGGACTGAAGTAGTGCTTTGGACTCTTCAAACGCCTTCTGCTGCTTGACCCCCCATGACCATTTTTCTTCCTTCTTAAGTAAGGTATGTAGTGGTGCCAGCAGCGTGGAGAGCTTTGGGAGGAACCTATGGTAATAGTTCAACAAGCCCAGGTAGGCTTTTAACTCAGTAACATTTTGTGGCTCAGGCGCCTCCGCAATGGCTTCCACTTTGTCTGTTAGAGGGTGTAGACCACTGGTGTTGATCTTGTGGCCTAGGAACACCACCTCTTTTCCCATGAACTCACACTTGCTTCTTTTCAACCTCAGACCGCTTTTCTCCAACCGTTGAAGCACTTCCTCCAGCGTTTTCAGATGTTCTTGTTCATTTGGTCCTGTACAAAGGATGTCATCCAAATAAATGGCAACATTCGGAATTCCACCTAGGATGCCCTCCATAGTTCTCTGGAATATAGCAGGACTGGAAGCTACTCCAAATGGTAAGCGTGTGTAGGTATATAAGCCTTTGTGTGTATTGATGGTTACATACTTTCTTGATTCTTCTTCCAGGACTACTTGTTGGTAGGCGTGACTCATGTCTAATTTCGTGAAGTGTCGGCCACCATTCAGCTGTGCGAAGAGGTCCTCCACTTTAGGAATTGGATACTGATCCACCCGTGATGCTCGATTGACAGTGAGTTTGTAATCTCCACATATTCTAATGGAGCCATCCGGCTTTCTCACTGGGACTATGGGCGCCGCCCATTCTGCAACCTGCACTGGCTCAATGATCTTGTCATCCAGCAGCCTCTGTAGCTCGCTTTCAACCAGTGGCTTGACTGCATAGGGTACCGGTCGGGGTTTGCAGAATCGTGGTTGGGCCTCCTTGTCCACATTAATCCTTGCAGTGACACCTTTTAGCTGTCCTACGCCTTCTTTGAACACCTCAGCGTGTCTTTCGAGGATCTCCTCCAGCTGCAATTTGGGCTGAGATTCCACTTTATTCACCAACTGATCAATCATGGCCAGTTCTTGTAGCCAACTTCGCCCTAGTAGATTTGGTCCTTCGCTCCCAACTACTACTACAGGTAAGTCCTTTTCTTTGTTTTCGTGCTGCACCTTCACTTGTGCCATGCCTAGCACGTCTAGCTTCTCTCCTGTGTATGTTTTTAATTTTAATGAACAGGGATTTAATTCTGCTGTGTCTGTTTTCTTCCACAGTTGTGTATATTGCTGTTTACTTAATATGGTTACTCCACAGCCTGTATCAACTTCAAATGTTACTTTCATTCCATTAACATTCATGGTACGCGTGATGGGCGCTACCTTGGTCAGCTCCTCTGACGTGTTGTAAATTGTGTGAAAACCCATGTCTTCTGTATCACTTTCTCCCTCCCCTCTCAGTTGATTCGCTCGCTGTTCCTTTCCTGGGCCCTTGTTTTCATACTTTTGCCCATTAACTGTTGCTTTCAGCACCTGTGCGCTGTCCACCTTTGTTCTACATGCTTTCTTAATGTGCCCTCGCTTGCCACAATTATGACACAGCTCAGTGGCAAATTTGCACTCGGCGGCATTGTGCTGGCCTTTGCAGCGATAACAACTGGGGAATTTGTGCTGAGTTTTGTCAGTCGACACTTTGTGGACACCTACTTGGGTCTTAGGCACACGAGCATGCGTTGCTGTGTCCTCTGTTAGTTTCCCTTGCATTTCTCTCACATCTTTAGATGCTGTTTCCATCGCTTGGCATAATTCCAAAGCCTTCACAAAAGTGAGTTTTGTTTCAGATAAAAGTCGCCGTTGCATTCGGTCATCATTCACTCCACACACAAGTCTGTCTCTTAACATTTCTTCCAATGAGTCTTTGTAATCACAGTGCAGTGTTAATTTCTTCAGTTCTGCCACATACTCTGCTATGGACTCAGTGTTTCTCCTTATGCGTGAATTAAATTTAAATCGTTGCACGATTTCACTCGGTTTGGGGCTGAAGTGCTTCTGAAGCTCAGCAGTAATCTGGTCGTACGTTTTATCTTTCGGTAATGCAGGGCTTATTAAATTTCTCAACAAGCTGTAAGTAGTTGCACCAACTCCACTCAACAGTACAGCCTTCCTTTTGTCTGGCTCCTCAATCTCATTAGCTTGGAAGAAAAAGTCCAACATTTCACTATATTCTTCCCATGACTGAGTCGAGTTATCAAAAGGGGTTACCGTTCCGATTACAGCCGCCATTGCTCGTCGTGGTGGGGAAACCTCGTTTTTCCTCCTCTGAACTTGCACTCGAACTACTGGAGTCACTTGAGTTCGCCACACTTGCAATGTTCTCTGTTTCTCGCCGCTAATTTTTTTCTTTTAATCCTCGTCGCCAATTGTGTGATATCCTACCGTGTAGCAATGATCACACTTGAGTTATTTCTTTGGCTAACTCTGCCATTTATTCTGTAACACACACAACAAGACTGAACATGGATTCTGCGCGGGGTTTTCACACTCTTGCTCTAATGTGTCCCCTTAATAGTAGTGCTGAACAATAAAGGTAGTTCCCCCTAGAGGCATGTGCCAGTAATGTTTTAAGTTAGACTTGCAGTCTACCACAATCTTGTTGGATTTTCTTTCCCCCTTTGTTATATTATTCTATTTCTTTTTAATCTGTACTTTTAATCTATCCGAAATAAAGATTCATTCATTCAAAGTTGAATTGAATTGAATTATATGTGGGAATATGGTATATTGTCTTACCTGGGATTTTGGTATGTTCTAATTAGATTAATTATCTCACTAGGTATATTAACAGGTGTTTTTAATTTAGTTTTAGGTTGGGTGTCGGATGTTTATGTAAGTTGTTGCCTGCAAATTATTTGGAATAAATGGAAAATTGCTTGTTGCAAACTTTTGGAAGTCTCGCGCTTCTCGGTGAAAGAACAGTGGGTTATTCAGTGAGTTCCTCTGCTCACGGGTAAAGCACGGAGTGCGTATGTGCTCATGGACATTGCAGACACGGAAGACTATGATAAAGTGAAAGAAGCAGTTTTAACTAAATATGAAATAACACCCGACGCCTATAGGAGAAGGTTTCGCGCCCTGGACATTCATCAGGACGAAACCCCCCGTGAACTTTATGTACGTTTAAAGGACCTGTTTTGTGAATAGATTAAACCAGAGACCTCAACGGTAAAAGACATTGCGGAACTGATGATCTTGGAGCAGTTTCTGCGGATGGTGGACCCGGAACTGGGAGTGTGGATACAGAGGACGCTGCTCGTCTTGCGGAAGTCTTCCTGTCAGCCAGGTCTGGGAGCAGGAGATCTCCTCTCAGCCGTGACGGCTCTTTCACCACACGGAGTAAGTTTGGTGGGGGTGAAAGGGGCGGTCAATGGTCAGTAAAAACTCACGTTTTGTTTCTAATAAAGATATACGCTGTTATCAGTGTAATAAAATCGGTCACACGCAATATTCATGTCCTGCCACAAAGCAAAGTCAGCCTTCATTGTTATGCTCAGTTCCAAGACCCACTCTGTCAGCCCCAGTTCAGAGAAATATATAAAACAACTGTGCTGCTTAATGGTCAGTGTGAAGAGGCCCTGTTAGACTCGGGGTTTTTTTTCGAACTGTTGTTCTGCCCAGTTTGGTCCCTATGCATTTGTGGAGTGAGTCTACAGTGAATATCAGTTGTGTTCATGGGGATAAGAAGCTGTACCCGACCGCTGAGGTTTATTTAACAGTGGGGGGTCAGACTTACCTCCTTCCTGTAGTTCTTGTGCCGGATTTGCCTTTTGCAGTTATTCTTGGCAATGATGTTCCAACTTTCATACCACAGGTTAGGGACAAACAGCAAACTGAGGAGGGTCAGGCAGGTGGCGCTATTGAGCAGAGGCTAAATGCACCTGTGGAAAAAGATTGTAATGTGGTCACAACTAGAGCCCAGAGGGCTGCCAATGTTCTCCAGGAATTGCCTTTTTATGATTCTGGGGTAGAGGCAGGCCCTATTAATCAGCGAAAATCCAAGGCTCAGAGAAGAAGAGACAAGGTTTTAGCTACAGTTAAGAACTTGGGGGAAGAAACGCCACAGCTGAGCCAGTCAGTAGACTTTGAAATCCCTTCTGACATAGCTGCGCTGCAGAAAGCTGACCCAGTGCTAAAACCTTGGTTTGATAAAGTCTCTGAGATTGACGGTGTGAAACAGGGCAGAGTGGACTGTTTGGCTGAGGCCATGTATGTTATTTAAAATGGCATTTTGTATCAACAACAAGGTGAAGTTATGGCCATAGCTTTGCCGCACGGCCTCACACAAAAGGTTATGGAACTCAGACATGTTATCCCATGGGCAAGTCATCTAGCATTCCAGAAAACATTACATAGAATTGCTAGAAGGTTTGTGTGGCCGGGAATGTATACCCAGGTGAAGGAGTTCTGTGCAACATGTGAAACATGTCAGATTACATCACCTTGGGGAGTAGCCCTTGCCCAACTGCAGCCATTACCAGTCATTGGAACACCATTTGACAGAATAGGGATGGATATAGTTGGCCCCCTACAGAGAAGCTCCTCAGGTAATAGATACATTCTGGTAATTTGTGATTATACTACTCTGTACCCAGAAGCCTTCCCATTGAAGTCTATCAAGGCTAGGCAGGTTGCCAACTGCCTCATAAAATTATTTTCGAGGGTAGGCATACCCAGAGAGGTCCTGACAGACTGTGGGACAAATTTCTTATCAAAACTGTTGCAGCAGGTTTATAAGCTGTTGGGTATTAAGGGAATTAAGACCACCCCATATCACCCTCAGACAAGGCTACCTCCACCTCTGCCGTCGTTTCTGGAGTGTCCAGGGGAGCCAGCAACCTGGTGGCCGGATTGGATGGCTATGCTTGGGGGATACATCGCTGGGCTGGGCCTGGGTAGACTCGACGGAGACTGAGGACGGGCGCTTCTGGTCAGTCGTCTCTGCGCAGAGGGTTGGAGAATTCTGAGCATGTTGGGAGAGATGGAGCTTTATGCAGATGCTGTCGGGCGGCTGGCTGGAGATTTTGCCGAATGTCCAAGGGACAAGAAGCTGGGGCTGTGGGTAGTGAGACTGTTGGCGCCAATAGGAGTTAAGCTAGTTAGCTCGGAGGAGCTAAAGGCTCAGTCTGTGGCAAAGGGAAGGTTAGCTATAATGCTAGGTGCACGCCAAACTCAAGCTACAAGCTACCAGCTGGGTATCCAGGGGGGACCTGAGCCCCTGGTTACCGGAGACGGCGAGCCAGCCAAGGAGCCCAGCATGGTGTGTGACCATAATGCTGGTAATGTTGACGGCGCGGTAAGCAATGACAGCATGAAGGGACAGCAGCGACCGGACTCATCTGAGTTTTCCCTGCAGCTGGAGAGCGTGAGCATGCATGCTGGGAGCCCCAGGAAGCAGCAGCAACAGCTGGGCCCAGAGGCAGCACAGCGGAGCGCTTTGGATGAAGGTGCTGGGTGCAGCGGCGAAACACCTGGGTCGACAAGTGATGCCAATGAGAGTGACGCTGGGAGTCCCAGGAGAGAGCAGTGACAGCCGGGCAAAGAGGCAGCACAGCCGAGTGCCTTGGATGAGGGGGCCGGGCACAGCGGCGAAGTGCCTGGATCAACAAGCGACGCCGATGAGCGAGCTTCGGTTTTCCCCAGCAAGAACATGAATCAATAATGGTGAAAATATGGGTAGCAAAAGATGAAATAACAATTATTAATTATTATAATCCATGTAACAGATTGACAGTTAACACTTTGAACACTGTAAATAGACAAGCACAGGGTAAGGTGGTTGGGTGAGGGGATTTTAATGCACATAACACACTGGGGTAGCAGGAATACAGATATAAATGGCACAGTAATTGAGGATTTTTAGAGGACAGGGACTTGATATGCATGAATGATGGGAAAGGTACTAGATTTGTCAGTAATCTAGTCACAGAAAGTGTGTTAGACCTAACTTTGGCTTCAAATGCAATTGCAGGAATCACATCTTGGGTGGTATTAAGTCAGTCAGCTAATGGGAGTGATCATTATCCAATAACAGTTAAAACTGGTCTAGAAGCAGGAGAAGAAGGGATGCAGTCTGGCACAAGACAGAAATTGGATAAGGCAGATTGGGATAAATTTAAATATCTGTAAGACTAGATGTGAGCAGCTTAATAGTGAGGACATTATTGATGGGGAGAAATTTAGTGAAAGTGTCAGTGCAATTATAATAGTCTGCAAATAAAACAATACCAAAAAGTACAGGTTATAGACAACGAAAGACTCTTCCTTGGTGGGATGATAATTGTAATAAAGCTATTAAAAATAGAAATGGGGCATTCAGACAAGTGAAAAAGCATCATACTTTGGAAGTAGTGATTGAGTACAAGCGGTGTCAGGCAATCGTCCGGAAAACAATTAAAACAGCTAAGCGTTTATTTTGGAGATAGTACTGTAATACTATAGGAAGAGAAACGCAGCTATCAGATATTTGGGGAATGATTAAGAAAATGAGTGGTATTAGAAGAGAGTACAAAATACCAGTGTTAGACAGTAATGGGGAAATAGCTATTACTAATATAGACAAGGCAGAACTTTTGGCACAAACTTTAGTGAACCATAGTTCAGAAAACCTACCAAACACAATTGGACAAAGCAGGGAAAGCGCTTTATCCAAACACCCATATGTAAACATAAGGAAGAATACTTCAAGGGACATGATAGATTTGCCATTCACTCTATCAGAATTGAAAAGGGCTTTTCTGAAATCGAAGCAGTCTTCACCACGGAAGGATGGCGTATGTTATAGGATGTTGTCGCACATGGAGGAGTGTGCACTTCAAACAATATTAAAGCTATTTAATAAAGTTTGGGAAACTGTTTCCATCCCCTTGGAATCTTCCCAATCAGTTATAGTACCAGACTTAAAGCCAGGGAAAGATTCATCAGATCCTAATAATTATAGGCCGATGGCTTTTACCTCACAGTTAGGGAAAACAGTGGAACAAATGGTGACTGAAAGGCTGAATTACATTTTGGAAGGGAGGGAATGTCTTTCTCCTTTTCAAAGTGGGTTCCGAAAAGGGAGAAATACTATGGATTCCATTTTGCACCTAGAATCTGAAATTAGGAAAGCCCAGGTAAATAGGGAAAATGTGATAGCTGTCTTCTTATGATGTAGAAAAAGAATATGGCATGCTGTGGAAGGAAGGGTCGCTGATTAAATTAAATCAATTTGGTATTGAAGGTAATTTAGACAGTTGGGTATTAGATTTCCTGTATGATAGAACAATTGAGGTAGGAGTTGGTACAGAGAAGTCCAAAATATATCAAGTTGATAAAGGTACCCCCCCCCAAGGCAGCGTGTATAGCCCTGTTTTGTTTAATATTATGATTAATGATATTTTTGAAGCAATCGATAGTGAAATAGGGAAGGCCTTGTATGCAGATGATGGGGCCTTATGGATAAGGGGATGTAATCTTGTGTACATTCAGAGGAAAATGCAGGCAGCAACAGACCAGGTTGAACAATGGGCAAACTGGTGGGCTTTTAAATTATTGGTCTTAAAGGCACAAATAATTTGCTTCTCTAAAAGTCACAAAGAAATTTCTTTAAATCTTTATGGCCAAAAGTTAGAGCAAGTAAAGGTAGTTCGGTATATAGGTTTGTTACTTGATGAAAAACTAACTTGGAAGCACCATATTGAAAAAAACTAAAGGAAAATGTAAGAAAATAAATATTTTGAGATGTCTGGCAGGACGGGACTGAGGGGCCTCTAGGGCCTCTCTGTTGAGGGTGTATCGAGGACTAATGAGAGCTACACTAAACTATGGATGTGTTGCGTTCATGTCGGCTGCTGACTGTCTCCTGAACCAACTGGACATAGAGTAGACAAAGGCTCTTGGAATATGTTGTGGTGCATTTAAAACTTCTTCAGTATCAGCAATCCAAGTAGAAACGGGCGAAATGCCCTTAGTGTCTGTGACATGATGTAGGAACTATGGATCAATATTCAGTATGAATTTATCTCCAGTCGTCCATATAGTTGGTTCTTTTGACTTAGAACATTAAATAAGTGGAAAAATATTTCCAAGTGAATTCAAATTTAGCGCCGTGTTGCACTCCCCCCCCCCCCCCCCCCCACATAAGGCGATCGTGATTTTATTATTTTTTTCTGCCGAAAGTAAAATCCTCCCCTTTGAATTTTGAAGCAGAGTGTTGACTTTACTCCAAATGGAATGACTTTGTGTTAAAAAAGCATATTACTTTTTTAAGTTTTCATTTTTATAAATCTCATTGCCTACTGAAACTGAACATCTGAGCATTTTTTTTCCCCGACCACCCCATCGGGAAAATTAAAAAAAAAAAAAAAAAAAAAAAAAAAAAATTGAAGCCAAAATTTCTGTAAACCAAATTATTAAATAACAGTTGCCTTATGTGGGGAAAAAAAATCAGTTACACAAACTCTTTTCCAGGCGAGTTTTGACACTTATTCTCTGTGCTGTTTTGATATGTTGATATCATCTTGAGCTGTGGGTTTTCGTTTAAAAACCGTAGGTATGGCAGTCGGTTTTAGAACCCGTTTGTAACAAACTTTCATGCCTAAAGATTCCTGTATAGCAGGCGCCTCCTCAAAACTGTCTGCAGTGAAATGATCACTACAGAGTACAGCAGATGGTGTTGGTTGCCATTTGTCCCCTGTTCTCTGTACTTGCTTTGCCCATTTTTTTAAGAAGATCTGGATCTTTTGGGAATGAGAACAGGCTTGTACATTCACTAGAGCAATTAGAACACCTAGCCGCCACGCAACGTTTCAGCATTTCTTCGCTGATATAGAAGCTGAACAGCTTGTTTACATTGACAGCACACAGATCAGCCAAGAGTCAACTCAATTCAATTCAACTTTATTTATATAGTGTAGAGGATGTGCTCAATGATGAGGCTGGGTTTATTTCTCAGGTTCAGTTTTATTATCAGAACACATTCTCTATCAACCTCCAAGCAAGAAAAGAGACAGATCACAGTCACATCACTTCTCTTATACTCCGGAACATCGAAACTCAAGTCACATGGTGTCTGAGCAAACATACAGTCACAGTGTAACCCCTTTGATCCTCCACCATAGTCTCTCAGCCTTCGATGGTCTGGGAATCCCTCCAGGGCCTCTCTCTGAGACAAAGGACAAATCTCACACCTCCTCGATACCTCCTGCAGGCTCAGTCCTTTTGTCCCTCGAGACGGGAAGCACACAAACATCCAGCAATACATTTGTGGAAAATATGTACCCAACATATGTGCCACATAACCCCCCCCCAAACGTCTAATATGGGACAACATAATCAGAGATGCATGGCATAAAAAAACATTACCACATAACAAAAATTCAATTCACCAGTTGCCTAGGTCTAAACCTCCTGCCGTATCTGCTGTAAGCCGGCCTTGCTGCTTCTGCAGTGTCTTCCTGCACCTGTGGATTAGAACTGTTAGCCAAACTCTGTGGGGGTTCTGGAGAAAGCCTTCTCGGTGGTCTACCGCGACGGGGGGCTCTCGCCAACTGCACTTGTTCATCAGCCAAAACGAAAGCAGGTTTAAGTCTGTTTATACAAATCAACTCCTTCCTGTCTCCCAAATCTAGCAAAAAATGCTTCTCTCCTGTTTCCAGCACTCTGAAAGGTCCATCATAAGGTGGCCGCAAATTTGGGCGATGAGCATCAGGTCTAACAAAAACAAACTCTGCATTTTTTAAAGCTTTCGGCACAAAAACGCGTGGGAAACTGTGATGAACCGGGCCAGGGAGTGTGTTTGATCCTGTGTCGCTCTGCAACAGCTGAGTGGGGGGGGGGCAATTTGGTGCAGGGTTGTTGGGGAGAAATTCACCAGGTAAACGGAGAGGCTGTGTAAAAACTAACTCAGCTGGGGAGGCCTGCAAATCCTCCTTAGGTGCAGAACGCAACCCCAATAAAACCCATGGAAGTTTGTCAACCCAATTTGTATCCGTAAGCGACGCTCTGAGGGCCGCTTTCAATGACCTATGAAAACATTCGCACAAACCGTTAGCCTGGGGGTTATACGCGGTAGTGCGATGAATCTTCACCTCTAGGCTGCGGGCCATCGATGACCAGAGTTCGGAAACAAATTGAGGACCCCTATCGGATGTTATGTCCGACGGAACTCCAAAACGCGCAACCCAAGCTGTTAAAAACGCGCGTGCGACTTCTTCCGCAATGGTGGATGCCAGAGGAACTGCTTCTGGCCAGCGCGTGGTGCGATCCACCATCGTCAAAAGGTGTGTGCACCCCTGTGACAACGGAAGGGGGCCCACCAAGTCGACATGCACATGATCAAAGCGCTTAGCCGGTATGTGAAAAGGCTCCAAAGGAGCTCTAGTGTGCTTGTGTATTTTGGCTCGCTGACACGCTACGCAGGTTGCCGCCCACTCCTTGACCTGTTTACGCAACCCCGGCCAAACAAATTTCTCACCCACCATCTTGATCGATGCGCGCACCCCGGGGTGCGCCAGGGAATGGACAGAGTCAAAAACGCGGCGACGCCATGCAGCTGGTACCACGGGGCATGGCCGACCCGTGGAGACATCGCAGATTAGGGGAGGCATACCCATTTGCAGCACTCTGTCCTCCAGCCTTAACCCTGTTGGTCCAGACTGGAGCGCGCGCACATCCGCATCACTAACCTGCTCCGCGGCCATGGCTGCATAATCTAAACCTACGCGAACCGGGGCTGTGTGCGCTTCCGCGCCGCTACCTTGGCCCGCGGCCACGGCTGCAGAGTCCGCCCCCATGGGGCCTGGCGCCGCCACAGCACGCGAGAGACAGTCTGCCACTACATTATGTTTACCTGCGACATGCTGGATATCGGTGGTGAACTCCGATATCGCAGCCAGCTGTCTTTGCTGCTGGCCCGACCAAGGTTCTGAAATCTTGGCCATCACAAACGTTAGCGGCTTGTGGTCCACAAACGCGGTGAAATGGCGCCCCTCCAACCAGAACTGGAAATGGCGAATGGCCTAGTGTAGGGCCAAAAGCTCCCTGTCGAACGCGCTGTATTTTCGTTCGTCATCGCGCAAGGTTTTGCTGAAAAACGCGAGCGGCTGTCAGGTCCCTGCTACAAACTGTTCAATGACCGCCCCCACCGCTAAATCGGAAGCGTCAGTGGTGAGCGCCATGCGGGCCGTTGGGACTGGGTGTGCCAACAAAACCGCATTTGCCAGGGCTGTTTTGACTTGGGAGAATGCGCGCTCCTGATCCGGAGACCATTCGATTTTATTGGTGGGTTTTTGCTTCTTAAGTGCAGCATACAATGGTTGCATGAGCTGCGCCGCGCTTGGGAGGAAACGGTTGTAAAAATTAACCATTCCCAAAAACTCCTGTAACGCTTTAACCGTTTGAGGTCGGGGAAAATCCGTTATTGCGCGTACTTTATCGGGCAGAGGGACCACTCCTTCTGGTGAAACGCGATGCCCCAAAAAATCAATTTGTGCCACCCCAAACTGGCACTTCGCTGGGTTAATTATTAACCCGTGCTCTGCAAGCCTCCGAAAAACCTCTGTGAGGTGGTTTTTGTGCTCGTCTTCGGACGTGCTGGCTACCAAAATGTCATCCAGGTAGACGAACACGAAAGGAAGATTGCGTAGAACCGTGTCCATCATACGCTGGAACGTCTGCGCGGCGCCCTTTAATCCAAAAGGTATACGCAAAAACTCAAAAAGCCCGAAAGGAGTTATTACCGCAGTTTTGGGTATATCTTGAGTGCGCACTGGGACCTGGTGGTAACCATGCACCAAGTCTATTTTAGAAAAAATGCGCCCCCGCCAAATGAACCGAAAAATCTTGGATGTGCAGGATCAGGTAGCGGTCGTGCGCTGAGGCGTTATTCAACCTGCGGAAATCACCGCAAGGTCGCCACGAACCATCAGCCTTTGGGACCATGTGTAGCGGTGAAGCCCAGGGGCTTTTAGAACGTCTAATGATGCCCAGTTTTTCCAAGTTGGCGAACTCCTCGCGCGCTATGGCCAGTTTAGCTGAGTCCAAGCGCCGAGCTTTTGCAAAAACTGGCGGCCCGGTGGTAGTGATAAAATATTCCACCCCATGTTTAGCCACTGTCGCTGAAAACGTTGGGACTGTGAGTGCTGGGAACTGAGTGAGCAGTGCGTGAAACTTACCACCTGCGGCTATGACGTTGGCCTGTGCAGTCGGCGGAGCCGCCCGGGCTGTGCAGGAAATAGAGTGAAAAGACGTCTATTAGCAACCAGACGTCTATTAGCAAGATCAACCAATAAACCATGTGAGCATAAAAAATCAGCACCTAACATGTTGAAACTGACTGCTGCAATGACAAAAGTCCACTCGAATGTTCGGCCGTGTAGAGACAGGAGCAGAGTCTTCTCCCCGAAGGTCTTAATCGCCGAGCCGTTCGCCGCCGACAGCAGGGGACCACTGGAAGGCGCCAGCCGGTCAGCGTAGGAGGGTGTGATGAAACTCAGCTGGGAGCCTGTGTCCACCAGGAAGTGCCTCCCTGATCGCTCGTCCCTCAGGTAGAGCAGCTTGGTCTTTTCGCCGAGAGCCGCAGCTGCTACAGACTCCCGGTCTTGGCGTTTCCCGAGCGCTTGAACTGGCACGGTGGAATGCACTTGCGTGCTCTCTCAGCAAAACGGTGATGGTAAAAGCAAAAGATGTTGCCCGCTCCGCGTCTCCTGGCCTCCGCCACTCCCGTCGTCAGTGAGTCTGGTGCTGCAGCCTCTGGCCCCCTGCCATCTCCGGGTGTTGCGCTCAGCTCTGCTGCTGCGGCCGTGGCTGTGTGTCGTCTATGAGCGTCGACGAGCCGCTGCGCCTCCTGGCCCAGCTCGTGGTAGTCTCGTTGGGCCAGCAGCTGTGAACTGGCCAGAGTAACTCTCACCGCTGATGGCAGTGTCCTGAGGAAAAGGTGGGCGAAAATAAAACCATCATCTTCGGAGTCTCTCAAACTCAGCATCCTCGCCATCAGGTCTGCAGGTCTCTCGGCCTCGCCTTCAGTCAACGCCAGAAGCTTCTCTGCTCGCTCTCCCAGCGAGGGGGTGAAGGAACGGATGAGAGCCGCTTTCAATGCGCCGTACTTGTCGTCGTCTGGCAGGTGGTTAATCAGGCTCTCTACCCGCTGGGCTGTGTGGCTGTCCAGCTTTGCAACCACATGGTAGAATTTCGTGGCGTCTGCCGAAATTCCCCGAAGATGGAACTGTGCCTCGACTGCGTTAAACCAGGAGCGCGGGCTATGCTGCCAGAAATCAGGTAGCTGGACTGTGGTAGCTGCATTAGCCTGGCTGGCTCCTGATGAGTCCAGTGCAGAAGAATCGTCACCGGCCATAATTCGTCGTAGGGTCACCAGTGTAGAGGATGTGCTCAATGATGAGGCTGGGTTTATTTCTCAGGTTCAGTTTTATTATCAGAACACATTCTCTATCAACCTCCAAGCAAGAAAAGAGACAGATCAGTCACATCACTTCTCTTATACTCCGGAACATCGAAACTCAAGTCACATGGTGTCTGAGCAAACATACAGTCACATTGTAACCCCTTTGATCCTCCACCATTGTCTCTCAGCCTTCGATGGTCCGGGAATCCCTCCAGGGCCTCTCTCTGAGACAAAGGACAAATCTCACACCTCCTCGATACCTCCTGCAGGCTCAGTCCTTTTGTCCCTCGAGACGTGAAGCACACAATAAACATTCAGCAATACATTTGTGGAAAATATGTACCCAACATATGTGCCACAATAGCGCCATTTCACAACAAGTCATCTCATAGCACTTTCAACTGTAGGGGAAACCCCCCCACAATTGCAGAAAGACCCCACCAATCAGGCGACCCCCTGTGAGCAAGCGCTTGGCGACGGTGGAGAGGAAAATCTCCCTTTCAACAGGAAGAAATCTCCAGCAGAACCAGGCTCAGGGAGGGGCAGTCATCTGCTGTGACTGGCTGGGGGGTGAGGGGATAGAGAAGATGAAAAGAACAGACATGCAGAGAGCAAACAGCACGATGGGGACTCAATCTATGGGAGAGAACAAACAGATGTTGATGACCAGCAAAAAAAAAAATTTCATTGAGAGTGAAGAAAGGAGTGAAGCCCAGTGCAATTATTGGAGGTCCCCCGGCTGTCTAAACCTAATAGCAGCATAACTAAGGGAGGGTTCAGAAACACAAGATCCCTCCCTAATTGTAGGCTATATCAAAAAGGAAGGTTTTAACCCTATTCTTAAAAACAGAGATCGAGTCTGACTCTCAAATCCAGATTGGCAGCTGGTTCCACGAGAGAGGAGCTTGATAACTGAAGGCTCTGCCCCCATTGTACTTTTGGAGATTCTAGGTATTACAAGTAATCCAGCATTTTGGGAGCGTAGTGCTCTGTTAGGATTATAGGGTAATATCAGATCTTGTAAATAAAAAGGGGCCTGATTGTTTAGGGCTTTGAAAGTGAGAAGAAGGATTTTAAACTGAATTCTCAACTCTGTGGGAAGCCAATGAAGGGAGGCCAGAACCGGATAGATATGAGCTCTCTTTCTAGTACCTGTTAAAACTATTGCTGCAGCATTTTGGATCAACTGAAGACTTTTTAGAGATGTTTTAGGACAACCTGATAATAAGGAGTTAAAATAAATTAATCTTGAGCTAACAAAAGCATGGATCAGTTTCTCAGCATCACTCTGAGACGAGATGCACCTAATCTTGGCAATATTACACAAATGATAGAAGGCAGTCTTAGAAACGAATTTTAATATGTGAATTGAAAAACAGATCTTGATCAAAAATAACTGTAAGGTTCCTCACAGAGCTATTAAGAGAATAACTGCATCCAAACTAAGTTTGATTTGGAAAGGTATTTTTAAGGTTTTTTGGACCAACAAGAATGACTTCAGTCTTATCTGAATTTAACAGCAGGAAATTACAAGTCATCCAAGCTTTGGATGACTTGGATGGATGGATGGATCCACTCCAGTTCGCCTACCAGCATGGACTCCAGCAGAGATGCAGTTTAGCCACGGTCCTTCTCTCTCCTATCTCCTCCACTGGGTCGAGGCGTTTCCCCAGGATAGAGCTAGCTTGCTTGATCAGTTTGTTCAGTCTTTTCCTATCGGCTGCTGTAATGCCACTGCCCCAGCAGACCACTCCAAAAGTGATGGCTGATGCCACCACTGTGTCGTAGAATGTCTTCAGCAGCACCCCTTGTACACCAAAAGACCTGAGCCTCCTCAGTAGGAACAGGAACGCTGTCCCTTCTTGTAGAGTGCGTCGGTATTGTGTGACCAGTCTAGTTTATTGTTCAGATGAACACCCAGGTACTTGTAGGATGTCACCATCTCAATGTCTGTTCCCTGTATGTTTACTGGTGCTGTGAGGGGTTGTCCTTGCCTGCGGCAGTCCACCACCAGCTCCTTAGTTTTCCTCACATTGATCTGGAGGCAGTTCCGATGGCACCAGTCCACGAAGTCCTGGATAAGTCCTCTGTACTCAGCTTCATCTCTGTTGGAGATGAGGCCGATGATTGCAGAGTCGTCAGAGAACTTCTGTAGATGGCAGTGTGTTGTGTGAGAAGTCCGCAGTATAAAGGGTGAACAGGAAGGGAGCCAAAACCATTCCCTGGGGGGCCCCTGTGCTACCGATCATCGTGTCGGACACACAATCCCGGGTTTTCACAAACTGTGGCCGGTTAGTGAGGTAGTCCAGGATCCATGATGACAGGTGCTGGTCCACCCCTGCGCACAGCAGCTTGTCCTTCAGGATCATCGGTTGGATGGTGTTGAAAGCACTAGAGAAATCAAAGAACATGATCCTCACCACATTCCCGGGCTTTTCCAGGTGGGACAGAGAACGGTGAAGGAGGAAGATCACTGCATCCTCCACCCCAATGCCATGCTGGTAGGTGAACTGGAGTGGATCCATCGCTGGTCCCACCAGGGGGCAGTGGTGAGCAAGGAGCAGTCTCTCCATGGTCTTCATCATGTGAGATGTCAGGGCCACTGGTCTGTAGCTGTTCAGGTCTTTGGGGTGGGAAGTCTTTGGTATAGGTACCACGCAAGATGTTTTCCACAACTGTGGTACCCTCCCCAGTTTCAGGCTCAGGTTGAAGATGTGCTCCACAATCCCACACAGCTGGTCTGCACAGGACTTGAGGAGCTTCGCGCTGATG
This sequence comes from Pholidichthys leucotaenia, assembly GCA_020510985.1. NCBI lineage: Eukaryota > Metazoa > Chordata > Actinopteri > Cichliformes > Pholidichthyidae > Pholidichthys > Pholidichthys leucotaenia. Next base: position 237,749,149 of record CM035838.1, on the reverse strand, counting down.
CCATCCGGTCCCGAGGCCTTCCTCGCCTTGATCTTCCTCAGCTCCGTCCTCACCTGGGTCTTAGTGAGGGTCAGGTTGGGGAGCTGTGTGCTGGGAGTGGGGGGTGTTGGTGGAGTGGGGTATGGACAGCAGGTCTTGATGACTTTAGAGGCAGCAGTGGTTGTTGTGCAGTCGGGGGGGGAGGGCGGTTGGGCAAACCTATTAAAAAAACAGGTTCAGATTGTTCGCCCACTCCCTGCCCCCGTGGCCTGGGAGGAGGTATTCTGGAGCCCAGAGATGGTTTTAAGGTTTCTCCAGACCCCGCCGATGTCGCTGTGTTGCAGCTTGTCCTCCATCTTCTTCCTGAAGCTGTCCTTGCCTTCTCTGATCTTCCTCCTCAGCTCCCTCTGTACGGACTTCAGCATCTCCCTGTTCCCCGACCTAAAGATCCTCTTCTCTCTCAGAAGTGTTTTTATCTCAGGGTTGATCCAGGGTTTGTTGTTCGAGCAACACCGTATGGTCTTGGTGGGTACGGTGTTGTCCACACAGAAGTTGATGTAGTCCGTGATGGTGTGAGTGAGGCCATCGATGTCCTCACCATGTGGATCGCAGAGCTGCTCCCAGGCAGTGGTTTCAAAACAGTCCTTTAGAGCGTCCATTGCCTCCTCAGACCATAACTTCACTGTGCGCATGACCAGAGGTTGTCTGTGCACTAGGGGTTTGTACACCGGCAGGAGATGAACCAAGCTGTGAGCCGATCTCCCGAGTGGAGGGAGTGGTGATGAGGTGTACGCCTCCTTAGTATTTCCATAGAATAAGTCCAGTGTTTTATTGTCTCTCGTGTGGCATGTGTCATACTGGGTGAACGTGGGTAGAATGGGGGACAGTGAAATATGGTTGAAATCACCTGAGATGAGAAGGGCATCTGGGTGTTCTGTCAGCAGCCTGCCAGTTACTGAGTGAATGACGTCATGCGCTGTCCCAGCGTTCGCCGTCGGATTTGCATAAATAACAATGCAGATCATGTGTGAGTATTCCCTCAGGAGATAGGTTGGCCGCATGCTAACAGCTAGCAACTCAATGTCTTTGTTGCAGTGTTGTTGTTTAACCGTGATATGTCCTGGTCTGCACCAGCTGTTATTGACATACATTATCACTCCTCCGCCCCTTGCCTTCCCACTGTCTGGTGTCCGGTCTGCCCGTATTGCGTGGGAACCCTCCAGTTCGATGTTAGCATCTGTTGCTAGTTCTGTTAGCCACGTCTCAGTAAACAACATCAAGCTAATCTCTCTGAAGATGCTCTCGTAGCGGGAAATAGCCGCTAGCTCGTCAGTCTTATTGAGTAGCGATTGTACATTCCCCATAATAACGGATGGGAGGACGGGTCTGTACCTTATATTCCTCGCCCGCCGTCTTACTCCAGCTCGACATCCACGCCGTTTCCGTCTTATTTCTCCCGGTATGTCGAGTTTTTGCGTTAGCACTTAACCGGCCCGCGATGCTAACAGCTGGTCTCTATTGTACTGCCTCCTGCAATAAACAGTGGCTCCGTCCGCTGGCTTAGGAGACATTTGGGCGATCTACTTGTCTGTGATGGAATAAAGGTGTCGTTGGATCAGAAAGATTAGCAAGAGAGCCAGATAGTAAATAGAAATAGGAAGAAATTGATCCGCTGTTGCAAAAAGGCAGCCTACTCATGTGGCGCCGGAAGAGAATTTCATCTATCTCTGATAGATGAAATTTTATGATTGAAAAAGTTCATGAAGTCCTGACTAGTAAGTTCTAAGGGAATGCTAGGATTGACAGTCCTGTCAGCCTGGCTACAGTGCTGAAAAGAAACCTGGGATTATTCTTGTTCTCTTTTATTAATGCAGAATGATAACTCGTTCTAGCTTTTCTCAGATTTTTTTTTATAAATTAAAATATGATTTCTCCAAGCTGAATAGATTTCATCTAAATTAGTGGAGCACCATTTTCTTTCTAATTGACGAGTCTTCTGTTTTAAGCTACGAGTTTGTGTTGAACCAAGGAGTTAGAAATCTCTGATTAGACTTTTTTCTTTTTTAAAGGGGCCACCATGTCTAGAGTCTGATGCAGAGAAGCTGTAACACTATCCACGATGCTATCAATTACAGAAGGAGCAAGCTGTCTATAGCTTATTTCCATTGTGTTGACACATGACATAGAGGAAACAATGTGCATAAATTTGGTAACATCATCTGAAAGGCATCTACTGTAGTAATATTTTTCCTTAGGAGCCAAATAGTCAGAAATGGTAAAATCAAAGGTCAACAGACAATGGTCTGACAGTACAAGGTTATGAGGAGACACTACCAGATTTTCTATTTCTATGCCATGTCTCAGAACAAGGTCCAACATATGGTGGAGATAATGGGTAGAATTTCCTACTTTCTGAGAAAACCCCATCAAGTCTAATATTGAATTAAATGCCAAATTAAGGCAATCACTATCTACATCTACATGTATATTAAAGTCCCCTACTATAATTATTCTATCTGATTTCAGCACTAAATCAGCAAAGAATTCAGCAAATTCGGATAAAAACTCTGAGTAGTTTGATGGGGGATGATAAACTATGGCAAATAAAATTGGGTTTAGCCTAAAATTGCTAAAACGCCCAATACTGAGGACCAGGCCCTCAAAGGAATTATAATGTGTTTTTTACTTTACATTAACTAGTAATTTGGAATGGTAAATTGTTGCTACTCCTCCTCCACGACCAGAACTGAACTGACATGAGATGAACTTCACCTCATGACGTCATATCCAGAAATGAGGCGAGTCTCAGGAGATCGCGTTAGTGCAACACAGCACTAAATTTGAATTCACTTGGAAATATTTTTCCACTTATTCAGCGTTCTAAGTCAAAAGAACCAACTATATGGACAACTGAAGATAAATTCATACTGAATATTGATCCATAGTTCCTAAATTGTGTCAGACACTTTAAGATTAAGAAGAACCAAATTAATGCTGGCATACTGGATCAACTTGAAGGGGCATAAGAGGTTACAGCCTGCAAAAGCTATTCCTAATGATTGCTGGGAACACAATGAGTCCAACATTGTCTTAGTCTTAATACTTGGTTGTGTTTTACTTGTCCTATTTTTAACATTGGTTTTGTAGACAATTATAACTTGTTTTGGAACCGCCCATCACTTATGAGGCCTGATGGCATCCACCCAAATAGACTTGATGCACATGTTTTAAGAGACAATCTGTTCTATTCCTTTTAGTGTTTTTTGGTACAGTGACTGAAACTTGGTGTGTTAACTCACTCTGAAGCTCTTGAGTCTGCCAATCAGCCCTTTTTTGGTTCTGTTTCCACTTCCCATATTAATCCCATTAATCCAAATAATCTTCACTGTTTGGATCAGCCTTCAATTTATAACCCTATCGAGATTATGTCTGTCTCCCGTTACCCAAAATATTATAACCCAAGACAAATACAGCACAACCTGATAAATACACATCTTTCTGCAGCTCCTCCTCATCCACCACCCCCCAACTTTGCCCCTGTCTTCTCCCTTAGAGAACCTTTCTCTGCTCCCCCCAAAGTTAATAAAAAAGTTAATAAAAATAGAATGCATAAACATCCCAAAGTGATTAAACAAAATGTTGGTACAATTCAAATCAAACCTCAAGTCTCTAAATTTAATAATTTGGCCTCTGTTCCTCCCCAAAATTTAAAAATTAAATGTGGTCTATTAAATATTAGGTCTCTAATTCCCAAGTCTCTTCTAGTCCATGATCTATTAATCGATCATCAGATCGATTTATTATCCCTCACAGAGACTTGGCTTGGGCAAGGTGATTATGTTGGTTTGAATGAATCAACTCCCTCAGGTTATTTAAACTGTCATAACCCCAGAGGTTCTGGTCGTGGAGGTGGAGTGGTGGCAATTTTCCATTCTGAATTACTAGTTGATGTCAAGCAAAAACCATGTTTTAATTCCTTTGAGAGCCTGGTCCTCAGTGTGGGGCATGTTGGCTATCTTGGCTTGAACCCAATTCTCTTTGCCATAGTTTACCGTCCTCCCTCGGCCTACTCAAGAGTTTCTATCCGAATTTGCTGAATTTTTAGCTGATTTAGTGCTGAAATCAAATAGAATAATTATTATAGGGGACTTTAATATACATGTTGATGTAGAGAGTGACTGTGTTAATAAGGAATTCAATTCAATTTTAGACTCAATGGGGTTTTCCCAGAAAGTAGAATATTCTACCCATTATCTCCACCATACATTGGACCTTGTTTTGACTTCTGGTATAGATATAGAAAATCTGGTAGTGTCTCCTCATAATCCTGTACTGTCAGACCATTGTCTATTAACCTTTGATTTCACTATTTCTGATTATTTGACCCCTAAAGAAAAATACTACTACAGCAGATGTCTTTCAGATGACGTTGTTACCAAATTTTTGCAGATTGTCTACTCTATACCATGGGTCAACACAACGGAAATAAAAGATGGAAAGCCTGCTCCTTTCGTAATTGATTGCATGGTAGATATTGTTACAGCCTCTCTGCATCGGACTCTAGATTTGGTAGCCCCATTTAAAAAAGAAAAAGTCTAACCAGAGATTTCTAACCCCTTGGTTTAACTCAGAAACTCGTAGCTTAAAACAGAAGACTCTTCAATTGGAAAGGAAATGGCGTTCTACTAATTTAAATGAATTCTATTTAGTGTGGAGAAATCCTCTCTTAATTTATAAAAAAATCTCTTAGAAAAGCTAGCTCAAGTTATTATTCTGCATTAATAGAAGCAAATAAGAATAACCCCAGGTTTCTTTTCAACACTATAGCCAGGCTGACAAAGAGTCAGGACTCGGTCAATCCTCACTTCCCTCCTGAGCTTTCTAGTCAGGACTTTCTGAACTTTATCAATCATAAAATTTTATCTATTAGAGATAAAATCAGTCAGATTATTCCTACCGTAAACTCAAGTACATTAACTACTACAACTCACTCAATTGATATCTGTTTAGATAAGTTTACTCCAATCGACCTCTTAGAGTTGGTTAATCTCCTCATCTCAGCCTTCATCTTGCCTTTTGGACCCTATTCCTACCAGGTTATTTAAAATTGTCTTCCCAATTACTGGTAGCCATGTTCTTCATATAATTAATTCTTCTTTAACTCTGGGTTATGTACAACCCTTACTCAAAAAGCCGATGCTCAGTCCAGGAGTTTTGGCTAACTATCGACCAATCTCTAATTTGCCTTTCATTTTAAAAATCTTGGAAAGAGTTGTTGCCATGCAATTGTTTGACCACTTGCAGGGAGGTGGTTTGTTTGAGGAGTTTCAGTCTGGGTTCAGAGTTCATCACAGCACTGAAACTGCCTTAGTGAAGGTCACTAATGACCTCCTTATCACATCTGATAATGGACTTGTTTCTGTTCTTGTCCTTTTAGATCTTAGTGCAGCCTTTGACACTATTGATCATGCCATTCTACTTGATATATTAGAACACTATGTTGGACTAAATGGAACTCCGCTGCAGTGGTTTAGATCTTATTTGTCCGATAGATTTCAGTTTGTTCACATCAGTGATGAATTTTCTTCCAACTCTAAGCTTAGTCACGGAGTTCCACAGGGATATGTGTTAGGCCCTACTCTTTTTAGTTTATATATGCTTCCGTTAGGCAATATCATTAGAGAGGACTGTATACATTTTCATTGTTATGCAGACGACGCACAACTCTACCTGTCAATGAAGCCCGATGATTGTAATCAATTAGCCAAGTTAGATGCCTGTCTTAAGGATATCAAAGCCTGGATGACTTGTAATTTTCTGCTATTAAACTCAGATAAGACTTAAGTCATTCTTGTTGGCCCAAAACACCTTAGAAATTCCTTTCCAAATCATGCTCTTAATTTAGATGCCGCCACTCTCACTCTGAATAGTTCTGTGAGGAACCTTGGAGTTGTTTTTGATCAAGATCTGTCCTTTAATTCACATATTAAATTTGTTTCTAAGACTGCCTTCTATCATCTGCGCAATATTGCCAAGATTAGGAGCATCTCGTCTCTGAATGATGCTGAGAGACTGATCCACGCCTTTGTCAGCTCTTGATTAGATTATTGTAACTCGTTATTATCAGGCTGTCCTAAAGTATCCTTAAAAAAATCTTCAGCTGATCCAAAATGTTGCTGCAAGAGTTCTAAGTGGTTCTAGAAAAAGAGATCATATCTCCCCGGTTCTGTCCTCCCTTCATTGGCTTCCCATAGAGTTTAGAATTAAGTTTAAAATCCTTCTTCTCACTTTCAAAGCTCTTAATAATCAGGCCCCCTTATATATAAATCTGATATTACCTTACCATCCTAATAGAGCACTACGCTCCCAAAATGCTGGAATACTTGTAACGCCCAGAATCTCCAAAAGTACATTGGGAGGCAGAGCCTTCTGCTATCAAGCTCCTTCTCTGTGGAACCAGTTACCACTCTGGGTCTGGGAGTCAGACTCACTCTCTGTTTTTAAGAACAGGGTAAATCCCTTCCTTTTTAATATAGCCTACGATTAGGGAGGGATTTTGTGTCTCTTAACCCCACTTCTGTTTTATGTCTGTCCTCTTCTTTATCCCCCCACCCCCAGCCAGTCGCAGCAGATGACTGACCCTCCCTGAGCCTGGTTCTGCTAGAGGTTTCTTCCTGTTAAATGGGAGTTTTTCCTCTCCACCGTCGGTAAGTGCTCGCTCACAGGGGATCGTCTGATTGATGGGTCTTTCTGAAATTGTGGGGTTTGCTCTGCATTTTGTAGCGCTATGAGATGACTTCTGATGTGATGTGGCGCTATATAAATAAAGCTGAATTGAAAATTGAATTGAACATTGGTAGCTTTGGATGGCTAAATTGTCCTTCGGTATGACTGTGAGAGTGAATGGTTGTCTGTCTCTGTGTGTTGGCCCTGCGATGGACTGGCGATCTGTCCAGGGTGTACCCTGCCTCTCGCCCAAAGATGCTGGGATAGGCTCCAGCCCCCCTGTGACCCGAAAAGGATTAAGCGGAACAAGATGGATGGATGGATAAGTGATGCCATTGCTGAGCAGGCAGGATTAAAACGCATAGATTTTAGCCCAACGGTCCTGTGGTCTGTTATTCCTCCATGGCTGTTTAAGATGCCACTGGTAGATTTTGAAATACATCAACTGAGGAGGCAACATAAGCAATCAGCAACAGATTATATAGTGCATAAATGTATTGAACAGAACTTCAGAAACAGGCTGATGGCATTTACCGATGGTTCCAAGGATCCTACAACTGGTCGTAGTAGAGCTGCGGTATACGTTCCTCAGTATAAAATATCTATTATGAACCCTCGTGTGCCATTACACTACGCACAGAGGGCAGAATGAAAAACCCAATCGCAGGAGTAGATTTGTGCACTTTATTAATAAAAACCCCAAAATAACAAGTCCAGCAAACAATCATGCAGTGAACAGCGAGTTAAATAGATGCAATGATTACAGATGAGGCCACCAGACAAACAGGGATGCCTCCTGGATGCTCTACAGCCCGGGGGAGGGAATGCCTAGTGCCACAGGGCAATTGTCAGCACTGGGAGAAAGGCAAACATAGACTTACGGTGCTGGAGCGATCCGGGGCTGTCCGTGCAGTCCGGTGGATGAGGCAGAAACAGGCTGAAGATAATCCGTAGGGAGTGGTGACTTGCATACACGGAGGTACACACTGCCGTGTATGAAGTGTAGTGCTCCGGCGATCTCTTCCTACTCTCACAGCGTTTAAGTAATAATTGTGGGACACATATGTGAGTTTCATATGCTTCATATGTATATCACTGTATGCTTACTGTATGCTTCACGTCTCAGATGAACAAAAGGACTGAGCCTCCTAGGAGATGACAGGAGGATGTGAAATGTGGCCTTTGGTATGCAGAGAGATGGCCTGGGGGGATTTCCTGGCCGCCAGTGACTTTAGGTGGAGGTGATAAGACCTGGAAGAAGACGCATTGTGACTTGGGATTAAAGACGATGTGACTGTGTGCTTTGATGTTCCCGGGTATAGAAGAACGAATGTCTGGGGGTTTCTCTCTCTTTTCTGTTTATGGATGATGTTGGAGAATGTGAATAAACCTGACTCGTGAGATAAACTCAGCCTCATCATTCCCACATTCTCCACACTGGTGACCCTAAGACGTATCATGAGCGAAAGAAATTCCCCCGAGCCGGTCTCGTCAGGAGCCAGCCAGGCGAACGCAACCACAGTCAAGCTACCAGACTTCTGGCAAGACAACCCATGCTCCTAGTTCCACTTGGCCAAAGCACAGTTCGCCCTCCAGGGGATAACGGTAGATGACACGAAATTCTACCATGTTATTGCCAAGCTCGACAACCGCACGGCTCGACATGTGCAGAGCCTTTTGGAGCGCCCACCGGCCGACGACAAATACGGCGGGTTGAAGGCTGCGCTCATCCAGCGCTTCACCCCCTCAGTCCAGGAGAGAGCGGAGAGGCTCCTGGCTCTGAACGACTTGGGAGATAGCACGCCCGTCGACTTGATGGAGGACATGCTGAGGTTGAGGGGCTCAGACGGTGACGACTTCCTCTTCACCCACATTTTCCTGAGAATCCTGCCGTCGGCCACGAGAGCGACCCTGGCCAGTTCACCGTTGTTGGCCCAGCGGGACTTCCGCGCACTGGCCCAGGAGGCACAACGGAATCGAACACGCTGCCTGGCCCCGTTCACCACAGTTTTCCGCGAGTTTTTGTGCCTAAAGCTTTAAAAAATGTGGAGTTTGTTTTTGTCAGACACGATGCCCATCGCCCATCGTTGCGACCAACTTATGATGGACCATTTAGAGTGCTGGAAACAGAGGATAAGCATTTTTTGCTAGATTTGGGGGACAGAAAAGAAATGATTGGCATAAACAGGCTCAACCCCGCTTTTGTGGTGGCTGACGAAGGTGTGCAGTTGGCCAGGGCTCCTCGGCGCGGCAGACCCCCTAGGGAGCATTCCCCAGAGCACCCACAGGGATTGACTAACAGTTCTCATCCTCAGACAGCAGCTCCCCAGCAGGAGGGCGCCGCGGAGGTGGTAAAGCCCGCTTACAGCAGATACAGGAGAAGACTGAGGCCCAAGCAGCATGTGGACTGATGTGTGTGATTTTATCATGACATGCAGACTGTTATTACGTTGTTCCATCTTAGACGTTTGGGGGGGGGGGGTCATGTGGGACACATGTGAGTTTCATATGCTTCATATGTATATCACTGTATGCTTACTGTATGCTTCACGTCTCAGATGAACAAAAGGACTGAGCCTCCTAGGAGATAACAGGAGGATGTGAAATGTGGCCTTTGGTATGCAGAGAGATGGCCTGGGGGGATTTCCTGGCCGCCAGTGACTTTAGGTGGAGGTGATAAGACCTGGAAGAAGACGCATTGTGACTTGGGATTAAAGACAATGTGACTGTATGCTTTGATGTTCTGGGGTATAAAAGAACGAATGTCTGGGGGTTTCTCTCTCTTTTCTGTTTTTGGATGATGTTGGAGAATGTGAATAAACCTGACTCGTGAGATAAACTCAGCCTCGTCATTTCCACATTCTCTATATAATAATACTAATGAGGGAAGAGACTGCCGGTGTGAAGGAGTGTGGCTGAACAAATTGAAAACGTGTGCATGAGTGTCTGCACGTGTGAATGGGAGTGAGTGAGGTATGTGTGTGAAACACCAATAATAATAATGTTTATTTATAGAGCACTTTTCACAGACAGTCACAAAGTGCTTAACATGGTAAAAAACAAAATAAAAACACAGGCACATAAAACAGTAAAAAAAAAAACAAAAAAAAAAAACAAAGTAGACAGTAAAAGCACATAAAAATACAATCAGCACGTAGTTAATTAAAAAGCCAGGCTAAAAAGGTGGGTCTTTAGTTGCTTCTTAAAAACACCAATGGAAGGTGCAGATCTAAGTTCAAAAGGCAAGGAGTTCCATAGTCTGGGAGCAACCGCAGCAAAGGCTCTATCGCCTTTGGTTCTGAGCCTAGTGCTAGGGACTACCAATAGATTCTGATGAGAAGACCTGAGAGACCTGCTGGGCTGGTGTAGAGAGAGCAGGTCACTAATATAAAAAGGCGCCTCTTCATGAATGGCTTTGTAAGTAAGAACAAGAACTTTAAAAACAATTCTATAATTTACAGGAAGCCAATGCAAGGAGGCCAAAACAGGAGTGATATGACAGAATCTACTGGACCTAGTTAGTAATCTTGCAGCAGCATTCTGGACTAAGTGTAGGCGGTGTAAAGAGGATTTGCTAAGACATGTGAAAAGAGCATTACAGTAGTCCAAACGTGAAGAAACAAAGGCATGAATAATGATTTCTAACTGACTGTAGGAAACCAATGACCTAATTTTGGATATATTCCTAAGGTGGAAAAAGCAACTCCGGGTCAGAGATTTGACATGCTGATCAAAACTCATCGATTGATCGAAAATGACACCAAGATTTTTTAGATTAGACCGTATGTTAGAGCTTAATGAACCAATGCTATTAACCAACTTAGGAATTAGATTATCAGGTGCTACAATAAGGACTTCAGTTTTATCAGCATTAAGTTGCAGAAAGTTACTAGACATCCAGTCCTTAATTGCAGACAGACAATCATGAATAATTTTTAAATTGTCAACATGGTCAGGCTTAAGAGAAAAGTAGCTGTAAATCGTCAGCGTAGCAGTGATGAGACACACCTTCAAATTTGCTGATAATAGAACCAAGTGGCAGCATATATAGGGCAAATAAAAGTGGACCCAGAATGGAACCCTGAGGCACCCCACAGGTTAAAGGAGCAGAGTCAGATTTTTTTTTTTTTTTTTTTTTATTACTTATTTTGTACCCGTAGGTAGATTTGTTTTGCAGTCTGGTGACAAGCCACCAGCTGCCGGTCGCTGCGTGCGCAAGCGCCCTGTATTCCTAACCTGCATGTTTTTGGTATGTGGGAGGAAACTGGAGAAATCCCACGCAACACGGGGAGAACATAAAAACTCCACACAGATCACTGTTGGTCGGGGGCAGGGTTCGAACCCACGATCCCCTGGCCGAGGGTAAACTGTGCTGCCACAGTGCTAACCACTGTGCCACCGTGCAGATGAATAAAAGCCAACAGCCATGGAAAAACTCCTACCAGAAAAGTAGGAGAAAAACCAATCCAGAGCTTTTCCAGAAATACCTACCCAATCTTTAAGCCTTTGTAACAAAACACAATGATCAATAGTATCAAATGCTGCAGTAAGATCTAATAACACTAAAACGGAGCATTTGCCAGAGTCTGATGACATTAAAATATCATTTGACACCCTGAGAAAAGCGGTCTCTGTCAAGTGTTTCTGACGAAAACCTGACTGAAATTTGTCAAAAATATTGTGTTCAATCAGAAAGTCAGTGAGCTGCTTGGCAACAACTTTTTCTAAAAGCTTAGAAATAAAAGGAAGCTTGGAAATTGGCCTGAAGTTTTTAAAAACAGATGGATCAAGGTTAGGTTTTTTTTAAAGGTGGCTGCACAACTGCATGTTTAAAATACGAGGGTACACAACCAGATTCAAGTGAACTATTAATGATATTAACCAAAGACGTACCCACTGAGCCAATTACCTCTTTTAACATTGAGGAAGGCAAAATATCTAAAACGCAGGAGGATTTCATGGAACTCACCAACACTAACAAATCCTCAAAAGAAATTGGGGTAAAATCACTTAAAAAGGCCTGTCTGTTAGGACAATCAAGGATTAGGGGAAAGGAATGAGTAAAACCAGCCTTGTCAACAAAAAAGGAAAGAAACTTGTTACAGTCATTAATTGAATAAACAGGGGGAGCAGAACTGATGGGGTTAACTATACTGTCTATTGTGCTGAAAAGGATCTATAATAATAATGAGGATCAGCTGGCGATACTGACAGGAGGAGGGGGCGTGCTCAAGCTGTCAGGGAGTGGAGGACCCAAAGGGCTCCCTGACGTGCCTGATGGAAAATAAGTGGTGAATGGGCCAAAATAGCTCCAGTGTCACAACTGGGTTTGGGACCACCAAACCCAGGTTCATGACATCTATCAATAAAAGAACCAGTAATCACTTATCAGTATACACAGTTGAGCTAGTTGCCATTATATTAGCTTTACAGTGGTTGGAGATAAATTATAGGAATAATGCAGTCATTGCTTCAGATAGTTGAGCAGCTCTCGAGAGTGTCCAGTCACTGCAGTCATGTAGGCAGGACCTAATTGTAGAAATCCACTCCTTAATTTACAACCTCTACAGTAAAGGTCAGTCAATAAACTTTCTTTGGGTTCCAGCCCACGCTGGAATAGAGGGTAATGAGGATGTGGATTTATTAGCACAACAATCATTAAAATTCGAAGCAATAAATCTGGAAATTTCACTCAGTAAGGCAGAAGGCAAATCAATAATTAAAAATTATATAGTGGGAAAGTCGCAAGAATATTGGGACTCAATAGATACAGGAAGACATCTTTATGACATTCAAAAGCGGATGGACTCTGGAATGGGAGTTGGCAGAAATGGGAAAGGAGAGATACTAGTCACCTGATTAAGAATAGGACACACTACTTTAAACCAGACGCTACATAGAATAGGTAAACATCCAACTGGCAGCTGTGCACATTGTGGTTCTCCGGAAACGGTTCAGCACATTTTGTTGGAATGTCAGGGATACCAGGAACAAAGGAAATATCTGATTGCAGTAATGGAAAGGGCAAATTTAAGTTTTGTTTTGGAAAACATGTTAGGAACATCAGTCAAAGAAATCTATGTAGGTCCATTTAGATATTTAAGTGCAACTGGATTAATTAAAAGAATTTAGTTGGGGTTTTTTTTGTTTTGTTTTGTTTTTCCCTGCCATTCTCTTGTCCCCACTTCAACCCGGTGGGTGGTGGTGGTGGTGCACCTGTGGGCTGGTTGCCAGCCGCCGATCAAATCTAAAAGAAGATACAGAGTGATGATGATCAAGTCAGTGGCGGTAATGCACCTGTAAGCTTGTTGCCAACTACCAATCTAAAAGAAGAGGAGTTCGGCCACAGGGAGCTGGAGTGTCTGGGGCTACGGTGGCAGCAGCAGCGGTGTTGAAGGCAGTGGGGGGCAGGCCGACAGGCGTGGAGGGACGGTGTGCCAGACAGCAGCACTGCAGGTCCGGACGGGCAAAGCGGTTGGTGGTGAGAAGAGACATTCTCGCTGGGGAAGTCAGCTTTGATCCCAGGGGCAGACAGCTGTCAGGGGTGCGCATGCCATGGGGCTGTCCTGGGCCTCTGAGCTGGCTTTACCCCTGGCTGCCAGTAGACCTTGGTGTGACATGAACACTGTAATGTAAATATGTTTATAGGTTTGCATGAGTGTATGTTGTGACATGGGATTATTTTGGTGTATTTTAGTTGGCTCAGAAAAAAAAAAAAAAAAACAGTCCAATTTTAGCTGTTTTTGGGTGACTGTGTTAGGCCATCACTGTTCACCGTTTCCCGTTATTTCCCTTAGTGCATCATTCGGGTCCTAAATTGTGGTGGGTCTGAATTGTGTGTATGTGTTTTGCACTTTTGTAAGGGGGAGGGGAATGTTGTGTGGTGTGTGTGTGTGTGTGTGGCCCGTGGGGCTCGCTGTACCCGTCCTGGGAGTGACGTCAGGCGGGCTGCGGCACCTGTATGTATAGTTCTGTGTTCTCTATTAGAGAGAGTCCGCTGCATGGCATAAGACCGACTCTGACCCCTTATTACAGACATAACACATACTGCACCTTACAGTATAACTGGTACCTCGTATCTCACCCTGTGCCATGTAATCCTTCTCTGTACAGTCAGTACTATCCATTGACTCATAAGGGTAATCTATTTAGCCTAGTAGTAGCCTATGTTGTATATAAAGTTATCTAAGCATTTTTGCTTTACTTCCCTGGGTAACTCATTTTCTATTATCCTGTGTGTATTTCTGTTGGATGGGTTCTGTCATGCTGCAGTGTAACATGCTGCTGCTGTTACACTGTAACTTCACAGTTTGGGATCAATAAAGTACGTCTGCCTGTCTGTCTAATAATAACACAGTATTCACATAATATTTTTTTCTATAAAGTAAACTTTAAATTTGAATTTAAAATAAAAACAATTTTTTACCATGGCTCTTTTAAATATGTGACAGAATTAAACCGCAAATTATCTTTTTTTTTTTTTTACGTAGCTTTTAATTTGAAGGTATGCGCCTCATCTCATCTGGTTTGAGCTGTGACATCACTTATTTACCCTCTTCCATCACTGATCTGTATAAAATGCCTGGATAGCTCATGGCCCATTAGCGAGTACAGAGCAGAGTGAAGCCACCTCACCGCCATTTTAGTACACCCAAGTCAATGAAGAATGAATGGGTTTAGTAATAAATGCTGCCACTTTTACCACAATAACTTCCCAAAGAATTAGCAGATTTTGAACTTCTTGGTGTGGAGACACAGCTTATAATCTTGCACAACCGGTGAACTATAGAAATCTAGTTGACATTATGTTTAGTGGCCGTGGGACGGCTGGATAATCAGAAAAGTCAAGCCAAGGAGAGTAGTTCTGAGAATGCAGTAAGTGTGTTTAGGCATGTCGTCATAATAATAGTCCTAATGATAGTCCTATATGAGTAAATTAAAATATCATGCTTCAATCTTACTATTAAGTGCCTAGGACTAATCTAATTTGCAAAATGACCAGCATGCTGAATAAATTAATTTAATCAGGATTTAAGATAAGATAAGCCTTTATTAGTCCCACAACGGGGAAATTCCAGGATTGCAACAGCACAGGGATAGCAACACTCAGAGCAACAATCAGAAGGCAAGAAAAAAAAAAAAAAAAAAAAAAAAAAGCAAGCAAGAGCAGCTAATATACATATGTACATATTACTATAAAATATATACTGTATATACACACACAGACACACAGTGCAGAGCATTGTAGCTGGATGGAATAAATATATGAATATGTAAATACACAGTGCGGAGCAATGTAGCTAGATGGAATAATATGTAGATATATAAACACACAGTGCGGAGCATTGTAGCTAGATGGAATAAATATATAGATATATAAACATAAACACACCCAGTGCGGAGCATTGTAGCTAGATGGAATAAGTATGTAAATATATAAACACACACAGTGCAGAGCATTGTTGCTAGATGGGATGAAACAGCACAACCGTCTACTTAGTTATCCTACATGGTATGATTGTGTACCCATACATATTGTGACGTTTGCAGGGTTCACACAAAGACAATGGAGCAGATGGCTGTGATCAACCTGATTTATTTTTCACACCCCGACCCCCAACTTCCTTCTCAGCACAGACAGGAGTGGAGGTCATTCCCCCAGACCCCCGTTTGAATCATGGTTACACACACATGATACATCTTGCCCTAATCCTGCTAAACACTGCTGGGTCATTATAATGCAGTTATAATGACACAGCAGTATAACTCAGAAATAACACATTTAACACACACAGTAACGTTTCAAACTGGCAAAGCATGCTGGGAAATCCCTGGCTCCCTTAAAATGGCCCCAACGTTACACTCCCCCCCCCCCTGGACTGGTTTCTGTCCCCAGAAAAATTCAAAGTCCACTTTGAGAAATCCAACGCGAGTCAGCCCGGTGCCAGGGCGGCATGCACGGGCCATCTGAGTCTCGGTCAGAGTATCTGGTTGGGGTAGGGTTCCGGTTTGGCCATCAGCGGGCGGATGGACACATCTGACAGCCTCTGTAGGACCACGCACAGTCCCTTCCCTGGCAGCGGGAGTCCCAGGCCCGCTCCGGCCGACTCCCACCGCTGCCAGATCTCCCAGGCGGCTGCTGGCCCGCGTCCATGCGTCCAGCCCTTGCCGCGCCTGGAAAGTGACCGCATCTTCGTCCTGCTCGCTCCGCTGCGTCGCTCCTGCGCCGAGGGCCTCCGTGACATCACCGAAAGGAAAAGCATCGGGTAGCGGTAGGACACGCACAGTTCCTCCTCTGGCAGCGGGAGTCCCATGACTCCTACCGCTGCCAGGACCTCCCAGTCGGCCGCTGGCCCGCGTCCAGGCGCCCAGCCCCTGCCGATCCCGAGAAAAGACCGGATCTGTCCTGCTCGCTCCACTGCTGCTGCGCTCCAAAGGCCTCTGTGACGTCACCTGCCGGGGGAAGCATCTGCAGGAGGCGGCTTTTTCCCCGTCCATGCCACCTCGCTCTAATTTAACGTCGGCGAGGGGCCAGTTTGTCGTGCGCTGTGTGCGGGGCAGTACCATGCCATGTACCCTGGCACTGTGCAGCGGAAGCCGTCCTTCCTCGCTTCGCCACGGCTGTTTCCTTCGTGCACGCGCTGCTGTGATCTGCCGTAGCTCCTCCTCCACTCGCTCTCAGCACGGTGGTTTCCTTTGATGATCAGCGCGGCAGCCAACTCGACCTGGGCCAGGCGGTCATCCAACAGGTTCTCGCCGTTGTAGCGGGGAATCTTGGCCCGCTGCTGGATGGATGAGACCGTCATCTCCCGGTCGATTGCCGCTTCTAATCGCTCTGGAATCGCCAGCCCGTCCTGCCCTGAAAAGGGCGGGAAACGGGGCTGGTTTGCTCTGCTCCGTCCATCGCGGCGAAGCTCTCCAGGGGCTGGCGTCTCAGCTCTACACTCCGTTGCCGGCTGAGCGATGAATCGCTCCAGTCGCTGTACCTCCGCCTGGATCCTCATCTTGCTCCATATCCCACTCCTGACACCAGTGTGACGTTTGCAGGGTTCACACAAAGACAATGGAGCAGATGGCTGTGATCAACCTGATTTATTTTTCACACCCCGACCCCCAACTTCCTTCTCAGCACAGACAGGAGCGGAGGTCATTCCCCCAGACCCCTGTTTGAATCATGGTTACACACACATGATACATCTTGCCCTAATCCTGCTAAACACTGCTGGGTCATTATAATGCAGTTATAATGACACAGCAGTATAACTCAGAAATAACACATTTAACACACACAGTAACGTTTCAAACTGGCAAAGCATGCTGGGAAATCCCTGGCTCCCTTAAAATGGCCCCGACGTTACAATATTCTCACTCTCCATAGCGACCGGTATTTTCCTAGTTGTATGCCGGAGGGGACCATTGTGTAAGTCTATTGCATCTTTTGCATTCAAAAAACTATTAGTTTGTTACATCTTTTTGCTATCTCTGCGAGCAGCCCTGCTTAGGTTGTACAGTCTGACAGCCGTTGGTAGGAAGGACCTGCGAAGCCTCTCGGTTGTGCACCTGGGATGATGTAGTCTGCTGCTAAATGAGCTCCTCAGTGCATTCTTTATGTCCTGCATAGGGTGGAACTCGGACTCCAGCAGAGATGACAGTTTAGCCACCGTCCTTCTCTCTCCTGTCTCCTCCACCGGATCAAGGCGCTGCCCCAGGACAGAGCTAGCTTTCTTGATCAGTTTGTTCAGTCTCTTCCTATCGGCTGCAGTAATGCCACTGCCCCAGCAGACCACTCCAAAAGTGATGGCTGATGCCACCACCGTGTCATAGAATGTCTTCAGCAGCGCGCCTTGTACACCAAAAGACCTGAGTCTCCTCAGCAGGAACAGCCTGCGCTGTCCCTTCTTGTAGAGTGCTTTACTGTACTAATTTACTTGTGATGCTGGCCATCAATGCATATGGTCACGATGGTGGTACACATGACTGAATTATTTATAACATACTTACCAGGAACAGTGATCACCAAGGATACCTAAGGAGGACTTATGATTCCTGATCATCTGACTGTTTCCGTCTGTGCCAAATTATTTCTGATGCTGGTCGTCATCTACTGATTACCAACCAACAATGGATCAATTCTACATGCCCATTTTTGTTGATTACCGGTCACCTTTAACTGCACCATTGCCTGGTCCCAAGTCCAGCATGTGTAAGCAGGAGGGAAGGTGTCATGTTTTGTATCAGAATCCTAAAATTGATGAAGATAATTATAGAAGAATTGGCATTAGGCCTTAACTTTTATTCCATTTGGCCTATTCATCACAGTGTGACAAATTATTTCAATATATGGTTAGTCTGTACTAGTTAAATAGGCTATGTATAGCAAGGCCAAGATCTACATCATCACAGAAAATATGTGAGGCTTTTTTCTCTTAATTTTTACCTCAATTTAAATAGGATCTTTGTGAAAAGGCTGTGATCCCATATTTTGCAAATTAGATCAGTCCTAGGCACTTAATAGCAAGATTAAAGCACTGCATGATATTTTAATTTACTCATTTGAAAGGAGTCAGTTGAGGTGGTATGGGCATCTGATTAGGATGCCTCCTGGACGCCTCCCACTTGAGGTGTTTCGGGCACGTCCCACTGGGAGGAGACCCCGGGGCAGACCCAGGACTCGGTGGAGAGACTGTGTCTCCCAGCTGGTCTGGGAACGCCTTGGTATCCTCTCTGGAGAGCTGGAGCAGGTGGCTGGGGAGAGGGAAGTCTGGGCTTCTCTGCTTGAACTGCTGCCTCCGCGACTCGGACCTCCGGAAAAGTGGTAGAAGATGGATGGATGGATTTAGGACTATCATTAGGACTATTTGTAGTATATAATAAAAGGGGCACTTTATTGTCAAGTGCAGTGTGGTGAGGTGGACGTCCTGTGACGTCACCACATTGCCCTATATATAGTAGGCAGGCCACCATCTTAGGCTCTCTTATGCCGGATGCCCACACTACATGCCATGCTGTGTACTACTGCTCTTTATCTTTAATAAAGCTGTGTTTGCCAACTTCATCTGGCCTCATCCATCACCAGGTATTTCCATATATAGCACTATTATTATGACAACATGCCTAAACACACTGACTGCATGCGTTACTCAAAGAACTACTTGCCTTGGCTTGACTTTTCCGATTATCCAGCCTTCCCACGGCCGCTAAACATAATGTCAGCGTGAGTTCTATAGTTCACTGGTTGTGCAAGATTATAAGCTGTGTTTCCATACCAAGAAGTTCAAAATCTGTTAATTTTTGGGGAAGTTATTCACATAAAAGTGCCACTGTTTACTGCTAAACCCATCCATTCTCCATCGACTCGCTGAGTGTTTTGGGTGTACTAAAATGGCGACCACAGAGTTTCCGGTGACTTCACGTCAGGCGGCCAGTGCGCGAGGAAAGGTATTTTATACAGATCAGTGCTTCCGATGGACGCACGTTGACACGTGACTGACGTGAAGGCAGCGGTGAGCAGTTCAGGGACAGTAAAAAAAAAATACAGAAAAATAACATGTAAAAAAAATACTGGAACTTCCTGCCGAGGAAACAGAAAGTGAAAGGAGAGAGGAGAAAACAGGAGAAAAAGGGAGAAAAGCGGAGAGAATATCGGGTAAGAACGGAGATTTCCTTTCATAGCATTTAACAGGAATGAGGAGAGAAATAATCCCATTTAGTTAGACAGTTTTAATTTGATTTTAGTTGATTTTCACTCGGTCAGAGTTTGATTTTTCTCCTGATCCCAGACCTCAGATTAACGATGAAATTTTGAAAATAATTTTAGTTTAAATGTGAAACGTTTATGTTTTTAAAGTTTGTTTGTTCGGATGAATTCAGACCAGCTGAGAGTTTTAAATCACATTTATGTTCATATTCCGTCTGTATTATGAATGACGTACTGTAATGCCTCCAGTGTTAAACACGGAAAAGACTAAAATATATATAACAATAAATACTATAAAACACCAAACAAGATGTTGGAGCTAAATATCTGTGTGCTACCTTGTCTTCTGTCATGTCTGCTTAAGGTTTTGTTTGGTTTGTTTTTACTTTGACATTGAAGATTTTTGTCTGTTTCGTATTTGTTTTTAATTTTCAATATTTCTGAAAATATTCCCCACATTTTATCCATCTTGTGTAAAACTATTTTGAGTGGCATCAGTAAAATCAGGCCTGATTAAATTCAGTTTTACCTGAATTCTTCTGTCTTACTTAATACTGTACATTAATATAGTATAAAGACTAATAGTAATATCTTTCATATATATAAGAAATTCTGAGTGAGAAATGTGATTTTTTTTTTGTATTAATTTTCTATTGATTTCAGGTTATTTTCACAATGTCGTCAGATGAGGTGAGAATTTGTTATTTCTGATTTTTTTTGGTGAGACTAAACCATTATTAAACATTAAATTGCTCTGATCATGGTTATTCATGTATATTTTGATCAGAGCTGTTATAGTTGAAATATTGTTGTATTTCTTATTTAGTTTTTCATGTCACTTAACGCGTTTGTGTGTTTCAGGATTTTTCTTTAGTGACGGAACAGAGCCAGAGTCTGAGTTCAGTCCAGACTGAAATCAGCAAATACAAGGTCAGCTTAACTAAACTAAGCCAACCCTGTAATCTAGAATAACCCACTAACCTGGGTTGTTATGTGGTTGTGGTGTCTCCTCAGAAAGAGCACCAGGACCTCCTGGAGGAGCAGAATGAGCTCAACAAGAACATCAAACTCCGCCAGAACCTGACCGAACAGTTCAGACAACGTTCTGCCAAACTGAATGAAAACTTGAAGGAGGACGAGCACTCACACCAGCTACAGCTGGAACAAGAGATGGTAAAACCATAACCCAGAGATGATAAACTGATAGCCAGAAGACAGTAAACTGATAACTAGGAGATAAGAAACCAATAACCAGGAAACGGTACACCTATAACCGTAAGCCTGTAAACTGACAAATAAGAAGAGACGTTAAACCATAACTAGGAGACGATGAACCGATTACCAGGACATGGTAAACTGATAACTAACAGACGGTAAATCGATAACTAGGAAATGGTTAACCAATAACCAGGAGATGGTAAACTGATTACTAGGAGAAGGTAAACCAATAACCAGAAGATTGTAAATTGTTAATTACGAGATGCTAAACCGGTAACTACAACACAGTAAATCCATAACCAGGAAATGGAAAACTGTTAACTAGAAGAGTGTAAACTAATAACCAGAAGATGGTAAACTCATAAACGGACCGGGGATCTCCAACCTGTGTCCCCAAACACACGGGAGGACCATGAATAAAACCATGACCACTCCAAAAATTCATGTTCCAAAATTAAATATTGTTGATTATCTAATTTATTTACAGAAATTCACATTTGTGTTAACATGTATGTACATGTTCTTGTGTGTGTGTGTGTGTGTGTGTGTGCAGAAAAAGTGTGAGCAGCTGAAGAAGGAGCAGCAGGAGCTGATGGAGGAGATCCAGAATATCAGAGCTGCCATGGTGGAGGAGGAGGAGGGCATCACACACCTGAGACAGCAGACAGACGTACAACTACACAACAACTACACAATACACACCTGAGACAGCAGACAGATGTGCAACAAACACACAACTACACGATAACTATACAACAACACGGTGATACAGTGGTTAGCACTGTTGCCTCACAGCTCGAAGGTTCCTGGTTTGAATCCCCAGTCTGGCAGGGGTAGGAACCTTTCTGTGTGGAGTTTGCATGTTCTCCCTGTGCTGTGTGGGTTTACTCCAGGGGCTCCGATTTCCTCCCACAAAGACATGCATGTTAGGTTAATTGGTGACTTTAAGGGTGTGTCCCAATTCAACCCTTAGCCCTAACGGAGGGGTAGGGTTAAAACTGGATTCATGCTGCACCTCTGTTGTCCGCATACGTATAACCAGAAACCTCGTGTGACTAAATTTATGTCATTGTCTCCACTCCGCTAGTGTCCACAGAGCTCGACCGCGGACGACTGCGTGCAGCCCAAATTTTGTGACCGCACCGCCTGCCCACAACCTGAATGCGTTGAAAAGTGCATGCGCAAGACTGAACATCCCATTCATGAGGTGGCGATATCAGCACAGTGTACCAAGACAAAGTAGACGAAGAAGACAGTGAGGAAGCGGAAGACAAGAATAAACATGCATGAATCATACATACTTCAGCAGCAGCACCACCACCATCTTCATGGAAAAGGAGTGAAAACCGGGAAGTCAAGCAGCAGAAAGCAAGCAGCGTTTCTTCGTTGGTGAAAACCTTGGCGCATCAGCGCATTGGCGCTACCTATCGGGTGAGAGTGAAACTACAAATGAGGGTTGTGCGCATGCGTCAACTGCTTGGCCTGGGTAGATGAAAAAAGTGAGCATGAACAGCACCGCGTGCATGCTAGGCTCGTCCAAAGCGGACTAGAGGGGAAATGCAGGATGAATAAGGTTTAAGGGGTGAGTTGGGATGCACCTTAAATTGTCCCTTGGTATCTGTCACTGATAGACCCTTAGAAGAGAGTGTTGGTGTACTTACTAGTGAAGCGCTTTGAGTGCTCTCTGTGAATAGAAAAGTGCTATATAAGTACAGGTCCTTATCCCTAACACAACACACTCCTACAGTGGAATCTGCATGTGGTTCATCCTGACCCCCTGTGTTACTGTGTGTGTGTGTCTGTCTGTCAGGTGTTCTCCGCCGTCCCAGAAAGGAAGTTGGTCTTTAAAGGTGAAACAGGAAACGCCAACAACGCCCAGAGGTTTGACATGGACCCACTCATAGAATATCCCATGGAGGGAGGAACGGCTCTGGTCACGTTTGAGGAGGAGCACGGTACACACAATACACATAAATACACACACAAACAGGAACACACAAATAAAAGTTTTTGGTTCCTAATAAGCTAGTGTCATGGTGCTACATCCATCTGTCCACCCGTCCCCTTCTCCAAGGAAGTTGCCTGGATGCTCACTCAACCCCATACACAGTCATCCTTATTTCAGCTTTGAGCCGAGGCTCTATACGTGTATGTGTGTGTGTGTGTGTGTGTGTGTGTGTGTGTGTAGGATGTGGGTACTGAATGCGTAAACATTTTTTTTTTTCCATTTCATATATAATAATGGATTAGCTTTATATGGTGCTTTACATGTCAAGTGACATCTCAAAATGCTTACAGTGAGTCCCATTATTCATTCACTCTAGACAGACATTGGTAAGCTACCTCTGTAGCCACACCTGCCCTGGGGCAGACTGATGGAAGCATGGCTGCCAATCCGTGCCAACAGCCTCTCCGACCACTACTGAACATTTATACCCAGTGTCATAGACACTGAAGGCAAGGTGGGCAAAGTGTCTTGCCCAGGGACACAACAGCAGGATGGCTGGGGAGAGCAGGATTTGAACCACCACCCTTCTGGTTATTTGACGACCCATTCTACCGCATGAGTCACTGCAGCCCCAAATATATCCATAGAGATTACTCATATGAATGAAATATTCATCAGACTTTGGTATTAAGTCAAGAAATCCACACATAGAAAGAAATCAAAACATTTAAGTTCATAAATAAAATTTTGCGTGATAAAGTGGAACGAAACAGGAAAAAAGCATTGAATATAGTACTGTAATTTATTTAATCCTTAGTTGAGAAGCCTTTGTTTGTAATGGCAGCTTAAGACCCTTGCTGTATGAAGAAACTAATCTGCTCAAGTGGGAGTTTGACCAATTCTTCTAAACAGACTGACTAATTCCTGAAGGTTCTGGGGTCCTCTTATGACTCTGATCTTAGTTCTTCCCACAGATTTTTAGTTGGCTTTAAGTCAGGGGATCTGGAAGGGGAAGACCAGACTGACTCCTCCATCTTTACCTGTCTGGTTCTTCATCCTAAATCCTGATTTATTTTTTTTTCTTCTTCTTCTTCTTTCTCCACAGTGGTGAAGAAGATCCTCACCAAGAAGACACATCAGGTGGATCTGGGATCAGAGTGCAGCATCAGGGTGGAGGCCAGACCTGTTCACCTGATGCTTCCCCGGCTGGTGGAGGTAAGACCAGGACCTCAGTCCATGTTCAGTTGTCTCTGTAAGAGCAGGAACTCGACCTAACCTCTTGGTCCAGATTCAGCCCATCTCTAACCTCCATTTCCTCTAGATTGATACTGCGGTTTGTCCCTGGAGAGTCCTGGTCTCTAACCTCCCAAAGATGGATGTGGACATTCTGATGGACAAACTCCAGATCTATTTCTCAAAGTCCAGGCACGGAGGGGGGGAGGTGGAAGACTGTGAGTTCCTGTCTGACTCTGGGACTGTGGTCCTCACCTTCATACAGGATAACGGTGAGAATCTCAACATCCATGCTGAGATCTACAGAGGCCCTCAGTCCATGGCTTTGGGTCATAGAGCTCCACGTGGCTCCTGCATCACAGGTTTCAGACCCTAACACCCTGACCTGATGGATTCTTTCTCTCCACAGTCGCCCAACGTCTGACGGACACCGAGTTCCACGAGATAACTCTGCAGCAGAAGAAGCATCAAGTCAGAGTGACACCATTCATTAACGGGAAAATTACAGACTTTAAGGTGAGTTTCTCTCTCTTCTCTGACTTTGGGCTGTATTTTGACAGTCTAGTCTGATGTCAGGGTGTGTTTGAATCCATTTTGCTATTACAGCAGTGCAAATTTTGTGCAGGGCAGAAAATGCAAAGAGGATGTCCTAATGCTCGTAATTATTCAGAGGTGTGTTTGGGGCATAACATGAAATAAACCAGTCACTGTCTTTGCTCTCATTCCCTTTAAAAACAGGGGTGCAAGATCCAAGGCTTAATACTGATATGACAGTGTTTAAATGGGAGGACAAATCCATTTTGCGCTGAGGACAATGTGGACTCATTCCCAAAGTGAAAATGCATTTATGGACAAGGAGCTTTTAAGGAGCTTTTTAACCTCCTCCACAGCCATGCTCGTACTGGGGAGACCTGATTGTAATACAGATGGATGAGGTACAATTCAGAGATTATGCCAGTCCATGATTATGATAGACACAGTTGTAAAAATTCCTTCAGTTATATTATCACGAGTTTCATCCAAACTTTTCTTTTAAACCAAGAGAGCGAGCTGTTCATCTCGGCCTGAGATCCATTAATCTCCTCTGTTGAATGCAAAATTGTTGTTTTGACTCAAAACAACTTGGGATGCTTTCATTTTGAAGCATTCTGTTAAAAGAATGACAGTGAATGAGGTTTAAAAATTTTTAAAAAAGAAAAGAAATAACTGTCATAATTATATAATGATGAATGTCAGTTTTCCGTGAACCTGTTGGCTCTTCTCCGGAACTGCAGTGACAGCTCTTGTCTCGGTATAGGGCCGACTGGTCTCGCTGCGGTCTAATAGTTAAATTGAAAAGAGGAAAATCCACTGAATTGTAAACTCACGCGCCAATAATTTTTCTCTGTGCAGTGAAAAACTCTGTTTGCTGTGTCTCCAGTTTGTATTTAACTGTCCTCATTTAACAGAAAACAGCTGAGTGTGTTTTTTTTTAATTAATCAGGACATGCATGCATGAATGGACATGAGATATGATGATGTGATATGATTACATACATGATAAATTAGTATGTGAACAGAATATTTTGTCACAGAAGAGAGGTTTGTAGTTTAAAATCTTCATGCTGACAGTATCCCACCACGCATCCTCCGTATACTGCATCCACACCGCAACGTGCACACACTTCCAATTCATTCACTTGCCTAAAAAATTAATATATTAATGCCTAATTCATGATTAAAATAAAAATGTGGATTGACTAAAACTATTAAGTGTATAAGATAAGATAAGCCTTTATTAGTCCCACAATGGGGAAATTCCAGGATTGCAACAGCACAGGGATAGCAACACTCAGAGCAATAATTTAGAAGGTAAGAAAATAAGAGCAGTGAATATACATGTACATGCTCGCAGAGATAGCAAAAAGACGTAACAAACTAATAGTTGTTTTTTTTGTTTTTTTTTTTTTTGAATGCAAAAGATGCAATAGACTTACACAATGGTCCTCTCCGGCATACAACTAGGAACATACCGGTCGCTATGGAGGGTGAGAATATGTATGGGCACATAATCATACCATGTAGGATAACTAAATAGACGGTTATGCTGTTTCATCCCACCTAGCAACAATGCTCTGCACTGTGTGTGTTTATATATTTACATATTTATTCCATCTAGCTACAATGCTCTGCACTGGGTGTGTTTATATTTATATATCTATATATTTATTCCATCTAGCTACAATGCTCCGCACTGTGTTTTTATATATCTACATATTATTCCATCTAGCTACATTGCTCCGCACTGTGTGTGTTTATATACTTGCATATTTATTCCACCTAGCTGCAATGCTCCATACTGTGGGTGTTTATATATTTACATATTTATTCCATCTAGCTACAATGCTCTGCACTGTGTGTTCATATATTCATATATTTATTCCATCCAGCTACAATGCTCTGCACTGTGTGTCTGTGTGTGTATATATATATATTTTATAGTAATATGTACATATGTATATTAGCTGCTCTTGCTTGCTTGTTTTTTTCTTGCCTTCTGATTGTTGCTCTGAGTGTTGCTATCCCTGTGCTGTTGCAATCCTGGAATTTCCCCGTTGTGGGACTAATAAAGGCTTATCTTATCTTATCTTATCTTATCTTACATATGTACACTTAAATATATAAATATATACTGTATATACACAGTGCGGAGCGTTGTAGCTAGATGGAATAAACAGCATAACCATCTATTTAGTTACCCTACATAGTATGAATATGTACCCATACATATTGTCACCCTCCATAGCGACTGATATTGTCCTAGTTGTATACTGGAGGGGACCATTTGTGCAAGTCTGTTGCGTCTTTTGCATTCAATACTATTAGGTCGTCACGTTTTTTTTTTGCTATCTCTGCGAGCAGCCCTGCTTAGGTTATACAGTCTGACAGCCGTAGGCAGGAAGGACCTGCGAAACCTCTCGGTCACGCACCTAGGATGATGTAGTCTATTGCTAAATGAGCTCCTCAGTACGTTCAGTATGTCCTGCATAGGGTGGGACTCAGACTCCAGCAGAGATGACAGTTTAGCCACCATCTATCACGTTATAATTAAAACTAGAAAAGCACTTGGAGAGCGCAGACCTCCGCCAAGCGCCGCAGTTCCCCCCATACAGTCTTCAGATTCCTTGATCATGAAAACATATGACGAGCAGTGGTTCAGTAGTTATTCACGAAAATGGCATTTTCTGTAATGGCGGCCACAGTTCCTCCCGTACAGTGTTTGTGTGTACGTTTTCAGATTCCTTGACCATGAAAACATAATTGACTAGCAATTGGATTGACAATGATAGGATTAGTGGTTCTGTAGGGATCATGAAATGATGAGACTGGATAATTTCTCAGTATGGTTTATTCATCTCAACTCCCCAGCTCTCTCTCTCTCAGTCAGGAAAAAAGAGGAAGAGCTGCGGTAAACCCACATACATTTATACCCACACATCAAACACAGAATCACACAATCAAGTCACATCCTTCTATTTACACTTAATCACTTCAAAAGTCCTCTTCGCTCTTCTGTCTGACCCCAGGAGGTCAGACAGTCCTTTCAGGCTCACGCTCCAGATCCTCTGACTTCCTCCCAAGTCCGCAGGTGGTCCAGACTCATTGTCCATCTGAGGCGTGATGTCAATACACACCGCAAGCTTAAAGTCCTTCTATGCTTGGGTCTCTGCAGTGAAATATGTGAGCTACATAATGTTACCATTATGGGCGCTACATCACTTCCCCCCCAAACGCCAAAGAATGGACACACCCGATAACCTTATCCTAATGGCAATACAGCATATGTCACCCCCCACCTGCGGAATTTACAGCACGGCCTACACAGTTTGATCGAAACACACATCACTCTGCCCGTAGTCTGGGCTTCAACCTCCTCCCAAACTTGCTGTACGCAGGTTTCACAGCCTGTGTTGTGCTGTCTTGCGGCGAATCTGTGGAATGAGGGGGAGAAAGGTTATTTGTCCCCTGCGGGGGCTCCAGGGGCCATTCCCTGGGTGGTCTGCCGCGTCGAGGCGTCCTCGCCGGTCGTACAGATTCGTCATGCAACACAAAGGCAGGCTTTAATCTGTCAATACTAACTAACTAACTAACTAACCTGCACTTATATAGCGCTTTTCTAGTCACAAAGACCACTCAAAGCGCTTTCATTAATACTAACCCTCTATTCTAAGGGCCTATAGGAAACAGATATCTAGGGACAATTTAGAACAGCCAATTAACCTAACATGCATGTTTTTGGCATGTGGGAGGAAACCGGAGAAATCCCGGAGTAAACCCACGCAACACGGGGAGAACATGCAAACTCCACACAGATCACTGTTGGTCGGGGGCTGGGATCGAACCCACGATCCCACGATCCCCACAATCCCCCGGCCAAGGGTAAACTGTGCTGCCGCAGTGCTAACCACTGCGCCACTATCGGACGTGATATCCGACGGAACCCCGAACCGCGCTACCCAGGCTGTTAAAAAAGCGCGAGCCACCTCTGCCGCTGTGGTCGACGTTAACGGGACCACTTCCGGCCAACGTGTGGTTCGGTCCACCATTGTCAAGAGATGTGTGAACCCTTGTGATGGCGGCAGGGGGCCCACTAGGTCTACGTGCACATGATCGAATCTCTTAGCCGGAATGTGGAACGGTTCTAAAGGGGCCTTCGTGTGCCTGTGGACTTTGGCCCGCTGGCAAGCCATGCAGGCTTTCGCCCACTCTTTCACGTGCTTGCGCAGGCTCGGCCAAACAAACTTCTCTGCTACCATTTTCACCGAAGCGCGCACTCCCGGGTGCGCCAGGGAGTGCACCGCGTCAAAAACGCGATGGGGCGCGGTCGCCTGGTGGATACGTCGCAGATTAGAGGGGGTGAACCAGTTTGTGAACTTTTGCTCTCCAGCCTTAACCCTGTTGGTCCAGACAAGAGCGCGCGCACGTCTGCGTCTCCGCTCTGCTCCGCTGCCATGGCTGCATAATCTATCCCCACGTGAACAGGGGCCGCGTGCGCGTCCGCGCTGTTACCCCGCCCCGCGTCTGCGGTAGTACAACCCGCTTCCGCGCTGACAGGCGCTGTTACCGCGCGTGAGAGACAGTCCGCTACTACGTTGAGTTTACCGGCTACGTGCTGAATATCAGTGGTAAATTCCGAAATTGCGGCCAGCTGTCTCTGCTGCCGTCCTGACCACGGTTCTGAAATTTTGGACATTGCAAAAGTGAGCGGTTTGTGGTCGACAAACGCGGTGAAACGTCGCCCCTCCAGCCAGAACAGGAAATGGTGAATGGCCAGGTGGAGCGCTAGCAGCTCCCTGTCAAACGCGCTGTATTTCCGCTCAGCATCGCGCAAGGACCTGCTGAAAAAAGCGAGCGGTTGCCAAACCCCGGCGACTTGCTGCTCTACCACGGCCCCTATGGCCACATCTGACGCGTCGGTGGTTAGCGCTATGCGGGCTGATGGGTCTGGGTGAGCCAGCAGCGCTGCGTCTGCCAGTGCTTTTTTAACCTCTGTGAATGCGCGCTCCCGCTCCGGGGACCACTCGATCGCATTGGAGGGCTTCTGCTTTTTAAGCGCGGCGTATAACGGTTGCATAAGCTGCGCTGCGTGGGGTATGAAACGGTTATAAAAATTTACCATTCCTAAAAACTCTTGCAACGCTTTGACCGTTTGTGGCTGAGGAAACTCCGCCACTGCGTGTACTTTGGCCGGCAGAGGGATTGCTCCCTCTGGGGAGACGCGGTGTCCTAAAAAATCGATTTGCACTACGCCAAAATGGCACTTGGCTGGGTTGATTATCAACCCGTGCGTTCCCAACCTCTGAAAAACCGTAGTGAGGTGTTTTTCGTGTTCCTCCTCGGAGGCACTGGCGACTAAAATATCGTCCAAGTAGACAAAAACGAAAGGGAGGTCGCGCAACACGGCATCCATCATTCGTTGGAAAGTTTGCGCGGCACCATTAAGGCCAAAAGGCATGCGTAAAAATTCAAAAAGTCCGAACGGGGTTGTTACCGCTGTTTTGGGAATGTCCTCCGGTCGAACCGGAACCTGATGATAACCGCGGACCAGGTCTATTTTAGAAAAAATGCGCGCCTTCGCTAAGTGCACTGAGAAATCCTGGATATGCGGAATTGGGTAGCGGTCCTGCGCTGTGGCATTGTTTAACCTGCGGTAATCACCACAAGGTCTCCACGAGCCGTCAGCCTTAGGCACCATATGTAGTGGTGATGCCCAGGCGCTCTTCGAGCGGCGAATTATGCCCAACCTTTCCAGGTTGGCGAACTCCTTGCGCGCTATGGAGAGCTTAGCTGCATCCAAGCGCCGAGCTTTCGCAAAAACTGGTGGGCCACGTGTGGTGATAAAGTGTTCCACCCCGTGCTTCGCAACCTTAGCTGAAAACGTGGGAACTGTGAGTGCTGGGAACTGGGTTAGAAGAGTGTGAAACTTACCGCCTGCTGTGGCGACGTTGGTCTGTACTGGCGGCGGGGACACTCGAGCTGCGCAAGGGATAGAACAAAAGGAGAGTGCAATTACTAGGCGTCTATTAACCAGATCCACTAACAAGCCATGTGAGCACAAAAAGTCAGCGCCTAACATGTTGAAACTCACCACCGCAACTATGAAGGTCCATTCATAGGTGCGGCCGTGCAAGGACAGGCGTAGAGTCCTTTCCCCGAATGTTTTGATCGACGAGCCGTTCGCCGCCGTTGCTCCATCTCCGCGGGGCCCCGCCACACGATCCGCATAGGTCACGGTGATGAAACTCCTCTGGGCTCCGGTGTCCACGAGGAATTGCCACCCGGAGCCCGAGTCTGTTAGATAAAGCAGCTTGTTCTGTTCACTGAGAGTCGAAGCTGCTAATGACCCCCGGCCCGGGCGTTTCCCTGCTTCTTGAAACTGCACGGCGGGATGCATCTGTGCGCCTCGATGGTAAAAACAGAGGTCGTCCCCTCCTCTGCCTCGGGACCACGCCGCTGCCGTCGTCGCTGGGGTTGCTCCTGCTGCCTCCGGCTCCTCCCTGCCTCCGGCCACCGCGCCGAGGTCTGCTGCTGCCACGGAAGTCTCCTGCTCGTCGCAGGCGTCGAGGAGCCGCTGCGCTTCCCTGGCCAGCGCGCGGAAGTCTTGCTGGTTCACACACCTCATGCCAGACAGGGTACCTCTCATGTGTGCTGGGAGGGTCCTCAAGAAGATGTGTTTGAACAGAAACGCATCGTTGTCTGTCCCGATCAGCTGCAGCATGTCCTCCATGAGGTCGGTCGCTCTGCGTCCTCCTCTGTCGCGCAGGTCCAGAAGCTGCCTGGCCCTCACCTCGGCTGATGGCACAAAACTCTCGATGAGGGCGGCTTTCAGCGCGTCGTACTTGCCAGCAGCGGGTGGCTGCTGCATCAGGCTCCGCACACATCGAGCTGTGCGGCTGTCGAGTCTTGGGATGACATTATGAAACTTGATGTCATCTGCTGATATTCCCCCAAGCACGAACCGCGATTCTGCGTGTTGGAACCATGAGTGCGGGTCGTTTTGCCAGAACTCGGGGAGCTTAATCGAGCCTGTGCTCGTGCGGTCGGTCTCCGGTGAATCCGGGTCAGGGCAACGTTCTCCCGGCATCGTACGTCTTGGTCACCAATGTGGGGATCATGAAATGATGAGACTGGATAATTTCTCAGTATGGTTTATTCATCTCAACTCCCCAGCTCTCTCTCTCTCAGTCAGGAAAAAAGAGGAAGAGCTGCGGTAAACCCACATAATTTATACCCACACATCAAACACAGAATCACACAATCAAGTCACATCCTTCTATTTACACTTAATCACTTCAAAAGTCCTCTTCGCTCTTCTGTCTAACCCCAGGAGGTCAGACAGTCCTTTCAGGCTCACGCTCCAGATCCTCTGACTTCCTCCCAAGTCCGCAGGTGGTCCAGACTCATTGTCCATCTGAGGCGTGATGTCAATACACACCGCAAGCTTAAAGTCCTTCTATGCTTGGGTCTCTGCAGTGAAATATGTGAGCTACATAATGTTACCATTATGGGCGCTACAGTTCAGTAGTTATTCACGAAAATGGCATTTTCCATAATGGCGGCCACAGTTCCTCCCATACAGTGTTTGTGTGTACATTTTCAGATTCCTTGACCATGAAAACATATGACTAGCAATTGGATTGACAATGATAGGATTAGTGGTTCAGTAGTTATTCTTGAAAATGGCCTTTTCTGTAATGGCGGCCACAGTTCCCCCCATACAGTGTTTGTGTGTACATTTTCAGATTCCTTGACCATGAAAACATATGACAAGCAATTGGATTCACAATGATAGGATTAGTGGTTCAGTAGTTATTGACGAAAATGGCATTTTCTGTAATGGCGGTTTAGCACCACAGTTCCCCCCATACAGTGTTTGTGTGTACATTTTCAGATTCCTTGACCATGAAAACATATGACAAGCAATTGGATTCACAATGATAGGATTAGTGGTTCAGTAGTTATTGACGAAAATGGCATTTTCCGTAATGGCGGTTTAGCGCCACAGTTCCCCCCATACAGTGTTTGTGTGTACGTTTTCAGATTCCTTGACCATGAAAACATATGACTAGCAATTGGATTCACAACAATTGGATTGACAATGATAGGATTAGTGGTTTAGTAGTTATTCACGAAAATGGCATTTTGCGTAATGGCTGTTTTCTTGTGGACGGTGATCCGGATCACCACCAAAATCTAATCATCTGTAGGATACCCCATTTCTGACAATCTGTGAAAATTTCATGAAAATCCGTCCATAACCTTTTGAGTTATCTTGCTAACAAACAGACAAACAAACAGACAAACAGACAAACCAACGCCGATGATCACATAACCTCCCCCTTTGGCGGAACTAGCAGTTGGATTCATAACAATTGGATTGACAATGATAGGATTAGTGGTTTAGTAGTTATTCACGAAAATGGCATTTTGCGTAATGGCGGTTTTCTTGTGGACAGTGATCTGGATCACCACCAAAATCTAATCATCTGTAGGATACCCCATTTCTGACAATCTGTGAAAATTTCATGAAAATCCGTCCATAACTTTTTGAGTTATCTTGCTAACAAACAGACAAATAAACAGACAAACCAACGCTGATGATCACATAACCTCCCCCTTTGGCGGAGGTAATGATGGGTGATTAGATTATAACTGCAACTCTCTGCATTAAAATAACAGAAAATCCCAGTGCATGCTGTGTTTCCTCATGTGCTCCTGTCAGTAGGAGCTGCACAATTTTAAAACACGCCGCTTCTTCTTCTCATTCGTCAGATGGACACTCCCACCTCTTCAATGAAGGCGGCAATACACTGCAGGTCCCCAGTGATGTTGAAACTGAGGCCTTATGAAACAATGAGCAACTTTGAGACAACTGCTTCATGAGCGGCAGTCTTATGGAACATCTAATAAAGACTGCCATCTGGTGACTGACTGTCAGAACTGCATCTGAGAGAAAAACCTGAAAAAAATCTGTCCTTTTTTTTTTTTTTTTTGAGCATTTGGCCATCCGAGGTCTATTCAAAATTGGATGGCAGGAACAAACAATACAAAGCAAACAAAAAAAACCTAATTCCCTCTCAAACTTCCCGCGAGCCCTCAAGTCACGTGATGTGACTGACATAACGAGGCCTCGCTTACTACGGTCACGTGACTGTGGGTGTGCTGAAACGGCACTCAATGCACTGCTCGTGACACTTCGTCTTTATATTGCTCAAATCAGTGTCAAGTGGGCGGTGTCGAGCGTAACATCACTACAGGTCCCCCAACCCACCGTAGAGCTTCCGGGCCACCGGAATTGGGGTGGGCCAGGTCCTCTCTCTGAGCGCTTCGTGCACTGGACAGGACTGTAGCAGATGTGCTGCTGTCTAGTTGCCTGTTCTGCAGGGACACTGCTCTGTGTTGTTGATGTGGAATTTTATGTAAAGATGGTAGTTCAGGTGGTTGTGGCCTGTCCTGAGCCTGGGCTATTTTCTCATGCCAGGCCAGCAACTAATATGGATCATCTCTGTTGTGGCTTAGATGCTGCTGCCTCCACTTAGTCTGCTGCTTGGCCCTGATGATACTTTTAACTTCTGCATAGTTGGTAGACCTGTCCTCCTGTTCCATCATTCATCCCTCTTTTGCTAGGGAGTCAGCTGTTTCATTACCAAACACACTGCAATGGGAGGGAATCCACTGGACAGTAACTGTGTGGCTCAAACAGAGGGAGAAAAGAGAGGAGGACAGGTCATTCAAGTCAGTGTCTCTATTGTATTACAAGTTGGGATGGGAAATGAGAAGATTTTATCAATATCAATGGCACTGTCGATTTTACTAATCAATCCGATTCTTTATCGATTCCCTTATCAATTCTTGATGAGTTTTCTGTGTGGAAAAAAGCATGCAGGAGTTTTATTATTTTTCTGACTTTAAACCATGCTTCTCCCCTTAAAACGATATAATAAAATCAAATATAAAAGACTGTAAACATGTTTTCCTTAGAAAAATTGTCATATATGCCTTGTAACATTTGTTATGTTTAAATGCTGAAGAGCAATATAAATCAGTCCCTCTAGGATTTCACGGGATGTTTTTATGATTGTTGTAGCCCAAAAAGCCTGAATTCATGAAAGCTTTTTTTTTTTTTTTAAAGTTGCAATAAAAGTTGCAATGTTTTGAGAGGTTTTTTCTTTTTTTGCACTAAAAGTTAGGGGAAGAATTACAAATTTTAAAGCAGATGGGGTTTTTTTTCCATAGTTTACGGCAATGATATTCTATAATGCCACAAGAAAGGCACAGGATTGTCAAAAATTTTCTATTCAACAGTGATTTTTAAATTAAGCAAAAACTTCTGCTATACAGAAAAACTCTGTTGTGCAACAGCAAATACAGACTTTAACACAATATCCGTTACAACAGCTAAATTGCATTGAATGCATGTTAAAGAGTATAGATTTGGAAATTACTGGCAGCACCTTCATCTGAAAACTCCATGACCGCAGCAGTCCCCAGCCACTCAGTACCGAGCGCAGAGAAAAAAGAAATAATTTATTCTGTTGTTCTGTATTGTCTGTATTGTCTGTTTTTCTGGGGAAAAAAATGACTGAATATTGTCTCTTTCCTTGCCTCACTCCTGCCAGTCTGTCTATCTCCTGCGTCTTGACACACAGTCGTACCGGGAGGAGGGGCGCGCATTGGCCCATGTCCAGACCAGAGATTCACAGCTTTAAAGCTCATTGACAAAATGTTGTAATGATTTTACCACTAAAGATGTATAAAATGTTCAAACACTGGCTGTAGTATTAGATTTGCTCGTTTGTTTGTGGTTTTATGACATCTCTCCTCACGCACGCTCCTGCGACGGGGTGTTTATCAGATAAGCGGATGTTTTTCAACACAAACCCAGCACTTTGTACACATGGTCAGGGCAGAGATGTGGGGAGATGGAGGAAGGGACGATGTGCAAAAACTTGTGGTTGAGTGTTTTTTTTTTGTTTTTTTTTTTTTTAATCACACTCTGTTTTTTGGTGATGTGTTCTGTTAATATTGTAAACATGGAAGTGAGCAGTGTTGCCAGATCTCGTGAGAGAAACAAGCAACCAGCTCTATGGAAACAAGCCAAAAAAAAGTCCAACAGCCAACCCACCACATTATGTAAAAGAGGCTGCTTGACAACAGTATAGATACAGTGGGGCAAAAAAGTATTTAGTCAGCCACCAATTGTGCAAGTTCTCCCACTTAAAAGATGAGAAAGGTCTCCAATTTCCATCATAGGTATACCTCAACTATGAGAGACAAAATGAGGAAAAAAAAAATCCAGAAAATCACATTGAAGGATTTTTAATGAATTAATTGGTAAATCCCTCGGTAAAATAAGTATTTGGTCAATAACAAATGTTCATCTCAATACTTTGTTATATACCCTTTGTTGGCAATGACAGAGGTCAAACGTTTTCTGTAAGTCTTCACAAGGTTTTTACATACTGTTGCTGGTATTTTGGCCCATTCCTCCATGCAGATCTCCTCTAGAGCAGTGATGTTTTGGGGCTGTCGCTGGGCAACACGGACTTTCACCTCCCTCCAAAGATTTTCTATGGGGTTGAGATCTGGAGACTGGCTAGGCCACTCCAGGACCTTGAAATGCTTCTTACGAAGCCACTCCTTCATTGCCCGGGTGGTGTGTTTAGGATCATTGTCATGCTGAAAGACCCAGCCATGTTTCCTCTTCAGTGCCCTTGCTGATGGAAGGAGGTTTTCACTCAAAATCTCACGATACATAGCCCCATTCATTCTTTCCTTTACACGGATCAGTCGTCCTGGTCCCTTTGCAGAAAAACAGCCCCAAAGCATGATGTTTCCACCCCCATGCTTCACAGTAGGTATGGTGTTCTTTCTCCTCCAAACACGACAAGTTGAGTTTTTACAATAAAGTTCTATTTTGGTTTCATCTGACCATATGACATTCTCCCAATCCTCTTCTGGATCATCCAAATGCTCTCTAGCAAACTTCAGACGGGCCTGGACATGTACTGGCTTAAGCAGGGGGACACGTCTGGCACTGCAGGATTTGAGTCCCTGGCGGCGTAGTGTGTTACTGACGGTAGCCTTTGTTACTTTGGTCCCAGCTCTCTGCAGGTCATTCACTAGGTCCCCCCGTGTGGTTCTGGGATTTTTGCTCACCGTTCTCGTGATCATTTTGACCCCACAGGGTGAGATCTTGCATGGAGCCCCAGATCGAGGGAGATTATCAGTGGTCTTGTATGTCTTCCATTTTCTAATAATTGCTCCCACAGTTGATTTCTTCGCACCAAGCTGCTTACCTATTGCAGATTCAGTCTTCCCAGCCTGGTGCAGGTCTACAATTTTGTTTCTGGTGTCCTTTGACAGCTCTTTGGTCTTGGCCATAGTGGAGTTTGGAGTCTGTTTGAGGTTGTGGACAGGTGTCTTTTATACTGATAACGAGTTCAAACAGGTGCCATTAATACAGGTAACGAGTGGAGGACAGATGAGCCTCTTAAAGAAGAAGTTACAGGTCTGTGAGAGCCAGAAATCTTGCTTGTTTGTAGGTGACCAAATACTTATTTTACCGAGGAATTTACCAATTAATTCATTAAAAATTCTTCAATGTGATTTTCTGGATTTTTTTTTTCCTCATTTTGTCTGTCATAGTTGAGGTATACCTATGATGAAAATTGGAGACCTCTCTCATCTTTTAAGTGGGAGAACTTGCACAATTGGTGGCTGACTATATACTTTTTTTCCCCACTGTACATATATCGATTTATTTTTGTTTGCAGTGAATTGACTGTAAACCCAGTCAGCATTGAATAACTGAATTTTATAAACTCTAATTAAAGGAAAATACATATGCATTCTGCATAAGTAACAGCAACTTTATAGTAAACACAGTCGACAAAAACTTTGAATAACTTAAGTTTTTAAATTCTGATCAAAAGAAAAGACGTGCATTCTCCATAAGCAACAGTAAAGTTAAAATCGACAAAAAAATTGAAAAACTGTAATCGTGTTTAGTGATGTGCCCTAAATATTACTAGAACATCCACCCCACAACCAGGAGGTTGGGGGTTCAAGTCCTGGCCGGGTCATACCAAAGACCTTATAAAAATGGTACGTCCCGCCTTCTAGCTTGGTGCTCAGCATAATAGAATGGGGGAAGGAGAAGTTGTTTGTGGCGGTGCCTTGCATGGCAGCGACCCCTCTGATTCTACATGTGATGAACATTGTAGAGAAACATAATTTCGTTCTACTGTACATGAATGTATAGACTGAATGACAACAGAGATGGCTTCATCTTCTTCTTCTATCCATCCATCTTCTACCACTTTTCCGGAGGTCCTGGTTGCGGAGGCAGCAGTTCAAGCAGAAAAGCCCAGACTTCCCTCTCTCCAGCCACCTGCTCCAGCTCTTTAGAGGGGATACTAAGGCATTCCCAGACCAACTGGGAGACGTAGTCTCTCCAGCGAGTCCTGGGTCTGCCCCGGGGTCTCCTCCCAGTGGGATGTGCCCGAAACGCCTCAAGTGGGAGGCGTCCAGGAGGCATCCTGATCAGATGCCCATACCACCTCAACTGGCTCTTTTCAGCGTGGAGGAGCAGCGGTTCTACTCTGAGCCTCTCCCGGATGACTGAGCTCCTCACCTTATCTCTAAGGGTGAGCGCAGCAATCCTACGAAGAAAGCTCATTTCAGCCGCTTGTGTCCGCGATCTCATTCTTTTGGTCATTATCCAAAGCTTGTGACCATAGGTGAGGGTTGGAACGTAGACTGACCGGTAAATCGACAGCTTTGCCTTAAAACTTAGTTCCCTCTTCACCACAACGAACTGGTACAACGTCCGCATCACTGCAGAGGCTACTCCGATCCGTCTGTCAA
Source organism: Pholidichthys leucotaenia (assembly GCA_020510985.1). Taxonomy (NCBI): domain Eukaryota; kingdom Metazoa; phylum Chordata; class Actinopteri; order Cichliformes; family Pholidichthyidae; genus Pholidichthys; species Pholidichthys leucotaenia. The sequence goes on along the minus strand of CM035838.1, from coordinate 237,710,939 downwards.
TCTCTTGCATCCATTCTCCCCTCACTCATGAATAAGACCCCGAGATACTTAAACCCTTCCGGTGGAGGAGTTTCTTCTTCTATCCGTGATAAATATATAAGAAGTGTTATGCAGACAGTGGGAATAGCTACAGGTCAGTGTTTTTGGGCAGCTCAGTATCAAGGGTTAAATTGGCAAAAAATTTGGTCAGTTAGCGATAATTTTTTTGTTAATAACAAGGAAAAGGAAGTTTCTTATAAAATTTTGCTTCGTATACCCTGTTAAAGATTTATTTGAAAGGTTTGGACTTGAAATAGATTATTCTTGTTTTTTGTGGACTGGAGAGAGAGTCAGTCTCTCACCTGTTTGTTAATTGTGTTTACACAAAGAGGTTTTGGACAGATGTTGAACATTTTATTTTGCAGAGGACTGGACAAAGAGACATCATTTTTGGATTTGAACAAAAATCTATGGACAAGGACGGTTTATTTCACACAATTGTTATTGCTTAAAGGAAAGTTTCACATACACAAGAATGGGCAGATTCCAGAATGAAACCAGACTGAACATTTTTATTTTGAACTGAAACAATATGGCACAACTATTAGCAGCATGAAAAATAAGAAAGCTATTAAGATGTTTGGCGTTCTTGAGAAATTTAGTATTTGTACATAAATATTGTATTTTAATTTTATTTTTGTATTGCAACCTTGGCTTGAAACTTTTCCGAATGTAAAAGTATTATTATTCCCCTGGCCGTAACAGTTTTGTTGTAAAAATTGTATGTGTTCTAATAAAGTTAAAAAAAAGGTCCCATTTGGAGAGCTGTCACACAGACAGCAAAGCAAGCCCCAATAAGCAACTACATGTTAAAAAACAAGCCCAAAAACCCGCAGCCCACGACTGACGAGATTTGCAAAGGACTTTAGAGAAAAACAAGCCCAAAGTCAGTTATAATAAGCGGACTTGGCAACAATGGAAGTGAGTGCGGTGCAGTGACACATCTGAGTAGTTAGACTGAGTGTTTGAGCGCCACTCAGGGACAAATTTGATTGGTGAAATTGGCAGAAGTTGACGAGGATTGGCCAAAATTGTGGGAAAGTTGCGGTGATTGGACAAAGTTGCAAGGTCGCTCAAGACACGATGATGGCTTGATCTTGCGTGAATTGGCACGATCGCAACATCATGAAATCCCGGAGGGAGTGATAAATAAAAGCAGTATAAATGGAATACTGAAATTATTAGAAACCACAGCACAATTATGTTATTTTAGCAATCACAAAAATATACATGTTGTACTTGGGTGTAATTTTTGTATGTTTTTTTTTTTTAAATGTACAGTATATAAACACAGTGTATATACACACCCACATGCATAAAATACCCAGTTGTATATTCTCATACTGGTAAAAGCTAAAGACATTGCTCAGTCTGGGAATGAGTCTAGTTCAGTATTGATCTGTAACCTACATCACACATACTACCTACCCAAACTTCAGTTACGGTCATGAACGGATGCAAGCCTTTAAACACAAACTTCATTACAGCTCTTTGCGCAGCTGGTGTCAGTGGGTTTTCCTGGCAAGGAGTGGAGGGCGAGCAGGTTGGTAAAACCTCAGAGCTACCTGTTGCTGTCATCGTCTAAAAAGAATGAGCTCATATTTAAATATCAGATGTTTTTAGCTGGGTTTTCTGAGTTAAAAAACAGATTAAACTTAGCCTGCGAGGCTGCTAGCATTATGCTGATATTCTATAAGCTAATATTACCGTCACTAACAGAGCTGCTGCTGTTTGGGAATCAAGTGCACTTTGTAGACTGTTGAACACATTGCAGTCTTTCATTTTATCTCAAGCTGCCGCGTCAAAAGAGATGTTTCAACTTGTGTTTATCATACGTTATGTTGGTAGTGCTCACCATATACTTCCGCCATGATCCCGCGATAGTGACAGTGTCATGGCATTGTGTGGGATGTCATTATGCATGCTGTTTTTAAAAAAACAAGGAAGTGTTTACACCTGCAGCATCAATGAGAGGAATTGATAACATCAGCGACATACGATTTGGAGGACTCGAAAACTTTAGAACCAGTTCAATTCCCATCCCTAATTGCAAGGCCTGTAGGATAGACAGGACGTTGGTCTGGAGGACGACAAAAACACGCTGAAATAGCATTAAACAATGTACTTTTTAAAAAATTTTATTAATTTTCTTTGCAACAGTTATATTAACACAAAAAACTCAGACATAAAAGGTAAACACTAGATACACAGGCCACAAATCATAAATAAATCAGAAAAAAACCCCAACGATCGAACAATCCCCTATGAGCAAGCACTAGGTGACAATGGGAAGGAAAAAAAAACCCTTACAGGAAGAAACCTCCAGCAGAACCAGGCTCAGCGAGGGCTAAACAATGCGCTTCTGCTGACAGACCTCCGTTTTCCTGACCAAAACACCGATGCGCACGAGATTGTGCACTGCCACACCTCTTTGAAATGAGCCTCCTCCTCCCAGCACAAAACTGGTGCACTGTCTACTGGCAATTAGATGGCGTGACACAAACCGTAAAAAAAAAAAAAAAACAGTCAATGCACTGACAAAAACTAACAAAAGTACTGGTGTAAGGTGGGAAGCATAGAGTAAAATTCCACTGTTGGTCTTCATAATAGGTCCCTAGCTGTGCTTTAATCTGATTTTAGTCTAACTGTAAGGTGGCTACAATTTTATTGTAATGTAGCGCTTTATTCTGAGTTTAATCCGATTATAATCTGGTTATTGTCTGATAGTAATCTGTCTTTAATGTGCATCATGTCCCTCCTCAGACCATGATGCGGCCATGTCCGAGGACCGTTCTGCTAACAGGGATCCCTGATGTGATGGAACGAGAAACTCTTCAGGACCTGCTTGAGATCCACTTCCAGAAGAGTAGCAACAGTGGAGGAGAAATCGAAGCATTTCTGTATAATCCTGTTGGCGGGCACGCCATCGCCGTGTTCAGGGGCGTCAGTGAGGAGGTAGCAGCAGCGGCAGAGGAAGATAAATAACTGATGATAAACAGCTGACGCTCAGAAGGACATCATCCATTTAGTTTTTATCCTGTTCATGATGGAACTCTGTAAAATAATCAGCAATTAGGGGCTTTTTCAGTCTGAAGATAGAAAGACAAAAATAATCTGGGTGTTTCTACTCAACGGCCTCATTAATTATCTCTCCATGATGGAAGCCAGAAAAAACAGTACGTGATTAGAGAGGAGATGCTGTCCCACTTGTTAGCAAAATGACCCAAAAGCATCCTCCATGTTAACCTGCCATCCCCCATCATCATCCAACTTTTTCTGGTAGGTTTGCAACTTTTTCTTCATAAATCTGCAACCTTTTTCTCATAAATTTGTGACTTTAAAAAAATTGCAACTTTTTCCTCATAAATTTGCATTTTTTCTTGAAAATTTGCAATTTTTTCCTGTAAATTTATAACCTTTTTATCGTCAATCTGCATCTTTGTTCTCATAAATTTGTGACTTTTTTTTTTCCAAACATTTGTAATTTTTTCTCAAAAATTTGCAGCTTTTTTCTCATCAATTTGCATTTTTTTCTTGTAAATTTTCAAATTTTTCCTGTAAATTTTCAACCTTTTTCTCATAGATTTGCAATATTTTTCTTCAAATAATTTTTTTTTGTTTCTTGGGAATTTTTATGTTTTCCTCATAAATTTTCAACTTTTATCTCGTAATATTTTTTCCTCAAAAGTTAGCAATTTTTTCCCTGTATATTTTGAAGTTTTTCTCATAAATTTTCTACCTTTTTTCCCTGTAAAATTTCAACCTTTTTCTCATAAATTTGTAACACTCATCTGGATGCTGGTTAAATTTTTGTTCTGTGTAATTAAATTGTAATTTGCGACCTTTTTAATTTCTAAACTGGCATCTTTTATCATATCTTGGCACCTTTATTTTTGCAAATTTGTGCCTAATTTGCATTTATACATTTGTACCTTATACTTACCTGGTGAATACCCCCCACCCCCCTTCTTAAAAAATAGCAAATTGCCTACTGAGTATAAGTAAATCAACTCGTATTTGAATTTAAGGTTTATCCTGTATTTTTTCCATACTTTGAGACTGATAGATGCTTATATATTTACATTGATTTTCAGTCTGTGGGAGTAAACAGAATACTTAACTATTTGTAACCTTGTTGATCATTTTTTAATTTGAGAGGGAAGTCAGTAAAATATTCAGAGTTTAAGGCTGTGTTTTTATTCGTGATTTTTCCGGAATGAACAGAGTATTTAATCCACTGTGTCTACATAACCTTGTTAATGGAGTTACCTGTGACAAAAAAAGTAATAAACCATAAAAACAACCATTATTTGTGACCAAAGAATTAATTAACCCTTTAAGATGAAAAACTGGCTTGTTCAACAATGATACAACCTGGACACTCGCATTTCAAAAGCTTACAGTCTGTCTCAAGAAGTTTTTTTGTTTGTGTTATACTAATTCCAACAACCAGAGCCAGTCACGTTTAGACCCTGTGTTGCCAGACAATAGGAGAACTTCAGCAGGAGAAAACATGGTTTTCTGCTGTCATAAAAGACGAGCAAAAAATTAGACCAGAAATCATTTTTACCCAGTGGCGTTTTCTCCCAGAAGCCAAGGGAAGCCATGCTTTCTCCGTTTTTCAGCCTCTCGCTGCCAGGTTTATTAAATACTTACAGTGGAGATCAAAATTAGAGAGCAATGTATTAATTCTTGATTTATTCTGAAATATTGTAATTCTTCATTGTTCAGAATCTGACAGAATGTCAGCTGTGGATATACCACTGCTGTACTAGCATCTTTTTTTTTAAAATAACCAAGGCGCTTCAACACGGACATTTATTTTGTAAAAAAACCCCAGCAAAATAAGAGAACATCACTAGTTTCTCACACTGCTCAGGTTTGATCTTCACTGTATTATAATGTCGGGGCTGTGATAAGGGGCAGGGCATGCTTTGTGCCGCGGGGGATTCAAAGACTGTTATAATTTTTGTGTTCAGAGCATTATCATTGTGGTGTCGTAGCCAGACGCACAGCCACCCTGGGGGGGGGGGGGGGGGGGCTGGTGTGTGTGTTTGTGTTGGGGGGGGGGTTACAGGGTGGGCCGGGGGGGTTGGCTGTGGCCCCAGGCCGGCTGGCCTTGCCTCCTGGGTGGGGCTGGGTCTGGCCTTGGATCCCTGGTGCTGGGGGTGGGGGGGCTTCCCCCTCTAGGTGGGGGTCGGGTGTGTGTCGGTGGTGCAGGCCAGCCCCGGCACGTCCCTGTGGTGAAGTCGTGCCCTCCCCAGGGCCCTGGCGGTGCTCTGGGGGCTGGTGCCTGGGTCCTGGGGGTTCCCCCCCGTTCTCTGGGGCCTACGGATGTGAGTGTGTGTGTACACATGCGTATGTGCAGGTATGCATGAGTATGGGTATGTGTGGGTTTCTGTGTATATGTGTGGGTGTTGATATGGGTGCGTGCACGCGTGTGTGAACGTGCGGGTATGCGTGTTGTGTGTAAACACGCAAGGTTGTAGGTGGACATACAGTATGTGATGGTGAGTATACACTACTCACAAAAAGTTAGGGATATTTGGCTTTCGGGTGAAATTTATGGTAAATGTTAAAAGTTCACACTACAGTGATATTATAGAAACAAAAGCCAACAACAGTGGTGGGTATACCACAACTAAATATGTCAATGTCTCAACAACTTGTCATGTGCCCTTGAGCATCAATTACAGCTTGACAACGACGTCTCGTGCTGTTCACAAGTCAACTTATTGTCTGCTGAGGCATGGCATTCCACTCTTCCTGAAGGGCAGCCCTTAGGTCATTGAGGTTGTGGGGTGCAGGGTTACAAGCCTCTACACGGCAACTCAGCTGATCCCATAGGTTTTCTATGGGATTCGGGTCTGCAGAAAGTGCAGGCCACTCCATTTGAGGTATCCCAGCCTCCAGCAGCCATTCCTTAATGATGCGACTTCGATGTACTGGAGCATTGTTGTCCATGAAAATGAAATTAGGCCTGTGTTCATGCAGGAGCACAATGACTGGATTAATGATGTTATTCAGGTAGTTTTGGCTTGTCACTGTCCCATTCACAAGGTGTAGGGCAGTTCTATATTGACCAGACACACCTGCCCAGACTGTAACACCACCACCACCAAAGGCTTGTCTGGTGACAACAGTGGCTGATGCATAGCACTCTCCTTGATGTCTCCAACATCATTGACGGCCATCATTTCTGCTCAGTGTGAATTGACTTATCAGAGAACAGCACTGAGGCCCACTGGTCTCTTGTCCAGCAAAAATGCTCCCTGGTCCATGCAAGACGATGATGCCTGTGCCTGGTGGTGTGGTCAGGTACCCTTCCAGATCGTTTAGCACGCAGACCACGCTGATGTAAACAGTTTTGAATGGTCTGACGTGACACTTGGGTGCCTCTCACCTCCTTTAAATGTGCCTGGAGTTGAGTGGCATTCATCATCTGGTTCCGCAGGGCACTGTTCACAATGAAGCGATCATCAGCGTGGGATGTGGCCAAAGGATGTCCACTTCTATGCCTTTCTGTGACTCTTCCAGTCTGTCTGTTGCAACCTGCTGATGACACTGTGACACTCTAAGCTCAGTGGCCACTTCCTTCTGAGAGCATCCAGTTTGAAGCCTCGCAAATTGTGAGCTACTGTTGATCAGTTGTTTGGTGCTGTCTTGGTCTCATGATGTTAAAATGTGAACAGCTTGATTAGGAGGACTGTTTAAATACCAATTGTAATTGAACCAGAAAATATATTGGTCGATTCATGGATCAAACACCCGGTGTGAATTTTGCCATTAAGCACCTTGTTAGAGAACAGCAAGTTACGCAAAAAGTACTGAAACATTTAAAAGTTGGAAATGTGCATTCAAAAAGTTACAGAAGGTCAAATTAAGTTCACCTGTAAAGGTTATAGTGTGGGCACATATGGGCACATATGTTGGTTATATATGCTCCACAAATATATTGCTGTGTGTTTATTGTGTGCTGCACGTCTCAGGGAACAAAAGGTCTGAGTCTCCAAGAGACAACGAGAGAGTGTGAGATTTGGCCTTTGTTTCAGGGAGATGACCTGGGGAGATGTCCGGACCACCAGAGACTAAAGGACAATGGTGTGGAAGATCAAAGGGGTTACAATGTGACTGTATGTTTGCTTAAACACCATGTGACTTCAGTTTCGATGTCCGGGGTATAAAAAAGGAGTTGTGAGATTATTCTTCCTCTTTTCCTGCTTTGAGATTGTTGGAGTATGTGATCTGTGAATAAAGCTGAACCTGAGGAATAACTCAGTCTCATCCTTGTGCACATTCTCCACAATAGTGCATTTTAGGTTCATCCTGAAATTTCACCCGAAAGCCAAATATCCCTAACTTTTTGTGAGTAGAGTATGTGTGTACACATGAGGGTGGGCGTGTGTGTGTCTGTGTCTGTGTGGGTGCAAGTACCTGTGGGTAGACATGCAGGGGTGGAGGGCGTGTATGTGGATGGGAAGACTGTGGCAGGGGGTGGGGCGGGCTGTCTGGTGGCGGTTCAGGATCTGCTCTTCACGGTCATCCTGCCGTTGTGTCACAAAGCCGAGGTGCTTTGACTCCGGTGTCTGTGGCGCCGGGGATGGGTGTGTGTTGGTGCTCGGGGGTGGCCATTGGCGGGGGTTGGTGGCCACATTTCTGTCAGTTTGCCCTGGGGCGGCTGTGGCTGCAAGGTAGCCTGCCACTGTCGATGTGTGTCTGGCGTGGATGGTTGGCAGGCTCACAGTGGGTGCTCTGGGGTGTTGCTTGGCATGTGGAGCATCGTATGGGTCCGGCCCATTATTCATTCTTATTCTTATGTATGTTTGTGTGTACAAGATGTGTGAGAGTAAGTGTGAGTGTGGCTGTTCCATCATGCCTGTGGTGCTGGGGAGCACCAGGGTGCAATGCTGGAAGGTCCTGGGCTGCTCAGCCTGGCGGCCCTCGCTTTGGATTGGGATCTGGGGGCAGTGGGTGGCCTCCAGAGCCAGTTTGGGAGCTGGGTGCTGGGGGGGGGGGGCTCTCTTTTGGACCGCCTCCCTCCCAGTCTTACCCCCCCCCAATTCTGGGTGGAACATACATCTTATTGGATACACTTAGGGTTTTGGGGTGGGAGTATGTCATACAGTGAAGAGGATCTGTCTACTGCACAGTGGGGCCACCCTCCCCTCAATTTTAATTGCACTGTAGACACTGAGGGCTTGGGGGAATGGGAGCCCCGCTGCCTATAACAGTGGCTAGCGGTGTTCCAACACACCATCCCCCCCAATTTTAACTTCATTTTGGTAGTTCACACACTCATCCATCACAATTCTTGCATGGGGGATGGGGGGGTGAAGGTCTTCCCCCACCCCTACTGCCCTCCTGCCGCGGGCCTGGCTGGTGACCTGGGGCCAGTCATGTTGTCAACATCCCTTGGCGATGCCGAATGAATAGGTGCGAGCAAGTGAGTGAGACAGTGAGTGAACAAGTCAGTAAGCGAGAGTTAGGGAGTGATGAGTGGAGATCATGATGGTGGTGGTGGGTCAGATTTGTGTGGGGCTTTGCCTGTTGGGTGGCATCTCGGAGCAGTTATGGTGGTCCATTGATCAATCGCTCTGGGTGGGCGTTGGGGGTGGTGGTCTGCTTCTGTGGCCGCGGCCGCCCTGGGGCAGGTTGGCAGGGGTGTGGCTGCTGGTCTGCGCCAGTGGTCTCCTGGGCTGCTGCCGGGCATTGGTGCACGTTCATGCCCGCTGCATCTGTGCCGTGGCCGCCCCAAGTAATAAGGGTGAATGAGTGTGGGTGAGTGTGTTGGGGAGAGCATGAGTGAATGTGAGTGAGTTGGAGCGCAAGTGTGTGTATGGGCGAGCGTGAGTGGATGCAAGTGACTGAGGGTGAGTGGGAGTGGGAGCAAGATTGAGTGGGTACGTGAGTGGATGGGTCTAGGAGTGCGAGTATGGGATTGTGTGGGGGAGAGGGTGACAGAGTGAGTGAGTGCATGTGGCTGCGTAGGAGACCATGAGGGTGTGAGTGAGTAGGAATGGATGTGTGTGCTGGTTGTGGAGTGCTGGATTGAGGGGGTGGCACCTCCTGGTGCCTCCTGGTACCTCCTGGCTATGTGGGCTTCCTTGGACAGGGGGGCTGTTCCCCCTGTGGGGCTCCTGTGCCTTGCTGCCACCTTCCTTGGACGTGGGGATTCCCAGGGTGTGTGTCGGCAGCGCTGGGGTGGGAGTGGGGCCTGCCTGGGGCCCAGGGGCTGGCGTTGGCCCTACTGGGGGGGTGGGGGCTGGCCGGTCCGGGGGTGGGGGTGTGCCACACTGGCCACTTGGCTGCCCGGCCTCCCTTGGCCGTCCCTCCTGGGGTGGATGCCTGGCTGTCCTGGGGCTTATTGGCCCTGGGACATTTGTGCTCTGTGGTTTTTTTTTTATTTTTGTATACTTTATTGATCCCCAGAGGGGAAATTGAGGGCATCCACCTGGATGTTGGTGGCATTGTCTTGCTTGCTCAGGGTTTCTGGAAGGGGGGTGTTGCTGTGACCTGCCACCCTCCTTGTATGTTTCCTGACAAACCACTCACACGCATACACTTATTTTGCACGCGCGAAGAAACAGTTTGTCTGTTTGTTTCAGTTGTGTTTGTCTTCTTTGTCTGTTCCTCTCCCTTTTCTTTCCCCCTCCCTTCCCCACTCCTCCTTTCCCCGTCCCCCCCCCCCCATCAGGTCCTTCATGGGTAAAACAATTTAAATAAAGTATTAAAAGCTATTACAAGAGGAGTTTATAAATAACATACAGTACATACCCATATGTACTGTATAAAGCTCCTTTTGGCAAAGTAAATCTGTTTGGCACAATAAGGGAGGCAGTTTTCTGTTCTGCTCACTTAGCTGCTTGACAAGACAAGGAAAAAAAGAATGGGGAAGCAGACCAGACAAAGCAAGTGCATCCCGTTTTCTGCCTTCTTAAAGCCAGGACGGGGGGAGCCAGCGGGGGAACTACAAGCCAGTGATCCCACCACAGCGAAGGGCAGTGATCAGCATGGAGGTGACCGTCCCAACCCCAGCACCACCAACTCGCCAACTGGCCAAGCTTCCCCACTTTGGTGGCGAAACCTCGCTCGATGACTGTTTCGTACAGGTTGAACTCGCCACCATGCTAAATGGCCGGACACTTGAAGAGACAGCTGTGCAGGTTACACTGGCTCTGGAGGGCGGAGCTCTCTGCACACTGTCCAGCCTCCAGCCAGAGGATAATCACAGCTGGCCAGCACTACAGGGAGTGCTTTGGAGGAGGTTTGGGAGGACGATCCACGCTGATCATGTCCGGGAACAGTTAACCGGCTACCGCCGATGTGATCAAGAAAGTCTGGGGGCCCATGTGGCAGATGTCCAGCTGCTGACACCACGCAGCTACCCAGACTTCGAGCCAGAGACGGTGAAGAAGCTCGCCCTCCAGAATTTCATCCGAGGGCTCCGCCTGGCCTAGCTCCGAGAACATATTCTGATTCACGCCATGAGCAGCTGGGAGACAGCCGTGGCAGAGGCAGAGCATGAAGAGCTGATGCTGGAGCCCATGGCTGATGTTTCATCACCGAGGCAAAGAATTTTCCAGGCCACAGCTGAGAGCAAGGATGAGGAGGAGCTGCACCAGGCCACAGTTGCACAGCCGGTGAGAATACAACAGCGATGCAAGGAGGGATGTGTCCGCTGCGAGGAGCCAGGCTACATCGAGTGCCACTGCCCTGCACCTACCACGTGACACCCAGCCTCCTCACTGGCTTTAATCCTAGAGTGAGGTGGCACAGATGGGAACCTGCCACCTCTCACAGATGTCAAATTCTCACCACGTCTGGGCAGACTTGGACACTCGCCGGGACTGTACCTGCAGTGCAGCCTGGACGGCACTCCAATCTGAGCCCTGATTGGCACTGGTTCCACCATCTCCCTGGTCTGACCCGGAGCGCTACCCAGTACCAATGAACTCAGACCGCAAGGGTGGGAACACACCAGATGCCGTGTCACCACAGCCACCAGTGAGCACACCAGATTGGGAGGGCGACGAGGCCTGGTCATGGGACTGGCCAGTCAGAACACGAACCACCTGTTCTGGCTGGCTGACATCCAGGACCCCTGTATCATCGGCCTAGATCTGCTCAGAGCATGGGGTGCAAAGATCGACACCGCCAGCTCTTCTCTCCTTCTGAGGGCCAGGACCTTCACGCTCTGCAGCAAGAACTCCATATCCACCGCTGTGACATCGTATGTTTACATGTAAACATGCTTGGCAATAAAGCTTATTCTGATTCTGATTCTGATTCTGCATGGTTCAGAAAGGACCGACTCAGCACTCCCCCTTGCAGCAGTACAAGGTGGATGGCAAACAGGGGTTGGATTATTTGTTTTGCATGAAACAACATCTTCACACAGTGCACAAACTAGCTTGGGAGGCCCTGGTAGCGGCAGCGAGTGAAGTGAGCGTACGACTCCCACTGCCAGGGAAGAGACTTTGCACCCGGGGATCAAGTCTGGGTTTTCTGCCCAGAGTGGAAAAAGGGACTGTCACCAAAGCTGATGAGCCACTGTTCGGGACCGTGCGTGGTCCTACAGAGACTGTCGGGCATGGTGTACGGGGTGAAGCTGCAGAAGAGTGTAGCGTTGCGTATTACAATTTGGAAATATAATTATTAAACTAAGTTTAAAGCTTATTAATAATACTTGTAATACCCCATTTGTAGCACTTGGTGCAGCACCACTCATGGTTTTTTAAGAGTCATGAGAACTCTGTTAAGAATCCACTTAACTTTGGAATTTGGCAATAAATAAGCATTAATTAATAATTTAATTAGCAAGGTTTGATCAGCCTCATAGTTTGGAGACAGAATTCTTGACACCGAGTTGTTACAATAATGGACAAGGAGAAATCACACCTTCTAGCTTTAACCCCCCCTTTAACCCCCCCCCCCCAAACGTTCAAATAAGGACCAGGTACACTTCAAATGCATAGAACTATGACACTCTACACAGAACAAGAGAGAGAAAAAAACTTGGCACAACAGATTACAGTTCCCACTGCTTGGGCTTCAACACTCTGCCATATCTGCTGTGAGCCGGTCTCGCTCTGCTTGTTGTTGTCCGCTGCATCTGTGAAGTAGAATCGTTAACACATCGTCGTGAAAGCTTAGCAGAGCGTCTCCCGGGCGGCCTGCCGCGGCGGGGGGCACTGGCTAACTGGACTGGGTCGTCAGCTAACACAAAAGCGGGTTTGAGCCTGTTGATGCAGACTAAATCTGTCCTGTCTCCCAAATCAAGCAAAAAGTGCTTTTCCCCGGTTTCTAACACTCTGAACGGTCCATCGTAAGGTGGTCTTAAACCTGGCCTCTGTGCGTCGTGTCTAACAAAGACAAATTCTGCATTCTTTAAGGCTTTAGGCACAAAAACACGTGGAAAACTGTGATGAGCGGGACCAGGGAGGGTGTGCGACCCCGCGTCGCTCTGCAGCCGCTGAGCGGGGAGGCGCTCCGGAGCAGGATTCTCAGGGAGGAAATCTCCCGGTAACCGGAGGGGTTGGGCGAAGACGAGTTCTGCCGGAGAGGCATGCAAGTCCTCTTTAGGAGCTGAACGCAACCCTAATAAAACCCATGGAAGTTTATCAACCCAATTTGTGTCCGTGAGAGCCGCTCTGAGGGCTGCTTTCAATGACCGATGGAAGCGCTCGCACAAACCGTTGGCCTGGGGGTTATACGCGGTCGTGCGATGAATTTTCACCCCCAGGCTGCGTGCCATGGACGACCAGAGCTCGGAAACAAACTGTGGTCCTCTGTCGGACGTTAAGTCTGACGGGATACCAAAGCGCGCGACCCAAGCCGTTAAAAAGGCGCGTGCAACATCTGCCGTTGTAGTTGCCGCCAGAGGAACCGCCTCTGGCCAGCGCGTGGTGCGGTCTACCATGGTTAGAAGGTGTGTGAAACCCTGGGACAGCGGAAGCGGTCCTACTAAGTCGACATGCACATGATCAAAGCGTTTGGCTGGGATGTGAAAAGGTTCTAGAGGGGCTCGTGTGTGTTTGTGTACCTTTGCCCTTTGACACGCAGTGCAAGCTGCAGCCCACTCTTTGACTTGTTTACGCAGCCCCGGCCAAACAAACTTCTCCCCTACCATTTTGATAGAAGCGCGGACGCCCGGGTGTGCCAGTGAGTGTATTAAGTCAAAAACACGGCGATGCCATGCAGCTGGGACTACGGGGCGGGGACGCCCCGTGGAGATATCGCAGATTAGGGAGGGCATGCCTCTTTGAAGCACCCTGTGCTCCAGCCTTAGCCCTGTTGGCCCAGACTGGAGCGCGCGCACGTCCGCGTCGCCAACCTGTTCAGCGGCCATGGCTGCGTAATCTAAACCGACGCAGACCGGAGCTGTGAGCGCTCCCGTGCCGCCAGCCTGACCTAGGTCTGCCGTAGCCGACTCTGCCCCCTGGGGGCCTGTCGCTGCAACCGCGCGCGAGAGGCAATCTGCCACTACATTGTGTTTACCTGCCACGTGTTGAATGTCCGTGGTAAACTCCGAAATTGCAGCCAGCTGCCTCTGTTGTCGGCCCGACCAGGGCTCTGAAACCTTGGCCATTGCGAAAGTTAAAGGTTTATGATCCACGAACGCGGTAAAACGGCGTCCTTCCAACCAGAACTGGAAGTGGCGGATGGCCAAATGTAGGGCCAAAAGCTCCCTGTCAAACGCGCTGTATTTACGTTCGCTATCGCGCAATGTTTTGCTGAAAAATGCGAGTGGTTGCCAGCATCCTGCAACCAGTTGCTCGACCACCGCTCCCACTGCCACGTCGGAGGCGTCTGTGGTTAGCGCCATGCGAGCTGCCGGCACCGGGTGTGCCAATAACGCAGCGTTGGCGAGGGCTGATTTGACCTGTGAAAAAGCGCGCTCCCGATCCGGGGACCACTCGACCTTGGCTGTAGGTTTTTGCTTCTTTAATGCCGCGTACAATGGGTGCATAAGCCGTGCCGCGTTTGGGAGGAAACGGTTATAAAAATTGACCATCCCCAAAAATTCTTGCAGCGCCTGCGTCTGCGGTTGGGGGAAATCCGTTATCGCGCACACTTTATCCGGCAGCGGGACCGCGCCTTCTGGCGACACGCGGTGTCCCAAAAAATCAATTTTCGTTACCCCGAATTGGCACTTCGCTGGATTAATGATCAGCCCGTGTTCTGTGAGCCTCTGAAAAACGGCTGTGAGGTGGCGTTCATGTTCGGCTTCGGACGCGCTGGCTACCAAAATATCGTCCAAATAAGCGAACACGAAAGGGAGGTCGCGCAGCACTGCATCCATCATGCGTTGGAACGTCTGCGCGGCGCCCTTGAGGCCGAAAGGCATGCGCAAAAACTCGAAAAGCCCGAAAGGGGTTATAACTGCCGTTTTGGGTATGTCCTGCGCGCGGACTGGAACTTGGTGATAACCACGCACCAAGTCTATTTTGGAAAAGATGCACGCCCCCGCTAAATGCGCCGAAAAATCTTGGATGTGCGGAATCGGATAGCGGTCGTGGGCTGAAGTATTATTTAATCTGCGGAAATCACCGCACGGGCGCCACGAGCCGTCAGCTTTGGGTACCATGTGCACGGGTGACAACCAGGCGCTGTTGGAACGCCGGACTATGCCCAGCTTTTCCAAGTTGGCGAATTCCTCGCGCGCGATGGCCAGTTTAGCTGGGTCCAACCGCCGAGCCTTTGCGAACACAGGGGGGCCAGCAGTGCTTATGAAATGCTCTACCCCGTGTTTGGCAACTGACGCTGAAAATGTAGGGACCGTGAGTGCTGGAAACTGGTTGAGTAATGCATGAAACTTACCACCCGCTGCAGTGACATTGGAATGCGCCGAAGGCAGGGCCACCCGAGCTGTGCAGGAGATAGAATAGAAAGACAGTGCATTTATAATACGTCTATTAGCAAGATCAACTAACAAACTGTTTGAGCACAAAAAGTCAGCACCTAGCATGTTGTTGCTAACTGCAGCAACAACGAAGGTCCACTCGAAGTTGCGTCCGTGGAGGGACAGGCGGAGTGTCTTCTCCCCATAGGTTTTGACCGTGGAGCCGTTCGCCGCGAACACCAGGGGCCCGTTGGCCGGCCCCAGTGTGTCCGCGTAGGTAGGCTTGACAAAACTCAGCTGGGAGCCCGTGTCCACCAGGAATTCTTTCCCAGAATTCGCGTCCGTCACGAAAAGCAGCTTGTTCTTCGTGCCGAGAGTCGCAGCTGCTACCGGCTCCCGGTCCTGGCGTTTCCCTGGCGCTGGTACTGGCACGGCGGGACGCATCTGCGGGCTTTGTCGGCGAAACGTCGATGGTAGAAGCAGATGGCGTTGTCAGCTCTACTTCTCCTGGTCTCCGCCGCTGCTGCCGTCATCGGGTCCGGTGCCGCAGCCTCTGGTCTCCCTCCTTCTCGTGAAGGGGCGGTCATCTCTGCTGCCACCGTCATGGCTGTGCGCCGTCTATGGGAGTCGACGAGCCGTTGCGCCACCTGTCCCAGCTCGTGGTAGTCGCGGTTGGCGAGCGACTGCGAGCTGGTCAGGGCAACTCTCACTGCCGGCGGGAGCGTCCTGAGGAAGAGGTGGGCGAAGATAAAACCGTTGTCATCCTCGCCTCTCAGGCTCATCATCTGTGCCATCAGATCCGCTGGCCTGTCTGCTTCTCCCTCTGATAGCGCCAGGAGCTTCTCTACCCGCTCTTCCTGCGAGGGAGTGAAAGCTCGGATTAGGGCAGCTTTCAGTGTGCCGTACTTGTTGTCTTGGGGTGGGTGGTTGGTCAAACTCTCCACCCGTTGCACTGTGAGGCTGTCCAGCTTCGCGACGACATGGTGGAACCTCGTTGCATCTGCCGAGATACCCCGAAGGTGGAATTGCGCCTCCACAGTGGTAAACCAGGAGCGCGGGTTATGTTGCCAGAAGTCGGGCAGCTGTAGCATGGTAGCTGCGTTAACCCGGTGGGCTCCTGCGGAGTCCGGCGTGGAAAGGTTGTCGTCACTGGACATAGTAGTCGTAGGTCACCAGTGTAGAAGATGCCTTACAAACGAGACTGAGTTTATTTCTCAGGAAGCTTTATTGAAAGTCACATCTTCTATCATCAAAGTTCTCAGCATAATAAGAGAAAGAAACACAACTTTCCTCCAGCTTTTATAACCCCCAGAGATACTCAACCCCCACATAGCGTATCTCACACCTTAACCCCCACAGAAGCTCAGTAAACATATGCACCCATAGTCACACATAGCCCTCGAGACTTGCTGGCGTCTCTGCTCTCTTCTCCACCTCGGGGCTCCTGCCGGGACATTGTCTCTGACTTCCTTCTTCCCCCAGCACCCACCTCCTAGCCGAGGTCCCTGCTGGGGCATTGTTCATTTGGACGTTTGACTGTAGGCTCTGCACCGTCGAGCCACTGTATGCCTGTGGGGGAGAATGCGTACCATACAGCATGCTACATATGTGCACTAAATATGCACCATAATATGTACATATGTATACTCGCTGCTCTTGTTTTTTCTTGCCTTCTGATTGTTGCTCTGAGTGTTGCTATCCCTGTGCCGTTGCAATCCTGGAATTTCCCCATTGTGGGACTAATAAAGGCTTATCTTATCTTATCTTATCTTAAACTAGGTAAGTTCTAAATAGGACAAAAAAACAACTCAGGCTTTAATCCCTAGATCTAACAAAGGTGAACTCTATGGAAAAATGTGAACTACAAAAATCTACAAAACAGTAACTAGAAAATGCAGGCCATCGCCTGGGCAGAAAACTTAAAAGAGAAGAGAGATGCAAAGAGAGTGTGGCAAAAAGACAGAGCAGACGTAGACACCTGGAGAGTCAGAAAAAGAAGAACAAGATCTTCTGTGGGTCTGGTTTAAACTTCCTTCTCCCCCTGCTGGAAGGGAGGAGCTTGGAATCTCTCAACGAATCAGTGAGTGAGAAACTGCACAGAGGTCTGGTGGTTGCTATGAATACCTAACACTGAAAGGCAGAAAGGGGGAAAGGTGTGATTCACTGAGCTGGGAAAGAACAAAAGACAGTGAGCACATATTAATATTATAACACAACATAACAAAAATATTTTTTTTTTTTGTAAGTTGTCTGTGTTTTTTCAACTGATTTAAGACAATTTTTCACTGCTGAATCCGAAAATGACATCCGTTTCTCTCGATCAGGTCAGGTTTTTATGTTAAGTTATGTTAATTCCGGTTCCGGCGCCACACGAGTTGGCTGCCTTTTGCAACAGTGGCTCAATTCTGAGTCTTTTTATCTTCCTTCTTCTTTCTGATCTGGTGATAACTTTCTGATCCGGCACACCTTTCACTCTATATATTCTGATTGTTGCTCTGAGTGTTGCTATCCCTGTGCTGTTGCAATCCTGGAATTTCCCCATTGTGGGACTAATAAAGGCTTATCTTATCTTATCTTAAGTTATAAGCAGTTGTACAGCAGTTGTACTGTAAATTGAATAGTAGACATTGATAAAGGTAAGTACATGTAAACTGAATGTTGCATCATCATTGTTCAAAATTCTGAGAATTTCAAGAAAAAAAAAGAATTTTGCATCATATAAAGCGAAAATACCTGTACGTGTTAACAAAAATGTAAGAAAACATGTGGCCATAGTTCAAAAGGTTAACCTGATTGAGCAAAACCAATGTGATTTTTGGATTCAGCACATCAAAGTTGTCCTAAATCAACTAAAAAAACTTAGACAATAAATTTGGTGTTGACCAGTGTAATTAGTCCTAAGGCACCTTTGTCTACAACTAAGCAATTCTATTTGGTTTATTATCTAGCTTTACAAAAATAACTTGATCATAAAGCATGCAGATATTTACAACAAGGCAGACATGTGTAAGGTATATTAGAAGTTCAATTGCATGAAGATTAAAATTCTGACAGTCAATGACCCAGTTCGTGTGGCTTTGAGTTCTCATTTCCAGTTGTCCTGTGGCAGTGTGTGGGTGTTAAGAGAGGAGAAAAACAATGCCTTTGTCCCTCATTGTTTAAAGGGCTGTGAAGAATGAGTTGGGGGTTGGTAAGCAGACGGACAGTCAAAGTTCCTTTGGTCCCGTTGTTGGTGGGAGGATCCCTGAGGCAAGTCTGTCTACCTGGTACTGGTCCCACTACAAGAGGGACTGGGTGGTGGTGCTTCACCGCGACCGCCTTGCCCTGTACCAGCCAGTTGCCCCACGGGTAGCCGAGCCAGAGGCCCCATCCCAACTGGAGACCCCAGTCACGCTCGAATGGACACTAAAGGGCCCATGCATGCCAGCTGCTGCCGACAGCAGGCGGCACAATGCCTGGATGGGTTTGTATCGGACTTTTGAGTTGGACTTATTGTTCTGGGGACAGAAACCAGTCCGGGGGGGGCGGGGGCAGTGTAATGTTGGAGTGGTGATAAGGGACAAGGGATTCTCCCGGCATGCTTTGCGCCACAGGGGATTCAAAGACTGTTGTAATTCTTGTGTTCAGAGTGTGGAGATGTGTTGAAGGACGAGACTGAGTTTATTCCTCAGGTTCAGCTTTATTCACAATCACATACTCCAACATTCCAAAGCAGAAAAAGAGGATGAATCTTCTCACATCTGTCCTTTTATACCCAGGACATCAAACCTACAGTCACATGGTGTTTAATCAAACATACAGTCACATGGTACTTAATCCCAGTCACAATATAACTTCCCCCGATCTTAACACCATCCACCCCCTAGTCTCCGGTGGTCAGGAAATCTCTCAAGGCCATCTCCTTGAAACAAAAGGCCAAATCTCACACCCTCCTGTTACCTCTAGAAGGCTCAGTCCCTTTGTTCCCTTGAGACGTGAAGCACACAATAAACATACAGTAATATATCTGTGGAGCATATGAAACCAACATATGTGCCCCACATGACCCCCCCCCCCCAAACGTCTAAGATGGAACAATCATAACTAAAGATGCATGTCATAATAAAATCACTACATATCAGTCCACATGCTGCTTAGGCCGGCTTTACTGCCTCCGCAGTGTCCTCCTGCTGTGGGGCTGCCTGTGGGTTAGAAGAACTGTTAGTCAATCTCTGTGGGTGTTCTGGGGAATGCCCTCTAGGGGGTCTGCCGTGCCGGGGGGCCCTCGCCAACTGCACAGCTTCGTCAGCCATCACAAAAGCGGGTTTGAGCCTGTTTATGCCAATCACTTCCTTTCTGCCTCCCAAATCTAGCAAAAAATGCTTCTCTCCTGTTTCCAGCACTCTAAATGGTCCATCATAAGGCGGTCGTAAGTTTGGGCGATGGGCATCATGTCTGACAAAAACAAACTCCGCATTTTTTAAAGCTTTAGGCACAAAAATGCCCGGGAAGCTGTGATGAACTGGGCCAGGAAGCGTGCTCGATCCCATGTCGCTCTGCAACCTCTGAGCGGGGGGGCACTCTGGCGCAGGATTATCCGGGAGAAACTCCCCGGGCAGCCGGAGTGGCTGCGCAAACACTAACTCAGCTGGGGAGGCTTTTAAATCCTCTTTAGGTGCAGAACGCAACCCCAATAAAACCCATGGTAGCCTGTCGACCCAATTTGCATCCGTAAGCGACGCTCTGAGGGTTGCTTTCAATGACCTATGGAAACGTTCGCATGAACCATTAGCCTGCGGGTTGTACGCGGTAGTGCGGTGGATCGTTACCCCCAGGCTGCGGACCATTGCTGACCAGAGCTCGGAAACAAATTGAGGACCTCTGTCGGACGTAATGTTCGACGGAACTCCAAAACACGCTACCCATGCTGTTAAAAACGCGCGCGCCACCTCCTCAGCTGTGGTTGATGCCAGTGGGACCACTTCCGGCCAACGCGTGGTGCGGTCCACCATTGTCAAAAGGTGTGTGCACCCCTGTGACGGCGGGAGGGGGCCTACGAGGTCGACATGCACATGATCGAACCGCTTAGCCGGGATGTGAAAAGGCTCCAAGGGAGCTCTAGTGTGTTTGTGTATTTTGGCTTGCTGACAAGCCACACAGGCTGCCGCCCACTCCTTGACTTGCTTGCGCAGGCACGGCCATACAAATTTCTCTCCTACCATTTTGACCGACGCGCGCACCCCCGGGTGCGCCAGAGAATGGATTGAGTCAAAAACGCGGCGGCGCCACGCGGCTGGTACAACCGGACGCGGTCGTCCAGTGGAGACATCGCAGATTAGGGGTGGCATATCATCTTGCAGCACCCTGTTCTCCAGCCTTAACCCTGTTGGTCCAGACTGGAGCGCGCGCACATCCGCGTCGCTAACCTGCTCCGCGGCCATGGCTGCATAATCTATCCCTACGCGGACCGGGGCCGCGCGTGCTTCTGCGTCGCTACCCTGGTCTGCGGCCATGGCTGCAGAGTCTGCCCCCACGGGGCCTGGAGCCGCCACAGCACGTGAGAGGCAGTCTGCCACTACATTATATTTACCTGCCACATGCTGGATATCGGTAGTAAACTTCGATATCGCGGCCAGCTGTCTCTGCTGCCAGCCCGACCAAGGTTCCGAAATCTTGGCCATCGTGAAAGTCAGCGGTTTGTGGTCCACGAACGCGGTGAAACGGCGTCCTTCCAGCCAGAACTGGAAGTGGCGGATGGCCAAGTGTAGAGCTAACAACTCCCTGTCGAACGCGCTGTATTTTCGCTCGCTATCGCGCAAGGTTTTGCTGAAAAACGCGAGCGGTTGCCAGGCCCCAGCCACGTACTGTTCAACGACCGCCCCTATGGCCACATCTGACGTGTCAGTAGTGAGCACCATGCGTGCCGTTGGGACTGGGTGTGCCAACAACGCAGCGTTTGCCAGGGATGATTTGACTTGAGAGAATGCGCGCTTCCGCTCAGGAGACCATTCGATTTTATTCGTGGGTTTTTGTTTTTTTAGTGCAGCATACAATGGTTGCATGAGCTGCGCTGCGCGGGGGAGGAAACGGTTATAAAAATTAACCATTCCCAAAAACTCCTGTAACGCTTTGACCATTTGTGGTTGGGGAAAATTTGTTATTGCGCGCACCTTATCGGGCAGAGGGACCGCTCCTTCTGGCGAAACGCAATGCCCCAAAAAATCAATCTGCGCCACCCCGAACTGACACTTCGCTGGGTTGATTATTAACCCGTGCTCTGCCAACCTCCGGAAAACTGCTGTGAGGTGGCTTTTGTGTTCGTCTTCGGACGTGCTGGCTACCAAAATGTCATCCAGGTAGACGAACACGAAAGGGAGATCGTGCAGGACTGCGTCCATCATGCGTTGGAACGTCTGCGCCGCTCCCTTAAGCCCAAACGGCATGCGCAAAAACTCAAAAAGCCCGAAAGGAGTTATTACCGCTGTTTTGGGTATGTCCTCAGCGCGCACTGGAACCTAGTGGTAACCGCGTACCAAGTCTATTTTAGAAAAAATGCACGCCCCCGCCAAATGAACTGAAAAATCTTGGATGTGCGGGATCGGGTAGCGGTCGTGCGCTGTGGCGTTATTCAACCTGCAGAAATCACCGCAAGGTCGCCACGAGCCATCAGCCTTTGGGACCATGTGCAGCGGTGAAGCCCATGGGCTCTTCGAACGCCTGATGATGCCCAGTCTTTCCAGGTTGGCGAACTCCTCGCACGCTATGGCCAGTTTAGCTGAGTCCAAGCGCCGAGTTTTTGCAAAAACGGGTGGGCCGGTGGTAGTAATAAAATGTTCCACCCCATGTTTAACCACTGTTGCTGAAAACATTGGGACCGTGAGTGCTGGGAACTGAGTGAGGAGTGTGTGGAACTTACCACCTGCAGCTGTGACGTTGGCTTGTGCAGTTGGCAGTGCCACTCGAGCTGTGCAGGGAATAGAGTGAAAGGAGAGTGCATTAACCAGATGTCTGTTAGCAAGATCAACCAATAAACCATGTGAGCACAAAAAATCAGCCCCTAACATGTTGAAATTGACTGCCGCTACAACAAAAGTCCACTCAAATGCACGGCCCTGCAAAGACAGAAGCAGAGTCCTCTCACCGAAGGTCTTAATCACTGAGCCGTTCGCTGCTGACACCCAGGGGACCACTGGAAGGTGCCAGCCGGTCCGCGTAGGAAGGTGTGATGAAGCTCAGCTGGGAGCCTGTGTCCATGAGGAAATGCCTCCCCAAGCGTGCATCCTTCAGGTAGAGCAGCTTGTTCTCCTCCCCGAGGGCCGCAGCTGCTACCGAACCCCCGGTCTTGGCGTTTCCCGAGCGCTTGAAATGGCACGGTGGAATGCACTTGCGCGCCCTCTCTGCAAAGCGGCGATGGTAGAAGCAAAGGACGTCGTCCGCTCCGTGTCGCCTGGCCCTTGCTGCTGCCGTCGTCGGTGAGTCTGGTGCTGCAGCCTCTGGCCCCATGCCGTCTCCGGACGCTGCGCCTAGCTCTGCTGCCGCGGCCGAAGCTGTGCTCCGTTTGTGGGCGTCGACGAGTCGTTGCGCCTCCTGGCTCAGCTTGTGGTAGTCTCGCCGGGCCAACAGAGGTGAACCGGCCAGGGTCACTCTCACCGCTGGCGGTAGGGTCCTGAGGAAAAGGTGGGTGAAGATAAAGCTGTCATCTTCGGAGTCTCTCAACCTCAGCATTTTCCCCATCAGGTCTGCGGGTCTGTCGTTCTCAAACTCCATCAACGCCAGGAGCCCCTCTGCTCGCTGTTGCACCGAGGGGGTGAAGTGGCTGATAAGCGCAGCCTTCAATGCGCTGTACTTGTCGCTGTCCGGTGGGTGGTTGACCAGGTTCTCCACCCTCTGGACTGTGTGGTTGTCCAGCTTCGCCACCACATGGTAGAACTTTGTGTCGTCTCTCGAGATTCTCCGGAGGTTGAACTGCGCCTCGACCACGCTAAGCCAGGAGCGCGGACTATTCTGCCAGAAATCTGGCAGCTGGAACGTGGCGGCATTCGTCGGGCTGGCTTCTGACGAGTCCAGCTCGGGAGAATTACTTCTGCTCATGCTTCGTCGTAAGGTCACCAGCGTGGGGATGTGTTGAAGGACGAGACTGAGTTTATTCCTCGGGTTCAGCTTTATTCACAATCACATACTCCAACATTCCAAAGCAGAAAAAGAGGATGAATCTTCTCACATCTGTCCTTTTATACCCAGGACATCAAACCTACAGTCACATGGTGTTTAATCAAACATACAGTCACATGGTACTTAATCCCAGTCACAATGTAACTTCCCCCGATCTTAACACCATCCACCCCCTAGTCTCCGGTGGTCAGGAAATCTCTCAAGGCCATCTCCTTGAAACAAAAGGCCAAATCTCACACCCTCCTGTTACCTCTAGGAGGCTCAGTCCCTTTGTTCCCTTGAGACGTGAAGCACACAATAAACATACAGTAATATATCTGTGGAGCATATGAAACCAACATATGTGCCCCACAAGAGCATTATTGTTGTAGTGTCGTAACTGTGTTGTAAGCCTGATTGTGATAGTGTTGTTTCCCCTGCGTGTGAGAGATTATGTGTCTGTGTCAACCTGAGTGAGGTCAGTGTGTGTGTGTGAATGACCTCACGTCCATCCATCCATCCATCCATCCATCTTCTACCGCTTAATCCTTTCGGGTCGCGGGGGGGCTGGAGCCTATCCCAGCATCTTTGGGCGAGAGGCAGGGTACACCCTGTTCTGTGTAATTCGTCAGAGTTGAAATAAATGCCTGTTAAGTCCCAAACCCTCTCTCATTAGTGTGTGAACCCTTGAAACGTCACAGTATAAATAGACAGCTATACAGTTATAACGATCTAGCTCTCTCAATATACAGTGGTGTGAAAAAGTGTTTGCCCCCTCCTGATTTCTCATTTTTTGTATGTTTGTCACACTTAAATGTTTCAGATCATCAAACAAATTTAAATATTAGACAAAGATAACACCCTCTCATGGATCGTCACCTTATCATGATGGGGGGTTTGCGTGCCCTAGTGATCCCAGGAGCTATGTTGTCCGGGGCAATTTGCCTCTGGTAGGGTCACCCAAGACAAACTGATACTGGGTGAAGGGTCAGACTAAGAACGATCCAACAGACTCTCATGATAAATACTAGAACAAGGATTCAGTGTACCCCGCCCAGCATGGGGTTAGCGGGGCCCCACCCTGGAGCCAGGCCTTGGGGAGGGGCTCAATGGCTAGCGTCTGGTGGCCGGGTTTCTGCCCATGGGACCCAGCCGGACCCAGCCGGACTCAGCCCGAAGGAGTTACATGGATCCACCCTCCAGTGGGCTCACCACCTGCAGGAGGGATCATGGGGGTCCGGTGCTATGTGGATCAGGTGGCGGTCAAAGGCGGAGACCTTGGCGGTCTGATCCCAAGCTTCCTAAACTGGCTTTTGGGATGTGGAATGTCACCTCTCTGGTGTGGAAGGAGCCTGAGCTGGTGTATGAGGTTGAGAGATACTGGCTAGATATAGTCGGCCTCACCTCAACACACAGCTCTGGTTCTGGAACCAATCTCCTGGAGAGAGGCTGGAGCTTGGCCTACTCTGGAGTTTCCCTGGGCAAGAGGCGACAAGCAGGGGTGGGTATTCTTGTATCCCCCTCCACCTTGCTGCTTCTATATTGGACAAAAGGGTTGTTTCCCTATGCCTTTGGGTTGGGACTCCATTGTCCAACTGGGGAACCTCAATGTGCACGTGTGCAACGACAGTGAAACCTGGAAGGGGGTGATTGGGAGGAATGGCCTGCCTGATCTGAACCCGAGTGGTGTTCAGTTATTGGACTTCGGTGCTAACCACAGTTTGTCCATAATGAACACCATGTTCAAGCATAAGGGTGTCCATATGTGCACTTGGCACCAGGACACCCTAGGACGCGGGTCGATGATTGATTTTGTTATCATGTCTTCAGACCTGCGACCATATGTCTTGGACACTTGGGTAAAGAGAGGTGCAGAGCTGTCAACTGATCACCACCTGGTGGTGAGTTGGATCTGATGGCAGAGGAGGATGCCATTCAGACCTGGTAGACCCAAACATATAGTGAGGGTGTGCTGGGAACATCTGGCTGAGGGCCCTGCCCCGGGAGGTCTTCAACTCCCACCTCTGAAAGAACTTAAACCACATTCCAAGGGAGTCTGGAGACATGGAGTCTAAATGGGCCATGTTCTCCACCTCCATTGTTGAAGTGGCTGCCCAGAGCTGCAGCTGCAAGGTCGTTGGTGCATCTCGTGGTGGCAACCCCCAAACCAAGTGGTGGACACCAGTGGTGAGGGGGGCCATTAAGCTGAAGAAGGAGTCCTACCAAGCTTGGTTGGCTTGTGGGACTCCTGAAGCAGCTGAGGTGTACCTGCAAGCCAAGCAGAGTGCAGCTCGGGTGATTGCTGAAGCAAAAACTCAGGTATGGGAGGAGTTCAATGAGGCCATGGAACAAGACTTTCGGTCGGCCTCGAAGAGATTCTGGCAAACTGTCCGGTGGCTCAGAAGGGGAAAGCAGCTACCTGTCCACACTGTGTATGGTGTGGATGGGATGCTGCTGACTTTGACTGGGGACATCGTTGGGCGGTGGAAGGAATACTTCGAGGATCTCCTCAATTCCACTGATACGCCTTCCACAGAGGAAGCAGGGCTTGTGGACGAGGGGGACGACTCGCCTATCACAGGTGCTGAGGTCACCAAGGTGGTTAAAAATCTCTTTGGTGGCCAGGCCCCGGGGGTGGATGAGATTCGCCCTGAGTACCTCAAGGCCCTGGATATTGTAGGGCTGTCATGGTTGACACGCCTCTGCAACATTGTGTGGAGGTTGGGGGCAGTGCCTTTGGCATGGCAAACCGGGGTGGTGGTTCCTCTTTTCAAAAAAGGGGACCGGAGGGTGTGCTCCAACTTTAGAGGGATCACACTCCTCAGCCTCCCTGGGAAGGTCTATGCCAAGGTACTGGAGAGGAGAGTACGGCCGTTGGTCGAACCTCAGATTCAGGAGTAGCAGTGTCGTTTTTGTCCTGGCCGTGGCACATAGGACAAGCTCTTTACTCTCTCGAGAATCCTCAAGGGTTTGTGGGAGTTTGCTCAACCAGTTTACCTGTGGTTTGTGGACTTGGAGAAGGCATTCGACTGCGTCCCTTGTGGTTTTTGTGGGGAGTTCTTCAGGAGTATGGGGTATCGGGCTTGTTGTTATGAGCTATTCGGTCTCTGTACAACCATTGTGAGAGTTTGGTTCGAATTGCCAACACTCGATCGGACTCATTCCCAGTGAGAGTTGGACTCTGCCAGGGTTGCCCTTTGTCACCGATCCTGTTCATAATTTTTATGGACAGGATTTCTAGGCGCAGCCAGGAAATGGAGGGTGTCATGCTTGGTGACCACAGGATCTCATCTCTGTTGTTTGCAGATGATGGTGTCCTGCTGGCTTCATCCAGACCTACAGTTCTTACTGGGACAGTTTGCTGCTGAGGGTAAAGTGGCTGGGATGAGAATCAGTACCTCCAAGTCCGAGTCCATGGTCCTCAGCCGGAAAAAGGTAGATTGTCCTCTCTGGGTTAGGGACAGGCTTCTGCCCCAAGTGGAGGAGTTTAAGTATCTTGGGGTCTTATTCTCGAGTGAGAGGAGACTGGAGCGAGAGATTGACAGACGGATCGGAGCAGCATCTGCAGTGATGCAGACGTTGTTCCGGTCTGTTGTGGTGAAGAGGGAGCTGAGCTCTAAGGCAAAGCTGTCGATTTACCAGTCAATTTACATTCCTACCCTCACCTATGGTCACGAGCTTTGGGTATTGACCGAAAGAATGAGATCGCGAATACAAGCGGCTGAAATGAGCTTTCTTCGTAGGATCGCTGGACTCACCCTTAGAGATAGGGTGAGGAGTTCAGTCATCCGGGAGAGGCTCAGAGTAGAACTGCTGCTCCTCCACATTGAAAGGAGCCAGTTGAGGTGGTATGGGCATCTGATCAGGATGCCTCCTGGACACCGCCCACTTGAGGTGTTTCGGGCATGTCCCACTGGGAGGAGACCCTGGGGCAGATCCAGGACTCGGTGGAGAGACTATGCCTCCCAGGTGGTCTGGGAACGCCTTGGTATCCTCTCTGAAGAGCTGGAGCAGGTAGCTGGGGAGAGGGAAGTCTGGGCTTCTCTGCTTGAACTGCTGCCTCCGTGGCCCGGACCTCCGGAAAAGTGGTAGAAGTTGGATGGATGGATGGACAAAGATAACACAAGTAAACACAAAATGCAGTTTTTACATGAAGGTGTTTATGATTAAAAGGAAAAATAATCCAAACCTACATGGCCCTGTGTGAAAAAGTGATTCCCCCCTAGACCTAATAACTGGTTGGGCCACCCTTAGCAGCAACAACTGCAATCAAGCATTTGTGATAACTGGCAATGAGTCTTTTACAGTGCTGTGGAGGAATTTTGGCCCACTCATCTTTGCAGCATTGTTGAAATTCAGCCACATTGGAGGGTTTACGAGCATGAACTGCCTTTTTAAGGTCATGCCACAGCATTTCAATCAGATTCAGGCCAAGACTTTGATTAGTTAATTTAGTTAATTTCCTTCCACACCATGTTGGTGTATAGGGTGGCGCCTATCTCCGTTTCTCTGACCCTAGGCCACACAGCTACTGTAAGTAGTGAAAGCTACAGTGGGGGGTCAGTCCTCTAGTAGCTCTGTGCGTAACTTTACTTTCCCCATTCCATTATGCGGAGCACCACGCTAGAAGGCAGAAAGTACCATTTTTATATGGTCTTTGGTATGACCTGGCCGGGATTTGAACCCCTGCCTCCCGGGTGTGGGGCGGATGCTCTACCAACTGAGCCACCACTCCGGTAAGACTTTGATTAGGCCATGCCAAAGTCTTCATTTTGTTTTTCTTAAGTCATTCAGAGGTGGACTTGCCGGTTTGTTTTTGATCATTGTTCTGCTGCAGAACCCAAGTGTGCTTCAGCTTGAGGTCACGAACAGATGGCCGCACATTCTCCTTCAGGATTTTTTAGTAGACAGCAGAATTCATGGTTCCATTTACCACAACAAGTCTTCCAGGTCCTGAAGCAGCAAAACAGCCCCAGACCTTCACATTACCACAACCATATTTTACTGTTGGTATGATGTTCTTTTTCTGAAATGCTGTGTTACTTTTACGCTGGATGTAATGGGACACACACCTTCCAAAAAGTTCAACTTTTGTCTCATCAGTCCACAGAGTATTTTCCCAAAAGTCTTGGGGATCATCAAGATGTTTGCTGGTAAAACTGAAACAAGCCTTTATGTTTTTTTTGCTCAGCAGTGGTTTTTGTCTTGGAGCCTGGCCATGCAGGCCATTTTTGCCCAGTCTCTTTCTTATGGTGGAGTCATGAACACTGACCTTAACTGAGGCAAGTGAGGCCTGCAGTTCTTTGGATGTTGTTGTGGGGTTTTTTGTGACCTCTTTGATGAGTTGTCACTGCGCACTTGGAGTAATTTTTGTCAGGTGTCCACTCCTGGGAAGGTTCACCACTGTTCCATGTTTTTGCCATTTGTAGATAATGGGTCTCACTGTGGTTCACTGGAGTCCCAAAGCTTTAGAAATGGCTAGGTAATTGAACTCAGCTTTCAAAGATGTGATAAACCACAGTTAATTTATGTTTTAACAGGGGGGCAATCACAGTAAAAAAAAAAAAAGGCATTCGTATTGTGAAGAGCAGTGAAGTTTAAAATGCAGCATATTATGTCTTAAAATGTCTGCTGTCAATGAATTGTGGGAGACATCAATTTAACCCTATTTCTCATGATTGTAGAATGCAGAAACAGTCCTTCTCTGATGTCAATATCAGCCCCTTTTCCACTAGTACCCAGTCAGCCCTACATGCCTCTACACGGTTTTACACGGCTCGGCATGGTTTTGTTTCATTACAGCTGAGTACCGCTTGGGGTGGGTGGGATTTTTTTTACAACAAGGTGGCGCCACACTCCCGAGACGTAAAACACGTGACACAAGAAAAACACAAGACGGTGGCTTATGAGGTGACTGCTCGGTGTCAGGCTTTTGTCAGAGTAAAGGCAAAAAATGAGAGCCAGACAAGGGTACAGGCAGCGAGACAAAACACTCTGGAAAAGAACTGGAGCGTTTAGGAAGCCATAGAGCCAAAGATGTGAGGATATGAACCAGATCACATATGAAGGTAAGCTAATGATTATTAATGCTAGTTTGCTTTAAGTCCGCCGTAGTACATTGTAATGTCTGCAAGTTATTGCTATTAGATACTAAAATATGTATGCTGTGTGTGTGTTTCAGATGGCTCTTTTGTGGGAAAATTACCGCTTCAACCATGGGTCTGGTGTTCAACACAGGCTCTCACTGATGCCACCCCAACTTCACAAACAATCAGTGGTTATAGAACTTAAGATTGTCTGTAGAAATGTTTAGCTTCCTGTGCAACAAATTGCTCTGATCTGTGTGAAAATCATGGACAGACTGTTGAGACATCATGGGATGTACCTGCTCCAGCAGCACTGAGTCTGTGGTGGTGTCATGGCAAAAACTGTTCAGCTGCCAAAACTTGATTGCCATGTTGTAGTTATGCAAAAAACCCCAGAGCTTGGTGAGCACGGGTTTTACTTTCCCATAGAGGGATTTCATTCACTTTACACCTTGCTAAGCCATTTATTGCATAGTTCTGGATTTTTCTACTGAATTTATAGCTGTTGAATATAAGGTTTATTTGTCATGTTTGTTCAGTGAATATAAGATATTGTATTTTTCTACTTGTTAAAGGAAAAAGTTAATTCATGGTAATTAAATTGCCATATGCATTGATTTCATGGTGAAACATTTTAAGGAAATGTCAACAGTGAAATATTTCATGTTAATTGGTGCATTTTGTTTTATTGGAAGGAAGTCAATACAGATTTCATGATGTGACTGCAGTTAAAAAAAGAAAACTATTTAGATATTTGATTTATGATATTTCTCTGACCCTGTCTGTCGACAGGTCAGGTATTTTTTTTATGTGCCTTGATTCTACGTTGATTGTCCTGCGTGAATCTGTCCTGTGAGGATCCATGCTTTGACCTTGATGGTGAGCCGTCCCGATAGGATCTAGAAAGAATCATCAAGATATCACTGGATGCTGGACCAGTTCTGCTGCACTCCTCGGTGTGGTAGGGCCAGTATCTGCAGACACCTTCACACTCATGTAGCATCAGCTTCTCCTCAGGTTAATTCAGGAAATCACTCTTCTTCACCTTAAAGAAACTCTCACTCAACTCTAGTCAAGAATTGCTGTGTGCCTTCATCCAGACCCCAGTGTAAACAATTTTACTTGTGTAGAGAAACCTGATAAGGACTTGCTTTTGAAGGATTAAAAAGTATGTCATAAAATTCTCAAGCTTCCTCCCGAAGCAGATGAGAAGGCTTCGTACCAGGAACTGATACTCTTAAAAAGTCAAACTCCTTAAGCTGACAGATATATGGTTGCCTCCTTCTTTTGGACATATAGCAGAACCCTCTAGGCTGCGCACCTGCTCATATTCCAAAACCTAAAAATTATCTACAGCTCAACAGTACCTCCTAGTGGACATCTACGGAATATGTTTCATTGTGCAGTTTGGAACTGCTATTTCTGACTGAACATTAACACTTTTTATAACCTACATCCCACAGGATAACTCTGGACACTGTAAAGATCATCGCCCTTTTGATCGCCAATAAGGGTTTGCAGTAATTCATTAATCCTTTATTTAAATGTGAGTGCATGTCTTAGGAATGTTTTTTCTTCATGAATGTTATTCAAATGAATGTTAAAATTATTAGCAATAGTATAAATGCATGGTCACTGAATATTAGCCTTGAGTCACGTAATTTAGTTAGATTTTATATTGAGTATATAATGAATTTCATAGGAACTGAGTGAATGTTTTCTCAAACTCTGTTGTCCATCTTCCCACTTGTGATAACCAATCACCAGGCTGCCTCTCTGTTGTATAACGCCCTTGCATTTGATTAGCTGTTGACAAACAAAGAAATGTTCCCTCATTGGACAAAAGCCCATTCAAACTCCTCTTTATGGAAGATGATTGGTCCGTCTTGCTACCAGTCACACTTTTATGATATTAGAAGTGCAACCCTTTAAAAACAGAGAGGGAGCCACCCTAGTCAGCTTTTTCAGTTTTTCAGTCTTTTGAGTTTTTGAGTTATCTTATGTCTAAGCTGTTCTGTGAGTTTTAAGAAGTATTTGGTGTGTGTCTGAACCTTGTCAAGTCCTGCGCTAGCTTTCTTAAATCGTCTTTTGATAAGTTTTTACCGGTTTCCTGGTAACTGAGGAGAAGCCATCCTTTTTCTATGAGCTCGCCTTTAAAGAGAGTTAAACTGTCAAATCCTTTTTTTTTTCTTCACCTCAGAAGCCGTGCTTATTCTACTGAATGTTTTTCTTGGACTTTTTGACTTTTCTGTTTCCCCCAGAGAAGAATTCAGACCTCGTGGGTGAAACTGAATAAAAACATTTTTCCTTCAGCCTTTGGGTTTGTCCTACAGGCTGGGGACATACTAAATTTGGATTGGTTGCCAAAGGACGTCACGCCTGCTCCGGGGCCAGCCTTCACTCTGTCGCCGGCTCCTCGCCACACGCCCCGTGGGAGCCCCAGCCAAGTCTACACTTCTTACAGCTGTGAACGATCTGAAAGACGACCAGCAGTTGCTTTCCCCCTGTGTGCCACCTTACTGGCGCCAACCACCGCTGAATACCTGGAACCAGCTGTTCGTAAGTGAGACTCCCACTTTGCTATCTGCTGGGTTTAAACCAGATGTCCTAAATATCAATTATAATTGAACATAACCAATATTTCATGGTACAATTAGTCCCTCAGCCGTAGGACAAAGCTATAAACTGAAGGAAAATTCTTATTAATTTTTAAGTAACCTCCTTTCATTTTTGTAGATCAGTTCAGAAGTTCCTTTTTAGATAATCAGCTTCCGTAATTTTTCACCATAAAGTTGCGTTCTGATTTTGTTAGATACCTCAGCCTTTCATTGCATTACAGCTGAAACATAAAATCTGGTTTACTCTTGGTTCCACAAAGGTTTAACTATAGATTTTAAGCTCAGGAATCCATTAACAGTTGATGTGATATCTAACACCTGTTTATCATTTGAATCTGTTTATCCATCATTTGAATGCCATGTCATGCAACCTGAATGAGTTTCATTTAATAAACTTGTAAATGAGAGAAGTTGAAGTGTTTTCCTTTGCATATATGCTTTCCTGGGTCACGGCAGTAAAAGAACTCACTAAATTTTGAGATTGACTTCATTAAGTAATTGAAGGTATGGAAATTAATTAATTGAAATTAATTAATTAACAATTCATTCTTTTAGAACTAGTGCCCCCTTTTTATGAATGCTTTTCTATTTTATTTAGTGAGTGTTGGGGTGACTGTTTAACTCTGTCCCCTCGCACACCCACTATTAAATAAAATAAATAATTCCTGTACTTTATTACCTCCGCCAGGCCGAAAAGGCCAGGAGGAGGTTATGTTTTTGCCGGGGTTTGTCTGTTTGTTTGTCTGTCTGTCTGTCTGTTGGTTAGCAAGATAACTCAAAAAATCTTGGACGCATTTCCATGAAACTTTCAGGCGTTGTTGGAAATGGTACAAGGAAGAACTGATTACATTTTGGGGATGATCCGCATCACCGTCTGCATACAGGAATTTTTTAAAGCATTTTTCCACACTGTGACATATGGCCATTTCCAACATGTGCGCAGGCGCAATGGACGGCGCTGGGCGTCGTGTCTGACCAACACAAACTCCGCCTTCTTCAACGTTTTAGCCACAAAAGCATGCGGAAAACACTGGTAGCCTGGGCCCGCCAGCCATAGGCGCTGCGCACATTGCGCTGCTTGTCGTGTCTGACCAACACAAACTCCGCGTTCTTCAACGTTTTAGGCACAAAAGCACGCGGAAAACACTGCTGGCCTGGGCCCGCCAGCGTGCCTGCTTTTTCCGCGACGCTGCAAAACCTGACACGGCCACCTGTCCGCCGCCCGATTATTTGCCACAAATTCCCCGCCCAGCTATAGGCGCTGCGTAAAAACGACCTCTCTGCCGGGGAAAATTCTAAATTCTGTTTTGCCGCCGAGCGCAACCCCAATATAATATAAAACCCACGGCAACCTGTCTAACCAATCTGCATCCGTCAGTGGAGGAGATGGACACACCAACACTTCAGTTTATTACCTCCGCCAAGGAGGCAATGCTTTTACAACCGTAAAACGGGGCTATAAGGGACGGCGAGGAAATATGGGACACTTTTCTAAATGTAATTCTGCTTTTTTAATTTTGCTTCCGCCTACATTTGATGAAGGATTCATGGATATTTGACAATAAAAACACAACTCAGCGTCCTGCTCAAAATAAAAAAAGCACAATTACATTTAAAACATTTCCCAGAAAAGTGTCCCTTATCAACCCGCCGTCCCTTATAGCCCCGTTTTACACTACTGAACCACTAATCCTATCACTATCACATTGATTGTCATTCATTAATTGTCTGTTTATTGCACTGTCCATGTCAAATAAATAATCATTGTGAATCCAATTGCTAGTCATATCTTTTCATGCTCAGGGAATCTGAAAACGTACACACAAACACTGTATGGGGGGAACTGTGCCGCTTGGCGGAGGTCTGCGCTCTCCGAGTGCTTTTCTTGTTGCTTATTGCTTTGTAACTACCGCTGGAGAGTGAACCTGCACGTGCAGGAAAAAAAAAAAGAGAAATTGCCAGTCTCATAACTTAATATTGTAGTGGCTGGTGAAGCAATCAGTCCCCTCACACTCCGGGAGAACAAAGGGATTTCTCCCATGTTTTTTTTTTTTTTCCTACGATCACAATCAACGTACATTGGCCGGGATCCTGGGTCCCAAGAAAATTCAGCAGACTGAGGAGGTGGACGACATTAAAAGAGCGCTGGACTTCTTGGCTGAAGAGATTTCTGCTGTTAAGCTGCAGCAAAAAAACATTCTGGACCTGGTCGAGGAGGCGAAAGCGCTGCGGATCCAGAACGCTGAGAAGGACAAGCGGCTGGCATATCTGGAGAGCAGAGTGTCGGAACTGGAGCAGAACACTCGGGTGAACGACGTGATCATCACGGGGCTCCACATTAAACCCTGATCGTACGCGCGAGCAGTGGCCGCCGACAGCGGAGGGAGGCTCGACGCGCTGGAAGACGAATCCATGGAGCAACAAGTGGCGGCCTTCCTGCAGTCCAAAGGAATCCAGCTGGACTGTAACACCATTGAGACCTGCCACCCTCTGCCCAGGAAAAACAGCGACAAACCGGCTGTGATCATGAGGTTTTTTTTTTGTTTTTTTTTTGTTACTTATTTGTACCCGTAGGTAGACTTGGTTTGCAGTCTGGTGACAAGCCACCGGCTGCTGGTCGCTGCGTGCGCGAGCGCCCTAAACCTACATGTTTTTGGTGTGCGGGAGGAAACCGGAGAAATCCCGGAGTAAACCCGCGCAACACGGGGAGAACATGCAAACTCCACACAGCTCACTGTTGGTCGGGGGCTGGGATCGAACCCACGAGCTCATGATCCCCGCGATCCCCCGGCCGAGGGTAAAACTGTGCTGCCACAGTGCTAAACCACTGCGCCACCGTGCAGCCCTGAATAGGGCTGTCAACAGGTTTGTCAACAGAAAACACAAGACTGCGCTGTTAAAACAAGGTAGGAAACTGAAAGGAACGAACATTTACATAAACGAGCACCTCACAAAAGAAAACGCAGAAATAGCCAGAAAAGCAAGATACCTGAGAAAGCAGAAAAAGATTCAAAACACCTGGACATCAAACTGTAAAATATACATCAAATTAAACAGATCACCTGAAGAAGCCAAGGTCATTAACATCCGTAATATTATGGAACTGGACAAATATCAATGAATATTATGAACTGGAGTCGGCAGCAACAACAGACAATTGTAGGACACTGAAGGGATATACTCATCTGCTACAAGACATTTAACAACATGAAACAAAAGATCAACAAACAGGAACAACAGGAACTGAAAGTTTTTGAATATACAGATCACAACCCACAGGACGTAGAATATAACATAGACCCTGACAATAATTTATTTAGCTCCATCAATAATAACTGTAGTTACTACACGGATGAACAGTTTAACACAATGGTCACATCTGATTTCAATATTTCTATGATCCACTTCAACAGCAGAAGTCTCTATGCCAACCTTAATAACATTAAAATTATTTACATCAGTTTAAAGAGCCATTCAATATTGTGGCAATATCAGAGACGTGGCTCAGTGAAGAGAAAGGAGTGGATTTTACCATGGATGGCTATGAATTAAATTATATAAATAGAAAAGTGAAAAAAGGAGGAGGAGTTGCAATTTATGTTGACAAGAGCTTGAAATACAAGGTTGTTGAAAATCTGTCAGTAACTGTGGATGATTTATTTGAATGCATTACAATAGAAATCTGTCTAGACAATGTGAAGAATATAGTAGTGAGCTGTGTATATAGAACACCTGGATCAAACATTGACTTATTTAAGGACTGGATGGAAAAAATGTATGCAAAACTAACTCATAAAGTTATGTCCATCTGTGGGGATTTCAATATAGATCTGATGAATTCAAAACAACATAGTTTGACAGAAGAATTTATCAACACAGTGTACAATATGGGCTTACATCCAACAATTACCGGACCTAGCAGAATCACGTCACACAGTGCCACACTAATAGATAACATATTCACAAACATTATGGAAAATAATATCAGGAGTGGGCTTTTATTGAATGATATCAGTGACCACCTGCCGATTTTTACTGTCTATCAATGTGATTATAGGAAGAAAAAGTATACCAAAAATATTAAACATAAAAGAATAAGAACCAAAGAATCTATGTATTTACTGACAAAGGAATTATTAATACAAGATTGGAAGATAGTTTATGATGAAAATGATATAAATAAAGCATATGATAAATTTTTGCAAATATTTCAATCATTGTACAATAAAAACTGCCCTATAAAACAATACAGTGACAGACAACAAAAGAAAAATATTCCTTGGGTCACCAAGGGGTTAATAAATGCATGTAAAAAGAAGAATGCATAATATAAACAATTCATTAAGTGCAGAACGGTGGAGGCTGAGATCAAATATAAAAGATATAAAAATAAGCTTACTAATATAATGAGGACCTGTAAGAAAGAATATTACAACAGAATATTAGAGGATAATAAAAATAACTTAAGAGGAATATGGCAAGTACTCAATGGGATTATTAGTAATCGACCTAAGAGTGTTAATTATCCAGAATATTTTATTGAAAATGGCAATTTGATAAATAATATGGAGGATGTGGTCAGTGGTTTCAATAAATTTTTTGTTAACGTTGGTCCTGAATTAGCAAAATCAATAGTGGCAACAGAACATTCGGTTGTGATTTGGACATCCTACGCCAGCACGGAATTCTGGCGGAGTCCCCGCTGGAAGCTACCCGTGAGAGGAGGAAGCGGAAGCGGAGGGAACGCAGGAAAAAGCGAGGAAAAAGGGCCGGGATCCATGCTAGGCTAAAGGCTAACCCCTCCAGACCAGCGGTACCGTTGCTTCTTCTCTCAAACGTCCGCGCCCTCAAAAACAAGGTGGACGAACTGCGTCTGCTGAGAGAAACCCGGAGAGAGTGGAGGGACTGCTGTGTGTTTGTTTTCACCGAGACACGGCTCCACGACAACATTCCTGACGAGGCCATTCAACTGGAAGATATGGCGATGTTCCGTGCCGACAGGGAAACGGCGAGCTCCGGTAATAGCCGGGGGGGGGGGCTATGCATCTATGTTAACAAGAACTGGTGCGTTAATGCCACGTTAGTGTCTAAACACTGCTCTCCGTTGGCGGAGTTCCTTATTGTAAATTGTCGGCCTTATTATCTGCCTAGGGAATTCAGCAACGTGTTTGTAGTCGGTGTTTACATAGCGCCGAGCGCTAACGCTAAAGCTAATGCTAAGAAGGCACTCGGGGAACTGCACAATGCAATCAGTGAAATCCAAACTTCACACCCGGACAGTTTTGTGGTGGTTGCGGGGGATTTTAACCACACCAGCCTAAAGACTGTGCTCCCCAAGTTTAAACAATGTGTAGACTTTAAGACCAGAGGAGAGAATATGTTGGACTTAGTGTACACAAACACAGATGCATATAAAGCGATACCCTGCCCCCATCTCGGCCGTTCTGATCACATGTCCGTGATGCTGCTGCCTGCCTACAAACCTTTATTGAAGCGCAGCAGGCCAGCAGTGAAACAAATCAGGATTTGGCCAGAGAGTGCAACCCCTGCACTGAAAGACTGTTTTCAGCACACAGACTGGAAGGTCTTCAAAATAGCAGCCTCCCAGGAAGACAGGACAGATGTGGAGGAGTATGCTGATTCGGTCACCAGCTACATCGCGAAGTGCACAGAGGATTTCACTACAGTGAAGACCATCACTATGCGGGGTAATCGTAAGCCCTGGATGACTGCAGAGGTGCGCTCGCTGCTCACAGCCAGAGATGCAGCCTTCAGAGCGAAGGACAGGATCGCCCTCCGCTCAGCCAGGTCTGCGCTTTCTAAGGGAATTAAGGCGGCAAAGCGCGCCTATGCGGAGAAAATCCAGGGACACTTCTGTGACACTAGGAACACCAAGCAGATGTGGCAGGGAGTTCGGACACTGACGGGCTTTAAGCCTAGGCAGAGGGTCGATGATGACGACGCTTCACTTCCAGACAGGCTTAACGACTTCTTTGCACGTTTTGAAGCATCAAACTCGACAATCAGAGGGAGGGCTGGCCCTCCCCCACCATCGGTCGGACCAGCTTTTACCATCAACACAGCAGACACACGGAGGACCCTAACCAGAGTCAACCCACACAAAGCTGCAGGTCCAGACAACATTCCGGGACGTGAGCTCCGAGACTGCGCGAGCGAGTTGGCGGATGTCCTGACTGACATTTATAACATCTCCCTGAGTCAGGCCATCGTTCCCAGATGCTTCAAGACCTCTATCATTGTACCGGTGGCAAAGAAACCAGTGGTGTCCTGTTTGAATGACTATCGTCCTGTTGCACTGACACCAATTGTGATGAAGTGTTTTGAGCGGCTTGTCAAACCACACATTACAGCCTGCCTCCCTGCATCACACGACCCGCTCCAGTTTGCATATCGTTCAAACCGCTCCACGGAGGATGCTATAGTCACCACCCTACACTCTGTCATCACCCACCTGGACCAGAAAGACACCTACGCCAGACTCCTGTACATTG
Source organism: Pholidichthys leucotaenia (assembly GCA_020510985.1). NCBI lineage: Eukaryota > Metazoa > Chordata > Actinopteri > Cichliformes > Pholidichthyidae > Pholidichthys > Pholidichthys leucotaenia. The sequence goes on along the minus strand of CM035838.1, from coordinate 237,672,712 downwards.
ATTTCAGTTCAGCATTCAACACCATTATTCCCCAGAGACTGATGGAGAAATTACTCCTTCTCAGTCTGAACACCGCCACATGTCTCTGGATCCTGGATTTCCTGACTGAGAGACCTCAGTCTGTCCGGGTTGGAAACAACATCTCCAAGTCTGTCACACTGAGTACCGGATCCCCTCAAGGCTGTGTACTCAGTCCACTGTTGTTTACACTTCTAACACATGACTGTGTATCCAGACACGAGGGGAACCAGATTATTAAGTTTGCAGATGACACCACGGTGGTGGGACTTATCCAGAGGGATGAGGAATCAATGTACAGGGAAGAAGTGAGAGACCTGGAGGGCTGGTGCAGGGAGAACAATCTGGTGCTCAACGTGGACAAAACGAAGGAGATGATTATCGACTTCTGGCGGTCGCAGCCTGAGCACGCCCCCCTCAGCATCGGCGGCCGTTTAGTGGAGAGAGTAGAGAACATCAAGTTCCTCGGAGTGCAGATCTCGCAGGACCTGACCTGGAGCAAGAATTCCTTGGAGATCAGGAAGCGGGCTCAGCAGAGACTGCACTTCTTGAGGAAACTCAAACAGGCCTCTCTCCCCATCTGCATCCTCAGGACCTTCTACAGAGGTGTGGTGGAGAGTGTTCTGACGTACTGCATTTCTACATGGTACTCCAGCTGCAGTATGTCAGACAAAAAAGCCCTGCAGAGGATAGTCAAGGGGGCGGAGAGGGTAATTGGAGTCTCCCTCCCCTCTGTCCAAGAACTTTTTCAGAACCGTTGTAGGAGCAGGGCACTAAACATTGTCAAGGACCGTTCTCACTCTCTGCATAAACACTTTGAACTTCTTCCATCTGGTAAACGATTCCGGAGCATCAGAGGCAGAACCACCAGACTGATCAACAGCTTCCTTCCACAAGCTGTCAGGATGCTGAACAGTTGACCCTGAATCTCTCATACACACTACTGCACCTACGGACATTTTGTATATTATAGTTAGTTATTCTTTTTTTCCCCAAGTATGTCTCAGGGATGTGTGAATGGATGGGGGGGTGGGGGTGGGGGGGAGCTATGTGGGAATGTGTCTTAAATCATGCTGCTTCTTATATGGATGCCAAGAGAAACGCAATTTCATCTTGCCTGCACTACAGTTGTATGTACAGCAATATGACAATAAAGTTTGATTTGAGAAACAAACAACAGTGGTTCTGTAAATGAAATAGAAGATAGAAATCCAAACACAATCTTTTTGGGTGCAGTTACTGAAAAGGAAATTATCGAGACTGTGAGTAAATTTAAGAACAAAAAATCAATGGACTGGAATGAAATTGACATGACAATAGTGAAAAAAGTAATTGAAGGAATTGTTAAGCCACTCACCCACATCTGTAACCTGTCATTTCAAACTGGTAAATTTCCAAACAAAATGAAAATAGCAAAAGTAATACCTCTATACAAAACAGGAGACAGGCATTGTTTCACAAATTACAGGCCAGTCTCTTTACTCTCACAATTCTCCAAAATACTTGAAAAAATCTTCACTAAGACACTGGATGATTTCATTGAAAAACACAACCTCCTTACAGACAGCCAGTATGGTTTTAGAGCAGATAAATCTACATCTTTGGCACTGATCAAACTTATAGAAGAAATTACTAGTTGTATAGATAAAAAAAAAGTTTGCTGTAGGAGTATTTATAGATTTAAAGAAAGCTTTTGACACCATTGACCACAGAATACTACTAAGGAAACTGGAAAGGTATGGGATAAGAGGGGTCGGACTGAGTTGGGTGGAAAGTTATTTCAGTAACAGACAACAATTTGTACAAATTGGTGAGCACAAATCACCCTTCATGGACATCACTTGTGGTGTGCCCCAGGGGTCAGTTTTGGGACCCAAACTCTTTATTTTGTATATAAATTACATATGCCAAGTATCAAAAATTCTGAAATTTATTTTGTTTGCGGCTGACACAAATATCCTTTGCATTGGTGGGAATTTGCAGCAGGTGTTAGAGGTGGTCACAACTGAAATGAAAAAGTTAACGCAGTGGTTCAACAAAAATAAATTATCTCTAAATCTAAAAAAAACAAAGATTATGTTGTTTGGAAATTATAAAATAAATCATGAAATAATGGTAACGATAGATGATACCAGAATAGAAACAGTACAGGAAAATAAGTTTCTGGGGGTGACGCTAGACAATAAAATCTGCTGGAAACCTCACATCAGTCACATCCGGGCCAAGTTGGCAAAATGTATAGGCATACTGGGGAAGACAAGACACATCTTGGACTATAAATCATTGGTCTTACTGTACAATTCACTGTTTCTACCTTATCTTAACTACTGTGTAGAAGTCTGGGGAAACGCCTACAAGACCAACCTACAGTCAATATGCACATTACAAAAAAGAGCTATAAGGATAATAAATAATGTAGGATATAGAGACCATACCAATTTGTTGTTTTTAAAGTCACATGTCATAAAGTTCATCGATTTAGTTAAATTTAAGACAAGTCATGTACAGGCAATTAATAATCAACTCCCAACTAATATACAAAAAATATTTAAAAAAAAGAGACAATGATCGTAATTTGAGAGGAGACTTAAACTTTACAAAACCCAAGATACGAACAACCAAGAAAAGTATGTGCATATCTGTCTGTGGGGTGGATTTGTGGAACAGTCTGGAGCCAGAACTGAAACTATGTACAAACAGAAATCAATTCAAAAAGAGGTACAAACATTATTTGCTGAAAGGATATATGTTAGAAGGGTAGTATTTATATGTACGATTCACTATACTCACTATGGGACACTATGGAACACTATGGAATGGTGGGTAGGACAGCACTGTGTATATCTGTGTTGTTTGAGGCTGGTTTTGATGTATGGACATCAATGTATGCTAGGATGGATGGGTGTTAATGTTGATATGTACAAAATACAGTTAATTGTTTACTTGGGGTCTTAAATGTGGTAATTACCTCCGCCAAGGAGGTTATGTTTTCATCAGCGTTAGTTTGTCTGTCTGTCTGTCTGTCTGTTTGTTAGCAAGATAACTCAAAAAGTTATGGACGGATTTTCATGAAATTTTCAGAGATTGTAAGAAATGGGGTATCCTACAGATGATTACATTTTGGTAGTGATCCGGATCACCGGGGGAACTGTGGCGCTTGGCGGAGGTCTGCGCTCTCCGAGTGCTTTTCTAGTTTGTATATAATTCACATGGGTGTATTTATGGAAAAGAGGAGATGGAATTAATAAGTGTTCACTTCTTCCTTCTCCCTTTCGAACACTGTATACTGTTTCTTTATTCCATTTGTCATTTGTTTTGTTTTTGTTATACTTTTTTGTTCGAAATAAAGTATCTATCTATCTATATATCTATCTATTACACTATATTTTATTAAATATCTCTATACTCAGCCCATTATACAATTTCCCCTTTCCCCCCAACATTACACATACATTCCCCCTTCTTCCCTTGGACTCTGGACACTACTGACATTTTTTCTTTTTTTTTTTTTTCTTTTCCTGGGAACTGTGGACTTATTTTTGTGTTTTTGACTGTTTCTAATATTTTGGACTTATTTCAACTACTGATGGCTAACTGCTAAAATAGTATATTGGTGCTGAAGTGCAGGGTATCCTCCCTGTTTGAAATGTGTTTGTTACTGATTTGTACAGTGAACTGTGAACTTAGAACTGAATTAGATAACTTGAATTTAAGTTACACTCCAAACTGAGGTAACAAAGGTGCACCCGAGATCAAAGTTGTCTCAGCTGAGATTAGAAGTGAAACAAAGGTACGATTTTTGGTTTGGTTTTGACCATTGACTTGGTGGATGCTATATCCATTTTTAATTGTTGTGTTGTAAATGTCTTTTTTTTTTTCCCCACAATATTTTTTATTGAACCTTTTTTACAGACACAACACAAACAATCAAACACTAACACTAAAGTAATTTAAAAAAAATAAAAAAATAAAAAAATAAAAAATAAAAATTATACTAAAAAACACCAACAACCACTAACAAAGACAGGTCTTCAACAATGCTCCTCTGTTTAGTCTAGGCAATCCATTACATAAGTATACATATTATACATTCACCAGTTTGGAATTTACAAGGTCCACACACATCATTCACCTTCTTCTTCAAAAGTTATGTTTAAATTCTTTACATAATCAATGAAAGGTCTCCATATATTCTCAAACACCATTTCCTTTGATTTCAGTATGTATGTTATTCTTTCTAGTGGAAGGTTTGTTAACATCTGTCTTAACCACTGAGTCACATCTGGTCTATGAGTCTTTTTCCACAGTAGTGCAATACATTTTTTGGCTTTAAGCAAACTGAGGTCTATGAATGCTCTTTCACTCTTATTAAAGCTATGCTTTTCTGGATACAGACCCAACAAAAACAATTTAGGATTCAATATGATTTGTTTTGAAATTATTTTTTCAATTGTTACACTCACCTCTTCCCAAAACATTCTAATTTTTCTACATTCCCATAAACAATGAAATAGGGTTCCTTTACTTTCCATACATTTTGTGCACGTATCTGGTATGTTTTTGTTATATCTATTTAACTCCACCGGTGTAACATACATCCGCATTAACCATTTAAAATGTATCAATTTAAGACGTACATTTATTGATTTGGTTTGAGCTTCTGTACAAGCCAATTCCCATTGTTCCTCTGAAATTTCAGTTTGCAGGTCTTCTTTCCAATAATTCAATCTTTTCTGTGAGTTTTCACTTGAGAATAGTGTCAATGAGTTATAAAACTCTGAAATAATACCCTTTCTCTTACTATCTTTCGTCAAAATTTTTTCCAAGGATGAATAAGTAGGTCGGATGAGAGCATTATTTTGATTTGATTGAATAAAGTTCCTAAGCTGAAGATATTTAAAAAAATGTGTTCTATTAAGATTAAATTTGATCCTCAGTTCTTCAAAAGACATTATGTTATCTGAACATGACGGATATAAGTCTTGAATCTTTTGAATCCCTTTTAAATTCCATACTTTAAATACAGCATCCGCTGTCCCTGGTTTAAAATATTGATTACCCCATATTGGGCTAAATTGTGACAGTAAGTGTGGTTCTTTTAAATATTTTGTGGTTTCACACCATATTTTGATCATATGCTTTACAAATGGATTTTTAACTTTTTTCTGTAATTTTTTTGCCGAGTCTGAGTATATGAATATGGGAAGAGGTAAAGGTAAATTGTATGATTCCATTTCAGTCCAGTGAGGGAGATCATTTGATGAAAAATAATATGTCATAGACCTCAGTTGTGCTGACCAGTAATACAACACAAAGTTTGGACATTTCAGACCTCCACGATCAAATGGTAAATATAGTAAGGACAGACGTAATCTAGCCTTCCTATTGTTCCATAAAAATTCCACTAACTTTTTTTTTAATTCTTGAGAATAGATCTGAAGATGGTGGTAAAGGAATGTATTGAAATAAATAAAATAAATAAAGTATTTTGGGTAAAATATTACTTTTAAGTATATTGATTCTCCCGATCAACGACATTGGTAGTGACATCCATCTCTGAAGTAACTCATTAATGTCTGTCATTAAGGCTTCATAGTTGGTACTGGCGACTAATTCTAGCTTAGGCACAATTTGGATTCCTAAATATTTAAACTGATTTACAACATTGAATTGATTTACCTCAGGAGCTGGGTGATTTCTCTGGGTCTCATTTAGCATTAATATTGAAGATTTAGTTTTATTTATTTTATATCCTGATATTTCCCCAAAATTCTTTATTAAATTCAACAAGGTCGGAATTGATTTTTTAAGATTTGACATAAACAAAATTATGTCATCGGCATACAGGGAGATTTTATGTTCTGTTGGTCCTGTAGGGAACTTGAAATGATGAAGCGATGTGATTTTATAAATCAAAGTTTAATATCAGCTTCACTTCCCTAACAAGTCTCATCTCGGTGCAGAAGCAGAATAAGAGGTCGAGCGCAGTCAGACCTTCATACTTATAACCACACTCAACAAAAGACATTGCATATCAAAGCCGACATCCCGCATTAACATAATCCCCCCTCCATTGACCTCCGTCTCCTCCACCTGACCCTGGGTGGTCAGGGAGATCAATCCGGTCTCCACCGCTGCGACTCCGTCTGCTCTTTGATCCTCGCTGGCGGTTGAGACCTCTTGTCCTGTTCTGAGGCGTGAGGTCATTCCACATATGTAATCACTAAACATTCTAATATGTCTATACATATGTAGGTATGGAATATATGATTAATATAAGCCACAGGTCCTACTTTAATTCCATATATTTGTGGATGTAAACGTACTGCCATTGCTAAAGGTTCAATTGCCATAGTAAACAGTAAAGGTGAAAGTGGGCAGCCTTGTCGACATCCTCTATTGATATTTATTGATTTTGAAATATTGCTGTTTGTTAGGATTTCTGCTGTAGCATTATTGTATATTATCTGAACCCATTTTGTGAAATTATTTCCAATTCCAAACCTTTGTAAAACTTCAAAAAGAAAGGGCCATTCGACCCTATCAAAGGCCTTTTCGGCGTCCAATGATAGGAGAACTGTATCCGGTGCTTCTTTATTAGAATAGATAATATTAAATAGTCTTCTTACATTATGGAAGCCTTGTCTTCCCTTTATAAAGCCATTCTGATCTCGGTTAATACTATTTGGTAATATTACAGGTTGATCGTCACTTCCTTGTGGTAACGTATCGTCACTTCCTGTTTTGCTGTCTGCCTGTGTGGTTTGCTCTCCAGCTCTCGAGCCACTAGCTATGGCTACTACCTCTCTTTCCTCTCCTCCTCTGGTGTGCTCTCTCTGTCAGATGTTTAGCTACACCTCTGCCTCTTTTAGTGATAACGGTAAATGTAATAAATGTTGTCTTTTTGAGGCGCTCGAGGCGAGGTTGTCTGATTTGGAATCCCGGCTCCGCTGCATTGAAACACCGTCTGCGCCAGTTAATCTCGACGGACGCCCATTAGCTGCAGCGGAGCTAGCTAGCTTAGGTCCCACTGTCAGCGGTTCCCCGGCTCTCCTCTGCAGCGAGGAGACTGGGTGGGTGACGGTGAGAAGGAAGCCTAGTCGCAAAGCCCCGGTTCACCACCAACCTGTTCACGTTTCTAATCGTTTTTCCCCGCTCAGTGACACACCCGCTGAGGAAAAAACTCTGATCATTGGCGACTCTGTAGTCAGAAACGTGAACCTAGAGACTCCATCGGCCATAGTCACATGCATTCCTGGGGCCAGAGCAGGCGACATCGAGTCAAATTTGAAAATGCTGGCTAAAAGTAACTGTAAATATTCCACAATTGTTATTCACGCCGGCATTAATGACATCCGTCTCCGGCAGTCGGAAGTCACGAAACTTAATATAGAATCGGTGTGTGACTTTGCCAAAACGATGTCTGCCACTGTAGTGTTCTCTGGGCCCCTCCCCAATCTGACCAGTGATGACATGTTTAGTCGCTCGTCATCCTTGAACCGCTGGCTGTCTGTGTGGTGTCCTAAAAATGACGTGGGCTACATTGACAATTGGAGCTCTTTTTGGGGAAAACCTGGTCTTATGAGACGAGACAGCATTCATCCCACTTTGGATGGTGCTTCTCATTTATCTAACAATCTGGCATCTTTTTTATCCAAATTTCCAAAACCATGACTACTCAGAGTTGGGACCAGGAAGCAGAGTCGCAGTCTTACACGCCTCTCTGCAGCTCCTCTTCATCCGCCACCCCTCAGCTTAGCCCCTGTCTTCCCCATCAGAGAATCGTTGTCTGCTCCCTCCAAAGTAAATAAAAATATAATGTATAAGCATCCCAAAGTGATAAAGCAAAATATTGGTAAAACTCAAATTAAACATAAAGCCTCTAAATTGAATGATTTGGCCTCTGTTCCTCCTCATAATTTAAAAATTAAATGTGGTTTATTAAATATTAGGTCTCTAACTCCCAAGTCTCTGTTAGTCCATGATCTGTTAATTGATCATCAGATTGATTTAATTTCCCTTACAGAGACTTGGTTAGGGCAAGAGGATTATGTTGGTTTAAATGAATCAACTCCCTCTGGTTATTTAAACTGTCAAAATCCCAGAAGTTCTGGTCGTGGAGGAGGAGTAGCATCAATTTACCATTCCAAATTACTAGTTAATGTAAAGCAAAAAACATGTTATAATTCCTTTGAGGGCCTGGTCCTCAGTATTGGGCACTTTAGCAATTCCAGGTTAAACCCAATTTTATTTGCCATAGTTTATCGTCCCCCATCAACCTATTCAGAATTTTTATCCGAATTTCCTGATTTCTTAGCTGATTTAGTGCTGAAATCTGATAGAATAATTATTGTAATTATAATAATAATTATAATAATTATTATTATAATTATAATAATTATAATTATTATATTATTGCAGTAATGCCACTGCTGGGGCAGTGGCATTACTGCAGCCGATAGGAAGAGACTGAACAAACTGATTAAGAAAGCTAGCTCTGTCCTGGGGCAGCGCCTTGATCCGATGGAGGAGATAGGAGAGAGAAGGACGGTGGCTAAACTGTCATCTCTGCTGGAGTCCGAGTTCCACCCTATGCAGGACATACTGGATGCACTGAGGAGCTCATTTAGCAGCAGACTACATCATCCCAGGTGCACAACCGAGAGGTTTCGTAGGTCCTTCCTACCAACGGCTGTCAGACTGTACAACCTAAGCAGGGCTGCTCGCAGAGATAGCAAAAAGACGTAACAAACTAATAGTTTTTTTGAATGCAAAAGATGCAATAGACTTACACAATGGTCCTCTCCGGCATACAACTAGGAACATACCGGTCGCTATGGAGGGTGAGAATATGTATGGGCACATAATCATACCATGTAAGATAACTAAATAGACGGTTATGCTGTTTCATCCCACCTAGCAACAATGCTCTGCACTGTGTGTGTTTATACAGTATATTTACATATTTATTCCATCTAGCTACAATGCTCAGCACTGGGTGTGTTTATATTTATATATCTATATATTTATTCCATCTAGCTACAATGCTCCGCACTGTGTTTTTATATATCTACATATTATTCCATCTAGCTACATTGCTCCGCACTGTGTGTGTTTATATACTTGCATATTTATTCCACCTAGCTGCAATGCTCCGTACTGTGGGTGTTTATATATTTACATATTTATTCCATCTAGCTACAATGCTCTGCACTGTGTTCATATATTCATATATTTATTCCATCCAGCTACAATGCTCTGCACTGTGTGTCTGTGTGTGTGTGTGTATATATCTATATTTTATAGTAATATGTACATATGTATATTAGCTGCTCTTGCTTGCTTGTTTTTTTTTTTCTTGCCTTCTGATTGTTGCTCTGAGTGTTGCTATCCCTGTGCTGTTGCAATCCTGGAATTTCCCCGTTGTGGGACTAATAAAGGCTTATCTTATCTTATCTTATCTTATCTTATAGTAGGGGACTTTAATATACATGTGGATGTAGATAGTGACTGCCTTAATGTGGCTTTTAATTCAATATTAGACTCGATTGGGTTTTCTCAGAAAGTAGGAAATTCTACTCATTACCTCCACCATACATTGGACCTTGTTCTGACATATGGCATAGAAATAGAAAATCTTGTAGTGTCTCCTCATAACCCTGTACTGTCAGACCATTGTCTGTTAACCTTTGATTTTACTATTTCTGACTATTTGGCTCCTAAAGAAAAATATTATCACAGTAGATGCCTCTCAGATGATGCTGTTTCCAAATTTATGCAGATTGTTTCCTCTATGCCATGTGTCAACACAACGGAAATAAGCTATAGACAGCTTGCTCCTTCTGTAATTGATAACATGGTGGATAGTGTTTCAGCTTCTCTGCATCAGGCTCTAGACTTGGTGGCCCCCTTAAAAAAGAAAAAGTCTAATCAGAGATTTTTAACTCCTTGGTTCAACACAGAAACTCGTAGCTTAAAACAGAAGACTCGTCAATTAGAAAGAAAATGGCGCTCTACTAATTTAGATGAAATCTATTTAGCTTGGAGAAATCATCTTTTAATTTATAAAAAATCTCTTAGAAAAGCTAGAACGAGTTATTACTCTGCATTAATAGAAGAGAACAAGAATAATCCCAGGTTTCTTTTCAGTACTGTAGCCAGGTTGACAAAGAGTCAGGACTCTGTCAATCCTAGCATCCCCTTAGAGCTTACTAGTCAGGACTTTATGAACTTTTTCAATAATAAAATTTCATCCATCAGAGATAAAATCAATCAGATTCTTCCCACAGTTAACTTAAATACTGTAACTACTACAACTCCTTCCATTGATGTCTGTCTTGATGAGTTTACTCCAATCGACCTTTGTGAGTTAGACAAAATAGTTTCCTCATCCAAACCTTCAACTTGTCTTTTAGACCCTATTCCTACCAGGTTATTTAAAGAAGTCTTCCCACTTATTGGTAGCTTTATTCTTCATATAATCAATTCTTCATTAACTTTAGGCCATGTACCGCAGGCTTTTAAAACGGCTGGAATTAAACCCTTACTCAAAAAGCCAACGCTAGATCCAGGAGCTTTAGCTAACTATAGACCAATCTCTAATCTCCCTTTCATTTCAAAAATCTTAGAAAGAGTTGTTGCTACGCAATTATTTGACCACCTGCAGGGAAATGGTTTATTTGAGGAGTTTCAATCTGGGTTTAGAATCCATCATAGCACTGAAACAGCCTTAGCGAAGGTCACTAACGACCTCCTCATTGCATCTGATAATGGACTAGTTTCTGTACTTGTCCTTTTAGATCTTAGTGCAGCTTTTGATACTATTGATCATAATATTCTACTTGATAGATTAGAACACTATGTTGGACTTAATGGAACTTCGTTGCAGTGGTTTAGATCTTATTTATCTGATAGGTTCCAGTTTGTTCATGTAAATGATGAGTTTTCTCTCAGCTCAAAGCTTAGTCATGGAGTTCCACAGGGATCTGTGCTTGGCCCTACTCTTTTTTAGTTTATATATGCTTCCGTTAGGCAACATTATTAGAAAGCACTGTATACATTTTCACTGTTATGCAGATGACACACAATTATACCTGTCAATGAAGCCAGATGATACTAATCAATTAGCCAAGTTAGAAGCCTGTCTTAAGGAAATCAAAGTTTGGATGACTTGTAATTTCCTGCTATTAAATTCAGATAAGACTGAAGTCATTCTTGTTGGTCCAAAAAACCTTAGAAATTCCTTTCCAAATCAAACTTTCAGTTTGGATGCAGTTATTCTTTCTCTTAATAGCTCTGTGAGGAACCTTGGAGTTATTTTTGATCAGGATTTGTCCTTCAATTCACATATTAAATTTGTTTCTAAGACTGCCTTCTATCATTTGCGTAATATTGCCAAGATTAGGAGCATCTTGTCTCAGAGTGATGCTGAGAAGCTGATCCACGCTTTTGTTAGCTCGAGATTAGATTATTGTAATTCTTTATTATCAGGCTGTCCTAAAACATCTTTAAAAAGTCTTCAGCTGATCCAAAATGCTGCAGCAAGAGTTTTAACAGGTACTAGAAAGAGAGATCATATCTCTCCGGTTCTGGCCTCCCTTCATTGGCTTCCCATAGAGTTTAGAATTAAGTTTAAAATCCTTCTTCTTACTTACAAAGCTCTAAACAATCAGGCTCCTTTTTATTTAAAAGATCTGATACTACCGTATCATCCTAACAGAGCACTACGCTCCCAAAATGCAGGTTTACTTGTAATACCTAGAATCTCCAAAAGTACAATGGGAGGCAGAGCCTTCAGTTATCAAGCTCCTCTCCTGTGGAATCAGCTGCCAATCTGGATTCGGGAGTCAGACTCGATCTCTGTTTTTAAGAATAGGGCTAAAACCTACCTTTTTGATATAGCCTACAATTAGGGAGGGATCATGTGTTTCTGAACCCTCCCTTAGTTATGCTGCTAATAGGTTTAGTCAGCCGGGGGACCTCCAGTAATGCACTGGGCCTCACTCCTTTCCTCACTCTCTATGAAATATTTTTTTTTTGCTGGTCATTAACATTTGTTTGTTCTCTCCCATAGATTGAGTCCCCATCGTGCTGTTTGCTCTCTACATGTCTGTTCTTTTCTTCTTCTCTGTCCCCTCACCCCCCAGCCAGTCGCAGCAGATGACTGCCCCTCCCTGAGCCTGGTTCTGCTGGAGGTTTCTTCCTGTTAAAAGGGAGTTTTTCCTCTCCACCGTCGCCAAGTGCTTGCTCACAGGGGATCGCCTGATTGCTGGGGTCTTTCTGCAACTGTGGGGGTCCTCCCTACAGTTGATAGTGCTATGAGATGACTGTTGTTGTGAAATGGCGCTATATAAATAAAGTTGAATTGAATTGAATTGAATTAATATTTCTTGTAGTCGTCTTGCTAAAATTTTACAGATTATCTTAAGGTCAGCATTTAATAGGCTTATTGGTCTCATATTTTCACATTTATTAGAGGGTTTACCTGGTTTTGGCAACAGTATAATTTAGGCATTATTCATGTATGGTGGTAAATTACTATTTTGAAATGCTTATAAAACCATTTCCAAAAATGGTTTTATTAATTTATTCTTAAATTTTTTATAGAGGTCAACTGGAAGACCATCTGGTCCTGCACTTTTTTCTGATTTCATATTATCAATGGCTAGCCCAACTTCTTCTTGACTAATTTTAGACTCCAGTATCTCCCTGTTTTCATTTGGAATACACGGTATAGATAATCCGTCCAAAAACCCATTTAGTTTTGTTAAGTTAGTCTCATTTTTTTGTATTATATAATTTTTCATAATAATCTCTAAAGGCACTATTAATTTCTAAAGGATCTACAACTGGCTGTCCGTTACTTATAATACTGGTAATTGGTGTTTTAAATTCTAATTGTTTAATCTGCCATGCCAATAATTTTCCTGATTTTTCACCTTGTTCATAAAAAGATTGCTTCAATCTTAGAAGACTCGAGGCAGCTCTATTCGCTGATTTTTTTGTCATATTCAGCTCTCTGAATCAGTAATTCGTTCTCTAACTTTGGGTCACTTCCTGCATACACTTTTTCTTGAAGAATTTTTATTTTATGTTCCAATTGGACTCTCTCCTCTCTCCTCTTCTTAGATTTTGAACCTGTATAACTAATAATATGCCCCCTAATAAAAGCTTTGAAAGCCTCCCACTTTATACATGCTGATGTTTGTGTAGTATTGATATCAAAGAACTCATCTGTTTTTCTATGTACTTAACAAATTCCTCATCCTGAAGCCATTTATGCTGAAATTGCCACCTACCTGGTTCCTTTGTCAATTTCTTATCTACATATATTAGACAGCAGGGTGCATGATCAGAAATCACAATATTATCATAGAAGCAGTTTTGAATCTTGGACCTTAATTCTGTGGAGATCAAAAAATAGTCAATACGTGAGAATGTCTTGTAGATATTAGAATAACAAGAATAGGCTTTAACTTGTGGTTTCATTTCTCTCCATATATCTAGCAATCTCAATTCTTTCATAAAATGATTAATGATCATCCTGCATCCATTGTGCGTACAGTCTAGTCCTGTTGATCTATCTATACCGGGATTCAATGTACAATTAAAATCCCCTGCTATTATATGTTGCCCTGTAAGTGAAGATAAAATAAGGAATAAATTAGTAAAGAAATTTTGATCATCTATATTGGGACCGTATAAGTTCACCAAATTTATATTTTCTAATAACAAAGATCCTTGAATGATTAGATATCTTCCAAATTTGTCTCCAATTACATTTTTCACTTGAAATGGGACTGATTTATGTATGAGAGTCATAACTCCCCTGGCTCGGGATGAAAATGATGAGGTGAATACACTTCCTTGCCATCTTCTCCTAATTCTTTTTACATCCTCCTCTATTAGATGAGTTTCTTGTAAAAACACAATTTTTGAACCCATGTCTTTTATTTTATTCATAACTTGTTTAAGTTTTTTTAAATTTTGTAGACCTCTGCAATTCCATGAGGTTAAATTGAGATTAACGCTTTGGTCTATGATCAATAAGGAGTTTGAGATTACCTCGCAATGTAAACATGCTCACACAGAGAAGCAAAAACATGAGTGGCTGAACATTCATCCTACAAACTACACACAAACAAATTCCCCCTTCCCACATTCGTGGTAATCCCCCCAAAATCAAAAAAAAAAAAAAATTCCGTCTCCCGCTATAGCCATTGACTGCTCCACACCCGCGAGGATCAGTCAAAACCACTCTTTCTTTCTCGTCTCAATCACCCTAACTCTACTGCTTTTAATGACACAACATTAACTCTCTTCTGTAGTTTTCCAACTTAACTCCTAAATTTTATAGCAACTTTGTACATCATAGGGTTTGTTTTTTTTTAATATATAATACAATCTATATTTTGTAAACTTGCTATATGCTTCAGATCAGTCAGATGCCTGTGCAAATGCTTAAATATTCTACCATATATTTTGTTCATGCTTAGCTCCCACCAGTCTCTTCTTGGATCTTCTTGATGAACTCCTGCACCTCCTCAGGGGTCTTGAAGATGTGGGTTCTGCCCTTATACGTGACCAGCAGTCTTGCAGGATAAATCACTCCATGACGAATCCCAAGGTTGCGCAGCTCTTGACGGGTGGGGTCGAACTGTTTCCTTAATTGTTGGATTCCTGTGGCCAAATCTGGGTAGAACCGCACCTGTTGATCCTGGTATTTAATTTCTCCTTTGGCTCGCGCTGCATTGGAGATCGTCATCCTGTCTCTGTAGCTGAGGAACTTCATAATCAGCATCCTCGGTGATGCCTTGTTATCTCTCGGTGGGCCAATTCGGTGGGCGCTTTCTAAGACGACTGATGACTGCAGCTCCGCATTGTTCAGCGCTTCTGGGATCCACTTTTCCAAAAAGGAACATGGATCCAGACCCTCCGTTCTCTCCGGGAGACCCACCAGCCTCAGGTTGTTCCGTCTCGACCGGGATTCTAAATCCAGAACATTATCTTCCAGACGTTTATTTTTTAATTCCAATGTGCGCACCTTTAATTGTAGGCCGGAGACGTCATCCTCAGCACTGGAAATTCGGAGCTCCACCTGTGACACCCGTTCCATACAGTCGCTTAACTCCTTTTTTCATTTCTTCTATCGCTGCAATAATCCCGTCAAGTTTAGAGGAAAAGTCTGCTCTCATTGAACTAATGGCAGTGAGCACCGCACCTGTGCCGTCGCCAGTAGTCACCGCTCCTCCACTAGCTTCCTCCGCCATATTTGGGGATTTTTCTGCTTCGTCACGGACGTGAAAGTCCGTTAACTTGAACTGTTTCGGCGATTCAGTTTTTCCTCCACCTGATTTCCCAGCCTTAGGCTTTACCGGCATGTCCTCGCCCAAACGTTGGGATAGGTTTTGTTCCAATTGAGAGAGTTATTTGCCGATTTTTTTTTTTTTTTTTTTTTAGGAGCAGAGTAGAGTGAAGCACGTCCTTCTACGCGGCGGCCATAACCGGAAGTGTAAATGTCTTTTTATTTTATTTCTCTTTTTTTTTTTTACTAACGCCGGCAATTATTCAAGTTTATATTGCTGCCTCTGAGTCTCATTTGAATGCTCCACTTTGCTCCAGCAGCCGAACCTAATGGTCCAACTAAGTAACTTGTATTGGCTAATCACTTATTTATTTTGAGTGACACAAATTATACACACAAGTTACACACCCGTGGTTGTTAATATATGCTACAGGTGTTACTACCGAATACGGGATTTCACAAATGGCGAGTCAGCCAGAAACATTGTTGAGCATTTAATGACGGATTTATTTTGCTTTTTTCAGGCAAATTACTAATTTAAATCAGACATCCCAAGCTAAGTCTGAAAAAATGGAAATAGTGACGTGCGAATCAGTTAAAGTTCCCTGCTCTGTAGTCATCAGCGGGTTAACAGAGACTGAAAGTGAGGAAGAAGTAGCTTCTTACCTGCAGAAATATGGTTTGATCAATCGCTACTTGCCCATAGACGATCCTAAATCAGATTTTCACAAGTACACGATAGTTGAGTTCACCCAGGACACTGCCATGCAAGTGTTAGAGCCTTTGTTGCCACTTAAACTTCAAGGTTCTGTGGTGACCCGAGCTGTGTGTTGTTTTTCTCTCGCTCACTAGTTACCTTCCACAGCTGTGGCCTCACTCATACCTGTGTCTCCCAATTAGACTGCCTTTATTAGGAGTGGAGCCCTTCACTCCTGCACAGAGACATCAACGCTCGAGCAGGGTGTAAGACCTCCTCAACACGAGTATACCCTTCTCTTCAGCTGGGAGTTTCGCCTCCCTTTCAACTTCAACTTCTCTGCTCTTCATCGGCTGGGAGTTTTGCCTCCATCTACACAACCGTAAGCAACCTGTTACTGGGTTTTTATCATCATCTGCATCTGCTTCTCCTTGTCCCCTATACCTGTGCACAGGTGGACCGTCCTCCAGGTGGACCAACCCAGCTCCAGGCGGCGTACTGAAACTCTTTCCATGTGCCGGAGGCTCCACTCACTCATCAGCCCTCCGTAAGTGCCTCAGCACCCAGACTGAACTTTCTCCTCTTCCCCTCAGCTGAGGAGTCTCCTACACACATCACTGTATTATCTGCACTGGCACTACCTCACCTTTGTGGGACCCTGGTAACCTGGAGAAGGACTAAGCTGCTTCTAGTTTCTCTCCAACACTCCCTTGCTCTGTAAGATTATTATTTATTCAGCTCATTCAGCCATTTATTGCAAGATAACTCATACTCTCTCCTCTCCTCTCCTTGCAGGGTTGCCAGGCTGCTCCCGTTCTGCACTCACACACTCACACAAACACACAGTCAATAAAAATCATTGTATTTCTAATTGAGTCTGTTGTCTGCACCTGGGTTTAACTTCAAATTATGTAAGTACGTCTCCGAGTAGAAAACCCATCAGACAATGCAACTGCACAAAGACTTAATACCATGGAGGCTCGATTAGATCAGCTTACATACCAACAGCAGGTGATCTTGAATCAACTGTCAACTATCAACTGTCTCAGATTAATTCTCCGCTTGACCAGCTTACCTTCGCATTGCCCTCTTGGACTGCCTCCGGGGGTCCAGTCATGCCGTCGCATCCAACCTCTCCTTCAGTCCAGCATGCTCGGTTAACACCAGTTCCAACACCTACCCATTTTACAGGCAAGCTGGGGGAGGCTTGAGGGTTCCTACTTCATGTAGCCTGGTTTTTCAGTGGGTACTGGAGGATTTCCCTACTAATCACAGTCAAATTAGTTATGTTGTGAATCTGCTGGAGGGGCAGGCCTTAGCCTGGGCTTATGCTGTGATGCCTCGTCCTGATTATCCCAACTACATATATGACTGATTTGTTTCCGAGTTCACCGAGGTCTTTGATCATTCTTTCTACACCTTTCACTCTATATATATATCACGGACACACAGATCGCCTCAAGGGTCTCCCGAGTCGGCGGACGGAGCCACTGTTTGCAGCAGGGGACGTTGCACTGTTCCCAGCTAGCTGGCTAGCTAGCTCCAACCGCCACCCGGTGCTAACGGAGAAGCTCGACATGCCGAGGAACTGTGGTGAAAACGACGTGGGTGCCGGGCTGGAGTTTAGGCGGCGTGCAAGAAATATAAGACAGAATAATAAAGAGCGATGGCAAGAACCAAGCAGACCGCCCGTAAATCTACTGGAGGAAAAGCCCCCCCAGGAAGCAGCTAGCCACCAAGGCTGCTCGAATAAAGCGCTCCGGCCACCGGCGGAGTGAAGAAGCCTCACCGTTACAGGCCCGGTACCGTGGCTCTGAGAGAGATCTGTCGCTACCAGAAATCCACGGAGCTGCTCATCCGTAGGCTGCCCTTCCAGCGCCTGGTGAGGGAGATCGCTCAGGACTTCAAGACCGACCTGCGCTTCCAGAGCTCTGCCGTCATGGTTCTGCAGGAGGCCAGCGAGGCCTGCCTGGTGGGTCTCTTCGTGGACACCAACCTGTGCGCCATCCATGCCAAGAGGGTCACCACCATCATGCCCAAAGACATCCGGCTGGCCCGCCGCACCCGCGGAGGGAGAGAGTGCTTAGACTTTCTGCTGCACATTCACCAACCACAATGCTCCGCACTGTGTGTCTATATATATATATATATAGTAATATGTACATATGTATACTAGCTGTTCTTGTTTTTTTCTTGCCTTCTGATTGTTGCTCTGAGTGTTGCTATCCCTGTGCTGTTGCAATCCTGGAATTTCCCCATTGTGGGACTAATAAAGGCTTATCTTATCTTATCTTATCTTATCTTATTCTGACCGGGACAATGTCCTCACCACCCACCTCCTCAACCTTTGGCAGGGGGTCAGGTCTGTAGCCGACTGTAACGGCAGCAGCTGTGTTTGTTTGATCCATGTGAGAAACATGGCAATTCTTGTGACTGTTGTAATTTCCCCGCTATATATGTCAACAGTGACATCCTTTCTAGTATTTGCCCTTTGGTTGTACAGCAATGCCTCCCAAAGATTTGTTTTGGCAGGTATATATACTCACAGCCTGGCTCTGTGTGCCAGTCGAGGGTTGTTTGCTTTGTGTCTGGGGGAACCCCCAACCCGGAAATGACCTTTGACCTCTGGGGAATCCCTTGGGAACTCCCTGCCTTTTATTTATTTATTCCCTCCATATTTTCTTTTAAACCCCAGGTTTGGAAATTTGTCCTTTGAGATTTAAGAATTATTGAAATAATTTGCCATCAAAAATGCATGAAGTGTAAGCATTATTCACAACAGGAAGTAGACGATTTGAGACTTCCTGTCCAGCAGCATATGGCAACGGACACATTGAGCATGGCTGGCTAAAACAAAATCCAAGCCATCCAGCGGTTTACCTCAGCCCAGGTAGGGTGAAACTGTCATAATGATGAAATAATCCCTCATAGCCAATTATCTACCCGATATTTTGTGGATTGTTTGAGAGATGATGATATTTTTGAAGTTTGTTGAAGTGTGACTAGACCATGTGACTGTCAGTAATAATCCATGCCTATGTAACTTTTCACCTAGTCTCCATGCATGTGCAAAAAACTGTAATAGTTGTGAAAAAGTAATTTTTGAAGCTTCATTTTGTGAATAGGGATGTATTTTTGACTTGAAGTAAATGCAGTATTATTCAGGTCGATCACTGCTGCAATTCCCGGCCTGCATGGCCTTGGTAGTTCATAGAAGTGCAAATCTGGCAATCCTTATTTACTGGATGCCTAGTTCTAGTCAATTTTATTATGTTTTTAAATTGACATCTTGACTTTAAATTAGCTGAAATACCAATTTACAAGGTATTTATTCCGGGCTATTAATTGCAGACAAAATGTGAGAGCCTGCAAGGAATTTCTGCCCTCGGAAGGCTGCAACCCGGCAAAGTGGTTAGTGAAATGTTTAACTCTGTTGAAGTTTAATGATGGTTGTTTGAATATGCACATGTTCAAAGAATAGAAACCTTTTGTGTGTGTTTCTAATATGAAAATCTGATGTGCACAAACCATACAATTTTAAATGTGGATTTGATAATCTGTTGTATTTGTTTACAGTAAATGCTGCATAATTTTTGCTGGTAGCTTTCTTGCAACAACTCAGTAAACCTAAAAAATCTACCAATTGAGATCATAAATGTTTACATTTGTGTGTATGCAGTATGATTTAATTTCTGTAATACTAGAATTTTGTGTCCACAGCTAAAATAATGTTTCTTGTGTTTGATATGTTTCAGTCTTTACGATGTTTGATGCATTAAAGTCAAAAGCAAGGACATTAAAGATGTGTCAAACTCAGTTATTGCACACCAAAATGCAGCTCATAATCCGGGGCCAGAACAGTAAAGACACTACCGCATACTCGTCTGTACCAAGTCATCGTGGACGAGCATGGGTGTGCAAGCAAAGAATGCTGCAGATTCAAGAGGTTGGGTCGTGCCGTGCCATCGAGATCGTGATGGTGACATCCTGTCGGTACCACTCACCAGTGTGCTAAGTGCTAGTATATGACAATTAAGTAAGAGACATTCACTTTTCTGCTACAGCCTGTAAGTGAAGGACATGTATCCAGTGATTGAACCTTGAGGACACATTTTAAGTCAAGTCAAGTTTGTGTTTCTCAAGTGCAAAGTCAAGTTTATTAGTCACTGAATACTGTGTTTATTTTGTGCTGATGTTGAGAGAAGTGTTTGCATTATTCTGTTTTCATTGTACATGTACTGCTTGTGCACATCCTGTTGCTAGCGTATTTCAATCAGTATTTTTGAACATCAATTTAAATCAGGCTAGTAAGATCAAGTAAGATCAAGGGCTGAGGTAAGGGCTGGTTGAGCTTCAATCCAATGATATAAGTATATTTCAAGATTCCTCAAATTTAATTCAATTTTGAATAAATCAAATCAAGTACAAGCTTAAAGTATTTAGGGAATCATATACCCCAAAGATAAGAATTCCCTAATTCAAGTATAGTTTCCATTCAGTTATTTTGAGCGGAAATTTCGAGGTGGGCTGCACGGTGGCGCAGTGGTTAGCACTGCGGCAGCACAGTTTACCCTTGGCCGGGGGATTGTGGGGATCGTGGGATCGTGGGTTCGATCCCAGCCCCCGACCAACAGTGATCTGTGTGGAGTTTGCATGTTCTCCCCGTGTTGCGTGGGTTTACTCCGGGATTTCTCCGGTTTCCTCCCACATGCCAAAAACATGCATGTTAGGTTAATTGGCTGTTCTAAATTGTCCCTAGATATCTGTTTCCTATAGGCCCTTAGAATAGAGGGTTAGTATTAATGAAAGCGCTTTGAGTGGTCTTTGTGACTAGAAAAGCGCTATATAAGTGCAGGTTAGTTAGTTAGTTAGTTAGTAAACATAAAAAACACATTGTGTTTCAGGTTTGCATAATATTTTTTATCTCCAGGTTTTCACTCAAGAAATCTGGTTGGTGAAAATCCCAATTACTAAGCCTGGCTAGCATTGCCTGTCAGACCATCCAGATTTACTAAACATTTTTTTTTTTTTTTTACGGTCATTAGATTGCCAAAACGACTGTCGGGTGGCATATGCTGTCACAAAGAGTTCACCCACTCACTGACACAGTTGACAGTGTATGTAATACTGCCGGCAATCGAAACTCACTTTATTGAAAGAGGTAATATAAATTACCATTTCATTTTTTGTCCCATTTCCTCACTATTTTCCGTAAACACTGTACTGCAACAAAATGGCTGCAGCTGCCAAAAATGCAACTGAGCAAGAATTGCGAGAGCAGATCACAGCTGCCAAAGAGCAATTACAAGCCATAAACGCTGACTTGGCAGTTGAAACCTTGTCTGAGGAAGAGCGAGCTCAACTCAACACTGATGCAGAAACAGTACATGATGCAATAGAAACTCTTGAAATGGAGTTGGCTACAATCAGTGAACAAGAAAAGAATAATGGTGACAAGAAGCAACCAGAAGGAGAGAATGCGGTAGCTGGAGTCCAAGAAAAAGAAGATGCAAGTGATCCAGAAGATGGCGCCACTGGCAAGACTAACCAGAACACTGCACAAACAAAACTCAGGCATGTCCCACTTCATGAGCTGAAGCAAAGACGAGAGACATGCATGAAGAGACTGAAAGAAGTCAGGCGGTTAGTGAAAACAGAGGGAGAGGATAAGTCTGTCTCACCAGAGATTTCTGCTGAATACAACAGCCTCAATGATAAAGTTGCGACTTTAGATGCTGTCATCAGTTAAAAGGAAGAACAAGAAGCACAGGTAGACAGAGCAAACAAAAGGTTTATGCGAACATACAGTAAAGTAAAGAAGGCTGTGTTCGCTCTTTTTTATGCATACAAAGATGAGGTCTTGGACACAACTGAAGATGACTTGGAAGACCTGATTCGCCTGGGCAAAGAAATGACAGCTACATATGAAGCCTGTCGAGATTTGTGCCCGCCAGACAACAAGATGCGGCGCAGAGTCGACAGCGCTAAGCAAATGTGCTCAGACATGGCGAAAGCCTTGAAACAAATTGGAGAGAATCCAATGATGGCAGACAAGGAGAGAAAAAGCCTTCTCAAGACTACTTGGGGAATGAATTATTCCAGGTCTCTCTTTGGAAGCAAGTTAGACTATGAGTCTGATATTTCTGCCAAGTCTAAAGTCTCCATTCAGTCAAAGGTATCTGTAAGTGCACAGATTTCAGAATCTTCAACAGACTCTTCAACAGGAGCAAGTAATGCCTCAGAAAAGGCCAGGAAGCTGGCTGAATTGAGCGCTAAGCGAAAGTGTGCAGAACTTCACGCAAAGATAAGGAAATACAAGGTGGCCTTGGAAAGTTGTCATGAACAATTAGAAATAGCAGAAGAAGAGGAAAGAGTCCAAAGGTCAGATGACATCTCTTGTTGCAGTGACGAGCCTAGTAAAGGTTATCTGAATCCAGAGGCACCTGCTTTTTCTCCTGAGGCCAGATCACCAAGAGCTGAAGATTGCGCGAGCCAAGTAGAGTCACAGTTGGCCTTCATCGCCCAAATCTTCTCAGATAGCGTCAGCAGATCAAGGCTGCCTGTTCCCACACCTCCTGTGTTTGATGGTGACCCACTCAAGTTCATCAACTTTCGCAAAAGTTTTGTGACACTTGTTGAGAACAAGGGAATTCCACCATCAGACAAGCTGTATTATCTGCAGCAGTACCTTGCAGGAGAAGCCAGAGCGGCAGTAGAAGGTTGTTTTTTCAGAAGTGATGAAGCTGCCTATAACCGTGCATGGACCACGTTGGAAGAGCGGTTCGGACACCCCTTCACCATTCAACTCTCCTTGAGAAACAAGTTGAGAGACTGGCCCAAAGTAACAGGCAAAGATAAGAAAGGTCTTCAAGATTTCAGCGATTTCCTGAGCACCCTCAAAGAAGCTATCCCCTACGTGAAAGGTCTTGAAGTTTTGAACGATTGCGTCCAAATCCAGGAAACAGCAACCAAGTTACCTGAGTATTGTAACACTAGGTGGACACGGCGTGTTACAGAAGACATAGATGTTGGAAAGGGCTACCCTTCGTTTCAAGAATTTGTCGACTTCGTAGCCAGAGAAGCCAGAGTGGCTAACAACCCTATATGCGTGGTCGCTCAAAACCAAGACAAGTTGCCAACCACGAATAGAGGAAACGAGTCTAGGGCAAAGACAAAACGAGCACCTGGCATTACTCATGCCACCAACACCAACACCAGTGCTGAAAAAGAAACCCCTAAAAGTGGAGCCAAAAATTCTCCAGTTTGCACCTACTGCGACAAAGATCACCTCATCTACAAGTGCAATGCTTTCAAAGAGTTGCCTTATGATGACAAAATACAAAGCATTCGAAGCAAGGCCCTTTGCTTCAAATGTCTCAGACGTGGCCACACATCAAAGAAGTGTCTAGTTAAAGTGTCCTGCAACACGTGCAAAGGCAAACACCAAACTCTGCTGCACCTAGACAAGAAGAAAGCAGACACAAAGCTTACAGAGTCAGAAGCCGACAAAGATGAAAACACATTTGAATCTATTTCAAACAAAACCAACCAAGATTACATGAAGAGTTATACTTCAATGATCGTACCTGTTTGGGTCAAGACAGGCCAAGCTGGCTCGCAAGAAGTATTGGTTTATGCACTGATTGATTCCCAAAGCGACAGCTCCTATATCACAGAGGATCTGGCAGCCAAGCTGTGCATGCCACATGAAATAACAAGAATGAAGATAACAACTATGACATCTTCATCGGTGGTCTATTGTAAGAAGTTCTCAGACATCAAACTGAGAGGATACGACTCGACTGTCGAAGTCCGAGTCAAGTCGTGCTACACAAGAGACCACATCCCTCACAACAGGGAACACATTCCTTCAAAGGTAGCGGCAAGTATGATGCCTCATTTGGCTCGAATAGCCCCCTTCATTCCTCCTATTCAAGACTTTGGAAATTTGTCTTTTGAGATTTAAGAATTATTGAAATAATTTGCCATCAAAAATGCATGAAGTGTAAGTATTATTCACAACAGGAAGTAGACAATTTGAGACTTCCTGTCCAGCAGCATATGGCAACGGACACATTGAGCATGGCTGGCTAAAACAAAATCCAAGCCATCCAGCGGTTTACCTCAGCCCAGGTAGGGTGAAACTGTCATAATGATGAAATAATCCCTCATAGCCAATTATCTACCCGATATTTTGTGGATTGTTTGAGAGATGATGATATTTTTGAAGTTTGTTGAAGTGTGACTAGACCATGTGACTGTCAGTAATAATCCATGCCTATGTAACTTTTCACCTAGTCTCCATGCATGTGCAAAAAACTGTAATAGTTGTGAAAAAGTAATTTTTGAAGCTTCATTTTGTGAATAGGGATGTATTTTTGACTTGAAGTAAATGCAGTATTATTCATGCTCGTCCACGATGACTTGGTACAAACGAGTATGAGGTAGTGTCTTTACTGTTCCGGCCCTGGATTATGAGCTGCATTTTGGTGTGCAATAACTGATGTTTGACACATCTTTAATGCCCTTGCTTTTGACTTTAATGCATCAAACACCGTAAAGACTGAAACATATCAAACACAAGAAACATTATTTTAGCTGTGGACACAAAATTCTAGTATTACAGAAATTAAATCATACTGCATACACACAAATGTAAACATTTATGATCTCAATTGGTAGATTTTTTAGGTTTACTGAGTTGTTGCAAGAAAGCTACCAGCAAAAATTATGCAGCATTTACTGTAAACAAATACAACAGATTATCAAATCCATATTTAAAATTGTATGGTTTGTGCACATCAGATTTTCATATTAGAAACACACACAAAAGGTTTCTATTCTTTGAACATGTGCATATTCAAACAACCATCATTAAACTTCAACAGAGTTAAACATTTCACTAACCACTTTGCCGGGTTGCAGCGGGCCCAGGAAAGACTACAAGGCTTTCAACTGAAAGCCTAGATTATAACAAAGATTAAGAAAGACACAGAAGAAATGAAGGCCAAGAAGACAAGGTAAAAGAGAAACAGACGGCTAGGAGAGGTTTAAGTGATATTTGTTGGACATTTCTAGACTAATGACTATTTCTTGGATAGTAAATACAGGAGGGCCCTACACTCGGTGAGGACATACCCTCCACCCACCAACAGGGACCAGTGGGCAGAAGAAAGGCCCAAAGTACGGAGGTCGAGATTTTTTAATGTGTTTTTATATAAATATGTGTTATTTTTGTTGTTAAAGGGGCTAGGAGCACAAGTTAAAAAAATGGAAAAACATGATTATGGGTAAAAATCTTAAGATAATAACACTAAACGTGAATGGTCTGAACTCACCTGTTAAAAGGGAAAGAATAATAAGAAAATTCAAGAAAGAAAAAGCCGAAATTATATTTATGCAAGAGACACATTTGAGCAAGACAGAACATGTGAAACTAGAGAGATTTGGCTATAAGAACTCCTACTACAGTTCATTTAAGGGAGGAACTAAAAGGGGGGTTATGATACTAATCTCAAATAAAATACAATTTGAATGTGAACAGGAAATCCAGGATAAAGAAGGCAGGTATGTAATAATAAAGGGTAGCATAGATGGAATGCAGATCACATTAGTGAACATCTATGCCCCACCAGAAAGTGACAAGGGTTTTTTTCAACATCTGTTTGATCTCATAGCAACACACAGTGAAGGAGTCCTAATTTGTGGAGGAGACTTAAATGCTGTCATGGATCATGAAATTGATACAACAAGTGTTAAGAAGACAAAAAAACATGTAACAAAATTCATAAGAACCTCACTGGCAGAAATGGGTATGGTAGACATTTGGAGGGACCTGCACCCACTCGAAAAAGACTATACACATTATTCAGCAGTCCATAAAGTACACTCTAGAATAGATTACTTCCTTATGAATGAAGATGACAGACACAGGGTGAGAAATTGTTGGATTGGAGGGGCAGAAATATCAGATCATAATCCTATATACATGGAAATAAATTTAAACAATAGAAAACGACAAACAACATGGAAACTTAATGTAGGACTGTTAAATGATGATAAAATGAAAGAAAGAATAAAAGTAAACATAAATGAATATATCCAAGAGAATGACAATGAAGAAGTAGACCCAACAATACTATGGGATGCACTAAAAGCCGTGTTAAGAGGTAAATTAATTGTTGAAACAGGAAAAGCAAATAAGACTAAACTGGAAGCATATGAACAAAGATGTGAGAGACTGAGGGAATTAGAACATAAACATCAAAGCACAAATGACCCAAAAATATATCAAGAAATTAAAGAAGAAAAAATAAAGATAAAAGAAACACAAATGGATGAAATTGAAAGGAAAAATAGATATCTAAAGCAAAAATATTATGAAACGGGACCAAAAGCCACAAAACTGCTGGCAAAACGGTTAAGAAAACAACAAACAATGAATAATGTATATAAGATTAAAGACCCCACCACAAATAAAACCACAGTTAACCCAGAAAACATCGAAGAAATATTCCATAATTTCTACCAAGAAATATACTCGCAACCTGAAGAAACAAATACTAAAGATATTAAAAAATTTCTATACACATTGGACTTGCCATCAATAGGAAATCAACAAAATGAAAAGCTAACAGCAGAAATAACAACACAAGAGATTAGAGATGTGATTAAGTCACTTAAAAACGGTAAATCACCAGGTAGTGATGGATACCCATCTGAGTTTTATAAACTGTTTATAGAAGAACTCATAAGATAAGATAAGATAAGATAAGATAAGCCTTTATTAGTCCCACAACGGGGAAATTCCAGGATTGCAACAGCACAGGGATAGCAACACTCAGAGCAACAATCAGAAGGCAAGAAAAAAAAACAAGCAAGCAAGAGCAGCTAATAAACATATGTACGTATTACTATAAAATATATATATATACACACACACACAGACACACAGTGCAGAGCATTGTAGCTGGATGGAATAAATATATGAATATGTGAACACACAGTGCAGAGCATTGTAGCTAGATGGAATAAATATGTAAATATATAAACACCCACAGTACGGAGCATTGCAGCTAGGTGGAATAAATATGCAAGTATATAAACACACACAGTGCGGAGCAATGTAGCTAGATGGAATAATATGTAGATATATAAATATATAAACACCCACAGTACGGAGCATTGTAGCTAGATGGAATAAATATGCAAATATATAAACACACACAGTGCAGAGCATTGTTGCTAGATGGAATGAAACAGCATAACCGTCTACTTAGTTATCCTACATGGTATGATTATGTGCCCATACATATTCTCACCCTCCATAGCGACCGGTATGTTCCTAGTTGTATGCCGGAGAGGACCATTGTGTAAGTCTATTGCATCTTTTGCATTCAAAAAACTATTAGTTTGTTACGTCTTTTTGCTATCTCTGCGAGCAGCCCTGCTTAGGTTGTACAGTCTGACAGCCGTTGGTAGGAAGGACCTACGAAACCTCTCGGTTGTGCACCTGGGATGATGTAGTCTGCTGCTAAATGAGCTCCTCAGTGCATTCAGTATGTCCTGCATAGGGTGGAACTCGGACTCCAGCAGAGATGACAGTTTAGCCACCGTCCTTCTCTCTCCTATCTCCTCCATCGGATCAAGGCGCTGCCCCAGGACAGAGCTAGCTTTCTTAATCAGTTTGTTCAGTCTCTTCCTATCTGCTGCAGTAATGCCACTGCCCCAGCAGACCACTCCAAAAGTGATGGCTGATGCCACCACCGTGTCATAGAATGACTTCAGCAGCGCCCCTTGTACACCAAAAGACCTGAGTCTCCTCAGCAGGAACAGCCTGCGCTGTCCCTTCTTGTAGAGTGCATCAGTATTGTGTGACCAGTCTAGTTTATTGTTCAGATGAATACCCAGGTACTTATAGGATGTCACCATCTCGATGTCTGTTCCCTGTATATTTACTGGTACTGTGAGGGGCTGCCCATGCCTGCGGCAGTCCACCACCAGCTCCTTAGTTTTCCTCGCGTTGATCTGGAGGCAGTTCCGATGGCACCAGTCCACGAAGTCCTGGATAAGCCCTCTGTACTCAGCTTCATCTCCATTGGAGATGAGGCCAACGATCGCAGAGTCATCAGAGAACTTCTGTAGATGGCAGTGTGTTGTGTTGTGTGAGAAGTCCGCAGTATAAAGAGTGAACAGGAAGGGAGCCAGCACCGTTCCCTGGGGGGCCCCCGTGCTACTGATGATCGTGTCGGACACACAGTCCCGGGTTCTCACAAACTGAGGCCGGTTCGTGAGGTAGTCCAGGATCCATGATGACAGGTGCTGGTCCACCCCTGCGCGCAGCAGCTTGTCCTTCAGGATCATCGGTTGGATGGTGTTGAAAGCACTGGAGAAGTCAAAGAACATGATCCTCACCATATTCCCGGGCTTCTCCAGGTGGGACAGAGAACGGTGAAGGAGGAAGATCACCGCATCCTCCACCCCAATGCCATGCTGGTAGGCGAACTGGAGTGGATCCATCGCTGGTTCCACCAGGGGGCGGAGGTGAGCAAGGAGCAGTCTCTCCAGGGTCTTCATCAAGTGGGACGTCAAGGCCACCGGTCTGTAGCTGTTCAGGTCTTTGGGGTGGGAAGTTTTTGGTACAGGTACCACACAAGATGTTTTCCACAGCTGTGGTACCCTCCCCAGTTTCAGGCTCATGTTGAAGATATACGTCACAATCCCACACAGCTGGTCTGCACAGGACTTGAGGAGCTTTGCGCTGATGCCGTCCGGTCCCGGCGCCTTCCTCGCCTTGATCTTCCTCAGCTCCGTCCTCACCTGGGTCCTGGTCAGGGTCAGGATGGGGGGCTGTGTGTTGGGAGTGGGGGGGTGTTGGTAGAGTGGGGAGTGGGCAGCAGGACTTGATTTCTTTAGAGGCAGCAGTGGTTGTTGTGCAGTCAGGGGGGAGGGCGGTTGGTCAAATCTATTGAAAAACAGATTCAGGTTGTTCGCCCACTCCCTGCCCCCTGTGGCCTGGGGGGAGGTATTCTGGAGCCCCGAGATGGTTTTGAGGTTTCTCCAGACCCCGCTGATGTCGCTCTGTTGCAGCTTGTCCTCCATCTTCTTCCTGAAGCTGTCCTTGCCTTCTCTGATCTTTCTCCTCAGCTCCCTCTGTACGGACTTCAGCATCTCCCTGTTCCCCGACCTGAAGATCCTCTTCTTCTCTCTCAGAAGTGTTTTTATCTCAGGGTTGATCCAGGGTTTGTTGTTTGAGTGACGCCGTATGGTCTTGGTGGGAACGGATTTGTCCACACAGAAGCTGAGGTAGCCCGTGAAGGTGTGAATGAGGCCATCGATGTCCTCACCATGTGGATCGCAGAGCTGCTTCCAGGCGGTGGCTTCAAAACAGCCCTTTAGGGTGTCCATTGTCTCCTCAGACCATAACTCCACAGTGTGCATGGCCGGAGGTTGTCTGTGCACTAGGGGTTTGTACACCGGCCGGAGATGAACCAAGTTGTGATCCGATCTCCCGAGTGGGGGTAGTTGTGATGAGGTGTACGCCTCCTTAGTGTTTGCGTAGAATAAATCCAGTGTTTTATTGTCTCTAGTGTGGCATGTGACATACTGGGTGAACGTGGGTAGAATGGGAGACAGTGAAACATGGTTGAAATCGCCTGAGATGAGGAGAAGAGCATCTGGGTGTTCTGTCTGCAGCCTGCTGGTTACTGAATGGATGACGTCACGTGCTGTCCCAGCGTTCGCCGTCGGATTTGCATAAACAACAATGCAGATCACGTGTGAGTGTTCTCTCGGGAGATATGTAGGCCTCATGCTAACAGCTAGCAACTCAATGTCTTTGCTGCAGTGTCGTTGTTTAACAGTGATATGTCCCGGTCTGCACC
Organism: Pholidichthys leucotaenia; assembly: GCA_020510985.1. Classification (NCBI taxonomy): domain Eukaryota; kingdom Metazoa; phylum Chordata; class Actinopteri; order Cichliformes; family Pholidichthyidae; genus Pholidichthys; species Pholidichthys leucotaenia. Next base: position 237,642,810 of record CM035838.1, on the reverse strand, counting down.
AGTTGTTGTTAACATACATGATCACTCCACCGCCCCTAGCCTTGCCACTGTCTGGTGTTCGGTCAGCTCGTATCATGTGAAAACCCTCCAGCTCAATGTTAGCATCTGCTGCTAGTTCAGTTAGCCACGTCTCAGTAAACAAAAGGAGAGAGCACTCCCGGTATGTGCTATCATAACGGGAGATAGCCGCTAGCTCATCTAACTTTCCCAGTATCGACCGTACATTTCCCATGACAACAGATGGAAGGGAGGGTCTGTACCTTATATTTTTTGTCCTCCGCCTTACTCCAGCCCGGCAGCCGCGGTGTTTTCGCCTCAGTTCACTCGGTATGTCGAGTTTTTCCAATGGGACCGGGTGGCGGTTGAATGCTAGCAGCTGTTCTCTGCTGTATCGTATCCTGCTATAGACAGTGGCTCCGTCCACCGGCTCAGGAGACATTTAGGACGATCTGTGTGTCCGTGATATAAGTGGGGTGAAAAAAAAAGACGGATCAAAAGAGAGAGGAAGGGAAAAAGACTCGGAATCGAGCCGCTGTTGCAAAAGGCAGCCGACTCGTGTGGCGCCGAGAGAAAAAAGTTCAAACCATACAAGTTTGTTACAATCTCCCACGGTGCGTCCACCTTGATGGGCCGAACAGTCCTGGCCAGGTTTTTGCTCCTCTCTGCGTGCCGACACGCCTCACAAACCTTAATTCTGGATCATGCCACAGCTTCTAAAGTCATTTAATTGGACGTTGAACAACAACAAAATACCTCCATCATGGAACGAAGCCATTATTTCAGTCATTTTAAAGCCAGGGAAAGATAGAGAACAATGCGGAAACTATAGGCCAATCTCTTTATTAAATGTGGATTATAAAATATATACAACAATTATATGTAAACGAATAAAGACATTCTTGACGGAATTGATAGAAGATGATCAAACTGGTTTCATAGAGGGACGCCAAACACATGACAATATCAGGAGAACAATACATATAATTAATCAAATACATAAAGAAAAGAAAAGCGCAGTAATAATGAGTTTAGACGCAGAAAAAGCATTTGACAGGGTTAACTGGAAATTCCTATATAGTGTGCTGGAACGCTTTGGATTTAACGAAAAATCAGTACAATGCATAAGGACGCTGTATCAAGAACCTGTGGCAAGAATCAAGATAAACGGTAGCTTAACAGACAAAGTAAATATACAAAGATCAACTAGGCAGGGATGCTGCTTATCGCCCACCTTGTTTGCTCTGTTCATAGAGCCACTGGCTCAAGCGATACGACAAAATAAGAAATTAAAAGGTGTAACAATAAAGGGGGCGGAACACAAGATTGGGCTGTTTGCAGACGATATTATAGTTTACCTTGAACAACCAGATGAATCAATAATGGAAATGATGAACTTGATAGAAAATTTTGGAAAATTATCAGGATACAAGATAAACATAACAAAAACACAAATACTGACATTCCACTATAACCCTCTAAACCAGATAACTGATAAGATCAAACTAAACTGGAAACAAAAAGAAATAAAATACCTTGGAGTGAACATACCTAAAGATCTAAGCAAAATCTATAAAGCAAACTATGATAGGTTGGAACAAGAAATAAAAAAAGATATTGATAGATGGTCAATCTTAAATATGGATCTGAATTCAAAAACTGAGACAGTCAAAATCAGCATACAACCTAGATTACTTTACCTCTTCCAGGCTCTACCAACAGAGATTCCAGATGCCCAATTCTCAAAGTGGGACAGGATGATATCGAGATTTGTTTGGGGAGGTAAAAAACCAAGAGTGAAATATAAAACTCTCCAGTTACCAAAAGAGAAAGGAGGCATGGGCCTACCGAGTCTAAAAGAATATTACTACTCAGCACAAATAAGATATATCATATGTTGGTGCGACGAGGGATATGAGGCAAAATGGAAAGAAATGGAAAAGGAAATTGAGGGACTCCCAGTACAAAGCATAATAGGAGATAAAGATGCATATAAGCAAATCAAACAAATAGACCCAATCACTAAATTTACTTTAGAACTGTGGTATAAAATAGTACAAAAGTATAATATAAAGGAAGACATAAAACTATTGAAATGGGTAGCATTTGACAGTCAGTTTGAACCGGCAAAACAAGATAGGGGATACAAAAATCTGGTGAACAAGGGAATCACAGCATGGGGCAATATCGGAAAAAAAGATCTCGGGAGCTTTGTAAACATCAGGAGAAAATTTAAACTAGAAAGATCGGAATTCTTCAGATATCTGCAGATAAGAGACTATTATATGAAGAAGATTAGGCATAACCTCCAAACAGATGTGAGCGAGATTATACAATTCATTTTAAGCTCATATACAGGAAATAAAACAAGAATTATTTCAAAGCTATATCAGAAACTTATGGCAAACAATCATTCAAGTAACTATATAAAGGAGAAATGGGAGAAAGAGCTCAATTTAAACATAACAGAAGAAAGCTGGCAGGAAATATGGAAAACACAACACACGTCAACAAATTCAAGAACATGGAGGGAATTTGGATGGAAAAACCTGATTCGCTTTTTCATTACACCACAGATTCAAGGAAAGTATACAAATACCCAATCTTTATGCTGGAGGGGATGTGGGGCTCAAAATGCAGACCACTCGCATATGTTTTGGAAATGCTGCAAAATCTCATCATTCTGGAAATCTATACATGTGACAATACAGAGGATATTAGGATATAATATACCAATGAACTGTAACCTGATGTACCTATGTGATCTTAAAAGAGACAATGTTATACAGGCGGAGGACAGATATCTAGTTAAAATCTTGTTGATTGCATGTAAAAAAACAATCACAAAAAAATGGCAATCAGAAGTTCTTCCTGACCAAGAGCAATGGACTGACATTATTGAGGACATACGTATGATGGAAAAACTAACATATCGACAAAGAATGCAAGAAGGACTATGGGAAAAAAAATGGCGGAAATGGACACACTACAAAGTGCAACAACGAGACAGATATTGAAAGAATAACCAAAGATGCTGGAAAAACCAGAAGAATTAAGAGATGGAAACTAAAAACTTGATGCTCCAACATTTGTCCCCCCCCCTTTTTTTTTTTCCTTTTTCTTTTTTACTCTAGCCCCTTTGTTTTTTTTTTTTAAATGTAGACTGTGATCTGAATGCAATATATATAATGAAAAATGAATAAAAATCTTAAGTTACAAAAAAAAACTTCAACAGAGTTAAACATTTCACTAACCACTTTGCCGGGTTGCAGCCTTCCGAGGGCAGAAATTCCTTGCAGGCTCTCACATTTTGTCTGCAATTAATAGCCCGGAATAAATACCTTGTAAATTGGAATTTCAGCTAATTTAAAGTCAAGATGTCAATTCAAAAACATAACAATAAAATTGACTAGAACTAGGCATCCAGTAAATAAGGATTGCCAGATTTGCACTTCTATGAACTACCAAGGCCATGCAGGCCGGGAATTGCAGCAGTGATCGACCTGAATAATACTGCATTTACTTCAAGTCAAAAATACATCCCTATTCACAAAATGAAGCTTCAAAAATTACTTTTTCACAACTATTACAGTTTTTTGCACATGCATGGAGACTAGGTGAAAAGTTACATAGGCATGGATTATTACTGACAGTCACATGGTCTAGTCACACTTCAACAAACTTCAAAAATATCATCATCTCTCAAACAATCCACAAAATATCGGGTAGATAATTGGCTATGAGGGATTATTTCATCATTATGACAGTTTCACCCTACCTGGGCTGAGGTAAACCGCTGGATGGCTTGGATTTTGTTTTAGCCAGCCATGCTCAATGTGTCCGTTGCCATATGCTGCTGGACAGGAAGTCTCAAATTGTCTACTTCCTGTTGTGAATAATACTTACACTTCATGCATTTTTGATGGCAAATTATTTCAATAATTCTTAAATCTCAAAAGACAAATTTCCAAACCTGGGTTTTAAAAGAAAATATGGAGGGAATAAATAAATAAAAGGCAGGGAGTTCCCAAGGGATTCCCCAGAGGTCAAAGGTCATTTCCGGGTTGGGGGTTCCCCCAGACACAAAGCAAACAACCCTCGACTGGCACACAGAGCCTGGCTGTGAGTATATATACCTGCCAAAACAAATCTTTGGGAGGCATTGCTGTACAACCAAAGGGCAAATACTAGAAAGGATGTCACTGTTGACATATATAGCGGGGAAATTACAACAGTCACAAGAATTGCCATGTTTCTCACATGGATCAAACAAACACAGCTGCTGCCGTTACACCGACTACTCCATAGATTTCCGGGTTGTTGCGGCGGAGATGGGTTGGGAGGATGCCTCACTCTGCAGCATTTTTTCACGCAGTCTTAGTCCTAGTCTTTGAGATGAGTTGGCCCATTTAGAGAAACCCTCTTCACTACATGAATTAATCTCTTTAGCCATCAGCATTGATAACCGTTTGAGGGAGCAGGCTAGTGAGCGCCGTGTTTGTAATCGTTGGGGCTTCCAGCCTTGTCTTTCCCCTCAGCTTCTCCTCCCTGCCCTCCCTCCCTCTGAACCCTCTGACGTCGGGGAACCTATGCTAGTGGGCCGATCTAGGTTGCCTCCTGCGGAACAACAACACCGCTGCGATCTCGGATTGTGCATGCATTGTGCCAGTGTCAATCACGAGGTTGCTTCCTGTCCCAATCAGCCAAAGGGGGGGGGGGGGTCCATTCATCACAGGAGGGGGACTAACGGACGTGGGAAAGGCTAAAACCCTTACATGACTAATTTTACCTATTTGCTTTCAACATGGTCACACTGAAATTTCCACTAATGTTCTCATTGACTCAAGTGCAGAACAGAGCTTCATTTTGGAGAGTCTGGCAACCCGGCTGAAGCTCCCTTGTCACAATCTAAAGACTCCATTAAATTTGGTTGCTCTTTCCAATATGCCTCTCACCACTGTTACTAAGCAGACTGCCCCCGTTTCAGTTTTGGTTTCAGGTAACCATCGGGAGCATCTCAGTTTTTTTTTTACCCATCTCTGCCTCCCCTGTCATTTTAGGGTATCCTTGGCTTAGACTCCACAACCCCATGACTGATTGGCAGGCAGGGAGGATCATTTCATGGAGCACCTTTTGTTTAAATGCTTGTTTACAGTCTGCAGCCTGTTCTCCCTTGGTGCCTATTAGTTCCCCGCCCACCCACTTGCCCAGTCTCACCTCGGTTCCCTCTGAGTACTATGACTTGGCCCCAGTATTCAGAAAAACTAAGGCCCTTTCTTTACCCCCCCGCCCCCATGACTGCGCCATTAACCTCCTGCCAGGAGCCCCATTGCCATCTAGCCGGCTTTATGGTCTCTCTGCCCCAGAGCGGGAGGCGATGGACAAATACATTAAGGAGTCTTTAAGCTCATGCATTATCAGGCATTCTTCATCGGTGGTGGGGGCTGGATTTTTTTTTTTTTTTGTGGGCAAAAAGGACGTCTCCCTTCGACCCTGCATTGATTTTAGGGAACTTAATAACATCACAGTGAAAGATAAGCACACTCTGCCACTCATTAACTCTGCTTTTGATTCACTTCAGGGGGCCACTGTCTTCACCAAATTGGACCTGGCCAATGCCTACCACCTGGTCCGGATTAAAGAGGGGGATGAGTGGAAGACGGGGTTCTGCACTCCTAGTGGCCACTTCGAATATTTGGTGATGCCGTTTGGGTTGACTAACACACTGGCAGTGTTCCAGCAACTCATCAACGACGTGCTGAGGGACTTTTTGGATTCTTTTGTATTTGTGTACCTGGATGACATTCTCATCTTTTCTCATTCTTTAGAGGAGCATCGGGTGCACGTGAGAAGGGTCCTTCAGCGGCTACTAGGGAATCAACTCTACGTCAAGGCAGAAAAATGTGAGTTCCACACATCTTCTACTACCTTCTTGGGGTTTGTCATTGCCCACAAAGAGATCCGAGCTGACCCTGGCAAGGTAAAGGCAGTAGTGGAGTGTCCGCTCCCTTCTTCCCGCAGGCAGCTGCAACAGTTACTGAGATTCGCTAATTTTTATCGGTGACTTATACGCAACTATAGTGTGGTTGCTCTGCCACTCATCCGCCTCACTTCCACTAAAGTCCCTTTTTATTGGTCCGAAGAGGCTGAGGCAGTATTCTCGGAATTCAGATCTCGTTTCTCCTCTCCCCCTATCCTTGCCCAGGTGGACCCATCCCTACAGTTCCTGGTAGAGGTGGATGCCTCTGACTCTGGGGTATGGGCGGTCCTGTCTCAGTGCTTGCCCTCCGACAACAAGGTCCGTCCTTGCGCCTTCTTTTCCCGATGTGTGTCAGCAGCCAAGAGGAACTATGATGTGGGGGATTGGGAGATACTGGCAGTCAAGCTGGCCTTGGAGGAGTGGCGTCACTGGCTGGAGGGAGCCTCGCAGCCGTTCGTCATTTGGACTGACCATAAGAACTTGGAGTACCTTAGAATGGCTAAAAGGCTGAACTCAAGACAAGCCCGCTGGTCCCTGCTCTTCGGCAGATTCAAGTTTACCATCACCTATCTCCCGGGGTCCAAAAACACCAAACCTGACACGCTGTCTAGGCAGTTCTCCCCGGACACGGCCTTGCCTGAACTGCTCCCTATTGTGTCTCCCTCGTGCGTGGTTGGCGTGCTCTCCTGGGAGCTCAAGGAGAGGGTCAAGAGAGCGCAGGAAGTGGAACCCGACCCGGGTGGGGGTGCGGCGAGGCGGGTTTATATCTCTTCCTCAGTCTGTGGTGAGGTCATCGATTGTTTACACTCCTCTAAGGCCATGTGTCACCCTGGGATGTCTCGCACTTTGTCCCAGCTGCAGAGGACCTTCTGGTGGCCGTCTATGAGAAAGGATGTCAATGAGTTTGTTCGGTTCTGTCCCCAGTGCGCCACCGGAAAATCATCCTCCTCTTAACAACCTAATAACGTAACAACCTAATAGTTTTTTTGAATGCAAAAGATGCAATAGACTTACACAATGGTCCCCTCCGGCATACAACTAGGAAAATACCGGTCGCTATGGAGGGTGAGAATATGTATGGGCACATAATCATACCATGTAGGATAACTAAGTAGATGGTTGTGCTGTTTCATCCCATCTAGCAACAATGCTCTGCACTGTGTGTGTTTATACGTTTACATATTTATTCCATCTAGCTACAATGCTCCGCACTGGGTGTGTTTATGTTTATGTTTATATTTATATTTATATATCTATATATTCATTCCATCTAGCTACAATGCTCTGCACTGTGTTTATATATCTACATACTATTCCATCTAGCTACATTGCTCCGCACTGTGTGTGTTTATATATTTACATATTTATTCCACCTAGCTGCAATGCTCCATACTGTGGGTGTTTATATATCTACATATTTATTCCATCTAGCTACAATGCTCCACACTGTGTTTATATACTCATATATTTATCCCATCCAGCTACAATGCTCTGCACTGTGTGTCTGTGTGTATATATATACTGTATATATTTATAGTAATATGTACATATGTATATTAGCTACTCTTGCTTGCTTGTTTTTTTGTTTTTTTTTTTGCCTTCTGATTGTTGCTCTGAGTGTTGCTATCCCTGTGCTGTTGCAATCCTGGAATTTCCCCGTTGTGGGACTAATAAAGGCTTATCTTATCTTATCTTATCTTATCTTATCTCATCCCCGTCAGGAGTGCTGCATCCTCTACCCATCCCCAGCAAACCTTGGTCTCACATGGCTCTGGATTTCGTGACTGGGCTTCCCCCCTTCGAGGAGCTTGGAATAACGAGGCGGTGTGACTTATAAACCAAAGTTTATTATCAGCTTTGCTCCTCTAACAAGTCTCATCTAGTGCAGCAGCAGAAGAAGTAAGAGGGCGAACACATTCGGCTCTGTGTACTTATACTCACACACAACAAAAGACATGCATATCAAAGCTGACATCCCCCATTAACTTAATCCCCTCCTTTGTCTCCGTACCCCTCCACCTGGCCCTGGGAGGTCAGGGCGACCTATCTGGTCTCCACCGCAGTGCCTTGGATGCTCTTTGATCTTCACTGGCGGTTGAGACCCTTTGTCCTGTTCTGAGGTGTGAAGTCGCTTTACATATGTAGTCACCAAACATTCTCACATGCTTATACATATGTAGGTTATGGGATATATGATTAATATAGACCACAGCCCCCCCCGCCAAACGACTAAGAAAAGGACAATAGAAAAATTCACAGTTTAAGATAATTATTATGACATACTAACTGCTACACCTCTTGACAAAGAAGAAACTTTCCTGCAGCTATGCTCCTGTAGAGAATTCAGTGGTAATCATAACAGCATAGTAATATCACAAATCAGTCCTAAACTGTTACAGCACAATTAGTGAACAACTTTTGAGTAGTTTGCATCAGTCCCTGTGCCGTCTGGGCTTAAATCTTCTTCCGAATCTGCTGTGGGTCCGTTCGGGCGTCCTGGTGGGACCTTCCTGTAAGGAATCTGCAGCTTGGGAAGGAGAGTGATTATTTGTTCCCTGCAGGGGGGCTGAGTCTTTTCTCTTGGGGGGTCTACCCCGCCGAGGTGCTCTCGCCAACCGTGCAGGCTCGTCTCTCAACAAGAAGGCAGGTTTAAGTCTGTCAATGCTGACTGTTTCTTTTCTGTCCCCAAAATCAAGCACAAAATGCTTATCACCAGGTTCCAGCACTCTGAATGGTCCATCGTATGGTGGGCGGAAGGTTGGTTTTAAAGCTTCATGCCTAACAAAAACGAATTCAGCGTTTTTTAAAGCTTGGGGGACAAAAACCCGTGGAAAAGAGTGATGTGCCGGCCCGGGGAGAGAGTCCGGTCCGTTGCTGCCTAAAAACCTCGGGGCTGGAAGATGCCCTGGCTCTGGGTTCTCTGGTAAAAATTCACCTGGGAGCCTGAGAGGTTGTGCAGAAACTAATTCTGCTGGGGAGGCGTCTAGATCCTTTTTAGGTGCAGCACGCAACCCCAATAAAACCCAAGGAAGTTTATTTACCCAATTTGTATCCGTTAGTGAGGCTCTGAGGGCGGCCTTTAAAGACCTGTGAAAACGTTCGCATAACCTATTAGCCTGAGGGTGATAAGCGGTGGTGCGGTGAATTGTCGCTCCTAAGCTGCTGGCCATGGCTGACCAAAGCTCCGAGACAAATTGAGGCCCCCTATCGGACGTGATGTCCGATGGGACGCCGAAACGTGCCACCCAGTTTGTCAAAAAAACGCGAGCGACTTCCTCCGCTGTGGTTGATGCCAGAGGGACCGCCTCAGGCCAGCGCGTAGTGCGGTCTATCATCGTTAACAGATGTGTGAAACCTTGGGAGGAAGGTAGTGGTCCCACGAGGTCGACATGAACGTGGTCGAACCTTCTAGCTGGGATTCGAAAAGGCTCTAGAGGGGCTTTTGTGTGTTTGTGTATTTTGGCGCGCTGACAAGAAATGCAAGTCTTTGCCCATTCTTTTACGTTTTTACGCAGGCCAGGCCACACAAACTTTTCGGCGACCATTTTAACCGAAGCGCGCACACCTGGGTGCGCGAGGGAGTGAATTGAGTCGAAAATACGGCGGCGCCATGCATCTGGGACTACCGGGCGAGGTCAACCGGTTGAGATGTCGCATATTGGGGGGGTACACCGTCGCGTAAACCCCTTTCCTCCAGCCTTAACCCTGTTGGTCCAGACAGGAGTGCGCGCACGTCCGCGTCACTACTTTGCTCCTCCGCCATGGCTGCATAATCTATCCCTACGTGGATTGGGGCTGCGTATGTGTCCGCGTTGGCGAAGAGTTCTGCGGCTGAGGTAGTATAATCTGTCTCCTCGCGCTCTGGCGATGTCACAGCATGAGAGAGGCAGTCTGCTACCACGTTAAGTTTGCCTGCCACATGTCGAATGTCTGTGGTGAACTCTGAAATCGCAGCTAGCTGTCCTTGTTGCCTGCCTGACCACGGTTCAGAAATTTTAGCCATCGCAAAGGTGAGCGGTTTGTGGTCTACAAAAGCTGTGAAACGCCGCCCCTCCAACCAGAACTGGAAGTGGCGGATGGATAAATGAAGCGCTAGCAGCTCCCTGTCAAAGGTGCTGTATTTACGCTCAGTTTGGTTTAGCGATTTGCTGAAAAATGCCAAAGGTTGCCAGGTTCCGCCGACGTGTTGTTCTACAACCGCCCCTATGGCCAGGTCTGAAGCGTCTGTGGTTAGCGCAATGCGGGCCGAGGGATCAGAGTGAACCAACAATGTGGCATTAGCTAGGGCACTTTTTACTTCCGCGAAGGCACGTTCGCGCTCCGGGGTCCATTCGACCGCGTTGGAAGGTTTTTGTTTTCTGAGCGCGTCATATAGGGGCTGCATGAGCTGAGCTGCGCGGGGGAGGAAACGGTTGTAAAAATTAACCATTCCCAAAAATTCTTGCAGCGATTTGACCGTTTGTGGCCGTGGGAAACTTTTTACTGCGTGAACTTTGTCTGGCAGTGGGACTGACCCCTTCGGTGAAACTCTGTGTCCCAAAAAATCAATTTGTGACACGCCGAATTTGCATTTGGCTGGATTGATTATTAACCCGTGCTCTTCTAGTCTCTGAAAAACCATAGTGAGATGCTGTTCGTGTTCTTCCTCAGGCGAGCTGGCTACCAGTATATCGTCGAGGCAGACGAACACGAAAGGGAGGTCGCGTAATACTGCGTCCATCATCCGCTGAAAGGTTTGAGCAGCGCCTTTGAGGCCAAAAGGCATCCGCAAAAATTCAAAAAGACCGAAGGGGGTTATTACAGCTGTTTTAGGAATGTCTTCCGCTCTAACGGGGACTTGATGATAGCCGCGGACCAGGTCTATTTTTGAAAAAATGCGCGCACCCGCCAGATGTATTGAAAAATCTTGGATGTGAGGAATAGGGTAGTGGTCATGCGCTGTCGCATTGTTTAATCTGCGGTAATCGCCGCACGGTCTCCAAGAACCATCGGATTTCGGGACCATGTGAAGCGGTGACGCCCAGGGGCTTTTTGAGCACCTGATAATGCCTAGTTTTTCAAGGGTGGTAAACTCGTCCCGAGCTATGGCGAGCTTGGTCGCGTCTAAGCGCCGAGCTTTGGCGAATACGGGTGGGCCCGTTGTGGAGATAAAGTGTTCGACCCCGTGCTTAGCCACTGTAGCTGAGAATTTGGGAATTGTGAGTGCTGGAAATTGGGTGAGGAGTTGATCAAACTTACCTCCTGCTGTAGTGACGCTGGCCTGCACGGGTGGTGGAGAAACTCGAGCTGAGCAGGGAATAGAAGCAAAGGACAGTGCATTAACCAAGCGTCTGTTCGCTAGATCGACTAATAACCCATGTGCACACAAAAAATCTGCGCCCAACAAGTTAAAACTCACCGGCGCTACAACAAATGTCCATCTGTAGTTGCGGCCATGGATGCGGAGGGGCAGGTTCCTTTCGCCAAAAGTGTCGATGATGGAGCTGTTGGCTGCCACCGCTCCATTGCCCCGGGGGCCCATGGCCCGGTCTGCTTGGGAGGGCATGATAAAACTCAGTTGAGCTCCCGTGTCAATGAGGAACTGCTTGCCGGTGTGTCCGTCCGTCACATATAGAAGCTTGCTTTTTTCGCCGAGAACTGCCGCTGTTAACGGTTCTCGGCTTTGGCGTTTTCCCGAAATCGTGAATCTGCAGGGGGGAAGGCATTTGTAAGCCTTCTCGGCGAAGCGGTGGTGGTAATAACAGACGTCGCTCCGTCTGTTACGTCTTGGCCGTGTCGCTGCCATGGCGGGCGGATTCTGCTCATTGGTTTGTGGCTCCCTGTGGCTCCGGACATCGGCGTTGAGGTCTGCGGATGCTGCTGTGGGTGTCTGTTCCCTGCAGGCGTTGACGAGTCGCTGCGCTTCGCGAGCCAGCGTGCAGAAGTCTTGCTGGGTGCTGCATCGCATGTTGGCAAGCGTCCCTCTCATGTGTGGCGGCAGCGTACTGAGGAATATAAATTGGAAGAGGAAATTGTCATTGTCCTCTTCTTTAAGTTGCAGCAAGTCCTCCATGAGGGCCTTGGGTCTGCATCCTCTGTGGCTGTAGACCGCCAGGATCCTCTCGGCTCTATCCTCGGCAGAGGGGACGAAATTCGCCACGATGGTCACTTTCAGTTCTCTGTATTTGTCCTGGGCCGGCGGCTGCTGGATGATGCTCCGCGCACATCTCGAAGTGGCGGCGTCGAGTTTGGCGACGATGTGATAGAACTTTGTATCATCAGCCGTGATGCCCGCAAGTGCAAACTGGGCTTCAGCTTGCTGAAACCACGAGGCGGGGTCTTCCTGCCGGAAGTCCAGCAGCTTGACGGTGACGGCATTTGTGTGGACCGTCACTGATGTGTCCGCAGGGTGAGAGTGCCTTCCTTCAGCTCTCGCCGCGGCGCTGGTGCTCGGTTGAGCCCTCTCTATCACTTCTGCCGTGGGGGAACGTCGTCCATCTGTTCCCCTGTCTGCATGGGCGCCGGCGTCTGCCTGGGTCACCACAGATGAGTCGATCGCGGGGGAACGCCTCTGGTCCATCCTCGCGTCAGGGTCACCAGTGTAGAGGAGCTTGGAATAACGAGGCGGTGTGACTTATAAACCAAAGTTTATTATCAGCTTCGCTCCTCTAACAAGTCTCATCTAGTGCAGCAGCAGAAGAAGTAAGAGGGCGAACACATCCGGCTCTGTGTACTTATACTCACAACAAAAGACATGCATATCAAAGCTGACATCCCCCATTAACTTAATCCCCTCCTTTGTCTCCGTACCCCTCCACCTGGCCCTGGGAGGTCAGGGCGACCTATCTGGTCTCCACCGCAGTGCCTTGGATGCTCTTTGATCTTCACTGGCGGTTGAGACCCTTTGTCCTGTTCTGAGGTGTGAAGTCGCTTTACATATGTAGTCACCAAACATTCTCACATGCTTATACATATGTAGGTTATGGGATATATGATTAATATAGACCACAACCATCACCTATCTCCCGGGGTCCAAAAACACCAAACCTGACACGCTCTCTAGGCAGTTCTCCCCGGACACGGCCTTGCCTGAACTGCACCCTATTGTGTCTCCCTCGTGCGTGGTTGGTGTGCTCTCCTGGGAGCTCAAGGAGAGGGTCAAGAGAGCGCAGGAAGTGGAACCCGACCCGGGTGGGGGTGCGGCGGGGCAGGTTTATATCTCTTCCTCAGTCTGTGGTGAGGTCATCGATTGTTTACACTCCTCTAAGGCCATGTGTCACCCTGGGATGTCTCGCACTTTGTCCCAGCTGCAGAGGACCTTCTGGTGGCCGTCTATGAGAAAGGATGTCAATGAGTTTGTTCGGTTCTGTCTCCAGTGCGCCACCGGGAAATCATCCTCCTCCTAACATCTTTAGATCCTATTCCTACCAGGTTATTTAAAGAAGTCTTCCCACTTATTGGTAGCTTTATTCTTCATATAATCAATTCTTCATTAACTTTAGGCCATGTACCGCAGGCTTTTAAAACGGCTGTAATTAAACCCTTACTCAAAAAGCCAACGCTAGATCCAGGAGCTTTAGCTAACTATAGACCAATCTCTAATCTCCCTTTCATTTCAAAAATCTTAGAAAGAGTTGTTGCTACGCAATTATTTGACCACCTGCAGGGAAATGGTTTACTTGAAGAGTTTCAATCTGGGTTTAGAATCCATCATAGTACTGAAACAGCCTTAGCGAAGGTCACTAATGACCTCCTCATTGCATCTGATAATGGACTAGTTTCTGTACTTGTCCTTTTAGATCTTAGTGCAGCTTTTGATACTATTGATCATAATATTCTACTTGATAGATTAGAACACTATGTTGGACTTAATGGAACTTCGTTGCAGTGGTTTAGATCTTATTTATCTGATAGGTTCCAGTTTGTTCATGTAAATGATGAGTTTTCTTTCAGCTCAAAGCTTAGTCATGGAGTTCCACAGGGATCTGTGCTAGGCCCTACTCTTTTTAGTTTATATATGCTTCCGTTAGGCAACATTATTAGAAAGCACTGTATACATTTTCATTGTTATGCAGATGACACACAATTATACCTGTCAATGAAGCCAGATGATACTAATCAATTAGCCAAGTTAGAAGCCTGTCTTAAGGAAATCAAAGCTTGGATGACTTGTAATTTCCTGCTATTAAATTCAGATAAGACTGAAGTCATTCTTGTTGGTCCAAAAAACCTTAGAAATTCCTTTCCAAATCAAACTTTCAGTTTGGACGCAGTTACTCTTTCTCTTAATAGCTCTGTGAGGAACCTTGGAGTTATTTTTGATCAGGATTTGTCCTTCAATTCACATATTAAATTTGTTTCTAAGACTGCCTTCTATCATTTGCGTAATATTGCCAAGATTATCTCAGAGTGATCTGAGATAATCTTGTCTCAGAGTGATGCTGAGAAGCTGATCCACGCTTTTGTTAGCTCGAGATTAGATTATTGTAATTCTTTATTATCAGGCTGTCCTAAAACATCTTTAAAAAGTCTTCAGCTGATCCAAAATGCTGCAGCAAGAGTTTTAACAGGTACTAGAAAGAGAGATCATATCTCTCCGGTTCTGGCCTCCCTTCATTGGCTTCCCATAGAGTTTAGAATTAAGTTTAAAATCCTTCTTCTCACTTACAAAGCTCTAAACAATCAGGCTCCTTTTTATTTAAAAGATCTGATATTACCGTATTATCCTAACAGAGCACTACGCTCTCAAAATGCAGGATTACTTGTAATACCTAGAATCTCCAAAAGTACAATGGGAGGCAGAGCCTTCAGTTATCAAGCTCCTCTCCTGTGGAATCAGCTGCCAATCTGGATTCGGGAGTCAGACTCGATCTCTGTTTTTAAGAATAGGGCTAAAACCTACCTTTTTGATCTAGCCTACAATTAGGGAGGGATCATGTGTTTCTGAACCCTCCCTTAGTTATGCTGCTAATAGGTTTAGTCAGCCGGGGGACCTCCAGTAATGCACTGGGCCTCACTCCTTTCCTCACTCTCTATGAAATATTTTTTTTTTGCTGGTCATTAACATTTGTTTGTTCTCTCCCATAGATTGAGTCCCCATCGTGCTGTTTGCTCTCTACATGTCTGTTCTTTTCTTCTTCTCTATTCCCTCACCCCCCAGCCAGTCGCAGCAGATGACTGCCCCTCCCTGAGCCTGGTTCTGCTGGAGGTTTCTTCCTGTTAAAAGGGAGTTTTTCCTCTCCACCGTCGCCAAGTGCTTGCTCACAGGGGATCGCCTGATTGCTGGGGTCTTTCTGCAACTGTGGGGGTCCCCCCTACAGTTGATAGTGCTATGAGATGACTGTTGTTGTGAAATGGCGCTATATAAATAAAGTTGAATTGAATTGAATTAACAACCTAATAACGTAACAACCTAATAGTTTTTTTGAATGCAAAAGATGCTATATACTTACACAATGGTCCCCTCCGGCATACAACTAGGAAAATACCGGTCGCTATGGAGGGTGAGAATATGTATGGGCACATAATCATACCATGTAGGATAACTAAGTAGATGGTTGTGCTGTTTCATCCCATCTAGCAACAATGCTCTGCACTGTGTGCGTTTATACATTTACATATTTATTCCATCTAGCTACAATGCTCCGCACTGGGTGTGTTTATGTTTATGTTTATGTTTATATTTATACATCTATATATTCATTCCATCTAGCTACAATGCTCTGCACTGTGTGTTTATATATCTACATATTATTCCATCTAGCTACATTGCTCCGCACTGTGTGTGTTTATATATTTACATATTTATTCCACCTAGCTGCAATGCTCCGTACTGTGGGTGTTTATATATCTACATATTTATTCCATCTAGCTACAATGCTCCACACTGTGTGTTTATATACTCATATATTTATCCCATCCAGCTACAATGCTCTGCACTGTGTGTCTGTGTGTATATATATATATTTATAGTAATATGTACATATGTATATTAGCTGCTCTTGCTTGCTTGTTTTTTTTTTTTTTTTGCCTTCTGATTGTTGCTCTGAGTGTTGCTATCCCTGTGCTGTTGCAATCCTGGAATTTCCCCGTTGTGGGACTAATAAAGGCTCATCTTATCTTATCTCTTCCCCGTCAGGAGTGCTGCATCCTCTACCCATCCCCAGCAAACCTTGGTCTCACATGGCTCTGGATTTCATGACTGGGCTTCCCCCCTTCGCTGGACATACTGTGATCCTCACCATCGTAGACAGGTTTTCTAAAGCAGCTCATTTCATTCCCCTTAACAAGTTCCCATCTGCCAAGGAGATGGCCGACCAGTCTGTACTGCACGTGGTCCATCTGTATGGAATCCCTGTGGACATAGTTTCGGACCGGGGTCCTCAGTTTGTAGCTCAGGTTTGGCAGTCCTTTTGCAAGGCCATTGGGGCAATGGTCGGCTTATCTTCGGGATACCACCCTCAGAGTAATGGTCAGTATGACCGTGCCAATCAAGAACTGGAGGCTGCCCTGAGGTGTGTCACTGCCTCCAATCCTGCATCATGGTGTTTGTACTTAGCTTGGATCGAGTGCACGCACAACTCTGTCATTTCAGCGGATACGGGTCTCTCCCCCTTCAAGGTGTCTTTGGGTTACAATCCTCCCCTGTTCCCGGAGGAGGAGGTGGAAATAAGATAAGATAAGATAAGATCAGCCTTTATTAGTCCCACAACGGGGAAATTCCAGGATTGCAACAGCACAGGGATAGCAACACTCAGAGCAACAATCAGAAGGCAATAAAAAAAAAAAAAAAAAAAAAAAGGCAAGCAAGCAAGAGCAGCTAATATACATATGTACATATTACTATAAATATATATATATATATATATACACAGAGACACACAGTGTAGAGCATTGTAGCTGGATGGGATAAATATATGAGTATGTAAACACACAGTACGGAGCATTGCAGCTAGGTGGAAAAAATATGTAAATATATAAACACAGTGCGGAGCAATGTAGCTAGATGGAATAATATGTAGATATATAAACACACAGTGCGGAGCATTGTAGCTAGATGGAATGAATATATAGATATATAAATATAAACATAAACATAAACACACCCAGTGCGGAGCATTGTAGCTAGATGGAATAAATATGTAAATGTATAAACACACACAGTGCAGAGCATTGTTGCTAGATGGGATGAAACAGCACAACCGTCTACTTAGTTATCTTACATGGTATGATTATGTGCCCATGCATATTCTCACCCTCCGTAGCTACCGGTATTTTCCTAGTTGTATGCCGGAGGGGACCATTGTGTAAGTCTATTGCATCTTTTGCATTCAAAAAACTATTAGGTTGTTACGTCTTTTTGCTATCTCTGCGAGCAGCCCTGCTTAGGTTGTACAGTCTGGCAGCCGTTGGTAGGAAGGACCTGCGAAACCTCTCGGTTGTGCACCTGGGATGATGTAGTCTGCTGCTAAATGAGCTCCTCAGTGCATTCAGTATGTCCTGCATAGGGTGGAACTCAGACTCCAGCAGAGATGACAGTTTAGCCACCGTCCTTCTCTCTCCTATCTCCTCCACCGGATCAAGGCGCTGCCCCAGGACGGAGCTAGCTTTCTTGATCAGTTTGTTCAGTCTCTTCCTATCGGCTGCAGTAATGCCACTGCCCCAGCAGACCACTCCAAAAGTGATGGCTGATGCCACCACCGTGTCATAGAATGTCTTCAGCGCTGCTGAAGACAGCGCGAAATCGCTGTTCTATCGGTGCAGGCCCACATCAAGCACTGTCGTCGGATTTGGGGGACTACCAGGGCTGCTCTTCAATGCACTGCGGGCCGCAATTCTGAGATTGCCAACCGCTGGAGGACCCCGACTCTGCCCTACTGGGTTGGACAGAAGGTATGGCTTTCCACTAAGAACATCAACCTCAAAACTGAGTCCAAGAAGCTCTCACCTCGCTTCATTGGTCCCTATCCCATCTCACATATAATCAATCAAGTTGCTGTCCGCCTGTCTCTTCCTCCTGCCCTTCGTATCTGTTCTACCTTCCATGTCTCCCAGGTAAAGCCATTTTCCTCCAGTCCCTTGTGCTCTCCATCCAAGCTGCCTCCCCCTCCAGTGATGATCGACGGGCCAGCGTTCAAGGTCAACCACATTACGGACGTACAACGCAGGGGGCGAGGCCTTCAGTACCTGGTGAACTGGGCCGGGTATGGTCCAGAGGAGAGATCTTGGGTCCAAGCCTCATTCATCACTAATCGACAGCCGATCAGGGCTTTTCATCGGGGTCACCCGGACAGGTTGAGTCGGCTGCCGGGAGGTGTCCCGTGGGGGGGGGGGGCACTGTGGTGATCTGAGCTGTGTGTTGTTTTTCTCTCTGTCACTAATTATCTTCCACAGCTGCAGCCTTACTCACACCTGCGTCTCCCAATTAGACTTCCCTTGAAACAGTTCAGTTTCAAACTTCTGAAACCTTAAACAAAAACCTGATCAATCTCACTCCATCACCAGCTCCACCAGTTATGCCTAGCAGCACTACTCAATCCTTGATTGACATAAATCCATCCTCTGTTCAGAGTGGTGGTTGAGCATGTTGTGCGCAGTAGTGAAAGTCCACCACACACAGCTTCACCCGGTAGGCTTTGAGTCTTTTCAGGGTGAACACCACGTCCTAACCATGAAACAGATTATGATACATGGCGCACTAGTGTTGAACTGTCAGGTCAGGCACTGGTTTGCTTGCTACCGGATAACCATGAAAACTGGTACTACCTGTCTCATGGGTCGGGCCATCAGCAACTCAACTGGCAACCTCACCTTTCCGAGGGCGTGGAGGGTGAAACTGGGCATCCTGGCAGAACTAAAAACAATATCTGTCACAGGTCTGTGGTGGACCACTCCCAGTTACACGGGGTGAGACTGGACATCCTGACAGATAAGCACATCTGTCGCAAGGTCTGTGGTGGACTTTTGACAGTCAGTGCATCGTGACATGCACTACACAAAGAGCAGAGATGAACAAACCTATCATCTGGTCAGTCACTGCAACAGATACTGGAGTCAGTTTGTCTTGGCCTGTCCTTGCCACTAATAATACCTCTATCTGCCAAGAATATACCGCTAGTCCAGCAAAAGCTAGCGGTACTTAAAATACTTTGCAAGCAGTTTCATGAAATGGTCAGTCAGAAAGCAATTCATACTGGCTCAGACATTGCCCGGGTTAACAGGGTCAGGAGTTCCTGGCAGCAGAAGGCAAAGGACAGAGCTGCATGGAGGAATCTGATCAGACCTAAATGAAACAGTCACCCCGACAGACTGCTATGATGATGATGATGATGAGTGTTGAACTCCTTATGAAAGACCCTTCTGTTTCTGACTTGCATTGCACTCATCGCATACTTGACAGTCTTCTTCCTCCTGCGGCTGAAATGACTAAACATCTCGACCCACAAGCTAACCCTTCTGCCAACCTTCAACTGCTTGACTCTGCCTAGGGAATAGTTGAAGATGGCAATGAGCTTTATGCTAGATTCATGAACACACTCCACTATGATGGTGAGAAGCCATCAGCCTATCTGCAGAGATTACATGTTGTACTTAGTACGACTATGAGACATGGTGGTGTCGCTCCCATTGACTTTGACCAGCAGCTGCTGAAGCAGTTCTGCCGTGGCTGCTGGGAAAATGCCTTAATAATTGATCTTCAACTTGAGCAGACAAAAAGAAAACTCACCACCCTTTGCAGAGTTACTAATTCTGCTAAGAACAGAAGAGGATAAGCGGGCTGCAAAAATTAGCCGTATGAAACAACATTTAGGCATTGTCAAGCCTGCTAGTAGTATCAGCAAGCAGCGTGTCATTCCACAACTGTATGCTGTGCATGCCACTATGGATCCAGTACACAGTACTGAAACAGAGACATTGAAAAGCCAAATAGCTGACCTCAGTGCTCAGCTTAGTAGCATAGCAGCTGAGAAACACTAGTTGAAACAACCTAAACAGCCCAAAGCTAAATCTTTTGTTTCTAGTGCCAAAGCTGAAGCTCATACCGGAGTGGTGGCTCAGTTGGTAGAGCATCTGCCCCACACCCGGGAGGCAGGGGTTCAAATCCCGGCCGGGTCATGCCGAAGACCACATAAAAGTGGAACTTCCTGCCGTCCAGCTTGGTGCTCAGCAAAAATGGAATGGAGGAGGGAAATTTGTGGCGGCGCCTTGCATGGCAGCGGCCCTCTGATTCTACACTTGGGGTGTGTGATTAACACAGTAGATAGGTAAAACACAATTTCGTTCCACTGTACATGATTGGTTGTACAGTTGAATGACAATAAAGGGTGATTTAATTTAATTTAATAATGCAAGAACGAAAGCAGCATGTCAGCAGACCCCAACAGCCAGTGTTAGCAGCAAACCACACCCTTGATACTGCTTTCAGTGTAAGGAAGATGTCATGTTGTCTCAGCTTGTAGTAATGATCCCAATCCTTCTCTCGTTGCAGCTACATAAAACAGCTCAGAGAAAGACAAGCTGCCTGGGAAGCCTCTAATGTTTCCAGAGGTGAGACACATTTAAACTGATACCTGCTCCCATTGCGGGACATATGGGAGCAACTTCTGGCAAACTTGGCCCCAAAACTAAGAAAACTACCTTAAAGAGAGTTCAGAGTAAACAGTGTTCCATCAAACTCCCAAGAGGCTTTGTAGGAATCAAAACCACCACTCAAGTAGTTATTGCAGGAAAAATCACTAATTGTCTTTTGAGATACAGGGTCCCAGGTGACCACTGTACCTCAATCCTTTTATGAGCAACACCTTTCAGATCTGACCATTCATCCACTCCAAAAGATTCTTGATGTGGAGGGTGCCAATGGCCAATCAGTACCTTATTTGGGATACATTGAGCTCTCAATCACTTTTCCTAAAGACTTCTTAGGGTCTGAAATTGAAGTGCACATGGTGGCTCTTGTCATTCCCCCTCTATGCTCTGCAGCAAATGAGCAGGTTCTTATAGGCACCAGTACTCTTGATGTTCTTTATACTGACCTTCAGGCTGACCCCAAATTCTCTGCTTTTCAGCCATCATCCTATGGCTACTGAGCTGTGCTCAAAGTCCTTGAAATGTGCCAGACCACCTCTAGCAGCAGTAATCTTGGTTGTGCAAAGTTGACCAGACAGGTGCCTGAAGTTGTCCCTGTAGGACAAACTGTCCTTCTTGAAGGTTTGGTCAACATCTCCCAAGTTTCCGCAGAGAAAGATGTTATCATTGAATAGTCTTTAACCTTTTCTTTGCCCAGTGGTCTTTTGACAGTCTCTAACTTGAGTAGCTTGCCCAGAAAACAACCTTGCCACTTGCCTGTTGTGCTGAAAAATGAAATGGAGCATGACATCATCATACCACCCAAGACGATACTGGCTGACATTAATGCTGTTGGGCGAGTACTGCACAAAAAACAAACCCTTAAAGAGCCCAATATCCCTGACATGCAGGTTAAGTTCACTCAACCAGCAAAGCTGAACTTTAATTTCAAAGACTCACACCTGTCTTCTGAATGGAAAGAACGAGTAACAAATTTGTTGAACTCTATGCCAGATGTGTTTTCACATCATGACCTTGATTTTGGGCATACAGATAAAGTCAAACACCATATCAAGTTGAGTGATGAGACTCCATTCAAACATAGACCACGTCCAATACACCCTCATGATGTGGATGCTGTGCGAAAAATCTCCAAGAGCTCCTTGATGCTGGTGTTATACAAGAATCAGAATCCCCCTTTGCTTCTCCTATCGTTGTTGTTAGGAAGAAGGATGGCTCTGTTCATCTTTGTATAGACTTCAGAAAACTAAACCTTCAGACCATCAAAAATGCCTATTCTCTTCCGAACTTGGAGGAGACATTCTCTGCCCTAGCTGGGTCAAAGTGGTTCTCCATTTTGGACCTCAAATTGGGGTACTATCAGATTGAAATGGAAGAATCAGATAAACATAAGACCGCCTTTGTCTGTCCACTGGGGTTTTGGGAATTCAACAGGATGCCCCAGGGAATTACAAATGCACCCTCAACCTTCCAACGCCTCATGGAGAGGTGTGTGGGAGAGATGAACCTAAAAGAGGTTTTAGTGTTCATTGACAACCTAAATCATTTTCTCATCTTCCTTAGAAGAACATGAGCAGCGTCTGAAATGTGTCTTGCAATGACTGAGAGAATTTGGCTTGAAATTGGCTCCAGAAAAATGCTAAATTTTCCAGACCTCTGTGAAATATCTGGGCCATGTACTTTCAGAGAAGGGTGTAGAAACTGACCCAGATAAGGTAAAGGCCCTAAAAACTTGGCCTATCCCCACCAACCTGAAAGAGCTCCGGTCTTTTCTAGGTTTTGCAGGATATTACCACAGGTTCATTCAGGAGTATTCTCACATAGTAAAGCCACTAAGCGAACTTACCTCTGGTTAGCCACCCCTTAGAAAAGGCAACAAAAGGGACAAACAGGGCATAAGAAAAGACTATTATCACCCAAAAGAGCCCTTTGGTCAAAGGTGGACCCCGCAGTGTCCACCTTTGACCTGATAATTGAAAAACTGACATCAGCTCTAGTGCTAGGCTTTGCAGACCCCCAGCTTCCATACATCCTACATACAGATGCAAGCACCATTGGTTTAGGGGCTGCACTGTATCAGGTCCAGGAAGGGCAACCCAGAGTCATAGCTTTTGCAAGTCGAGGGCTGTCTAAGAGCGAAAGAAAGTACCCTGCGCATAAGCTAGAATTCTTAGCTCCTAACTGGGCCGTCACTGAAAAGTTTTCTGCTTACCTGTGTGACACAGATGTTACAGTGGTAACTGACAGCAACCCACTAACTTACCTTTAACATCAGCAAAACTGGATGCAACAGGTTATAGGTGGCTGTCCAATCTTTCCACTTACTCTTTTAAACTTCAGTACAGAGCTGGCAAGCAGAACTTGGCTAATGCTTTATCTCGCTGCTCTCATGGTCTGCCAAAAGATGACCATGCATCGCTAAAAGAGAGTGAGAGAATTTGACAATTTGCTCTTTACCACCTGAGTGATTCTAAAAATGCACACATTGTTCCCCAAGATGTGACCAAAGCCATTTGTGACCGCCACATTGTCACCACTGATGCAGAAATCAGTGATGCATCTCGCAATTCCGGATTAACATTGGTTGAGTCCTTTGCTCATCAATCCACAGCAATCCCAGACTCCTATCAGGAGGAGCAAGTTGATGGTTTCACTCTTATACCATCAGTTTCTGAAGAAGAACTGCGACAAAAGCAGAGTTTAGATCCTGCAATAAACCAGGTGATTTTACAGATCTAGACTGGTCAAACCCCACCACCCCGCCTCAAAGCAGAGCTTCCCTTACTCTTATGTGAGCTCAGCAAGTTGGAGCTCCGCAATGGTGTGCTGTATAGATGACGACAAGATGGACCCAATATCACTTTTCAGTTAGTGCTCCCAGAGGAGCTAAGAGCAGTTGCATTTCAGAGCCTACACAACAGCATGGGCCACATGGGAGTCGAACAAACAGTAGACCTGATGAGAGCCAGATTTTATTGGCCAAGAATGTTTGTGACAGTTGAAAACATGATTAAGACCTGTGAGCAATGTGTTGGCCGAAAAACGCCCCCTAAGCGAGCCGCTCCACTAGTGAATATCACGACCTGCAGACCTCTTGAACTCATCTGCATGGATTTCTTATTCTTGGAACCTGATTGGTCAGACACAAAAGATATACTGGTCATCACTAATCATTTCACTAAGTACGCGGTAGCTGTACCAACTCCCAACCAACGAGCACGCACAGTTGCAAAGTGCCTGTGGGAAAACTTCATTGTGCATTATGGTTTTCCCGAGAGATTACATAGCGACCAAGGCCCTGATTTCCAATCAGCCACCATCAAAGAACTCTGTGAGCTCACTGGTATAAAGTGACCCCATACCATCCCAAAGGCAACCCAGTCGAGTGATTCAACCATATGCTCCTTCAAATGCTTGGTACACTGAATCAGTCTGACAAACTTCACTGGAAATATTTTGTAAAGCCCCTTGTGCATGCATATAATTGCACAAAAAATGATGTGACTGGATTTTCCCCTTACGAACTGATGTTTGGGAGACAACCACGACTTCCAATCGACCTAGCATTTGGGTTGCCCACCGACACCAACAAGCCAACCCATTCCCAGTATGTCAGTAATTTCAAAAGTCGCCTTGAAGAAAACTACAGAGCTGCTACCTCCAATGCTACAAAGAATGCTGATCACAACAAGGTTCGATTTGATAAGTGCACTGTGGAATCAACCTTGACAAAGGGCGATCAAGTACTTGTCTGTAATGTCAAGTTGTGTGGAAAGCACAAGCTAGGCAACAAGTGGGAGGACGATGTCTATGTTATCCTCAAGCAAGCTGGCGACATGCCTGTCTACACAGTTAAGCCTGAAGGAAAGGATGGGCCTGTACGCACACTCCATCGTGATCTGCTTCTACCTTATGGCTTTCTACCTGCAACCACAACAACCGAGCCTGCCAAGCAGCCACAAGTCAACAGACCCAGAACACGACAGTCCCCAATCACTGAGAGTGAGGAGGAAGGTGACTCAGACACTGAAGTGGTGCCTACTTGGACATTTACCCCTTCACAATTTTTGGCACCTCCAATATTTGTCAGTATCCATGAGACTCACAAGTCGAGGGATCCTCCTTGTGCAATCAATCCATCAACTGAACTTGACATGTCAACTGCCCCTGCTCTTCCTGTTCTTCCTGCCATTGAAGTCTCCTCGGAAGACAGGAAAGAGACATCTGTGCAGAGTTTACCAGATTTAGTCATCCCACCTGAATGAGACAATTTACCTAATGAAAGATTTCTACCCGAACAAGACAACTTACCTGAGTAGGACTCCATGCTTGAATGTGACGTACCTGACAATCCTCTTCAGAGCACTGTTCCACAATCCCCTGAAGAACTACCCCCCACTGGAAATGAAACATGTCCAGTGTCACCAGATATGGGCAGGCAAGGAGAGGAGGTAGCAGAAAGGCTTGAACCTGTGACTGAGCAGCCTAGATCCAAAGAGACACAGGATGATATGTCTGAAAATGGTGAACCCCTTCTTCCGCCGTTCTCAAAGACAGCATGAAAAGCCTGAAAGACTTCACTACTCAAGACTAGGCAATCCTTTATTAATGGTAGTGAACTCCATTTTCCAAGGCCTTAGTGAGGCCATTGCAAGTTCCATGCATGATAATGAAGACATAGAACGACCACCACATCAGAAAATTGAGAGCTTTGCAATTTAGTTGTCATATGTGGATTCCCAGGGACAGGCATACCGTCAAGGGAGGAGAGTGTAATCCACATGATATAAAATGGCCTACATATAAGACACTAAACATGCGGAACATCAAAGATAAAATAGTTCATTAAAATTAGTTACTCTCTTAAATCTTTGCTAAGTGGAAAAATATCAATTATTGCACTAAGAGAGAAAGAATATATTTTTATTTCATTTTATTTGCTATTAATTGTCAAATGTGAAGTTGCACATTTTCACCCAATGAATAGTTCAGAATGTAGTTACAAGATTGGCTCGGCCAATCCGAGATGTTGCCCACGACAGTTAGTCCTGCCCACCTGCTAGGAGAGTGGGTAACGCTGTTGATGGGTCACAGATGTTTGGATTTCAGCAGGAGAGTACATGATCATAGTGTACATCAGGGGTGTCAAACTGATTCCATGGAGGGCCAAGACCCTGCAGGTTTTACTTCCACCCAGTGTCTTCAGCAGGTGTTTTCACTGATCAGCAATCAGTGGGAAGAAATTCAGTGAACTCACCTGTTGAAGACACTGGGTGGAGGTAAAACCTGCAGGGTCTTGGCCCTCCATGGAGTGAGTTTGACACCTGTGGTGTACATGAACAGGAGTATATGATAAGAAGCGGAGCGAGAGTGAAACGAGATAAACCTACAATATACTTAAGGTAAATTACTTTTACTAAAGCGGTGACTTGTAAAAAGTAACCATAAGTAAGCTGAATCAGATCAGTAGATACCGATTAGCACTAAATGCTAAGCTAAGTCTCTGTTTAACTGTTGCCCCTCGTGCAGCTGAAAAAGTGAAGCTTCCCAACGGTTTTCTACAACTTGTTTTTTACTGCCTGAAGCTGAAAGGTAATACATATGACGCCCAATTAATGCAGTTGTTTAATTTGGTTGAAGTGTGAGCTAACTTGTCTGGAAAGCAAAAGATTGCACTGCTGTTTGTTTTTTAAGAGGCCTGTGGTTTAGCTGGGTGCCTCCATTTCACGCCAGCGCCTCCATTTCGCGCCATGTGCAAAACCCCCAGAGAGATTGGTGAGCACGAGTTTTACTTTGCCAAAGAGGGATTTCATTCACTTTGCACCTTGTTAAGCCATTTATTGCATAATTCTGGATTTTTCTACTGAATTTATAGCTGTTGAACATAAGGTTTATTTGTCATGTTTGTTCAGTGAATATAAGCTGTTGTATTTTTCTACTTGTTAAAGGAAAAAGTTAATTCATGGTAATTAAACTGCCATATGCATTGATTTCAAGGTGAAACATTTTCAGGAAATGTAAACAGTGAAACATTTCATGTTAATTGGTGCATTTTATTTTATTGGAAGGAAGTCAATACAGATTTCGTGATGTGACTGCAGTTAAAAAAGAAAACTATTTAGATATTTGATTTATGATATCTCTCTGACCCTATCTGTCGACAGGTCAGGGTTTTTTTTTATGTGCCTTGATTCTATGTTGATTGTCCTGCATGAATCTGTCCTGTGAGGATCCACGCTTTGACCTTGATGACGAGCCGTCCCAATAGGATCTAGAAAGAATCATCAAGATATCACTGGATGCTGGACCAGTTCTGCTGCACTCCTCGGTGTGGTAGGGCCAGTATCTGCAGACGCCTTCACACTCAGCCCATTATACAATTTCCCCTTCCGCCCCCAACATCACTCATACATTCCCCCTTCTTCCCTTGGACTCTGGGCACTAGGTTCAGGTTCAGGTTCTGGTTACTTTATTTGTACCCGTAGGTAGATTTGTTTTGCATTCTGGTGACATCCATATTTACAAGCCACAAATTACATTCAACATAGACACAAACACAGGCACACATGAAATTGACTATAGACATGATAAAAATACTCAAGGCTCCATCAATCAGGGTATAAAAAGGCAAAGAGATGGGAGAAAAACCAGAGGTAAGAGAGAAAAGTCATATTAAAAGTTAAAAACTAGTCAAAGGGACGACTTCCGGGAAGATGGCGGAGAGACATAACACTTAAACAAAGAGCTCTCCCTAGCCGGATTAAAAATCATCGGTAAATGGCCAACTCGACAAACGGATCAATAAACTAAGGGATGAAAACACGAAGGAACCGGGCACAAGGACAAAAACAGGGTAAAATTGAAGAATTCCTCTCCAACAACGCAGGAAAAACCGCTGTACGCAAAGCCCAAAAAAACGAGATGTCTACAGCAGAGAAAATGGAGGACACCAGACTCGACAACATGAACACTGGCATCGCCAGTTTGGGTGAAGAGTTAAGAGAATTCAAGCGACAGCTACAACAGGATTTAGCGGCTCTTAAGGAGGAACTGAAAAAAGAAATTAAGGAGGAAATCATGGACCTCCGAAGAGAAATGGAGCGTAAATTAACGGAAAACATGGAGGAGCTGCGCTCCCAGCGGGCGTGTATGACAGAAGCGCAGACCCGAATTTCGGAACTAGAAGATTGGAAAAGCGAGGCAAACGAACAACTACAGACCCTGACGACGTAAACGCAGAGGATGCAGGAGAAAATAAACGACTTGGAGAGCAGATCCAGACGAAGCAATATGCGCATCTTTGGAATTCCGGAGGGCATTGAAGGCAACTCGATGACAAAATTCATGGATCAGTTCTTAAAAAAAGAACTGGAAATACCCGGAGAAACGGATCTGCAGATTCAACGGGCGCACAGAACACCGGCACAGAACCCGAAAACAAACGCTACACCCAGGTCAGTTGTGGTAAACTTTGTGAAATATGACATAAAGGAAAGAATCCTGACGCAAGCATGGAAAAAAAAGATACGAATCGGCGACAAACAGGTATTTTTTGACCATGACTACCCGACAGAAATCGTGCAGCAGCGGAAGAAATATGCCAACATTAAAAAAACGCTGAAAGAGAAAAAAATTAGATTCCAAACGCCGCTAACGAAAATGAGGATTCATTGGGAGGAAGGCACAAGAACCTACAACACGGCCGAAGAGGCAGCGCGGGATATGATGGAGCGGGGCCTTGAGGTGAGCGTGCCGAAGGAGACGGCTGGAGCAGCGGCGGCCCTGAACGCACCACGACAGACGGAGTGGAGACGAGTGAACGGCGGAAGAAGGGGGAGAGACGTAGAGCAGCGGGCCCAGGACAAGCTACAAGGCTTTCAACTGAAAGCCTAGATCATAACAAAGATTAAGAAAGGCACAGAAGAAATGAAGGCCAAGAAGACAAGGTAAAAGAGAAACAGACGGCTAGGAGAGGTTTAAGTAATATTTGTTGGACATTTCTAGACTTATGACTATTACTTTGATAGTAAATACAGGTCTAGGGAGGGCCCTTCACTCTGTGAAGACAAACCCCCCACCCACCAACAGGGACCAGTGGGCAGAAGAAAGGCCCAAAGTACGGAGGTCGAGATTTTTTAATGTGTTTTTATATAAATATGTGTTATTTTTGTTGTTAAAGGGGCTAGGAGCACAAGTTAAAAAAATGGAAAAACATGAATATGGGTAAAAATCTTAAGATAATGACACTAAATGACACTTTTTCTCTCGGCGCCACACGAGTCGGCTGCCTTTTGCAACAGCGGCTCGATTCCGAGTCTTTTTCCCTTCCTCTCTCTTTTGATCCGTCTTTTTTTTTCACCCCACTTATATCACGGACACACAGATCGTCCTAAATGTCTCCTGAGCCGGTGGACGGAGCCACTGTCTATAGCAGGATACGATACAGCAGAGAACAGCTGCTAGCATTCAACCGCCACCCGGTCCCATTGGAAAAACTCGACATACCGAGTGAACTGAGGCGAAAACGCCGCGGCTGCCGGGCTGGAGTAAGGCGGAGGACAAAAAATATAAGGTACAGACCCTCCCTTCCATCTGTTGTCATGGGAAATGTACGGTCGATACTGGGAAAGTTAGATGAGCTAGCGGCTATCTCCCGTTATGATAGCACTTACCGGGAGTGCTCTCTCCTTTTGTTTACTGAGACGTGGCTAACTGAACTAGCAGCAGATGCTAACATTGAGCTGGAGGGTTTTCACATGATACGAGCTGACCGAACACCAGACAGTGGCAAGGCTAGGGGCGGTGGAGTGATCATGTATGTTAACAACAACTGGTGCAGACCGGGACATATCACTGTTAAACAACGACACTGCAGCAAAGACATTGAGTTGCTAGCTGTTAGCATGAGGCCTACATATCTCCCGAGAGAACACTCACACGTGATCTGCATTGTTGTTTATGCAAATCCGACGGCGAACGCTGGGACAGCACGTGACGTCATCCATTCAGTAACCAGCAGGCTGCAGACAGAACACCCAGATGCTCTTCTCCTCATCTCAGGCGATTTCAACCATGTTTCACTGTCTCCCATTCTACCCACGTTCACCCAGTATGTCACATGCCACACTAGAGACAATAAAACACTGGATTTATTCTACGCAAACACTAAGGAGGCGTACACCTCATCACAACTACCCCCACTCGGGAGATCGGATCACAACTTGGTTCATCTCCGGCCGGTGTACAAACCCCTAGTGCACAGACAACCTCCGGCCATGCACACTGTGGAGTTATGGTCTGAGGAGACAATGGACACCCTAAAGGGCTGTTTTGAAGCCACCGCCTGGAAGCAGCTCTGCGATCCACATGGTGAGGACATCGATGGCCTCATTCACACCTTCACGGGCTACCTCAGCTTCTGTGTGGACAAATCCGTTCCCACTAAGACCATACGGCGTCACTCAAACAACAAACCCTGGATCAACCCTGAGATAAAAACACTTCTGAGAGAGAAGAAGAGGATCTTCAGGTCGGGGAACAGGGAGATGCTGAAGTCCGTACAGAGGGAGCTGAGGAGAAAGATCAGAGAAGGCAAGGACAGCTTCAGGAAGAAGATGGAGGACAAGCTGCAACAGAGCGACATCAGCGGGGTCTGGAGAAACCTCAAAACCATCTCGGGGCTCCAGAATACCTCCCCCCAGGCCACAGGGGGCAGGGAGTGGGCGAACAACCTGAATCTGTTTTTCAATAGATTTGACCAACCGCCCTCCCCCCTGACTGCACAACAACCACTGCTGCCTCTAAAGAAATCAAGTCCTGCTGCCCACTCCCCACTCTACCAACACCCCCCCACTCCCAACACACAGCCCCCCATCCTGACCCTGACCAGGACCCAGGTGAGGACGGAGCTGAGGAAGATCAAGGCGAGGAAGGCGCCGGGACCGGACGGCATCAGCGCAAAGCTCCTCAAGTCCTGTGCAGACCAGCTGTGTGGGATTGTGACGTATATCTTCAACATGAGCCTGAAACTGGGGAGGGTACCACAGCTGTGGAAAACATCTTGTGTGGTACCTGTACCAAAAACTTCCCACCCCAAAGACCTGAACAGCTACAGACCGGTGGCCTTGACGTCCCACTTGATGAAGACCCTGGAGAGACTGCTCCTTGCTCACCTCCGCCCCCTGGTGGAACCAGCGATGGATCCACTCCAGTTCGCCTACCAGCATGGCATTGGGGTGGAGGATGCGGTGATCTTCCTCCTTCACCGTTCTCTGTCCCACCTGGAGAAGCCCGGGAATATGGTGAGGATCATGTTCTTTGACTTCTCCAGTGCTTTCAACACCATCCAACCGATGATCCTGAAGGACAAGCTGCTGCGCGCAGGGGTGGACCAGCACCTGTCATCATGGATCCTGGACTACCTCACGAACCGGCCTCAGTTTGTGAGAACCCGGGACTGTGTGTCCGACACGATCATCAGTAGCACGGGGGCCCCCCAGGGAACGGTGCTGGCTCCCTTCCTGTTCACTCTTTATACTGCGGACTTCTCACACAACACAACACACTGCCATCTACAGAAGTTCTCTGATGACTCTGCGATCGTTGGCCTCATCTCCAATGGAGATGAAGCTGAGTACAGAGGGCTTATCCAGGACTTCGTGGACTGGTGCCATCGGAACTGCCTCCAGATCAACGCGAGGAAAACTAAGGAGCTGGTGGTGGACTGCCGCAGGCATGGGCAGCCCCTCACAGTACCAGTAAATATACAGGGAACAGACATCGAGATGGTGACATCCTATAAGTACCTGGGTATTCATCTGAACAATAAACTAGACTGGTCACACAATACTGATGCACTCTACAAGAAGGGACAGCGCAGGCTGTTCCTGCTGAGGAGACTCAGGTCTTTTGGTGTACAAGGGGCGCTGCTGAAGTCATTCTATGACACGGTGGTGGCATCAGCCATCACTTTTGGAGTGGTCTGCTGGGGCAGTGGCATTACTGCAGCAGATAGGAAGAGACTGAACAAACTGATTAAGAAAGCTAGCTCTGTCCTGGGGCAGCGCCTTGATCCGATGGAGGAGATAGGAGAGAGAAGGACGGTGGCTAAACTGTCATCTCTGCTGGAGTCCGAGTTCCACCCTATGCAGGACATACTGAATGCACTGAGGAGCTCATTTAGCAGCAGACTACATCATCCCAGGTGCACAACCGAGAGGTTTCGTAGGTCCTTCCTACCAACGGCTGTCAGACTGTACAACCTAAGCAGGGCTGCTCGCAGAGATAGCAAAAAGACGTAACAAACTAATAGTTTTTTGAATGCAAAAGATGCAATAGACTTACACAATGGTCCTCTCCGGCATACAACTAGGAACATACCGGTCGCTATGGAGGGTGAGAATATGTATGGGCACATAATCATACCATGTAGGATAACTAAGTAGACGGTTATGCTGTTTCATTCCATCTAGCAACAATGCTCTGCACTGTGTGTGTTTATATATTTGCATATTTATTCCATCTAGCTACAATGCTCCGTACTGTGGGTGTTTATATATTTATATATCTACATATTATTCCATCTAGCTACATTGCTCCGCACTGTGTGTGTTTATATACTTGCATATTTATTCCACCTAGCTGCAATGCTCCGTACTGTGGGTGTTTATATATTTACATATTTATTCCATCTAGCTACAATGCTCTGCACTGTGTGTTCATATATTCATATATTTATTCCATCCAGCTACAATGCTCTGCACTGTGTGTCTGTGTGTGTGTGTATATATATATATTTTATAGTAATACGTACATATGTTTATTAGCTGCTCTTGCTTGCTTGTTTTTTTTTCTTGCCTTCTGATTGTTGCTCTGAGTGTTGCTATCCCTGTGCTGTTGCAATCCTGGAATTTCCCCGTTGTGGGACTAATAAAGGCTTATCTTATCTTATCTTATATTTGCGGGCAGTGATAGATTCTTCACTTTGAACATTATTATTGCGGTTTTAAAGTCAATCAGATCTTTCAACTTGAGAGTTTTTTGTTTAAGAAAAAGTGGGTTTGTTGGTTCCCTGTAAGCTGCTTTGTTGATTATTCTAATAGCTCTCTTTTGAAGCATAAAGAGTGGATATATGTTTGTTTTATATGTATTTCCCCATACTTCATTACAATATGTCATGTATGGGAGTATTAATGAATGATACAAGGTACAAGGTGTATAGTGTGGGTTGATTCAGCAAATTTTTCACTCTGTGTAATATTGCAATTGATTTGGATACTGGTCTCAGGTCTTTTGGTGTACAAGGGGCGCTGCTGAAGTCATTCTATGACACGGTGGTGGCATCAGCCATCACTTTTGGAGTGGTCTGCTGGGGCAGTGGCATTACTGCAGCCGATAGGAAGAGACTGAACAAACTGGTTAAGAAAGCTAGCTCTGTCCTGGGGCAGCGCCTTGATCCGATGGAGGAGATAGGAGAGAGAAGGACGGTGGCTAAACTGTCATCTCTGCTGGAGTCCGAGTTCCACCCTATGCAGGACATACTGGATGCACTGAGGAGCTCATTTAGCAGCAGACTACATCATCCCAGGTGCACAACCGAGAGGTTTCGTAGGTCCTTCCTACCAACGGCTGTCAGACTGTACAACCTAAGCAGGGCTGCTCGCAGAGATAGCAAAAAGACGTAACAAACTAATAGTTTTTTTGAATGCAAAAGATGCAATAGACTTACACAATGGTCCCCTCCGGCATACAACTAGGAACATACCGGTCGCTATGGAGGGTGAGAATATGTATGGGCACATAATCATACCATGTAGGATAACTAAATAGACGGTTATGCTGTTTCATCCCACCTAGCAACAATGCTCTGCACTGTGTGTGTTTATATATTTACATATTTATTCCATCTAGCTACAATGCTCAGCACTGGGTGTGTTTATATTTATATATCTATATATTTATTCCATCTAGCTACAATGCTCCGCACTGTGTTTTTATATATCTACATATTATTCCATCTAGCTACATTGCTCCGCACTGTGTGTGTTTATATACTTGCATATTTATTCCACCTAGCTGCAATGCTCCGTACTGTGGGTGTTTATATATTTACATATTTATTCCATCTAGCTACAATGCTCTGCACTGTGTGTTCATATATTCATATATTTATTCCATCCAGCTACAATGCTCTGCACTGTGTGTCTGTGTGTGTGTGTGTATATATACGTATATTTTATAGTAATATGTACATATGTATATTAGCTGCTCTTGCTTGCTTGTTTTTTTTTTTTTTTTTTTTTTTTTTTTTTTCTTGCCTTCTGATTGTTGCTCTGAGTGTTGCTATCCCTGTGCTGTTGCAATCCTGGAATTTCCCCGTTGTGGGACTAATAAAGGCTTATCTTATCTTATCTTATCTTATCTTAAACGTGAATGGTCTGAACTCACCTGTTAAAAGGGAAAGAATAATAAGAAAATTCAAGAAGGAAAAAGCTGAAATTATATTTATGCAAGAGACACATTTGAGCAAGGCAGAACATGTGAAACTAAAGAGATTTGGCTATAAGAACTCCTACTACAGTTCATTTAAGGGAGGAGCTAAAAGGGGGGTTATGATACTAATCTCAAACAAAATACAATTTGAAAGTGAACAGGAAATCCAGGATAAAGAAGGCAGGTATGTAATAATAAAGGGAAGAATAGATGGTATGCAGATCACATTAGTGAACAACTATGCCCCACCAGAAAGTGACAAGGGTTTTTTTCAACATCTGTTTGATCTCATAGCAACACACAGTGAAGGAGTCCTAATTTGTGGAGGAGACTTAAATGCTGTCATGGATCATGAAGTTGACACAACAAGTGTTAAGAAGACAAAAAAACATGTAACAAAGTTCATAAGAACCTCACTGGCAGAAATGGGTATGGTAGACATATGGAGGGACCTACACCCACTCGAAAAAGACTATACACATTATTCAGCAGCCCATAAAGTACACTCTAGAATAGATTACTTCCTTATGAATGAAGGTGACAGACACAGGGTGAGAAATTGTTGGATTGGAGGGGCAGAAATATCAGATCATAATCCTATATACATGGAAATATATTTAAACAATAGAAAACGACAAACAACATGGAAACTTAACGTAGGACTGTTAAATGATGAGAAAATGAAAGAAAGAATAAAAATAAACATAAACGAATATATCCAAGAGAATGACAATGAAGAAGTGGACCCAACAATACTATGGGACGCACTAAAAGCCGTGTTAAGGGGTAAATTAATTGTTGAAACAGGAAAAGCAAATAAGACTAAACTGGAAGCGTATGAACAAAGATGTGAGAGACTGAGGGAATTAGAACGTAAACATCAAAGCACAAATGATCCAAAAATATATCAAGAAATTAAAGAAGAAAAAACAAAGATAAAAGAAACACAAATGGATGAAATTGAAAGGAAAAATAGATATCTAAAGCAAAAATATTATGAAACGGGGCCAAAAGCCACAAAACTGCTGGCAAAACGGTTAAGAAAACAACAAACAATGAATAATGTATACAAGATTAAAGACCCCACCACAAATAAAACCACAGTTAACCCAGAAAACATCGAAGAAATTTTCCATAATTTCTACCAAGAACTATACTCGCAACCTGAAGAAACAAATACTAAAGATATCAAAAAATTTCTAGACACATTGGACTTGCCATCAATAGGAAATCAACAAAATGAAAAACTAACAGCAGAAATAACAACACAAGAGATCAGAGATGTGATTAAGTCACTTAAAAACGGTAAATCACCAGGTAGTGATGGATACCCATCTGAGTTTTATAAACTGTTTATAGAAGAACTCACGCCACAACTCCTAAAGTCATTTAATTGGACGCTGAACAACAACAAAATACCTCCATCATGGAACGAAGCAATCATTTCAGTTATTTTAAAACCAGGGAAAGATAAAGAACAATGCGGAAACTATAGACCAATCTCTTTATTAAATGTAGATTATAAAATATACACAACAATTATATGTAAACGAATAAAGACATTCTTGACGGAATTGATAGAAGATGATCAAACTGGATTCATAGAGGGACGCCAAACACATGACAATATCAGGAGAACAATACATATAATTAACCAAATACATAAAGAAAAGAAAAGCGCAGTAATAATGAGTTTAGACGAGAGGTTGGATGACTTGTAATTTCCTGCTATTAAATTCAGATAAGACTGAAGTCATTCTTGTTGGTCCAAAAAACCTTAGAAATTCCTTTCCAAATCAAACTTTCAG
Organism: Pholidichthys leucotaenia; assembly: GCA_020510985.1. Lineage (NCBI taxonomy): Eukaryota > Metazoa > Chordata > Actinopteri > Cichliformes > Pholidichthyidae > Pholidichthys > Pholidichthys leucotaenia. The sequence goes on along the minus strand of CM035838.1, from coordinate 237,606,969 downwards.
TTTGGATGCAGTTACTCTTTCTCTTAATAGCTCTGTGAGGAACCTTGGAGTTATTTTTGATCAGGATTTGTCCTTCAATTCACATATTAAATTTGTTTCTAAGACTGCCTTCTATCATTTGCGTAATATTGCCAAGATTAGGAGCATCTTGTCTCAGAGTGATGCTGAGAAGCTGATCCACGCTTTTGTTAGCTCGAGATTAGATTATTGTAATTCTTTATTATCAGGCTGTCCTAAAACATCTTTAAAAAGTCTTCAGCTGATCCAAAATGCTGCAGCAAGAGTTTTAACAGGTACTAGAAAGAGAGATCATATCTCTCCGGTTCTGGCCTCCCTTCATTGGCTTCCCATAGAGTTTAGAATTAAGTTTAAAATCCTTCTTCTTACTTACAAAGCTCTAAACAATCAGGCTCCTTTTTATTTAAAAGATCTGATACTACCGTATCATCCTAACAGAGCACTACGCTCCCAAAATGCAGGTTTACTTGAAATACCTAGAATCTCCAAAAGTACAATGGGAGGCAGAGCCTTCAGTTATCAAGCTCCTCTCCTGTGGAATCTGCTGCCAATCTGGATTCGGGAGTCAGACTCAATCTCTGTTTTTAAGAATAGGGCTAAAACCTACCTTTTTGATATAGCCTACAATTAGGGAGGGATCATGTGTTTCTGAACCCTCCCTTAGTTATGCTGCTAATAGGTTTAGTCAGCCGGGGGACCTCCAGTAATGCACTGGGCCTCACTCCTTTCCTCACTCTCTATGAAATATTTTTTTTTTGCTGGTCATTAACATTTGTTTGTTCTCTCCCATAGATTGAGTCCCCATCGTGCTGTTTGCTCTCTACATGTCTGTTCTTTTCTTCTTCTCTGTCCCCTCACCCCCCAGCCAGTCGCAGCAGATGACTGCCCCTCCCTGAGCCTGGTTCTGCTGGAGGTTTCTTCCTGTTAAAAGGGAGTTTTTCCTCTCCACCGTCGCCAAGTGCTTGCTCACAGGGGATCGCCTGATTGCTGGGGTCTTTCTGCAACTGTGGGGGTCCTCCCTACAGTTGATAGTGCTATGAGATGACTGTTGTTGTGAAATGGCGCTATATAAATAAAGTTGAATTGAATTGAATAGACGCAGAAAAAGCATTTGACAGGGTTAACTGGAAATTCCTATATAGTGTACTGGAGCGCTTTGGATTTAACGAAAAATCAGTACAATGCATAAGGACGCTATATCAAGAACCTGTGGCAAGAATCAAGATAAACGGTAGCTTAACAGACAAAGTAAATATACAAAGATCAACTAGGCAGGGATGCTGCTTATCGCCCACCTTGTTTGCTCTGTTCATAGAACCATTGGCTCAAGCGATACGACAAAATAAGAAATTAAAAGGTGTAACAATAAAGGGGGCGGAACACAAGATTGGGCTATTTGCAGACGATATTATAGTTTACTTCGAACAACCAGATAAATCAATAATGGAAATGATGAACTTGATAGAAAATTTTGGAAAATTATCAGGATACAAGATAAACATAACAAAAACACAAATACTGACATTCCACTATAACCCTCTAAACCAGATAACTGATAAGATCAAACTAAACTGGAACCAAAAAGAAATAAAATACCTTGGAGTGAACATACCTAAAGACCTAAGCAAAATATATAAAGCAAACTATGATAGGTTGGAACAAGAAATAAAAAAAGATATTGATAGATGGTCAATCTTAAATATGGATCTGAATTCAAAAATTGAGACAGTCAAAATCAGCATACAACCTAGATTACTTTACCTCTTCCAGGCTATACCAACAGAGATTCCAGATGCCCAATTCTCAAAGTGGGACAGGATGATATCGAGATTTGTTTGGGGAGGTAAAAAACCAAGAGTGAAATATAAAACCCTCCAATTACCAAAAGAGAAAGGAGGCATGGGCCTACCGAGTCTAAAGGAATATTACTACTCAGCACAAATAAGATATATCATATGTTGGTGCGACGAGGGATATGAGGCAAAATGGAAAGAAATGGAAAAGGAAATTGAGGGACTCCCAGTACAAAGCATAATAGGAGATAAAGATGCATATAAGCAAATCAAACAAATAGACCCAATCACTAAATTTACTTTAGAACTGTGGTATAAAATAGTACAAAAATATAATATAAGGGAAGACATAAAACTATTGAAATGGGTAGCATTTGACAGTCAGTTTGAACCGGCAAAACAAGATAGGGGATACAAAAATCTGGTGAACAAGGGAATCACAGCATGGGGCAATATCGGAAAAAAAGATCTCGGGAGCTTTGTAAATATCAGGAGAAAATTTAAATTAGAAAGATCGGAATTTTTCAGATATCTGCAGATGAGAGATTACTATATGAAGAAGATTAGGCATAACCTCCAAACAGATGTGAACGAGATTATACAACTTATTTTAAGCTCATATGCAGGAAACAAAATAAGAATTATTTCAAAACTATATCAGAAACTTATGACAAACAATCATACAAGTAACTATATAAAGGAGAAATGGGAGAAAGAGCTCAATTTAAACATAACAGAAGAAAGCTGGCAGGAAATATGGAAAACACAACACACATCAACAAATTCAAGGACATGGAGGGAATTTGGATGGAAAAACCTGATTCGCTTTTTCATTACACCACAGATTCAAGGAAAATATACAAATACCCAATCTTTATGCTGGAGGGGATGTGGGGCTCAAAATGCAGACCACTCACATATGTTTTGGAAATGCTGCAAAATATCATCATTCTGGAAATCTATACATGTGACAATACAGAGGATATTAGGATATAATATACCAATGAACTGTAACCTGATGTACTTATGTGATCTTAAAAAAGACAATGTTATACAGGCTGAGGACAGATATCTAGTTAAAATCTTGTTGATTGCATGTAAAAAAACTATCACAAAAAAATGTCGATCAGAAGTTCTTCCTGACCAAGAACAATGGACTGACATTGTTGAGGACATACGTATGATGGAAAAACTAACATATCGACGAAGAATGCAAGAAGGAATATGGGAGAAAAAATGGCGGAAATGGACACACTACAAAGTGCAACAACGAGGCAGAAATTGAAAGAATAACCAAAGACACTGAAAAAACCAGAAGAATTAAGAGATGGAAACTAAAAACTTGATGCTCCAACATTTGTCCCCCCCCCCCTTTTATTTTTTTTATTTTATTTTTTTTTTATTTTTTCTTTTTCCCTACCCTAACCCCTTTGTTTTTTAAATGTAGAATGTGATCTGAATGCATTATATATGATGAAAAATGAATAAAAATCTAAGTTACAAAAAAAAAAAAACTAGTCAAAGGGGTTAAAAACTCAAAGGTCTAAAACCCAATAAAATATTTAGAACCCAAGTAACATCCTACAAAAATAAGTAACTATAAAATGGAGTTAATAAATAGGTACCTAAATTATGTGCAATATATTGTTACAGCTTATTCAACTCTTTGACAGCAGCAGGAACAAAGCTGTTTTTGTAGCGCTGGGTTTTACTTTTTGGGACAGCAAACCTCCGTCTTGAGGGAAGAAGCTGAAAGTTGCAGTGCAAAGGGTGGGAGTCATCATTTAAAATGAAGGTAGCAATCCTCTGTACTTGTCTGGTGTACAGGGATGTCAGGCTCAGCTGTGACTCACCAAGCAAACGACTGGACCATCTAACTACCTGATCCAAGGATTTCCTCTGTTTCAGTTTTATCTGACCAAACCATGACACTAAAGAAAAGGATAAAACAGATTCAATAAAAGCCCGATAAAACATTGTCATTATGGTTCGGTCAATTTGGAAGCGTGCAAGTTTTCTCAAGCAATGCAAATGTTGCTGACCCTTTTTGCACACCCTTTCACAGTTCTCTTCAAAGTTTAAATTACTATCAATAATCGTCCCAAGATATTTGTAGGATTGTACACATTCGGTGGTCTTCGTATCTTCCGGTGGTATTCGGAAGATACGAAGATACGGACCAGTGATGCTGAGGAGAAGCTGGAAACGTGCATGGAAATATCTGACTGGGGCATGCTTAAAGGAGCCACGCATGATCTGGATGAGTACACGGACACTGTGAACTCATATATCCACTTTTGTGAAGAGAACATTCTTCCATCACGCACCAGGGTGAGTTACTCTAATGACAAACCCTGGTTCACAGCTAAGCTCAGACAGATCAGGAAGGAGAAGGAAGCAGCGCTGAAAAGTGGAGACAGGGACTGCTACAGGGAGGTTAAATACCGGTTTAACAGAGAGCTGAAGAGGGCTAAATCTGTGTACTCAGAGAGACTCCAGCAGCAGTTCACTGCTAATGATTCGGCTTCCGTGTGGAGAGGACTGAGGCAGATCACCAACTATCGGCCTCAGGCTCCTAAAGGTCAGGATGACAAAGCCCTTTGTCAGAGACTGTCCCAACACTATGCCCGTTTTGACACCTCGTCATCTGTGTCCAACTCCCCCCCTCCCTCCAGCTCCACAGCCTCCACATTCCCTACTTCATTTAAGGCACCCCCCCTCCTCCCCCCCTCCCCTTATCATCAGTGAGCAGGATGTGCTCAAACAGTTCTCCAGACTGAACCCGCGCAAGGCCCCCGGCCCAGACGGCGTGTCTCCCTCCACCCTGAGACTCTGTGCGAAACAGCTGGCTCCTGTATTCACAGACATTTTTAACACCTCCCTTAAGTTATGCCACGTGCCATCCTGCCTCAAATCCTCCACCATCATCCCTGTCCCCAAGAAGCCACGGATCACTGGACTTAATGACTACAGACCTGTAGCGCTCACCTCTGTAGTCATGAAGTCCTTTGAGCGCCTGGTCCTGTCCCACCTCAAGTCCATCACCACCCCTCTCCTGGACCCGCTGCAGTTTGCCTACCGAGCCAACAGGTCTGTAGACGATGCAGTCAACCTGGCCCTCCACTCCATCCTGCAGCACCTGGACTCCCCGGGAACCTACGCCAGGATCCTGTTTGTGGACTTCAGCTCCGCATTCAACACCATCCGCCCCGCTCTGCTCCGGGACAAGCTGTCCCTGCTCAACGTGCCTGACTCCCTCTGCAGGTGGATCATCGACTTCCTGACGGACCGGAGGCAGCATGTGCGGCTGGGAAAGACTGTCTCAGACTATACTAGCATCAGCACCGGATCACCCCAGGGCTGTGTACTTTCCCCCCTACTCTTCTCCCTTTACACCAACTCCTGCACCTCCAGCCACCAGTCTGTCAAGTTGATCAAGTTTGCGGACGACACCACCCTCATCGGGCTCATCTCCAACGGCGACGAGTCCGCCTACAGGAGAGAGGTGGCCCAGCTGGCGTCCTGGTGCAGCAATAACAACCTGCAGCTGAACGCTCTGAAGACAGTGGAGATGATTGTAGACTTCAGGAAAGTCACTACTCCTCTTCCCCCCCTCACCCTCTCAGGCTCTCCCATCACCACTGCTGATTCCTTCCGCTTCCTAGGCACTACCATCACCAGGGACCTCAAATGGGAGCTGACCATCAGCTCACTCATCAAAAAAGCCCAGCAGAGGATGTTCTTCCTGCGGCAGCTGAGGAAGCTCAAGCTACCCACCAAGATGTTAGTGCAGTTCTACACAGCCATCATCGAGTCCATCCTCACCACCTCCATAACCGTGTGGTACGCAGGAGCCACTGCCAGGGACAGACTAAGGCTGCAGCGCGTCGTGCGCACTGCTGAGAAGGTGATCGGCTGCAAGCTCCCATCTCTCCAGGATCTGTACATCTCCAGGACCCGGAGGCGTGCTGGCCGGATCATAGCCGATCCCTCACACCCTGGTCACGTACTGTTTGCCCCCCTCCCCTCTGGTAGAAGACTTCGGTCCATCCAGACTAAAACCTCCCGTCACATGAACAGCTTCTTCCCCTCTGCCATTAGACTGCTGAACACTAAGTGACTCTCGTGCACCATGTACAGCAGCTCAACCAGACTCATGTCAATCATCACTGTTTTCTTCCTGCATTACCGACTGCACTATATAGTTCTCCACAGTATCTGCTGCTGGCTAATATATATTTTAACTGTTGACCAGTATCACTTAATCTTATCCTACACTTTATTACATGTATAGTTTATTTCTCTTATCTTATCATGTTTAATGTTGCAGCATTGTACCGAGACAAATTCCTAGTTTGTGTACTACATGAACAATGGCAATAAACCTGATTCTGATTCTGATTCTGATTCTGGCCTTTTAGTACGGTGATTTTGTGCCTGGGAGTTTTCCTCCTAAAGTCAATAATCATGTCTTTAGTTTTTGTCGTATTCAGCTGCAGGTAGGAATCCTCACACCAGTGAACAAAATCATCAACTACTGGGCCGTGGCCACTCTCATCATCCTGGAGGAGACTGACAATAACTGAATCATCAGCATACTTTATAATGTGTCTGTTGTCATGTCTGCTCCGACACATGTTTGTGTACAGGATGAAGAGTAGTGGTGACAACACACACCCCTGAGGAGAGCCAGTAGAAGAGCACTTTAGGTCAGACAATGTACCATTGACCCTTACTCTCTGCATCCTGTTGGTTAAGAAATCCAGAATCCAACCCACCAGATTATTGCTCAAATCAAATTGTTGCAGGAGCCTTTCAACTAAGATATGAGGTTGGATTGTATTAAAGGCGGAGGAAAAGTCCACAAATAAAACTACTGACATTTTTTCTTTTCTTGGGAACTGTGGACTTATTTTTGTGTTGTTTTTTTTAAAATTAAATCACCCTTTATTGTCATTCAACCATACATGTACAGTAGAACGAAATTGTGTTTTACCTATCTACAGTGTTAATCACACACACCCAATGTGTAGAATCAGAGGGCCGCTGCCATGCAAGGTGCCGCCACAGATTTCCCTCCTCCATTCCATTATTGCTGAGCACAAAGCTGGACGGCAGGAAGTTCCGCTTTTTATATGGTCTTCGGCATGACCCGACCGGGATGTGAACCCCTGCCTCCCGGGTGTGGGGCAGATGCTCTACCAACTGAGCCACCACTCCGGTGGTGGCTCCAGTTTTTGACTATTTCTAATATTTTGGACTTATTTCAACTACTGATGGCTAATTGCTAAAATTGTATACTGGCACTGAAGTGCAGGGTATCCTCCCTGTCTGAAATGTGTTTGTTACTGATTTGCACGGTGAACTGTGAACTTAGAACTGAATTAGATAACTTGAATTTAAGTTACACTCCAAATTGAGGTAACAAGGGTGCACCCGAGATCAAATTTGTCTCAGTTGAGATTAGAAGTGAAACAAAGGTACAATTTTTGGTTTGGTTTTGACCATTCATTTGGTGGATGCTATATTCATTTTCAATTGTTGTGTTGTAAATGTGTTTTTGTTTTATTTCTCTTTTTTTTTTTTTTACTAAAGCCGGCAATTATTCAACTTTATATTATTGCCTCCGAGTCTTATTTGAATGCTCCACTTTGCTCCAGCAGCAGAACCTACTGGTCCAACTGAGTAACTTGTATTGGCTAATCACTTGTTTATTTTGAGTGACACAAATTATACACACAAGTTACATACACGTGGTGGTTAATATATGCTACAGGTGTTATTACTGAATACAGGGTTTCACAAACATATGGCCTGTGGGCCAAAAACGGCCCACCAGGGCATCCAAAATTTTATTTGTGAATTTACAGTTTATTTCTAACTTTATTTCTACAGTAAATTTCTGACTTTCTACTAATTAGAATAGTTTGTATAAATTTGAGACATTTTTCTTTGTAAGATGAGGCTTTTTTCTCTTCAGTTTTCTTTTTCTTCTTGATTTCAAGGGCCAAGGGGTAGGCGAAAGGGAAAGGGTAGAAATTATAACTGGGACGGACCCCAAATCTACCTGTATTTCACTCTCACATTGCAAATATTTTTCTCATCTGTTTTACAGTATTTACTGCTCTTAAAAACTACTTAGTGTTTCTCTTGCTATTTTTATGTATGTGTAAGGGTCATTGCATTTAAAAAGGTTGTACATTTAATTCAACTACATTTTAGCATGCAATAATCAAATTTGATCATATACAAAATTGTGGCTAGTGAAAAGGCTGAGTGGCTAGTAACTTTGGAAAGTCACTAGCCACAGTGGCTGCTGACGTGAAAGCACTATTGTGCTGTAGTTACTATCCTCAGTAAGCAGCGGGTGCTACCGTGAGCTTCTCCCCATCCTAAAGCACTCATAAGTGGTCAGTCTCACAGTAGCCTCATGCAGCAGTTAGTTGCAGTCAGAGAAGAGATCCACGCCCATGCCACTCACATCCAGACTGCAAATGAATTGCGCCTGCAACCTCCCCCCCCCCCATTGACGTAGATGTTTCTTCAGTGTCACACTAATAAATCACTGCATTTGACAAACAGCCTCAGTCACGTACTCACTTCATCCACTGTGTGTGTGTATCTGTGATATAAGCTAAACATCTAGCAGCTAGCTCATTATGTCATTATGTTTATAATTCAAAGACTGGTTGAAGCCGTTTATTGGAAATGATAGAATGAGGCTTATTGTCATTGTACAGTTGTACAGCACAACAAAATTGTTACAGAAGTGATGGCCTGTTTAAAAGCCAAATTAAAACAAGTAAACCAAGAATCAACAGAAGAAAGTTAATTTGTAGTTCTAAATATATTTAGGGTGTTTTTTACTCACTTTTTGTCTCTCCCACGACATTATTCTTCTCTCCTACAGCGTCCATTACAATTACATGCAAATGACCAATTATGCAAATTAGACTATGATGTCATTTAGTGACTTCTAGAGACTTTTAGGACAGCCAACAGCTACTTTCCTTGCTGAGGAGTTTGCAACAGTGGCCGCTATCCGTAGGCAGCCACGCCCCTAGCTAAACAGTCCTCCTCCTTTCTTTTTCTTTTCCATGGGGAAGACAGTCCAGTTGGAGGGGCCTTGTAGCAAGCCTGTGGTGGACACCCCCCGGAGATGTGGGGGCCCATGGACCGGGATTATCTCTCACAAAACCCCAGTCTGGGTCCCACACTGTGTGAGCTGACTGCCATGAATCCTCATCATCAGGAGTTGCTACTCAAAGTCGATGGAAATGGTTGGCGTGCCACACCGAACCATCTGCCAGGTGGAATGTCGCTGGTCCCAGCTGCGTAACGATCCTGATGGGTGCCAGTGGTGGTGGAGGCTGTGCTGGAGCTGACTGTGGATCCGGTTGTTCGGTTCTGCGGTCCCAAACTTAATCCATCACTGCGAGTGGCATCGTGTTCAGCTGCACATGGCGTTGTGGTGTTGCAGTTCTTACGTCTGTCATGGGGCGTCTGCCAGGTTATAGTGGGTCTACTGCACTTCATCCTGTGTTACTGTGGCGGTTCCTGAGGGCCAATGCCAATCATGGATTCAGAAGACGTCCGGTGACTACTGTTTTTTGTATGATGTAGCGCTATGAGATGACTTCTGTTGTGATGTGGCGCTTTATAAATAAAGCTGAATTGAATTGAATATGATCGCGGACTCTTCATCCAGCAGTTCAGTGGCGGCTCCTGTAGGCTGGTGCTGTGCATAGATTCAGAAGTAGTCCGGCCCCTTCTCCCCCTCACCTAGGAAGTCTGGTCGTGACGATGTGTCACCATCATCATTGTTAGACTCTGCGCGGGGTTGTTGTGTCCTGGGGTTCCTGATAGACGTGGGCTCCCTCTCCTGCAACTCCGCAGCGACTCCTGGAAGCTCATGCTGGGTGAGTGTCTGAGGCGAGTCCAGTTGCTGCCCCTTCTCTGGGCAGTGCTCCTCCTGTGAGCATGGGACGGCTGTACCCTCATCATCACCATCCAGGTGTGTCGCTTCCCACTTGTCAATGTCGGTCAAACTGAGTCCGTTACTGTCTCAGATGGAGAAGCCCAATTGATAAAATAGGTCACATCCTAGTATGTTGTCTCCATGCATAACCACTTGAAAAACAAAGTCAGTAACGATTCTTGACGTGTAATGGACCATTAGTGTGATGATCCCTACATTGCTGACTCGGTAGCCACCATACCCATACAGCACCACTGGGTTTTTTCTGATCAGATGGTTGGGAAAGAACTTCTTTACCATGGCCCAGTTTAACATTGATCTCACTACAGCGGTGTCGAGCAGTAGTGATAAGTTAACGTTGTCCAGCTCCACCATGCAGAATGCGTACGCCACGCCTCCGGGCCTCACTGTGTGGATGGTCGTAGCAGGCAAGTGATTTTGTTTGGCCAGTGGGCTTAGTGGTGGTGCTGACCGGCAAACTTTGGTGAAGTGATTGAATTTTCTGCATCTTTTGCATTGCTTCCCCCTTGCTGGGCAGGAGCGTGCCCTTTCTCGGTGCATCGGAGAGCCACAGCTGCCACATGTGAAGCGCTTCGTAGCAGTCCTCCAGTCCCCGGTGTTTGCTTCAGTCTCTTCTGCCATGTCACCGGGTTCCTCCACGCCCACCGTGTATGGCAGCGATGTGTGACTCGGCTGCCGCTGTTGTTGCTGCACACCTATCTCCGATGCTAACTTGTCGGCGGACTCCAGCTGAAATGTTAGCTCAACATTGTTAGGTAGCGCTATTCAGCGCCATTAGCATCTTTGTCCGCAGCTGCAGGTTGCTAGTGTGCTTGGCCAACTGGTCCCACACTATTTCATCCTCCAACAGACCAAATCTCCACACGCTAGCTAGGTTGCACAGGTCAGCGACAAATTGCTATGTCATCTCTCCAGGCGTTTGTCGTCATTGGCAAAACCTAAAGCGCTGCACCAACACTTTGCTGATTCAGTCGAGCTGCTAGCTAGCTACATCACTGCACCAGACAAACAACTCTGTTGGTCCTAGCGTGTGGAAAATATGTTGGCCTTCTATGCCCAGATTGTGAATCAGTAGAGCTCGCTTTCATACCTTGTCCAGCTTGCCCAGGTCCAACACTGACATGCAGGTGGTGAAAGCATCGAACCAGCGCAGCCACGGTATGGCAGTTCACCAGGGTTTTCCAGAAATGGCTGTGGTGGCCTCATGCATGCGTCCATGGTTTAACTCTCGTCACCAAATGTTATGTCCGGAAACCCAGAATAACCAACGGAGAGTGGTGCTGCTTTGGAACACAAACTTTATTATACACTATGTAATAGTTTATAGCTTGGTCTGTTAACGGGAGGCTGAGTGCTACATAGCCGAGAGCCAAGAGAGCCCTAAGATGGCTGACTCTCCCATTGTATCCGCTCAGCATGATGACATCACCAAACGGCTGTGTCATCACGCCGGTGCCATCCAACCCTGTGGTTCCTTATACCAAAGCGTGTACATCGACTGAAGTACGGATCTTGTTCTGGGTACAGATCGGGCAGCCAAACTCTCTCCAGAAAAGCTAACCAATCAGATGAAGCTACAATCATAGTGTGATTAGTAAGACTGTGGTGCCTTGGAACGCCAATTTCTTGTGGTATCTTCTAGAGTAGGGGTCGGCTACCTCTACAAACATCCACTATGAAAGATTTTTGACCAGTAAAGTCCTCATGGAGCCACAAAAATTACTGAGCCCAAAATCTGAGGTAAAACAGCAACGTACAGTATCAGGATGCAATCAATATTGAGATGTTTTTTCTGAATAACATTACAATTTTCTACAAAATTTGTGATATGTTTGGGATAAATTTTCTGTTTTACTAGTAAATTTGTCAGTTTTCTTTGAAAATGTTTGATTTTTTAACTACAATTGCAGCCTCATTCCACATCAGTTTGCGCTGTTTGTCTCATACCAGTCCAATGTTTCCAAGTAAATTTGTTGGCGTTTTTTTTCTCAGAAAACTTGTGATTTTTTTATAGCAAATTTGCAAGCCTGAGACTGAGAGATTAATGCTCCCTTTAGGGGTCGCCACAGTGGATCATCTGCCCTCATCTCACCCTATCCCTTGCATCTTCCTCTGCAACACCAACCCTCTCCATGTCCTCCTTCACTATATCCATGAATCTTCTCTGTGGTCTTCCTCTTTTCCTTTGGTTTACTCAGCTTTCTCAAAAAAATTACCCACGCCATGTCACTGTTTTTACCTGACCTGAAAACATCTTCCTGTGGAGGAGTCGTCCCCTTCCAGTGTGTGCTGTAACTCCTGTGTGTCCTCAACTTGGTAGCCTGCATGACTCTGGTCAGGAAAGGAGGAGGGACAACTCTCTCTGCTGTTTTGAGTTTGGACTGCAGTGCCATTTTAAACCACTGGGTGTCAGGATTACATCATGGTCCTTTATTACCTCCGCCAAGGAGGTAATGTTTTTACCGGGGATTGTCTGTCTGTCTGTTTGTCTGTCTGTTATCATCATAACTCAAAAAGTTATGAACGGATTTGGACGAAATTTTCAGGACAAGTCCGAAATGGGCCAAGGAAGAAATGATTAGATTTTGGTGATGATCTGAGAGTGCATACCTCCACCAAGGGCTTTGTTTGTATTTATGCAGCAGGATTACACAAAAACTACTGGATGGATTTGGATGAAATTTTCACCAGAGGTGCTTCTTGGCCTAGAGAGGAACCCATTACATTTTGGTGATGATTTGGGAATGCATACCTCAGCCAAGGCTCTTCTCACAGTGTGTCAGCAACAATACTCCAAAACTAATGGACAGACTTTGATGAAATTTTCACCACAAATGGCTCTAGGCCTACACACAAACCCATTACATTTTGGAGGTGATCCATGACAGACTGAAGGACCCTTGGCAGAGGTATGCGCTCTCTGAGTGCTTTTCTAGTTATTAATGAAATGCAACATAATACACTAAAAAAGATAAACTGATGAGAAACGACATTTTCTTTTTGAAAACTGATCAACTGTCATCTGCAGTCTTCTTCAGAAAATGTTGTCTGACATCCATAATGTGTCACATCAGCTGTTTTATCCCTTCCATAGGCGTGACCAGCCTGACAGATTTGACAGATCTGCCAGGTCGGTCACACCCCCTGCCATGCGATGGTCTCTAGAGGAGAGTCCCAGGTGTGCAAGAGCATGAAAAATCCCACATGAACAATATATATTAGCAAAAGAACTGGCATGCGAAACAATACAAGACCAAGGAAAGAAAGCAGAAATCCAGAACAGGGTGGCGGGAGTGTGAAAATCAGACAAATTACCGGAAAGAAACATGACCAGAAATGAAGAAAAAAGCCATAGACGCATTCCAAAAAGACGACACAAAATATATTACTGGCAGATAAAGGCAGGACGACAGTCATCATGAACAAAGAATGATACGAAACACAGATGGATGTTGGCAGATCTATCTAGGATCTGCCAACATCCAACAACTGTTTTTGCCAACAACAAAAACTGAAGGTGCACTCACACCAAAACCAAACAGGCAAATTTTTCGTGCAGCACAATTATATTATAACTCAATGTAAACACGCCAACAGACATAAATAGTGAGATGCAGACTAGGCAACGCTGTCTTAAAAACTTCTGCAGCTGTGTTCAACCTGCTGTGGAAATTCTCAAAAAAACGTCATGCTTAAGTTTACATTATCCAACCGGAGGCTCACCTGAAAATGATGTCTCAAGCCTCCAACACTTTACAGAGGATCCCGTATTACGTTACCAGCTAAGCTTACTAGGATGTCCGTGGCCGGAAACCGTGGGTAAATAACTCCAAAAATCCGATTCAGCTGAAGAGTTCCCGGTCCTCCTGTCTCCCGATGAGTGAGTTTCATTTTCTAACTAGTTTACTCTGCAACTGTGATAATTTTACTATGTCCGCTAGCTAGCTAGCTGCTAGCATAGCTAGCTAGCAGACGCGAACGCGCGACAACGAAAATTTGCACGTACTTGCATCTTCCCATTGATTTTCTATGGATTTGCGCCACCCGTTTGCGTTTGGTGTGAAAGCAGCTTGATAATCGACAAATGAGCTCAACAATCTTAAAGTGGAAAGAGACAAGATATTAATTTGTCATGATGTGGTGTCATTATTCACAAAAAAACCCTGTTGATGTCACTTTACACATTGCACAGGAATGCCTCGAAGGATAAAACACTCAAAATATGCACAAACCTCACAGCTAACGACATACAGTGGTGTGAAAAAGTGTTTGTCCCCTTCCCGATTTCCCATTTTTTTGTATGTTTGTCACACTTAAATGTTTCAGATCATCAAACAAATTTAAAGATTAGACAAAGATAACACAAGTAAACACAAAATGCAATTTTTAATTGAAGATGTATATTATTAAGGGTAAAAAAAAAAAAAAAATCCAAACCTACATGGCCCTGTGTGGAAAAAGTGATTGCCCCCCTGTTAAAACATAAATTAACTGTGGTTTGTCACATCTTTGGATAGCTGAGTTCAATTTTCTAGTCTTTTGGGACTCCAGCAAACCACAGTGAGAGCCATTATCTACAAATGGCGAAAACATGGAACAGTGGTGAACCTTCCCAGGAGTGGCTGGCCAACCAAAATTACCCCAAGAGTGCAGCGACAACTCATCCAAGAGGTCACAAAAGACTCTACAACATCCAAAGGACTGCAGGTCTCACGTGCCTCAGTTAACATCAGTATTCATGACTCCACCATAAGAAAGAGACTGGGCCTGCATGGCCTGCATGCAAATGGCCTGCATGGCAGAGTTCCAAGATGAAAACCACTGCTGAGCAAAAAGAACATAAAGGCTCGTCTCAGTTTTGCCAGAAAACATCTTGATGATCCCCAAGACTTTTGGGAAAATACTCTGAACTGATGAGACAAAAGTTGAACTTTTTGTAAGGTGTGTGTCCCATTACATCTGGCGTAAAAGTAACACAGCATTTCAGAAAAGGAACATCATGTCATGGCGCCCACAGGGCCATCATCTGTCTCAGCTGCGTGCACACCTGTTGCCAATCGTCAGCGGGCTTTAAGAGCCGAGCAAGCCAGCGACTCAGCACGGAGCCGTCTGTCAAACCCAAGAAGGCTCGTCTCTCATCTCCAGCCACGACTTGGCTCAACCCCTGACTACGAGCAACACGTTGAAGCACGTAAGCTTGAACTTCACTCACCTTGTCAAGCTCCTTTCCCCTGTGCACAGGTGGACCTCCCTGGCGGCGGATTCTCCCTCCCCGGCGGCGGCTCAGCTCCACACCAGCACCAGGGTAACTTCCCCACTTCCTGGCACAGAGCTAGACGCTCTTCCCCTGGCCGTCACCCGCAGGGCAAACCGAAGCATGGCATCACCACCTGCAAAGTAAGCAGCTGTCCTTATTACGCTCTTAGCGTTGGTGCAGCGTTAACACCTGTGCTTTCTCTCCATAGGGTTGCCAGGCAGAACGGCGTCCTGCTCAGCCCCAGCACGAGACCAGCACTACACACCACACTGTACATACACGCATTCACACACAAAACACGGGTTAACAACAAAAGGATAATTGTATTTCCTCGAGTCTGTCTTCTGTCCCCTGGGTCCAGAAATTATGTCAGTATGGCTCCGTCAGATCGACCCAGCGGACAGTGTGCTAGCACGCTGTTTAAACACCCTAGACGCTCGAGCTCAGAAAGGATTTATTGCCAAGTACATTAACAGTAAACAACTGATAACATACGAGGGATTTGACTTGACACTGAAAACAACATGCATTTCCGGTGACACGGCACGTCGATAATGCGCCTGTCAGCAGACAAGGAACAGGAAGCATGGGGAAGAAAAGGATAAACACAATAGGAGAGAGCAAAAAAGCATTGATTGTCAGAATACCGGTCATTAAATGATCAATATTATGATTACAAGAAAAAAAGCCCTCAATGCACAATTAGCAGACATAGAATGTATACAAGACACAAAGAGAGCAGTGAGTGAATGATCTTCTCATCAGTTTATTGAGTCAGTATGAGTGTAGTGTTGAGTGAAGGTGTTTATATCAGTTAAGAACAACAAAGTCTCTTCAGCAGGAGTTGTTGTGTCTAGCGTCTGGCACTTTGTCCTTGAGCCAGGCAGCTGGCTGTCCATAACAGTCAATGCAGCTCAAATGTTTTGAAAACAAAAAACTGCAGATAATCTGGAGGACTTGATTGTAAGGGGCAGGTCAGATAAGTCGAATAGTACTGTTCCCAGAGAAAAAAAACTTTATATTCTCTTACAGATTCAGTACTTTAATCCTTCAGTGCTGGACGTTGAATTCTTCATGGATGGCTCTCAGCGTGATCATGATGTAATCCATTTTCCTAGACAGTTCTCCATTAGCCGCTGTCAGAGTCCCGCCCATTTGTTCAATTTGATGGTTAAGCCTCGCCTGGTCAGCATTTTGATAGGCTCCCTCCATCTTCATCAATTTACGGTACACCAGAACAATCCCAGATCCAATCAGAAAGATTCCGATTACCATTGCTACGAAGATGTATAAATCTTCGACATCTTCGATAGAAAGATCACACAGGCACAAGAGTTTCCAATTACTTGTGTCCTTCAAATAGCCCGCAGCCGCTGTTCCTGCAGGGCAAACTACCTCCCCCGGGGCACTTTTCCTCGTTGAAAAAATAGTGTCAATTGCGTTCAAAGCCCAGCTTATTAAATCCATAATTTCGTTCGATAATCAGCAGTAGAGACACACAGACAGACGACAGCAAGCTGGGATCCAGTCAGTTAGGGGAGGAAAGAGATAAAGAGTCAGAGCTGGAGAGAAGGAAAAAAGCGTCTGCTCTCTTTGGAGGGCAGAAGTGAAAAGTGAAAACTGAAAACTGAACAACTAGTTTACCAGCAGAATGTCATCCTTGTCCAGTTAACCCAAATTAACAGCCGATTGGATCGTCTGGATGGACAGCGGACGTTCTCACCGGCTTCCGGGGCTCCACCAGGCCCCACTAGCCCCCCGCCTAGCCAAGTTAGTCAAGTCCCTCCGGCCCGCCTCACTCCGGTGCCCATGCCCACACGCTTCAGTGGGAAGCTCGGGGAAACCCGGGGGTTCATCCTGCAGTGTGAGACGGTTTTCCAGCAAGTGCCGGGGGACTTTCCTACGGATCATAGCAAGATAGGCTATATTGCTAACCTGCTAGAAGGTAGGAAGCTAGCCTGGGCCTATGCCATTATGGCTAAGCCCAGCTATGCTAATTTAACACATCAGTGGTTTCTGGCTGACTTCCACGGGGTGTTTGACCATTCCAACCAGGACACTGTGATCACCACCTGGTTACTAAACCTTCGACAGGGCGGTAGGTCCGCTGCAGACTACACGGTCGATTTTCGGGTGGTGGCCGCTGAGGTCGGGTGGGAGGATGCCTCGTTGTGTAGCATATTTATCCGTAGCCTAAGCTCCGGTTTGAGGGATGAACTAGCTAGGTTGGATAAGCCAGAACGACTAAACGAGCTAATATCACTTACCATTAGCTTGGATAACAGGCTGAGGGAACGAGCAGCCGAGCAAAGAGCTTCCAGCCGCTCGAGCGCGCAGTTCTTTCGTTCCTCACAGTCACCTCAGTTGGCCCTCTCCGGAAGGACTTCCGGGGCAGGAGGATGTGGTAATTGGGCACTCCAAGATTCCGCCTGCTGAGAAACAGCGCCGTAGGGAGTTAGGGCTGTGTTTTTATTGTGGTAGCAGTGCACATGAATTGGAAAATCGCACGAGTCGGTTAAAAAGAGGAGGTCCGTGGTCACAGTAGGGGGACTCACGGACGCATCCCAGTCAAAACCCCTCACCAGCTGCCTCCTGCCCATCCGACTCATTCATAAACACACTGAACACTCCACTCACGCACTGATTGACTCGGGGGCTGAGCAGAGTTTTATATCAGGAGACCTGGCAACCCGGTTAGGGCTCCCCTGTCAAACTCTCCAGCCACCGCTCAAGCTGATAGCCCTATTTAAAGCCCCACTAATGACCATTTCTCAGCAGACTGCCCCGGTGTTGGTGATTGTTTCTGGGAACCACCAGGAGGATCTACGCTTTCTGGTGCTGCCCTCCTCCACCGACCCGGTCATCCTGGGTTACCCCTGGCTGCGGCTGCATAATCCTTCATTCGACTGGCAGACAGGAAGCATCTCTTCATGGAGTTCGTTCTGCCTCAGCGCGTGCCTGCAGTCCGCGGCATGTGCCCCGTCTGTGTCTGTGGCCCCACGCACGTCTCCCCCCCCAGATCTGTCCAAAGTGCCAGTTGAATATCACGACCTGGGGGCGGTCTTCAGTAAGTCGCGGGCGCTGTCCCTTCACCCCTACCACCCTTATGACTGCGCTATTAATCTCCGGGCTGGTGCCCCGCTGCCATCGAGCCGTCTGTACAGCTTGTCTGCTCCGGAATGGGAGGCAATGGATACGTATATCAAGGAGTCGTTCAGCTCAGGGATCATCTGCCCCTCTTCTTCGGCGGTGGGGGCAGGATTCTTCTTTGTTGGAAAGAAGGACGGCTCCCTGCGACCATGTATTGACTTCAGGGGCCTTAACGACATTACTGTGAAGGATAAGTATACTCTGCCCCTCATGGACACAGCATTTGAATCCCTCCAGGGGGCCTCGTGGTTTACCAAACTGGACCTTCGCAACGCGTACCACCTCGTGCAGATCAAGGAGGGAGATGAGTGGAAGACGGGCTTCCGGACCCCAAGCAGCCACTTCTAATACCTGGTGATGCCGTTTGGGCTGACCAACGCTCCGGCCGTCTTCCAGCGCCTAATCAATGATGTCCTCCGGGATTTTCTGGGCGCTTTCGTCTTTGTCTACCTGGACGATATCCTCATCTTCTCCCGATCACTTGAGGAGCACTGGGTGCACGTGAGGCGGGTCCTCCAATGACTCCTGGAGAACCAACTGTTCGTGAAGGCCGAGAAGTTTGAGTTCCATGCTAAGAAGACGTCCTTTCTTGGCTTTGTGATCTCACACAACCAGGTTCTCCCCGACCCGGCCAAGGTCAAGGCAGTGGTGGACTGCCACCCCCACCCCCCACCCCCACCCAGGAAGCAACTTCAGCAGTTCTTGGGGTTTGCCAATTTTTACCGCCGCGTTGTGCCCAAGTATAGCATGGTGGCCCGCCCACTGTCCTGTCTCACGTCCCCAAAGGTCCCCTTCCACTGGACGGAGGAGGCTGCAGCAGCGTTCGGCGCACTCAAGAAGGAGTTTTTATCGTCCCGCGTCCTAACGCAGGTGGACCTGGCCCTCCAGTGCCTGGTTGAGGTGGACGCCTCGGACTCCAGGGTGGGGGCAGTACTCTCTCAGCACTCTCCAATAGACGGGGTGATCCGCCCCTGCGCCTTCTTCTCGCACCGCCTGTCTCCAGCAGAGAGGAATTACAGCATCGGCGATAGGAAGCTGTTGACGGTGAAGCTCGTGTTGGAGGAGTGGCGTCACTGGTTGGAGGGTGCTGCCCAGCCTTTTGTAGTTTGGACCGACCATAAGAATTTGGAATATCTGAGGACAGCTAAGCGGTTGAACTCTCGTCAGGCCCGCTGGCCCCTCTTCTTCGGTCGGTTCGACTTTACGATCACCTACCGCCCCAGGGACAAGAACACTAAACCAGACACCCTCTCCAGGCAGTTCTCGGTGGAGGTATCTGAGGACCAGGAACAGACGATCCTCCCCCCCATCCTGTGTCGTGGGCACCCTCCTGTGGGACATCAGGGAGAAGGTTGTGAAGGCGCAGGAGGCTGAGCCCGACCCAGGAGGTGGCCCCCCGGGGCGGTTGTTTGTCCCCATGCCGGTCCGGGGTGAGGTCATTCAATGGGCTCACGCCTCGAAGTTGGCATGCCACCCTGGAGTGTCTCGCACGATTGTGCTCCTCCAGAGGTCATTTTGGTGGCCAGGGCTGCGGAAGGACGTCAATGCCTACATCTGGGCCTGCGTCAGTGTGCCACCGGGAAGTCATCCCCCCCCCCCCACCGGCCAGACTGCTCCACCCCCTGCCGGTTCCTAGTCGTCCCTGGTCACACATTGCTCTGGATTTTGTGACGGGCCTCCCACCATCTAATCATTTTACAACGATCCTGATCATTGTCGATTGCTTCTCCAAGGCGGCCCACTTCGTTCCCCTCCGGGGGTTGCCAACGGCGCGGGAGACAGTGGACCTGTTGGTCCAGCACATCGTTCGCCTCCATGGGATCCCCACGGATGTCGTCTCAGATCGTGGCCCCCAGTTTGTCTCTCAGGTTTGGAGGGCGTTCTGTCAGGCGTTGGGGTCAACAGTAAGCCTGTCATCTGGTTACCACCCTCAGAGCAATGAACAGTGCGAACGAGCGAATCAGGAACTGGAGGCCGCAATACGCTGCATCATTGCCTCCAGCCCCTCTTCTTGGAGCAGCCACCTGCCGTGGATCGAGTACGCCCACAACTCCACGATTTCTTCAGCGATTGGGATGTCCCCCTTCAGGGCATCTTTGGGGTATGACCCTCCACTGTTTCCGGAGGAGGAGAAGGAGGTGGCGGTGCCTTCTGTCCGTGCCCATGTCAGGCGCTGCCGCCAGCTCTGGACCACCACCCGCAGAGTCCTCCTCCGAACCACAGAGCGTAACATCAGGACGGCCAATCGCCGCAGGAGACCGGCCCCCAAGTACAAGGTGGGTCAGCAGGTATGGTTATCGACGTGCAACATTAATTTGAAGGCAGAGAAACGCAAGTTGACCAAGCGTTTTATTGGGCCTTAGCCTATTGTATGTGTGATTAACCCTGTGGCTGTTCGCCTAGCCCTCCCCCCTCCCTCCGCATCTGTCCAACCTTCCATGTTTCGCAAGTGAAACCCATCTGTTCCAGTCCCCTCTGCACGCCCCCCACGGCTCCTCCTTCCCCGATGATGATCGATGGCCATCCGGCGTGGGAAGTCGCTACCATCTTCGATGTCCACCGGCGGGGTCGTGGTCTACAATACCTGGTGGACTGGGAGGGATTCGGCCCTGAACATAGGTCCTGGGTACGTCCGTCTCTGGTCCTGGATAAACAACTCATCTGTGACTTTCACCGGATGCACCCAAGTAAGATAGGGCAGGTGCCAGGAGGCACCTCTAGAGGGGTGAGTACTGTCATGGCGCCCGCAGGGCCATCACCTGTCTCAGCTGCGTGCACGCCTGTTGCCAATCGTCAGCAGGCTTTAAGAGCCGAGCATGCCAGTGACTCAGCACGGAGCCGTCTGTCAAACTCAAGAAGGCACATCTCTCGTCTCCAGCCACAACTTGGCTCAACCCCTGACTACGAGCAACACGTTGAAGCACGTCAGCTTGAACTTCACTCACCTTGTCAAGCTCCTTTCCCCTGTGCACAGGCGGACATCCCTGGCGGTGGATTCTCCCTCCCCGGCGGCGGCTCAGCTCCACACCAGCACCAGGGTAACTTCCCCGCTTCCCGGCACAGAGCTAGACGCTCTTCCCCTGGCCGTCACCTGCAGGGCAAACCGAAGCACGGCATCACCACCTGCAAAGTAAGCAGCTGTCCTTATTATGCTCTTAGCGTTGGTGCAGCGTTAACACCTGTGCCTTCTCTCCATAGGGTTGCCAGGCAGAACGGCGTCCTGCTCAGCCCCAGCACGAGACCAGCACTACACACCACACTGTACATACACGCACTCACACACAAAACACAGGTTAACAATAAAAGGATAATTGCATTTCCTCAAGTCTGTCTTCTGTCCCCTGGGTCCAGAAATTATGTCACATCATACCAACAGTAAAATATAGTGGTGGTAGTGTGATGGTCTGGGGCTGTTTTGCTGCTTCAGGACCTGGAAGACTTGCTGTGGTAAATGGAACCATGAATTCTGCTGTCTACCAAAAAATTCTGAAGGAGAATGTCTGACCATCTGTTCATGACCTCAAGCTGAAGCGCACTTGGGTTCTGCAGCAGGAAAATGAAGCCAAACACACCAGCAAGTCCACCTCTGAATGACTTAAGAAAAACAAAATGAAGACTTTGGAGCGGCCTAGTCAAAGTCCTGACCTGAATCCGATTGAGATGCTGTGGCATAACCTTAAAAAGGCAGTCCATGCTCGAAAACCCTCCAATGTGGCTGAATTACAACAATTCTGCAAAGTAGGCCAAAATTCTTTCACAGCGCTGTAAAAGACTCATTGCCAGTTATTGCAAATGCTTGATTGCAGTTGTTGCTGCTAAGGGTGGCCCAACCAGTTATTAGGTTTAGGGGTAATCACTTTTTCACACAGGGACATGTAGGTTTGGATTTTTTCCCCCTTAATAATAAACACCTTCATTTAAAAACTGCATTTTGTGTTTACATGTGTTATCTTTGTCTAATATTTAAATTTGTTTGATGATCTGAAAATTTAAGTGTGACGAATGTCCAAAAAAAATGAGAAATCAGGAAGGGGTTAAACACTTTTTCACACCACTGCATCACAACTCTTAGTTTGTTGCCAAACTCACCTACTTCCAATTCAAAAACAAAATATACAGACAAAAAGAAGGATTTGCAATGGGAGACCCACTTTCTGCAATCATGAGCAGTTTTTTCATGGAAGACCTGGAAATCAGAGCCATCAACACAGCCCCCACATCACTCAGACCCACATTCTGGAAAAGATACGTGGATGACATCCTGGAAAAATAAAACATGGACACACACAAGAACTTACAGACCACCTGAATACCATAGACAACACTGGAAACATTAAATTCACACATGAAGAAGAAACAAACGAGACCATAAACGTTCTAGACATCGAAATTCACCATAAGGACAACGGCAGCATCAAAATTACAGTATACAGAAAACCAACACATCGAACAATACCTCCTCTGGACATCCGAACATCCCAAGGCACACAAACTTATCAGTTGTGAGGACATTATTTGAACGGCCCACCATCATCACGGACGAAGAGAACAGACAGAAGGAAGAACAGCACATACGACACACACTTATGGACTGTCGATATCCAACATGGGCAATAAACAAAGGAAAATGTCAAGTCCAAAACAAAGACCAAGAACAAAAACAAAAAGGAAAAAAAAAAAAACCAGACACCAAAAACAGAAAACAACAAAAACATAGTAACCCTACCATACATCCAGGGAATAACTGAGCCCATACAAAGAATCATGAAAAAACAGAATAAAAACAGCAATAAAAACTGTACAAAACTGCAGCAACTTTTGGTTCACCCCAAAGACAAAATACAACCAAACAAAAAATGCAATGTAATTTATGAAATATGATGCAAATCATGTGAAAAAACATACATGAGAGAAACGGGGAGGATGTTTGCAACAAGAAAAAGGGAACACTGTGGCGCATATGTTGGTTACATATTCCCCACAATTGTGTTGCTGTATGTTTATTGTGTGCTTCACGTCTCATGGAACAAAGAGGACTGAGACTCTGGGATTCAGCAGAGGAGTGTGAGATTCGCCCTTTGTTTCCGGGAGACGACTGGGGAAGATTTCCGGGCCACAGAGTCTAGAGGACAATGGCGTGAGATCAAAGGGGTTACTTTGGGATTGAGATTAAGTACCATGTGACTGTATGTTTGATTAAACACCATGTGACTGCTGTTTCGTGCCCAGGGTATAAAACCCCTGATGTGAGATGCAAACTTCCTCTTGATTTGCTTTGAGATTTGATGGAGATGTGCTCTGTGAATTAAGCTGAATCTGAGGAACAAACTCAGCCTCATCCTTGAACACATTCTCCACACTGGTGACCTTACGACTCAGAATGAGCAGAAATAATTCTCCCGAGCGGGGGTCAGCAGAAGCCAGCCTGATGGCTGCCTCCACACTCCGGCTGCCTGACTTCTGGCAGCATAGCCTGCGCTCCTGGTTCAGCGCGGTCGAGGTGCAGTTCAACCTCTGGAGAATCTCGAAGGACGACACGAGATTCTACCATGTTGTGGCAAAGCTGGACAGCCACACAGTTCAGAGGGTGGAAGATTTGGTCAACCACCCACCGGACAGTGACAAATACGGCGCCTTGAAAGCTGCGCTTATCAGTCATTTCACCCCCTCCGTGCAACAGCGAGCAGAGGGGCTCCTGGCGTTGATGGAGTCGGAGAACGACAGACCTGTAGACCTGATGGTCAAAATGCTGAGGCTGAAAGACTCCGAGGACTGCGAATTTATCTTCGCCCACCTTTTCCTCCGGACCCTACCGCCAGCGGTGAGAGTTACCCTGGCAGATTCACCCCGGTTGGCCAAGCGAGACTACCACGGGCTGAGCAAGGAGGCGCAGCGACTCGTCGACGCCCACAAGCGGAGCGCAGTTTCGGCTGCAGCAGCGGAGCTAGGAGCGATGCCCAGAGACGGCATGGGGCCAGTGGTTGCAGCACCAGAAGTGCCGACGACGGCAGCAGTCAGCACCAAGCGACACGGAGCGGGCGACGTCCTGTGCTTCTATCATCGCCGTTTTGCAGAGAGGGCACACAAGTGCCTTCCGCCGTGCCACTTCCAAGCGTTCGGGAAACGCCAAGACCGAGGGTCGGTAGCGGCTGTGGCCCTCGGGGAAGAGAACAAGCTGCTTTACCTGACGGATGCACGTTCAGGGAAATGATTCCTCGTGGACACAGGCTCCCAGATGAGCTTCATCATGCCTTCCTACGTGGACCGGCTGATGCCGTCCCAAGTTCCCCGGGTGTCAGTGTCAGCAGCGAACGGCTCAGCTATTAAGACCTTCGGTGAGAGGACTCTGCTTCTGTCTTTGCAGGGTCGTTCATTTGAGTGGACTTTTGTGGTAGCTGCAGTCAGTTTCAACATGTTAGGGGCTGATTTTTAGTGCTCACATGGTTTATTGGTTGATCTTGCTAATAGACGACTGGTTAATGCACTGTCTTTTCACTCTATTCCCTGCACAGCACGAGTGGCACCGCCAACTGCACAAGCCAACGTCACGACTGTGGGTGGTAAGTTCCACGCACTCCTAACTCAGTTCCCAGCACTAACAGTCCCAACGTTTTCGGCGACAGTGGCCAAACATGGGGTGGAGCATTATATCACTACCACCGGGCCACCCGTTTTTGCAAAAGCTCGGCGCCTGGACTCTGCTAAACTGGCCATAGCGAGCGAGGAGTTTGCCAACCTGGAAAAACTGGGCATCATCAGACGTTCGAAAAGTCCCTGGGCTTCACCATTGCACATGGTCCCAAAGACTGATGGCTCGTGGTGACCTTGCGGTGATTTCCGCAGGTTGAATAATGCCATCACACACGACCGTTACCCGATCCCACATATTCAGGATTTTTTGGATCATTTGGCGGGAGCGCGCATTTTTTCTAAAATAGATTTAGTGCGCGGCTACCATCAGGTTCCAGTGCGCGCCCAGGACATACCCAAAACAGTGGTAATAACTCCTTTTGGGCGTTTTGAGTTTTTGCGCATGCCTTTTGGACTCAAGGGGGCCGTGCAGACCTTCCAACGCATGATGGACGCGGTGCTGCGCGACCTCCCTTTCGTGTTTGTCTACTTGGATGACATTTTAGTAGCCAGCACGTCCGAAGACGAACACGAAAACCACCTCACGGCAGTTTTCCGGAGGCTGGCAGAGCACGGGTTAATAATTAACCCAGCGAAGTGCCAGTTTGGGGTAGCGCAGATTGATTTTTTGGGGCATCGCGTTTCGCCAGAAGGAGCAGTCCCTCTCCCCGATAAAGTGCGCGCAATAACAAATTTTCCCCAACCTCAAACGGTCAAAGCGTTACAGGAGTTTTTGGGAATGGTTAATTTTTATAACCGTTTCCTCCCAAGTGCAGCGCAGCTCATGCAACCATTGTACGCGGCACTAAAAAAAACAAAAACCCACAAATCAAATCGAATGGTCTCCTGAGCGGGAGCGCGCATTCTCTCAAGTCAAAACAGCGCTGGCAAACGCGGTTTTGTTGGCACACCCAGTTCCAACAGCCCGCATGGCCCTCACCACTGACGCATCCGATTTAGCGGTAGGAGCGGTCGTTGAACAGTGGGTAGCGGGGACCTGGCAACCGCTCGCATTTTTCAGCAAAACCTTGCGCGATAGCGAGCGAAAATACAGCGCGTTCGACAGGGAGTTGTTGGCCCTACACTTAGCCATCCGCCATTTCCAGTTCTGACTGGAAGGGCGCCGTTTCACCGCGTTCGTGGACCACAAACCGCTGACTTTTGCGATGGCCAAGATTTCTGAACCTTGGTCGGGCCGGCAGCAAAGACAGCTGGCCGTGATATCAGAGTTCACCACCGATATCCAGCATGTCGCAGGTAAACATAATGTAGTGGCAGACTGGCTCTTGCGTGCTGTGCCAGAGCCAGATCACGTGAGGGCAGACTCTGCAGCCATGGCCGCAGGCCAGGGTAGCGACGCGGGAGCGTGCGCGGCCCCGGACCGCGTGGGGTTAGATTATGCAGCCATGGCCGCGGAGCAGGTTAGCGATGCGGACGTGCGCGCGCTCCAGTCTGGACCAACAGGGTTAAGGCTGGAGCACAGGGTGCTGCAAATGGGTATGCCTCCCCTAATCTGCGATGTCTCCACGGGACGGCTGCGTCCTGTGGTGCCAGCTGTGTGGCGCCGCCGCGTTTTTGACTCAATCCATTCTCTGGCGCACCCGGGGGTGCGCGCATCGGTCAAAATGGTGGGGGAGAAATTTGTATGGCCGGGGTTGCGCAGACAGGTCAAGGAATGGGCGACAGCCTGCGTAGCGTGTCAGCGAGCCAAAATACACAAGCACACTAGAGCTCCTTTGGAGCCTTTTCACATTCCTGCTAAGCGCTTTGATCACGTGCATGTCGACTTGGTAGGCCCCCTCCCGTCGTCACAGGGGCACACACATCTTTTGACAATGGTGGATCGCACCACGCGTTGGCCAGAAGCGGTTCCTCTGGCGTCAACCACAGCGGAAGAAGTGTCACGCGCGTTTTTTACAGTTTGGGTAGCGCGTTTTGGAGTCCCGTCGGACATAACGTCAGACAGGGGTCCTCAATTTGTCTCCGAACTCTGGTCGTCGATGGCCCGCAGCCTAGGGGTAAAGATCCACCGCACCACCGCGTACAACCCCTAACGGTTTATGCGAGCGTTTTCACAGGTCATTGAAAGCGGCCCTCAGAGCGTCACTTACGGATACAAATTGGGTTGACAAGTTACCATGGGTCTTATTGGGGTTGCGTTCTGCACCTAAGGAGGATTTGCAAGCCTCTCCAGCGGAATTAGTTTTTGCACAGCCTCTCCGTTTGCCAGGGGAATTTCTCCCCGATAATCCTGCCCCAAATGGCCCCCCCGCTCAGCTGTTCCAGAGCGGCACAGGATCAAACACGGTTCCTGGCCCGGTTCATCACAGTTTCCCACGCGTTTTTGTGCCGAAGGTTTTAAAAAATGCGGAGTTTGTTTTTGTGAGACATGATGCTTGTCGCCCCAGCCTGCACCCGCCTTACGATGGGCCGTTCAAGGTGCTGGAAACAGGAGAGAAGCATTTTTTGCTAGATTTGTGAGGCAGAAAAGAATTGATTTGTATTAACAGACTCAAACCCGCTTTTGTTTTGGCGGATGAAGAGGTGCAGTTGGCGAGAGCCCCCCATCGCGGTAGACCCCCTAGAGGGCATTCTACAGGACTCCCACAGAGATTGACTAACAGTTCTAATCCACAGGTGCAGACAGCAGCAAAGCCGGCTTTCAGCAGATACGGCAGGAGACTGAGAGTTAGGCAACTGGTGGATTGATGTGTAGTGATGTTATGATGTCAAGTGTCTCTGGTTATGTTTGTCCCATTTAGACGTTTGGGGGGGGGTCTTGTGGCGCATATGTTGGTTACATATTCCCCACAATTGTGTTGCTGTATGTTTATTATGTGCTTCACGTCTCATGGAACAAAGAGGACTGAGACTCTGGGATTCAGCAGAGGAGTGTGAGATTCGCCCTTTGTTTCCGGGAGACGACCAGGGAAGATTTCTGGGCCACAGAGACTAGAGGACAATGGTGTGAGATCAAAGGGGTTACTTTGGGATTGAGATTAAGTACCATGTGACTGTATGTTTGATTAAACACCATATGACTGCTGTTTCGTGCCCGGGGTATAAAACGCCTGATGTGAGATGAAAACTTCCTCTTGATTTGCTTTGAGATTTGATGGAGATGTGCTCTGTGAAAAAAGCTGAATCTGAGGAACAAACTCAGCCTCATCCTTGAACACATTCTCCACAAACACCACAAATAATGTGAAAAAGAAACAGCAGGGTGACTCACAAGAACGCTAAAAGAAAACGTAGAACAGAAAAACCTCAAATCAGCAATATCAGACCACTGCAAGATAAACAACCACATAATGGACTGGAACAATGCAAAAATAATTGGATCAGAGGACAACAAACACAAACGCTGAATCAAAGAAGCAATTGAAATCAGGAAGTGAGCCCACAACACCATGAACTGAGATGTTGCTCTCGCACACCTGGGATGCTCTCTTCCAGAGACCATTGCACAGCGGGGGTTGTGGCTGACCTGGCAGATCTGTCAAAACTGTCAGGTCGATCCCGCCTATGGAAAATAAAACAGCTGATGTGACATGTCACTGATGTCAGACGAAGTTTTCTGAAGAAGAATGCAGATGACAGTCGAAGCATGTCATAGGTATAATACACTTCTTTGCTTTGGCTTAATAGAAGAACAAGACCAGTTTTACCATTAAGAAGACAAAATGAATCTGTTTGAGATGCCACTTTAAAGGTATTCTAGTAACCGTTAATTACTAACAGAATTTTCTATCAACTCTCTGACAATTGCAGTACTGTTTTGAACACCTTAATTTCCAGCGAGATGCTGTTTGACAAGAAATTATACATCTACCTGGAAGTCCCACCCTTTTGAAAAGGATGCTCAGTCTACCTCGGCCCGGCTGTCATTTTAAGCTCATTAAAGGGATTTCATGTCTGCTTAAAAAAAAAGGCAGCACTAGAGTTTGATTTATCATCTCAATTAACAAACCACAATAACTTGTGGCGAGAGGCAGGGTACACCCTGGACAGATCGCCAGTCCATCGCAGGGCCAACACAGAGAGACAGACAAACATTCACTCTCACAGTCATACCTAAGGACAATTTAGAATCCCCAGTTTTGATGCCAATTAACCTAACTTGCATGTCTTTGGCATGTGGGAGGAAACCGGAGAAATCCCGGAGTAAACCCACACAGACACGGGGAGAACATGCAAACTCCACACAGATCACTGTTGGTCAGGGGCTGGGATCGAACCAAGGATCCCCCGGCCAAGGGTGAGTTGCTGTGCTGCCGCAGTGCTAACCACTCCGCCACCGTCAATTCAACTTTATTTATATAGTGCCATTTCACAACAACAGTCATTTCATAGCACTTTCAACTGTAGGGGAAACCCCCACAATTGCAGAAAGACCCCAGCAATCAGGCGATCCCCTGTGAGCAAGCACTTGGTGATGGTGGAGAGGAAAAACTCCCTTTTAACAGGAAGAAACCTCCAGCAGAACCAGGCTCAGGGAGGGGCAGTCATCTGCTGTGACTGGCTGGGGGGTAAAGGGATAGAGAAGGAGAAGAAAAGAACAGACATGTAGAGAGCAAACAGCACAATGGGGACTCAATCTATGGGACAGAACAAACAGATGTTAAGCAAAAATATTTCATTGACAGTGAAGAAAGGAGTGAAGCCCAGTGCATTGTTGGAGGTCCCCCGGCTGTCTAAACCTTTTAGCAGCATAACTAAGGGAGGGTTCAGGGGCACATGATCCCTCCCTATTTATAGGCTATATCAAAAAGGAAGGTTTTAACCCTATTCTTAAAAACAGAGATCAAGTCTGACTCCCAAATCCAGATTGGCAGCTGGTTCCACAGAAGAGGAGCTTGATAACTGAAGGCTCTGCCTCCCATTGTACTTTTGGAGATTCTAGGTGTTACAAGTAGTCCTGCATTTTGGGAGCGTAGTGCTCTGTTAGGATAATAGGGTAGTATCAAATCGTTTAAATAAAAAGGGGCCTGATTATTTAGAGCTTTGTAAGTGAGAAGAAGGATTTTAAACTTAATTCTCAACTCTGTGGGAAGCCAATGAAGGGAGGCCAGAACCAGAGAGATATGATTTCTTTCTAGTACCTGTTAAAACTCTTGCTGCAGCATTTTGGATCAGCTAAAGACTTTTTAAAGATGTTTTAGGACAGCCTGATAATAAAGAGTTAAAATAATCTACAATAATCTAGAGCTAACAAAAGCGTGGATCAGTTTCTCAGCATCACTCTGAGACAAGATGCTCCTAATCTTGACAATATTACACAAATGACAGAAGGCAGTCTTAGAAACAAGTTTAATCTGTGAATTAAAAACAGATCTTTGATCAAAAATAACTCCAAGGTTCCTCACAGAACTATTCAGAGTGAGAGTAGCGGCATCCAAATTAAGAGTTTGATTTGGAAAGGCATTTCTAAGGTTTTTTGGACCAACAAGAATGACTTCAGTCTTATCTGAATTTAATAGCAGGAAATTACAAGTCATCCAAGCTTTGATTTCATTAAGACAGGCTTCTAACTTGGCTAATTGATGACTATCATCTGGCTTCACTGACAGGTATAATTGTGTGCCATTTGCATGACAATGAAAATGTATAGAGTGCTTTCTAATAATGTTGCCTAGTGGAAGCATATACAGTATAAACTAAAAAGAATAGGGCCTAGCACAGATCCCTGTGGAACTCCATGACTGAGCTTTGAGTTAGAAGAAAACTCATTATTGATATGAACAAACTGGAACCTATCAGATAAATAAGATCTCAACCACTGCAACGAAGTTCCATTAAGTTCAACATGGTGTTCTAATCTATCAAGTAGAATATTATGGTCAATAGCATCAAAAGCTGTACTAAGGTCTAAAAGGACAAGTACAGAAACAAGTCCACTATCAGATGCAATAAGGAGGTCATTGTAATGGCAGCAGCTGTGTTTGTTTGATCCATGTGAGAAACATGGCAATTCTTGTGACTGTTGTAATTTCCCTGCTATATGTCAACAGTGACATCCTTTCCAGTATTTGACCTTTGGTTGTACAGCAATGCCTCCCAAAGATTTGTTTTGGCAAGTATATATACTCACAGCCTGGCTCTGTGTGCCAGTCAAAAGTTGTTTACTTTGTGTCTGGGGAATCCCTTCGGAACTCCCTACCTTTTTTTTTTTTTTTTTTTTTATTATTCCCTCCATATTTTTTAAAAAACCTAGGTTTGGAAATTTGTCCTTTGAGATTTAAAAATTATTGAAATAATTTGTCATCAAAAATACATGAGGTATAAGTATTATTCACAACAGGAAGTAGACGATTTTGAGACTTCCTGCCCAGCAGAATACGGCAACAGATGGATTGAGCATGGCTGGCTAAAACAAAAATCCAAAGCCATCCAGCTGCTTACCTCAGCCCAGGTAGGGTGAAACTGTCATAATGATGAAATAATCCCTCATATCCAATTATCTACCCAATATTTTGTAGGTTGTTTGAGAGATGATGATATTTTTGAAGTTTGTTGAAGTGTGACTAGACCATGTGACTGTCAGTGGTAATCCATGCCTATGTAACCCTTCACCTAGTCTCCATGCATGTGCAAAAAACTGTAATAGTTGTGAAAAAGTAATTTTTGAAGCTTCATTTGTGAATAGGAATGTATTTTTGACTTGAAGTAAATGCAGTATTATTCTAGTCAGTTACTGCTACAATCCCCAGCCTGCATGGCCTTGGTAGTTTTTAGAAGTGCAAATCTGGCGATCCTTCATTATTTACTGGATGCCTAGTTCTAGTCAATTTTATTGTTATGTTTTTTTTTTTTTCCACAATATCTTTATTGAACCTTTTTTTTTTTTTTAACAAACATGATACAAACAATCAAACACTAACACTAAAGTACTACAAAAAAAAAAAAAAAAATGCACTAAAAACACCAACAACCACCAACAAAATCAAGTCTTCAACAATGCTCCTCTGTTTAGTCTAGACAATCCAATACATAAGTATACATATTATGTTCACCAGTTTGGAATTTACAAGGTCCACACACATCATTCACCTTCTTCTTCAAGAGTTATGTTTAAATTTTTTACATAATCAATAAAAGGTCTCCATATATTCTCAAACACAATTTCCTTTGATTTCAGTATATATGTTATTCTTTCTAATGGAAGGTTTGTTAACATCTGTCTTAACCACTGAGTCACATCTGGTCTATGAGTCTTTTTCCATAATAGTGCAATACATTTTTTGGCATTAAGCAAACTGAGGTCTATGAATGTTCTTTCACTTTTATTGAAATTATGCTTTTCTGGGTACAGACCCAACAAAACCAGTTTAGGATTCAATATGATTTGTTTTGAGATTATTTTTTCAATTGTTACCCTCACCTCTTCCCAAAACATTCTTATTAATCTACATTCCCATAAACAATGAAATAGGGTTCCTTTACTTTCCATGCATTTTGTGCATGTATCTGGTATATTTTTGTTATATCTATTTAACTCCTCCGGTGTAACATACATCCGCATTAACCATTTGAAATGTATCAATTTAAGGCGTGCATTTATTGATTTGGTTTGAGCTTCTGTACAAGCCATTTCCCATTGTTCCTCTGAAATTTCAATTTGCAGATCTTCTTTCCAGTAGTTTAATCTTTTCAGTGAATTTTCACTTGAAGATAGTGTCAATGAGTTATAAAACTCTGAAATAATACCCTTTCTTTTACTATCTTTCATCATCATTTTTTCCAAGGATGAATAAATAGGTCGAGTGAGAGCTTTATTTTGATTTGATCGAATAAAGTTTCTAAGTTGAAGATATTTAAAAAAATGTGTTCTATTGAGATTAAATTTGATCCTCAGCTCTTCAAAAGACATTATGTTGTCTGCACATGGCAAATATAAATCCTGAATCTTTTGTATCCCTTTTAAATTCCATACTTTAAATACAGCGTCCGCTCTCCCTGGTTTAAAATATTGATTACCCCATATTGGACTAAATTGTGACAATAACTGTGGTTCTTTTAAATAGTTTTTAGCTTCACACCATATTTTGATCATATGCTTTACAAATGGATTTTTAACTTGTTTTTGTAATTTTTTTGCCGAATCTGAGTATATGAATATGGGAAGAGGTAAAGGTAAATTGTATGATTCCATTTCAGTCCAGTGAGGGAGATCATTTGATGAAAAATAATATGTCATAGACCTCAGTTGTGCCGACCAATAATACAACATAAAATTTGGACATTTCAGACCTCCACGATCAAATGGTAAATATAATAAAGACAGACGTAATCTAGCCCTCCTGTTGTTCCATATAAATTCCACTAACTTTTTTTTTATTCTTGAGAATAGATCTAAAGGTGGTGATAAGGGAATGTATTGAAATAAATAAAGTATTTTAGGTAAAATATTACTTTTAAGTATATTGATTCTCCCGATCATCGACATTGGTAGTGACATCCATCTCTGAGTTAACTCACTGATATCTGACATTAAGGCTTCATAGTTGACACTGGCGACTGATTCTAGCTTAGGCATAATTTGGATTCCTAAATATTTAAACTGATTTACAACATTGAATTGATTTACCTCAGGGGCTGGGTAATTTCTCTGGGTCTCATTTAGCATTAATATTGAAGATTTAGTTTTATTTATTTTATATCCTGATATTTCCCCAAAATTCTTTATTAAATTCAACAAGGTTGGAATTGATTTTTTTAGATTCGACATAAACAAAATTATATCATCGGCGTACAGGGAGATTTTATGTTCTGTTGGTCCAACTTTAATTCCATATATTTGTGAATGTAAACGTATCGCTATCGCTAAAGGTTCAATTGCCATAGTAAACAGTAAAGGTGAGAGTGGACAGCCTTGTCGACATCCTCTATTGATTTTTATTGGTTTTGAAATATTGTTATTTGTTAGGATTTCTGCTGTAGCATTATTGTATATTATTTGAACCCATTTTATGAAATTATTTCCAAGTCCAAACCTTTGTAGGACTTCAAAAAGAAAGGGCCATTCAACTCTATCAAAGGCCTTTTCGGCGTCCAATGATAGGAGAGCTGTATCTGGTGCTTCTTTATTAAAATAGATAATATTAAATAGTCTTCTTACATTATGGAAGCCTTGTCTACCCTTTATAAAGCCATTCTGATCTCGATTAATAATATTTGGTAAAATTTCTTGTATTCGTCTTGCTAAAATTTTACAGATTATCTTAAGGTCGGCGTTTAATAGGCTTATTGGTCTCATATTTTCACATTTATTAGAGGGCTTACCTGGTTTTGGCAGCAGTATAATTAAGGCATTATTTATGTATGATGGTAAATTATTATTTTGAAATGCTTCTAAAACCATTTCCAAAAAAGGTTTTATTAATTTATTCTTAAATTTTTTATAAAGGTCAACTGGAAGACCATCTGGTCCTGCACTTTTTCCTGATTTCATATTATCAATGGCTAGCCCAACTTCTTCTTGACTAATTTTAGACTCCAATATCTCCCTGTTTTCATTTGGAATACACGGTATAGATAGTTCGTTCAAAAACCCATTGTTATGTTTTTGAATTGACATCTTGACTTTAAATTAGCTGAAATACCAATTTACAAGGTATTTATTCCGGGCTATTAATTGCAGACAAAATGTGAGAGCCTGCAAGGAATTTCTGCCCTCGGAAGGCTGCGATCCGGCAAAGTGGTTAGTGAAATGTTTAACTCTGTTGAAGTTTAATGATGGTTGTTTGAATATGCACATGTCCAAAGAATAGAAACACACACAAAAAGTTTCTAATATGAAAATCTGATGTGCACAAGCCATACAATTTTTAAATGTGGATTTGATAATCTGTTGTATTTGTTTTCAGTAAATGCTGCATAATTTTTGCTGGTAGCTTTCTTGCAACAACTCAGTAAACCTAAAAAATCTATCAATTTGAGATCATAAATGTTTACATTTGTGTGTATGCAGTATGATTTAATTTCTGCAATACTAGAATTTTGTGTCCACAGCTGAAATAATATTTCTTGTGTTTGATATGTTTCAGTCTTTACGGTGTTTGATGCATTAAAGTCGAAAGCAAGGACATTAAAGATGTGTCAAACTCAGTTATTGCACACCAAAATGCAGCTCATAATCCGGGGCCAGAACAGTAAAGACACTACCTCATACTCGTCTGTACCAAGTCATCATGGACGAGCATGGGTGTGCAAGCAAAGAACGCTGCAGATTCAAGAGGTTGGGTCGTGCCGTGTCATCGAGATCGTGATGGTGACATCCTGTCGGTGCCACTCACCAGTGTGCTAGTGCTAGTGTATGACAATTGAGTAAGAGACATTCACTTTTCTGCTACAGCCTGCAAGTGAAGGACATGTATCCAGTGATTGAACCTTGAGGACACATTTTAAGTCAAGTCAAGTCAAGTCAAGTTTGTGTTTCTCAAGTGCAAAGTCAAGTTTATTAGTCACTGAATACTGTGTTTATTTTGTGCTGATGTTGAGAGAAGTGTTTGCATTATTCTGTTTTCATTGTACATGTACTGCTTGTGCACATCCTGTTGCTAGCGTATTTCAATCAGTATTTTGAACATCAATTTAAATCAGGCTAGTAAGATCAAGTAAGATCAAGGGCTGAGGTAAGGGCTGGTTGAGCTTCAATTCAATGATATAAGTATATTTCAAGATTCCTCAAATTTAATTCAATTTTGAATTAATCAAATCAAGTACAAGTTCAAAGTATTTAGGGAATCATATACCCCAAAGATAAGAATTCCCTAATTCAAGTATAGTTTCCATTCAGTTATTTTGAGTGGAAATTTCGAGGTAAACATAAAAAACACATTGTGTTTCAGGTTTGCATAATATTTTTTATCTCCAGGTTTTCACTCAAGAAATCTGGTTGGTGAAAATCCCAATTACTAAGCCTGGCTAGTATTGTCTGTCAGACCATCCAGATTTACTAAACATTTTTTTTTACGGTCATTAGATTGCCAAAACGACTGTCGGGTGGCATATGCTGTCACAAAGAGTTCACCAACTCACTGAAACAGTTGACAGTGTATGTAATACTGCCGGCAATCGAAACTCACTTTATTCAAAGAGGTAATATAAATTACCATTTCATTTTTTGTCCCATTTCCTCACTATTTTCCATAAATACTGTACTGCAACAAAATGGCTGCAGCTGCCAAAAATGCAACTGAGCAAGAATTGCGAGAGCAGATCACAGCTGCCAAAGAGCAATTACAAGCCATAAATGCTGACTTGGCAGTTGAAACCTTGTCTGAGGAAGAGCGAGCTCAACTCAACACTGATGCAAAAACAGTACATGATGAAATAGAAACTCTTGAAATGGAGTTGGCTACAATCAGTGAACAAGAAAAGAATAATGGTGACAAGAAGCAACCAGAAGAAGAGAATACGGTGGCTGGAGTTCAAGAAAAAGAAGATGCAAGTGATCCAAAAGATGGCGCCACTGGCAAGACTAACCAGAACACTGCACAAACAAAACTCAGGCATGTCCCACTTCATGAGCTGAAGCAAAGACGAGAGACATGCATGAAGAGACTGAAAGAAGTCAGGCGGTTAGTGAAAACAAAGGGAGAGGATAAGTCTGTCTCACCAGAGATTTCTGCTGAATACGACAGCCTCAATGACAGAGTTGCGACTTTAGATGCTGTCATCAGTAAAAAAGAAGAACAAGAAGCACAGGTAGACAGAGCAAACAAAAAGTTTATGCAAACATACAGTAAAGTAAAGAAGGCTGTGTTCGCTCTTTTTTATGCATACAAAGATGAGGTCTTGGACACAACTGAAGATGACTTGGAAGACCTGATTCGCCTGGACAAAGAAATGACAGCTACATATGAAGCCTGTCGAGATTTGTGCCCACCAGACAACGAGATGCGGCGCAGAGTCGACAGCGATAAGCAAATGTGCTCAGACATGGCGAAAACCTTGAAACAAATTGGAGAGAATCCAATGATGGCAGACAAGGAGAGAAAAGGCCTTCTCAAGACTACTTGGGGAATGAATTATTCCAGGTTTCTCTTTGGAAGCAAGTTAGACTATGAGTCTGATATTTCTGCCAAGTCTAAAGTCTCCATTCAGTCAAAGGTATCTGTAAGTACACAGATTTCAGAATCTTCAACAGGCTCTTCAACAGGATCAAGTAATGCCTCAGAAAAGGCCAGGAAGCTGGCTGAATTGAGCGCTAAGTGAAAGTGTGCAGAACTTCACGCAAAGATAAGGAAATACAAGGTGGCCTTGGAAAGTTGTCATGAACAATTAGAAATAGCAGAAGAAGAGGAAAGAGTCCAAAAGTCAGATGACATCTCTTGTTGCAGTGACAAGCCTAGTAAAGGTTATCTGAATCCAGAGGCACCTGCTTTTTCTCCTGAGGCCAAATCACCAAAAGCTGAAGATTGCGCGAGCCAAGCAGAGTCACAGTTGGCCTTCATCGCCCAAACCTTCTCAGATAGCGTCAGCAGATCAAGGCTGCCTGTTCCCACACCTCCTGTGTTTGATGGTGACCCACTCAAGTTCATCAACTTTCGCAAAAGTTTTGTGACACTTGTTGAGAACAAGGGAATTCCACCATCAGACAAGCTGTATTATCTGCAGCAGTACTTTGCAGGAGAAGCCAGAGCGGCAGTAGAAGGTTGTTTTTTCAGAAGTGATGAAGCTGCCTACAACCGTGCATGGACCACGTTGGAAGAGCGGTTCGGACACCCCTTCACCGTTCAACTCTCCTTGAGAAACAAGTTGAGAGACTGGCCCAAAGTAACAGGCAAAGATAAGAAAGGTCTTCAAGATTTCAGCGATTTCCTGAGCACCCTCAAAGAAGCTATCCCCTACGTGAAAGGTCTTGAAGTTTTGAACGATTGCATCCAAATCCAGGAAACACCAACCAAGTTACCCGAGTATTGCAACACTAGGTGGACACGGCGTGTTACAGAAGACATAGATGTTGGAAAGGGCTACCCTTCGTTTCAAGAATTTGTCGACTTCGTAGCCAGAGAAGTCAGAGTGGCTACCAACCCTATATGTGTGGTCGCTCAAAACCAAGACAAGTTGCCAACCACGAATAGAGGAAACGAGTCTAGGGCAAAGACAAAACGAGCACCTGGCATTACTCATGCCACCAACACCAACACCAGTGCTGAAAAAGAAACCCCTAAAAGTGGAGCCAAAAATTCTCCAGGTTGCACCTACTGCGACAAAGATCACCTCATCTACAAGTGCAATGCTTTCAAAGAGTTGCCTTATGATGACAAAATACAAAGCATTCAAAGCAAGGCCCTTTGCTTCAAATGTCTCAGACGTGGCCACACATCAAAGAAGTGTCTAGTTAAAGTGTCCTGCAACACGTGCAAAGGCAAACACCAAACTCTGCTGCACCTAGACAAGAAGAAAGCAGACACAAAACTTACAGAGTCAGAAGCCGACAAAGATGAAAACACATTTGAATCTATTTCAAACAAAACCAACCAAGATTACATGAAGAGTTATACTTCAATGATCGTACCTGTTTGGGTCAAGACAGGCCAAGCTGGCTCGCAAGAAGTACTGGTTTATGCACTGATTGATTCCCAAAGCGACAGCTCCTATATCACAGAAGATCTGGCAGCCAAGCTGTGCATGCCACATGAAACAACAAGAATGAAGATAACAACTATGACATCTTCATCGGTGGTCTATTGTAAGAAGTTCTCAGACATCAAACTGAGAGGATACGACTCGACTGTCGAAGTCCGAGTCAAGTCGTGCTACACAAGAGACCACATCCCTCACAACAGGGAGCACATTCCCTCAAAGGTAGCGGCAAGTATGATGCCTCATTTGGCTCGAATAGCCCCCTTCATTCCTCCTATTCAAGACTGTGAAGTGGGACTGCTCATTGGATACTCCTGCCCACAAGCACTCAGGCCGGTGGAGATAGTCTCCGGAAATCCCGAAGAAGCCTTTGCTGTGAAAACAGACTTGGGATGGAGCATCATTGGAGGCCCTTGTTATGAACAAGGCAACAATGGTGTATGCCATAGGATTGTCGCCAAAGAATTGATAGTGCCACCACCCTGTGAGATCCTGAAGGTTCTCGACCAAGATTTCAGCGACACCAAAGATGAAGCATGCTATTCCCAGGATGATCTCGCGTTTCTGCAAATCATGGAAGAAAACATCCAAATCAATGAAAATGGAAGAATCTCCATGCCATTGCCGATCAAGTCTACCACGAAGTTGCCCAACAACTACGGGATGGCCATGTCTAGGCTAAATTCTCTGAAAAGGAAATTGAGCAAGGATGACAAGTTTAGAAACCACTACTGCGACTTCATGGACCAGATGATTCAAAAGGGCTATGCAGAGCGTGTTGAACCTCCTTCACCAAATCAAGTCATCAATTACATACCACATCAAGGTGTATACCACCCACAAAAACCAGACAAGATAAGAGTGGTTTTCGACGGTTCGGCCAAGTACCAAGGTTTGTGCCTGAACGACATGCTGCTGACGGGTCCGGACTTGATGAATGGCTTGCTTGGCGTGCTATTGAGGTTTCGTCAGGACAAAATTGCAGTGACCTGTGACATCGAACAGATGTTTTACAACTTCGATGTTCTGCCACAGTACAGAGATCTACTGAGATACTTATGGTGGCCCGATGGGGACTTGACACTCCCGCCAGCGGAGTACAGGCTCACTGTACACTTATTCGGGGCCGCATCATCACCAGGATGTGCCAACTATGGCATAAAGTACTTGGCAAAGACGCACAAAGAGAGCTTTCCTGAAGGAGCAAAATTCCTCACAAGGAACCTTTACATGGACGATGGTTTGAGCAGCCTGTCTACCGTGGGTGAAGCGAAGGAGCTAATCTGCCAGGCCACTGAAATATGCAAAAAGGGCAAAGTTAGACTCCATAAGTTCCTGTCGAACAGCATAGACGTCCTGGAATCTATACCACCTTCAGAAAGAGCCACTACCGTCTCCGAAATAAACTTGGAACTGGAACCTCTCCCGGTTGAGCGCACACTTGGAACAAGATGGGATGTTCAAAATGACTGCTTCAGGTTCAAGATAACACTACAGGATAAACCCAACACAAGAAGAGGCATCCTCTCTACAGTCATGTCAGTCTATGACCCAAATGGATTTGTTAGCCCTGTGGTGTTGCAAAGGAAAAAGATCCTGCAAGAACTGTGCAAGCAAAAGAAATCCTGGGACGAACCTGTCGAGCCTGTCATAATTGAACGGTGGGTGAGCTGGAAAGCAGATATTCAGGAGCTGGAGGATCTGAAAATACCCAGATGTTTCAAGCCTGACAAGGAAGTGAAATCTTTCGAGTTGCATCATTTCAGTGATGCCAGAACTCAAGGTTATGGGCAGTGCTCGTATGTCAGAATGTGTGACCAAGATGGAAACATAGACTGCGCCTTGCTCATGAGCAAAGCGAGAGTGGCACCATCAAAAGTTGTCTCCATTCCTCGGCTTGAATTGACAGCAGCAACAACGTCAGTGAAAATCAGCAAGTTCCTCAGAAGAGAGCTCGAGATCCAGGTCACCAAGGAATATTTTTGGACAGACAGCAAGGTCGTGCTGGGATACATCGCCAACAGTGCAAAGCGGTTTCACGTGTTTGTCAGCAACCGTGTACAGTACATTCGGGAGAACACTGAAGTGCAACAATGGCACCACGTACCGACCAAGTCGAATCCAGCCGATCTAGCTTCGAGAGGCGTGTCGGCCAAAGAACTGGGCACCTCTATGTGGCTGAAAGGCCCAGAATTTCTCTACAAAGCAGAGCTACCACTGACTTCGCCAGACGATACTCTCAACCTTGGCGACCCTGAAGTAAAAGCACAGTGTCTCGGGGCATCTAGCGTTGTTCTACCAACAGGACTGTTGGATGTACTACAAAGGATTTCGAAGTGGCAGACCATGATCAACATCTTGGGAACTATGATAAGAAGAGTGTCTTCGAAGACAAGCCGTCTACTCCAAGACAGAAAAGCACGTAATCTAGCCATCAAGTGGTTACAAGCCAAAGAGTTTCCTGAAGAGATCACAACCCTGGGGAAAGGTGGAAACGTAGCAACGTCAAGCTGCTTGAAGACTCTAGATCCCATGTTGGATGAAGAAGGCCTGCTAAGGGTTGGGGGAAGAGTTCGTGAAGCAGAAGACATCACCAAGGAAGAATGTCACCCCATTATCCTTCCAAGAAAATCACATGTCACCGAGGCCATCATCAGGCATGTAAATCAAAAGACCAATCATGGAGGTCGCAGCTCAACTTTGAATGAACTACGATCTCAAGGATATTACGTACAAAGGGGCTCCAAGACAGTGGCTCAAGTGATACGCAACTGTATCGTGTCGCAAGCAAAGAAGACCAGCGGAGAGTCAGAAGATGGCTGACTTGCCACAAGAACGTACAGAAGCGCATCCTCCATTCTACAAGTCTGGAATGGATGTCTTTGGCCCGTATCTCATCAAACGCGGAAGATCAGAAATCAAGCACTACGGACTGCTGTGCACGTGTCTGTACAGTCGTGCAATTCACCTGGAGCTTCTAGACGACCTCTCAACTGACTGTTTCATCAATGCCCTAAGATGCTTCTTGGCATTGCGAGGTGTGGTTAGAAGCATACTCTGCGATCAAGGTTCCAACTTCATCGGTGCTGACAATGAACTGAAACAAGCTCTCGCCGAATTGGATCATGACAAGCTGGAGACAGTTCTAGCAAACAAGCAAGTGGAGTTCAAGTTCAATGCTCCTCATGCTAGTGAGCAAGGTGGCGTATGGGAAAGACAGATCCGCACAGTGAGGAAGACGCTGAAGTCAGTGATAGACTTTGCGAACACACGACTAGACGACGCCTCCTTAAGAACACTGTTCTATGAGGCAGCATACATCGTGAACAGTCGTCCATTGTCTCCAACGTCTTTGAATGACCCACTCGCCGAACCTCCCATAACGCCAAACGCTCTACTTCATGGCAAGCTTGAGGGAGTCTTACCTCCACCAGGAGCCTTCTGCGCCCAGGACGTTTATGCACGGAAACGCTGGAGGCGTGTTCAACACCTGAGTCAGCTCTTTCGAAGTAGATGGAAACAAGAATACTTACTGAATCTCCAACATCGCCAAAAGTGGTGCAAACCACAAAGAAACCTCCAAACAGGAGACATTGTTCTCATGATGGATGAAGGGTTGGCGAGAAACCAGTGGCCACTTGGACTTGTGACGAGTGCAATGGCCGACAAGGACGGACTTGTCCGAAAAGTGAGGCTGAGAATTTCGAACGCCAGAAGTGTGGCTCGTGGGGAGAAGATTCAGCCAGTCTCCGAACTGGAAAGACCAGTGCAAAAGGTTGTGCTCTTGCTGCCGGTTAAAGATTAGGTGACATTGTGAAAATTTTATGTTGGCATGACTTTATAGTCTTCCATCATAAAGATTTTGGTGGGAGTGTAACGGCAGCAGCTGTGTTTGTTTGATCCATGTGAGAAACATGGCAATTCTTGTGACTGTTGTAATTTCCCTGCTATATGTCAACAGTGACATCCTTTCTAGTATTTGACCTTTGGTTGTACAGCAATGCCTCCCAAAGATTTGTTTTGGCAAGTATATATACTCACAGCCTGGCTCTGTGTGCCAGTCAAAAGTTGTTTACTTTGTGTCTGGGGAATCCCTTGGGAACTCCCTACCTTTTTTTTTTTTTTTTTTTTATTATTCCCTCCATATTTTTTAAAAAATCTAGGTTTGGAAATTTGTCCTTTGAGATTTAAAAATTATTGAAATAATCTGTCATCAAAAATACATGAGGTATAAGTATTATTCACAACAGGAAGTAGACGATTTTGAGACTTCCTGCCCAGCAGAATACGGCAACAGATGGATTGAGCATGGCTGGCTAAAACAAAAATCCAAAGCCATCCAGCTGCTTACCTCAGCCCAGGTAGGGTGAAACTGTCATAATGATGAAATAATCCCTCATATCCAATTATCTACCCAATATTTTGTAGGTTGTTTGAGAGATGATGATATTTTTGAAGTTTGTTGAAGTGTGACTAGACCATGTGACTGTCAGTGGTAATCCATGCCTATGTAACCCTTCACCTAGTCTCCATGCATGTGCAAAAAACTGTAATAGTTGTGAAAAAGTAATTTTTGAAGCTTCGTTTGTGAATAGGAATGTATTTTTGACTTGAAGTAAATGCAGTATTATTCTAGTCAGTTACTGCTATAATTCCCAGCCTGCATGGCCTTGGTAGTTTTTAGAAGTGCAAATCTGGCGATCCTTCATTATTTACTGGATGCCTAGTTCTAGTCAATTTTATTGTTATGTTTTTGAATTGACATCTTGACTTTAAATTAGCTGAAATACCAATTTACAAGGTATTTATTCCGGGCTATTAATTGCAGACAAAATGTGAGAGCCTGCAAGGAATTTCTGCCCTCGGAAGGCTGCGACCCGGCAAAGTGGTTAGTGAAATGTTTAACTCTGTTGAAGTTTAATGATGGTTGTTTGA
This sequence comes from Pholidichthys leucotaenia, assembly GCA_020510985.1. NCBI lineage: Eukaryota > Metazoa > Chordata > Actinopteri > Cichliformes > Pholidichthyidae > Pholidichthys > Pholidichthys leucotaenia. The sequence goes on along the minus strand of CM035838.1, from coordinate 237,563,594 downwards.
ATATGCACATGTCCAAAGAATAGAAACTTTTTGTGTGTGTTTCTAATATGAAAATCTGATGTGCACAAGCCATACAATTTTTAAATGTGGATTTGATAATCTGTTGTATTTGTTTACAGTAAATGCTGCATAATTTTTGCTGGTAGCTTTCTTGCAACAACTCAGTAAACCTAAAAAATCTATCAATTTGAGATCATAAATGTTTACATTTGTGTGTATGCAGTATGATTTAATTTCTGCAATACTAGAATTTTGTGTCCACAGCTGAAATAATATTTCTTGTGTTTGATATGTTTCAGTCTTTACGGTGTTTGATGCATTAAAGTCGAAAGCAAGGACATTAAAGATGTGTCAAACTCAGTTATTGCACACCAAAATGCAGCTCATAATCCAGGGCCAGAACAGTCATTATTGACCTTCACTTAACTGTGTTCACACCAAATGCGAACGGGCGGCGCAAATCCATAGAAAATCAATGGGAAAACGCAACTATACGTGAATTTTCATCGTCGCGCATTTGTGTCCGCTAGCTAGCTCTGCTAGCAGCTAGCTAGCGGACAGAGTAAAATTATCACCGTTGCAGAGTAAATTAGTTAGAAAATGAAACTCACTCACCGGGAGATGGGAGGACCGGGAACTCTTCAGCTGAATCGGGTTTTTGGAGTTATTTACCCACGGTTTCCGGCCATGGACGTCCTAGCAAGCTAGCTAGCTAGCTAGCAACATAAACGAGATCATCTGTGAAGTGTTGGAGGTTTGAGACATCATTTTCAGGTGAGCCCCCAGTCGGATCATGTAAACATAAACATAAACATGATGTTATTTTGAGAATTTCCACAGCAGGTTGAACACAGCTGCAGAAGTTTTAAAGGCAACTTCGCCTAGTCTGCATCTCACTATTCATGTCTGTTGGTGTGTTTACATTGAGTTATAATGTAATCGTGCCGCACGAAAAATTTGCCCGTTTGCATTTGGTGTGAACACACCTTAAGGCTGTTTCATTACTATGATGGATTCTAAACCCAGACTGAAACTCTTCAAATAAGCCATTTCCCTGCAAGCAGTCAAATAATTGCATAGCAACAACTTTTTCTAAGATTTTTGAAATGAAAAGCAGAATAGAGATTGGTCTATAGTCAGCTAAAACTCCTGGATCCAGCACTGACTTTTTGAGTAAGGGTTTAATTACAGCAGTTTTAATTCAATTCAATTCAACTTTATTTATATAGTATGGCGGCACATGGGGAAAGCATAATGTGTAACATCTTGGATAAGAACAAAGAGCAGAGGTTCCCTGGTGAGATAAGAGGGAGGTGTGAAGGATGAATGCAGTGTGATCTTTTGTGTATCAGAAACTTCTAGAAGGATGGTAAAGGATTAAGGAAGTGAATGCAATGTGACCTTTTGTGTGTGAGAAGCTTCTGGAGGAATGCCAGAGTATTTAAGAGTCTTTGCTGAGTGTCCTCTTTCTGTCTATGCTTCTCGTGTGAGACGTGTAATAAAATGTCTGAGTCAAGTCTGCCTCGTTATTTACACGCTCCACACTGGTGACCCAAGACGAATCATGGAACACAACGAAAGACCCCCGGAACCAGCCTCGATGGGAACCCCCAGCCACGCATGTGCTGTTGCGATCAAGCTACCGGATTTTTGGCAGCACAATCCGCGCTCCTGGTTCCACCTAGTCGAGGCACAGTTCGCCCTCCGGGGGATATCGGCGGATGACACAAAATTCCACTATGTGGTTGCAGCGCTCGACGCCCGCACGGCTCAGCACGTAGAGAGCCTGCTCGATCAGCCACCAACCGACGACAAGTACGGCACGCTGAAGGCTGCACTCATCCAGCACTACACACTCTCGGATGGTGAGAGAGCAGAGAGACTCCTGACTCGGACCGGGTTGGGAGATGGGTCAGCCATAGACCTGATGGAGAAGATGCTGAGGTTAAAGGGCACAGACGACGACCATTTCATTTTTACCCACCTCTTCCTCCGGAACCTTCCGTCAGTGGCAAGAGCGACCCTGGCCAATTCGCCGTTGCTGGCCAAGAGGGACTATCGTGCGCTAGCCTGTGAAGCGAACCGGATCATCGTCGCCAGCAGGGAGTTCACGACCATTGCAGCAGCGACGGAGCTCGGCATGACGCCCGGAGGAGGCGAGGAGCCATCGATGACAGCAGCAGAGCCACCGACGGCAGCAGCAGCGGGGGCCAAGGAACGTGGGGGGAGACACGCTTTGCTTCTACCACCGCCGCTTCGCAGAGAGGGCACGCAAATGTATACCACCGTGCCAATTCAAGCGACTCAGGAAACGCCAAGACCGGGGGTCGGTAGCAGCCGCGACCCTCGGGGAGGAGAACAAGCTGCTCTACTTGACGGACGCACGCTCAGGGAGGCATTTCCTCTTGGACACTGGCACCCAGATGAGTTTCATCATGCCGACCTACGCTGACCGGCTGGCAGGATCTAGCGGCCCCGAGATGTCAGCAGCAAACGGCTTGGAGATTAAGACTTTTGGTGAGAGGACTCTACTCCTGTCTCTACACGGCCGTACATTTGAGTGGACTTTTGTCATAGCAGCATTGAATTTCAATATACTGGGGGCTGATTTTTTGTGCACACATGGTTTGTTGGTTGATGTCGCTAGCAGGCGCCTAGTTAATGCACTGTCCTTTGATTCTATCCCCTGTACAGCTCGAGCGTCCCGGCCAACAGCACAAGCCAACGTCACAGTTGCATGCGGTAAGTTTCACACACTGCTCACTCAGTTCCCAGCACTCACTGTCCCGACATTTTCGGCAGCCATCGCTAAACACGGGGTGGAGCATTTTATCACCACCACCGGGCCGCCCGTTTTTGCAAAACCTCGGCGCTTGGACGCAGCTAAACTGGCCATAGCGCGCGAGGAGTTCACCAACCTGGAGAGGTTGGGCATCATCAGGCGTTCAAACAGCCCATGGGCTTCCCCGCTACACATGGTCCCTAAAGCTGAGGGTTTGTGGCGACCTTGCGGGGATTTCCGCAGGTTGAACAACGCTGCAGCGCACGACCGCTACCCAATTCCTCATATTCAGGATTTTTCCATTCACCTGGCAGGAGCACACGTTTTTTCTAAAATAGACCTGGTCCGTGGTTACCACCAAGTCCCAGTGCGCGCTGAGGACATACCCAAAACAGCGGTGATAACTCCGTTCGGTTTATTCGAGTTTTTGCGCATGCCATTTGGGCTTAAAGGGGCTGCATAGACGTTCCAACGCATGATGGATGCAGTGCTGCGCGATCTCCCTTTCGTGTTCGTCTACTTGGACGATATCTTGGTAGCCAGCGCGTCCAAAGACGAACACGAAGCCCACCTCACGGCGGTTTTCCGGAGGTTGGAAGAGCACGGGTTAATAATCAACCCAGCGAAATGTCAGTTCGGGGTGACGCGTATTGATTTTTTGGGGCACCGCGTCTCTCCCGAAGGAGTGGTTCCGCTGCCTGACAAAGTGCGCGCGGTAGCAGATTTTCCCCGGCTGCAAACGGTCAGGGCGCTACAGGAATTTTTGGGAATGGTGAATTTTTATAACCGTTTCCTTCCCCGCGCAGCACAGCTCATGCAACCACTGTACGCCGCGCTCAAAAAACAGAAACCCGCGGATAAGATCAAATGGTCCCCGGAGCGAGAGCGGGCTTTCTCGGAAGTCAAAGCAGCCCTGGCAAATGCCGCATTGCTGGCACATCCAGACCCAACGGCCCGCATAGCGCTCACCACTGACGCTTCAGACGTGGCCATAGGGGTGGTCGTGGAGCAGCGCGTAGCCGGGGCTTGGCAGCTGCTCACCTTTTTCAGCAGGACTTTGCGCGACAGTGAACGTAAATACAGCGCATTCGACAGGGAGTTGCTGGCTCTCCACCTGGCCATTTGCCACTTCCAGTTCTGGCTGGAAGGGCGCAGTTTCACCGCGTTCGCTGACCACAAGCCGCTAACATTCGCGATGGCCAAGGTTTCAGAACCGTGGTTGGGCCGGCAGCAGAGACAGCTGGCCGCGATCTCAAAGTTTACTACCGATATTCAGCATGTCTCGGGTAAACTGAATGTAGTGGCAGACTGCCTCTCGCGCGCCGTGGCAGCCCCATTCTGTGTGGGAATAGATTACGCAGCCATGGCCGCGGAGCAGGTTAGTGACGCGGACGTGCGCGCACTCCAGTCTGGACCAACAGGGTTAAGGCTGGAGAGCAGGGTGCTGCAAGACGGCATGCCCCCCTTAATCTGTGATGTGGTCCCGTGGTACCGGCCGCGGGGCGCCGCCACGTGTTTGACTCGATTCATTCTTTGGCGCGCCCGGGAGTGCGCGTGTCGGTCAAAATGGCAGGAGAGAAATTCGTGTGGCCGAGCCTTCGCAAACAAGTGAAAGAGTGGGCAGCAGCCTGCATGGCGTGCCAACGAGCCAAGGTACACAGACACACGAAGGCTCCCTTGGAGCCGTTTCGCATCCCGGCTAAGAGGTTCGACCATGTTCACGTGGACCTCGTGGGCCCCCTCCTGCCATCACAGGGGTGCACGCACCTTCTGACAATGGTGGACCGCACCACTCGCTGGCCGGAAGTGGTTCCACTGGCAGCAACCACAGCCGAGGAGGTGGCGCGTGCATTTTTAACAGCATGGGTGGCGCGTTTTGGAGTCCCGTCGGATATTATGTCCGACAGAGGCCCTCAATTTGTTTCCGAACTCTGGTCAACAATGGCCCGCAGCCTGGGTGTCAGAATTCACCGCACAACCGCGTACAATTCACAGGCTAATGGGTTATGTGAACGTTTTCATAGGTCATTGAAAGCGGCTCTCAGGGCGTCACTGACGGATGCAAATTGGGTAGACAAGCTACCGTGGGTTTTATTGGGGTTGCGTTCTGTGCCTAAAGAGGATCTGGAAGCTTCCCCGGCTGAACTCGTTTTTGTGCAGCCACTTCGGCTGCCCGGGGAGTTTCTTCCAGATAATCCCGCGCCGGGCAGCTCCCCGTTTCAGCTGTTGCAGCGTAACATAGACACAGGCACGCTGCCGGGCCCTGCTCACCACAGTTTTCCGTGCGTTTTTGTGCCTAAAACTTTGAAAAACGCGGAGTTCGTTTTTGTCAGACACGATGCCCATCGCCCTTCACTGTGCCCACCTTATGATGGACCGTTCAGAGTGCTGGAAATAGGGGACAAGCATTTTTTGCTAGATTTGGGAGGTAGGAAGGAAAAGAATGGCATAGACAGACTCAAACCCGCTTTTGTGGTGGCGGACGAGCAAGTGCTGTTGGCGAGGGCCCCTCGGCGTGGAAGACCCCCACGGGGAGCTTCCCAGAGAAAAGTTTCCCCAGAACACCCACAGGGACAGACAAAAAGTTTTCACCCCCAAACATCAACCCCCCAGCATGACAGCGCCGCGGAGGCGGTGAATCCTGGTTACAGCAGATACGGGAGAAGACTGAAGCCCAAGCAGCATGTGGATTGATGTTTAATGGTTCTGTCACAGCATACGGACTGTTATTCTTTTGTTCTATCCAATATGCTCGGGGGTGGTGGTATGGCGGCACATGGGGAAAGCATAATGTGTAACATCTTAGATAAGAACAAAGAGCAGAGGTTCCCTGGTGAGATAACAGGGAGGTGTGAAGGATGAATGCAGTGTGATCTTTTGTGTATCAGAAACTTCTAGAAGGATGGTAAAGGATTAAAGAAGTGAATGCAATGTGACCTTTTGTGTGTGAGAAGCTTCTGGAGGAATGCCAGAGTATTTAAGAGAAGAGTCTTTGCTGAGTGTCCTCTCTCTGTCTATGCTTCTCGTGTGAGACGTGTAATAAAATGTCTGAGTCAAATCTGCCTCGTTATTTACATGCTCCACAATAGCACCATTTCACAACACCCCCTCATGGATCGTCACCTTATCATAGTGGGGGGGTTTGCGTGCCCCAGTGATCCCAGGAGCTATGTTGTCCGGGGCAATTTGCCTCTGATGGGGTCACCCAAGACACACTGGTCCTGGGTGAAGGGCCAGACTAAGAACGATCCAACAGACTCTTCATGATAAATTCTAGATCAAGGATTCAGTGTACCCCACCCGGTATGGGGTTACCGGGGCCCCACCCTGGAGCCAGGCCTGGGGGAGGAGCTTGATGGCTAGCATCTGGTGGCCGGGTTTCCACCCATGGGACCCGGCCAGGCTCAGCCCAAAGGAGTTACATGGGTCCGCCGTCCAGTGGGTTCACCACCTGCAGGAGGGATCATGGGGGTCCGGTGCTATGTGGATTAGGTGGCGGTCAAAGGCAGAGACCTTGGCGAACTGATCCCAAGCTTTCTAAACTGGCTTTTGGTATGTGGAATGTCACCTCTCTGGTGGGGAAGGAGCCTGAGCTAGTGGACGAGGTTGAGAGATACCGGCTAGATATAGTCGGCCTCATCTCAACACACAGCTCTGGTTCTGGAACCAGTCTCCTGGAGAGGGGCTGGAGCTTGGCCTTTTCTGGAGTTGCCCTGGGCAAGAGGCGACGAGCAGGGGTGGGTATTCTTGTATCCCCCCACCTTGCTGCTTCTATACTGGAGCTTTCCCCGGTGGATGAAAGGGTTGCTTCCCTGCGCCTTCGGGTTGGGAAACGGATCCTGACCATCATTTGTGCCTATGCACCAAATGATGCTTCAGAGTACCCACCCTTTTTGGAGTCTGTGACTGGGGTGCTGGAGGGTGCTCCTCTTGGAGACTCCATTGTCCTACTGGGGGACTTCAATGTGCATGTGGGCAACAGTGAAACCTGGAGGGGAGTGATTGGGAGGAATGGCCTGCCCGATCTGAACCCGAGTGGTGTTCAGATATTGGACTTCTGTGCTAACCACAGTTTGTCCATAATGAACACCATGTTCAAGCATAAGGGTGTCCATATGTGCACCTGGCACCAGGACACCCTAGGTCGCAGGTCAATGATCGATTTTGTTATCATGTCATCAGACCTGCGACCATATGTCTTGGACATTCGGGTAAAGAGAGGTGCAGAGTTGTCAAATGATCACCACCTGGTGGTGAGTAGGAGCTGATGACGGGGAAGGAAACCATTCAGACCTGGTAGACCCAAACGTATAGTGAGGGTGTGCTGGGAACGTCTGGCTGAGGCCCCTGTCTGGGAGGTCTTCAACTCCCACCTCCGGAAGAACTTCAACCACATTTCGAGGGAGTCTGGAGACATGGAGTCTGAACGGGCCATGTTCTCCACCTCTGTTGTTGAGGCGGCGGCCCAGAGCTGCGGCCGCAAGGTGGTCGGTGCATCTCGTGGTGGCAACCCCCGAACCAAGTGGTGGACACCAGTGGTGAGGGGGGCCATTGAGCTGAAGAAGGAGTCCTATCAAGCTTGGTTGGCTTGTGGGACTCCCGAAGCAGCTGAGGTGTACCGGCAGGCCAAGCGGAGTGCAGCTCGGGTGGTTGATGAAGCAAAAACCCGGGTATGGGAGGAGTTCGGTGAGGCCATGGAACAAGACTTTCAGTTGGCCTCGAAGAGATTCTGGCAAACTGTCCGGCGGCTCAGGAGGGGAAAGCAGCTCCCTGTCCACACTGTGTATGGTGCGGATGGGGCGCTGTTGACTTTGACTGGGGATATCGTCGGGCGGTGGAAGGAATACTTCGAGGATCTCCTCAATCCCACTGATACACCTTCCACAGAGGAAGCAGGGTTTGTGGACGAGGGGGATGACTCGCCTATCACAGGGGCTGAGGTCGCCAAGGTGGTTAAAAATCTCCTGGGTGGCTGGGCCCCAGGGGTAGATGAGATTCGCCTTGAGTACCTCAAGGCCCTGGATGTTGTAGGGCTGTCATGGTTGACACGCCTCTGCAACACTGCATGGAGGTTGGGGGCAGTGCCTTTGGCATGGCAAACCGGGGTGGTGGTTCCTCTCTTCAAAAAAGGGGACTGGAGGGTGTGCTCCAACTTTAGAGGGATCACACTCCTCAGCCTCCCTGGGAAGGTCTATGCCAAGGTACTGGAGAGGAGAGTCCAGCCGTTGGTCGAACCTCGGATTCAGGAGGAGCAATGTGGTTTTCGTCCTGGCCGTGGCACATCGGACCAGCTCTTTACCCTCTCGAGAATTCTTGAGGGTTCGTGGGAGTTTGCCCAACCAGTTTACATGTGTTTTGTGGACTTGGAGAATGCATTTGACCGCGTCCCTCGTGGTTTTTTGTGGGGGGTGCTTCGGGAGTATGGGGTATCGGGCTTGTTGTTACGAGCTATTCGGTCTCTGTATGCATCATGTTTGGTGACCACAGGATCTCATCTCTGTTGTTTGCAGATGATATTGTCCTGTTGGCTTCATCCAGCAATGACCTACAGCTCTTGCTGGGATGGTTTGCCACTGAATGTGAAGCGGCTGGGATGAGAATCAGCACCTCCAAGTCCGAGTCCATGGTCCTCAGCCGGAAAAAGGTGGATTGTCCTCTCTGGGTTGGGGACAGGCTCCTGCCCCAAGTGGAGGAGTTTAAGTATCTTGGGGTCTTGTTCACGAGTGAGGGGAAAATGGAGCGAGAGATTGACAGACGGATCGGAGCAGCATTTGCAGTGATGCAGACATTGTACCAGTCTGTTGTGGTGAAGAGGGAGCTGAGTTCTAATGCAAAGCTGTCCATTTACTAGTCAATCTACGTTCCTACCCTCACCTATGGTCACAAGCTTTGGGTAATGACCGAAAGAACAAGATCGTGGATACAAGCGGCTGAAAAGAGCTTTCGCCGTAGGATTGCTGGACTCACCTTCAGAGACAGGGTGAGGAGCTCAGTCATCCGGGATAGGCTCAGAGTAGAACCGCTGCTCCTCCACATTGAAAGGAGTCAGTTGAGGTGGTATGGGCATCTGATTAGGATGCCTCCTGGACGCCTCCCACTTGAGGTGTTTTGGGCACGTCCCACTGGGAGGAGACCCCGGGGCAGACCCAGGACTTGGTGGAGAGACTATGTCTCCCAGCTGGTCTTGGAACGCCTTGGTATCCTCTCTGAAGAGCTGGAGCAGGTGGCAGGGGAGAGGGAAGTCTGGGCTTCTCTGCTTGAACTGCTGCCTCTGTGACCCAGACCTCTGGAAAAGCGGTAGAAGATGGATGGATGGATTGACGCATTAGGTGATTGAAGGTCACTTGATCGTCACTTCCTTGTGGTAACATATTGTCACTTCCTGTTTTGCTGTCTGTCTGTGTGGTTTGCTCTCCTCAATCTCCTGAGTTTTGGGTTAGCCACTAGCGATGGCTACTAGCTCTCCTTCCTCTCCTCCTCTGGTGTGCTCTCTCTGTCAGATGTTTAGCTACACCTCTGCCTCTTTTAGTGATAACGGTAAATGTAATAAATGTTGTCTTTTTGAGGCGCTCGAGGCGAGGTTGTCTGATTTGAAATCCCAGCTCCGCTGCATTGAAACACCGTCTGTGCCAGTTACTCTTGACGGACGCCCCTTAGCTGCAGTGGAGCTAGCTAGCATAGCTAACCCCCTTAGCGGTCCTCCGGCTCTCCTCAGCAGCGAGGACACTGGGTGGGTGACGGTGAGAAGGAAGCCTAGTCGCAAAGCCCCGGTACACCACCAACCTGTTCACGTTTCTAATCGTTTTTCCCCGCTCAGCGACACACCCGCTGAGGAAAAAACTCTGATCATTGGCGACTCTGTAGTCAGAAACATGAACCTAGAGACTCCAGCGGCCATAGTCAAATGCATTCCTGGGGCCAGAGCAGACGACATCGAGTCAAATTTGAAAATGCTGGCTAAAAGTAACTGTAAATACTCCACAATTGTTATTCACGCTGGCATTAATGACATCCGTCTCCGGCAGTCGGAAGTCACGAAACTTAATGTAGAATAGGTGTGTGACTTTGCAAAAACGATGTCTGCCACTGTAGTATTCTCTGGGCCCCTCCCCAATCTGACCAGTGATGACATGTTTAGCCGCTCGTCATCCTTGAACCGCTGGCTGTCTCTGTGGTGTCCTGCAAATGACGTGGGCTACATTGACAATTGGAGCTCATTTTGGGGAAAACCTGGTCTTATGAGACGAGACAGCATTCATCCCACTTTGGATGGTGCTTCTCATTTATCTAACAATCTGGCATCTTTTTTTTCCCAAATTTCCAAAACCTTGACTACTCAGAGTTGGGACCAGGAAGCAGAGTCGCAGTCTTACACGCCTCTCTGCAGCTCCTCTTCATCCGCCACCCCTCAACTTAGCCCCTGTCTTCCCCATCAGAGAATCATTGTCTGCTCCCTCCAAAGTAAATAAAAATATAATATATAAGCATCCCAAAGTGATTAAGAAAAATATTGGTAAAACTCAAATTAAACATAAAGCGTCTAAACTGAATGATTTGGCCTCTGTTCCTCCTCATAATTTAAAAATTAAATGTGGTTTATTAAATATTAGGTCTCTAACTCCCAAGTCTCTGTTAGTCCATGATCTGTTAACTGATCATCAGATTGATTTAATATCCCTTACAGAGACTTGGTTAGGGCAAGAGGATTATGTTGGTTTAAATGAATCAACTCCCTCTGGTTATTTAAACTGTCAAAATCCCAGAAGTTCTGGTTGTGGAGGAGGAGTAGCAACAATTTACCATTCCAACTTACTAGTTAATGTAAAGCAAAAAACATGTTATAATTCCTTTGAGGGCCTGGTCCTCAGTATTGGGCATGTTAGCAATTTTAGGTTAAACCCAATTTTATTTGCCATAGTTTATCGTCCCCCATCAACTTACTCAGAATTTTTATCCGAATTTGCTGATTTCTTAGCTGATTTAGTGCTGAAATCTGATAGAATAATTATAGTAGGGGACTTTAATATACATGTGGATGTAGATAGTGACTGCCTTAATGTGGCTTTTAATTCAATATTAGGCTCGATTGGGTTTTCTCAGAAAGTAGGAAATTCTACTCATTACCTCCACCATACATTGGATCTTGTTCTGACATATGGCATAGAAATAGAAAATCTTGTAGTGTCTCCTCATAACCCTGTACTGTCAGACCATTGTCTGTTAACCTTTGATTTTACTATTTCTGACTATTTGGCTCCTAAAGAAAAAAATTATTACAGTAGATGCCTCTCAGATGATGCTGTTACCAAATTTATGCAGATTGTTTCCTCTATGCCATGTGTCAACACAACGGAAATAAGCTATAGACAGCTTGCTCCTTCTGTAATTGATAACATGGTGGATAGTGTTACAGCTTCTCTGCATCAGACTCTGGACTTAGTGGCCCCCTTAAAAAAGAAAAAGTCAAATCAAAGATTTCTAACTCCTTGGTTCAACACAGAAACTCGTAGCTTAAAACAGAAGACTTGTCAATTAGAAAGAAAATGGCGCTCCACTAATTTAGATGAAATCTATTTAGCTTGGAGAAATCATCTTTTAATCTTTAAAAAATCTCTTAGAAAAGCTAGAACGAGTTATTATTCTGCATTAATAGAAGAGAACAAGAATAATCCCAGGTTTCTTTTCAGCACTGTAGCCAGGTTGACAAAGAGTCAGGACTCTATCAATCCTAGCATTCCCTTAGAGCTTACTAGTCAGGACTTTATGAACTTTTTCAATGATAAAATTTCATCCATCAGAGATAAAATCAATCAGGTTCTTCCCACAGTTAACTTAAATACTGTAACTACTACAACTCCTTCAATTGATGTCTGTCTTGATGAGTTTACTCCAATCAACCTTTGTGAGTTAGACAAAATAGTTTCCTCATCCAAACCTTCAATTTGTCTTTTAGACCCTATTCCTACCAGGTTATTTAAAGAAGTCTTCCCACTTATTGGTAGCTTTATTCTTCATATTATCAATTCTTCATAACTTTAGACCATGTACCGCAGGCTTTTAAAACGGCTGTAATTAAACCCTTACTCAAAAAGCCAACGCTTGATCCAGGAGCTTTAGCTAACTATAGACCAATCTCTAATCTCCCTTTCATTTCAAAAATCTTAGAAAGAGTTGTTGCTACGCAATTATTTGACCACCTGCAGGGAAATGGTTTACTTGAAGAGTTTCAATCTGGGCTTAGAATCCATCATAGTACTGAAACAGCTTTAGCGAAGGTCACTAACGACCTCCTCATCGCATCTGATAATGGACTGGTTTCTGTACTTCTCCTTTTAGACCTTAGTGCAGCTTTTGATACTATCGATCATAATATTCTACTTGATAGATATGTTGGACTTAATGGAACTTTGTTGCAGTGGTTTAGATCTTATTTATCTGATAGGTTCCAGTTTGTTCATGTAAATGATGAGTTTTCTTTCAACTCAAATCTTAGTCATGGAGTTCCACAGGGATCTGTGCTAGGCCCTACTCTTTTTAGTTTATATATGCTTCCGTTAGGCAACATAATTAGAAAGCACTGTATACGTTTTCATTGTTATGCAGATGACACACAATTATACCTGTCAATGAAGCCAGATGATAGTAATCAGTTAGCCAAGTTAGAAGCCTGTCTTAAGGAAATCAAAGCTTGGATGACTTGTAATTTCCTGCTATTAAATTTAGATAAGACTGAAGTCATTCTTGTTGGTCCAAAAAACCTTAGAAATACCTTTCCAAATCAAACTTTCAGTTTGGATGCGGTTACTCTTTCTCTTAATAGCTCTGTGAGGAACCTTGGAATTATTTTTGATCAAGATCTGTCCTTCAATTCACGTATTAAATTTGTTTCTAAGACTACCTTCTATCATTTGCGTAATATTGCCAAGATTAGGAGCATCTTGTCTCAGAGTGATGCTGAGAAACTGATCCACGCTTTTGTTAGCTTGAGATTAGATTATTTTAATTCTTTATTATCAGGCTGTCCCAAAACATCTTTAAAAAGTCTTCAGCTGATCCAAAATGCTGCAGCAAGAGTTTTAACAGGTACTAGAAAGAGAGATCATATCTCTCCGGTTCTGGCCTCCCTTCATTGGCTTCCCATAGAGTTTAGAATTAAGTCTAAAATCCTTCTTCTTACTTACAAAGCTCTAAACAATCAGGCTCCTTTTTATTTAAAAGATCTGATAGTACCGTATTATCCTAACAAAGCACTACGCTCCCAAAATGCAGGATTACTTGTAATACTTAGAATCTCCAAAAGTACAATGGGAGGCAGAGCCTTCAGTTATCAAGCTCCTCTCCTGTGGAACCAGCTGCCAATCTGGATTCGGGAGTCAGACTCGATCTCTGTTTTTAAGAATAGGGCTAAAACCTACCTTTTTGATATAGCCTACAATTAGGGAGGGATCATGTGTTTCTGAACCCTCCCTTAGTTATGCTGCTAATAGGTTTAGTCAGCCGGGGGACCTCCAATACTGCACTGGGCCTCACTCCATTCTTCACTCTCAATGAAATATTTTTTTTTGCTGGTCATTAACATCTGTTTATTCTCTCCCTTAGATTGAGTCCCCATCGTGCTGTTTGCTCTCTACATGTCTGTTCTTTTCATCGTCTCTGTCCCCTCACCCCCCAGCCAGTCGCAGCAGATGACTGCCCCTCCCTGAGCCTGGTTCTGCTGGAGGTTTCTTCCTGTTAAAAGGGAGTTTTTCCTCTCCACCGTCGCCAAGTGCTTGCTCACAGGGGATCGCCTGATTGCTGGGGTCTTTCTGCAACTGTGGGGGTTCCCCCTACAGTTGATAGTGCTATGAGATGACTGTTGTTGTGAAATGGCGCTATATAAATAAAGTTGAATTGAATTGAATTTCACAACAGTCATCTCATTGTACTTTCAACTGTAGGAGAAACCCCCACAGTTGCAGAAAAACCCCAGCAATCAGGCGATCCCCTGTGAGCAAGCGCTTGGCGACGGTCAAGAGGAAAAACTCCCTTTTAACAGGAAGAAACCTCCAGCAGAACCAGGCGTCAGGGAGGGGCAGTCATCTGCTGCGACTGGCTGGGGGGTGAGGGCATAGAGAAGATGAAAAGAACAGACATGTAGGGAGCAAACAGCATGATGGGGACTCAATCTATGGGAGAGAACAAACAGATGTTAATGACCAGCAAAAAAAAAAAAAAAAAAAAAAAAAAATTAATTGAGAGTGAAGAAAGGAGTGAAGTCCAGTGCATTATTGGAGGTCCCCCGGCTGTCTAAACCTATTAGCAGCATAACTAAGGGAGGGTTCAGAGACACATGATCCCTCTCTAATTGTAGGCTATATCACAAAGGAAGGTTTTAACCCTATTCATAAAAACAGAGATCAAGTCTGACTCCCAAATCCAGATTGGCAGCTGGTTCCACGGGAGAGGAGCTTGATACCTGAAGGCTCTGCCTCCCATTGTACTTTTGGAGATTCTAGGTATTACAAGTAACCCAGCATTTTGGGAGTGTAGTGCTCTGTTAGGATAATACGGTAGTATCAGATCTTTTAAATAAAAAGGGGCCTGATTGTTCAGAGCTTTGTAAGTAAGAAGAAGGATTTTAAACTTAATTCTAAACTCTATGAGAAGCCAATGAAGGGAGGCCAGAACCGGAGAGATATGATTTCTCTTTCTAGTACCTGTTAAAACTCTTGCTGCAGCATTTTGGATCAACTGAAGACTTTTTAAAGATGTTTTGGGACAACCTGATAATAAAGAGTTACAATAATCTAATCTAGAGCTAACAAAAGCGTGGATCAGTTTCTCAGCATCACTCTGAGACAAGATGCTCCTAATCTTGGCAATATTACGCAAATGATAGAAGGCAGTCTTAAAAATGAATTTAATATGTGAATTGAAAGATAGATCTTGATCAAAAATAACTCTAAGGTTCCTCACAGAGCTATTAAGAGAAAGAGTAACCGCATCCAAACTAAAAGTTTGATTTGGAAAGGTATTTCTAAGGTTTTTTGGACCAACTAGAATGACTTCAGTCTTATCTGAATTTAATAGCAGGAAATTGCTCACCGTTGGCCGGGGGATCCTGGGTTCGATCCCAGCCTCTGACCAACAGTGATCTGTGGGGAGTTTGCATGTTCTCCCCGTGTCTGTGTGGGCTTACTCCGGGATTTCTCTGGTTTCCTCCCACATGCCAAAAACATGCAGGTTAGGTTAATTGGCATCAAAACTGGGGATTCTAAATTGTCCTTAGGTATGACTGTGAGAGTGAATGGTTGTCTGTCTCTCTGTGTTGGCCCTGCGATGGACTGGCGATCTGTCCAGGGTGTACCCTGCCTCTTGCCCTAAGATGCTGGGATAGGCTCCAGCACCCGCCCCCCCACCATGACCCAAAAAGGATTAAGTGGAAGAAGATGGATGAAATTGCAAGTCATTCAAGCTTTGATTTCATTAAGACAGGCTTCTAACTTAGCTAAATGATTACTATCATCTGGCTTCATTGACAGGTATAATTGTGTGCCATCTGCATGACAATGAAAATGTGTACAGTGCTTTCTAATAATGTTGCCTAGCGGAAGCATATATAAACTAAAAAGAGTAGGGCCTAGCACAGATCCCTGTGGAACTCCATGACTGAGCTTTGAGTTGAAAGAAAACTCATTATTGACATGAACAAACTGGAACCTATCAGATAAATAAGATCTAAACCACTGCAACGAAGTTCCATTAAATCCAACATAGTGTTCTAATCTATCAAGTAGAATATTATGATCAATAGTATCAAAAGCTGCACTAAGGTGTAAAACAGAGGTGTCAAACTCATTCCATGGAGGGCCAAGACCCTGCAGGTTTTACCTCCACCCAGTGTCTTCAACAGGAGATTTCACTGAATTTCCCCTCACTGATTGCTGATCAATGAAAACACCTGCTGAAGACACTGGGTGGAGGTAAAACCTGCAGGGTCTTGGCCCTCCATGGAATGAGTTTGACACCCCTGGTCTAAAAGGACAAGAACAGAAACAAGTCCATTATCAGATGCGATAAGGAGGTCATTAGTGACCTTCACTAAGGCTGTTTCAGTACTATGATGGATTCTAAACCCAGATTGAAACGCTTCAAGTAAACCATTTCCCTGCAGGTGGTCAAATAATTGCGTAGCAACAACTCTAAGATTTTTGAAATGAAAGGGAGATTAGAGATTGGTCTATAGTTAGCTAAAACTCCTGGATCCAGCGTTGGCTTTTTGAGTAAGGGTTTAATTGCAGCCGTTTTAAAAGCCTGCGGTACATGGCCTAAAGTTAATGAAGAAATGATTATTTGAAGAATAAAGCTACCAATAAGTGGGAAGACTTCTTTAAATAACCTGGTAGCAATAGGGTCTAAAAGACAAGTTGAAGGCTTGGATGAGGAAATTATTTTATCTAACTCTAAAAGGTCTATTGGAGTAAACTCATCCAAACAGATATCAATTGAAGGAGTTGTAGTAGTTACTGTATTTAAGTTAACGATGGGAAGAATCTGGCTGATTTTGTCTCTGATAGATGAAATTTTATTATTGAAGAAGTTCATAAAGTCCTGACTAGTAAGCTCTAAGGGAATGCTAGGATTGACAGAGTCCTGACTCTTTGTCAGCCTGGCTACAGTGCTGAAAAGAAACCTGGGATTATTCTTGTTCTCATTAATTAATGCAGAATAATAGCTTGTTGTAGCTTTCCTAAGAGATTTGTTATAAATTAGATGATTTCTCCAAGCTAAATATATTTCATTTTAAAGGGCCTATATCATGCCCTTTAAGGGCCTATATCATGCCCTTTAAGCCTTTCAGAGTAAACTATATGCATGTACACTACCGTTCAAAGGTTTGGGGTCACTTTGAAATTTCCTTATTTTAGAAAGAAAAGCACTTTTTTTCAATGAAGATAACTTTAAACTAATCAGAAATACATTTTATACATTGCTAATGTGGTAAATGACTATTATAGCTGCAAATGTCTGGTTTTTGGTGCAATATCTACATAGGTGTATAGAGGTCCATTTCCAGCAACTATCACTCCAGTGTTCTAATGGTACAATGTGTTTGCTCATTGCGTCAGAAGGCTAATGGATGATTAGAAAACCCTTGTGCAATCATGTTAGGTCTGCAATGCTGTAATTGCTGCAAATGGAGGATTCTTTGACGAAAGCAAAGTTTGAAGGAAAAAAATCATTATTTCAAATACAAATCATTATTTCTAACCTTGTCAATGTCTTGACTATATTTTCTATTCATTTTACAACTCATGGTGGTAAATAAGTGTGACTTTTCATGGAAAACACAAAGTAATTGTCTGGGTGACCCCAAACTTTTCAACGGTAGTGTATGTAATAGTATATTACCTTTGGTACACTGGAGAATGAATTTCTTATGAAATATGAGTTATTTTCGCGAGCCCGGAAGTAAGATGCCTCGATCTCTGAGGCTCTGCCTCTCCTTCTTGTGGCTGCCGCCCATTTCATGACGTAACCCCTGAGCCGGCTGCTGCAGCATGTCGCTGGGTTCCGCCTACGAAAACAACATCTACAGTAAACTTTAGAAAAGATGGATGAGCATGTTGAACTCTTTAGCCTCCTGTTATTATTTTAGCCTATAATATTATTCTTATGTAGTGTATGGTTAATCACGTTTAATATTATGATTTTAGCCTCTGCATTCTGGTCTATTTTGACCATTTCTGACGAGTAGGCTCTTCTTTAGGAAGGCTGAACAAACTCCTAAATCTCTCACAGCCAAAGACACATTTACGCCACTTAGAAGACATTGTCTTACGTAAAAAAGCAAACAATTGTTGTCACTAAGCAGATTAGGTGCGAAAGGAACTACTTCTTCACAGCGTCAATGCTAAAGTGAAAGAGTTTTGCCGATCACTGCTCTGTTTGCTGCGCGGAGAAAGTGGGTGTGTGCGTTAGCCTGGGGGCGGTGCTGGCAGCACAGGCACTTCCTGGAGTGGGCGGCTCACCCACGTTCATACGTATGAACGTGGGGACCCAGTCATTATCAGGGACAGGGCGGAGCAGCAGCTCAGAGAGCAGGGTTGAGGAGGACTACTCAGAGATGCGTGGATGGAGCAAAATACCACTTTGGGGGTGTTTTTGGTGAGGAATTAACATTATAACATGCTTAAAAGCTCAAAAAAGTCGATTTTGCATGATATAGGCCCTTTAATTTAGTGGAGCGCCATTTTCTTTCTAATTGATGAGTCTTCTGTTTTAAGCTACAAGTTTCTGTGTTGAACCAAGGAGTTAGAAATCTCTGATTTGACTTTTTCTTTTTTAAAGGGGCCACCATGTCTAGAGTCTGATCCAGAGAAGCTGTAACACTATCTACCATACTATCAATTACAGAAGGAGCAAGCTCGCCATAGCTTATTTCTGTTGTGTTGACACATGGCATAGAGGAAACAATCTGCATACAGTAAATTTGGTAACAACATCATCTGAGAGGCATCTACTGTAGTAATATTTGTCTCTAGTAGCCAAATAGTCAGAAATAGTAAAATCAGAGGTTAACGGACAATGGTCTGACAGTACAGGGTTATGAGGAGACACTACCAGATTTCATATTTCTATGCCATATGTCAGAACAAGGTCCAATGTATGGTGGAGATAATGGGTAGAATTTCCTACTTTCTGAGAAAACCCCACCGAATCTAATATTGAATTAAATGCCATATTAAGACAATCACTATCTACAGCTACATGTATATTAAAGTCTCCTACTAGAATTATTCTATCTGATTTCAGCACTAAATCAGCTAAAATTTCAGCAAATTCGGATAAAAATTCTCAGTAGGCCGAGTCAGGTTGATAAACTATGGCAAATAAAATTGGGTTTAGCCTAAAATTGCTAAAATGCCCAATACTGCGGACCAGGCCCTCAAAGGAATAATAACGTGTTTTTTGCTTTACATTAACTAGTAATTTGGAATGGTAAATTGTTGCTACTCCTCCTCCACGACCAGAACTTCTGGGATTTTTACAGTTTAAATAACCAGAGGGAGTTGGTTCATTCAAACCAACATAATCCTCTTGCCCTAACCAAGTCTCTGTAAGGGATATTAAATCAATCTGATGATCTATTAACAGATCATGGACTATTCAATTCAATTCAATTCAACTTTATTTATATAGCGCCATTTCACAACAACAGTCATCTCATAGCACTATCAACTGTAGGGGGGACCCCCACAGTTGCAGAAAGACCCCAGCAATCAGGCGATCCCCTGTGAGCAAGCACTTGGCGACGGTGGAGAGGAAAAACTCCCTTTTAACAGGAAGAAACCTCCAGCAGAACCAGGCTCAGGGAGGGGCAGTCATCTGCTGCGACTGGCTGGGGGGTGAGGGGATAGAGAAGATGAAAAGAACAGACATGTAGAGAGCAAACAGCACGATGGGGACTCAATCTATGGGAGAGAACAAACAAATGTTAATGACCAGCAAAAAAAAAAAAATATTTCATAGAGAGTGAGGAAAGGAGTGAGGCCCAGTGCATTACTGGAGGTCCCCCGGCTGACTAAACCTATTAGCAGCATAACTAAGGGAGGGTTCAGAAACACATGATCCCTCCCTAATTGTAGGCTATATCAAAAAGGTAGGTTTTAGCCCTATTCTTAAAAACAGAGATCGAGTCTGACTCCCGAATCCAGATTGGCAGCTGATTCCACAGGAGAGGAGCTTGATAACTGAAGGCTCTGCCTCCCATTGTACTTTTGGAGATTCTAGGTATTACAAGTAATCCTGCATTTTGGGTGCGTAGTGCTGTGTTAGGATGATACGGTAGTATCAGATCTTTTAAATAAAAAGGAGCCTGATTGTTTAGAGCTTTGTAAGTAAGAAGAAGGATTTTAAACTTAATTCTAAACTCTATGGGAAGCCAATGAAGGGAGGCCAGAACCGGAGAGATATGATCTCTCTTTCTAGTACCTGTTAAAACTCTTGCTGCAGCATTTTGGATCAGCTGAAGACTTTTTAAAGATGTTTTAGGACAGCCTGATAATAAAGAATTACAGTAATCTAATCTCGAGCTAACAAAAGCGTGGATCAGCTTCTCAGCATCACTCTGAGACAAGATGCTCCTAATCTTGGCAATATTACGCAAATGATAGAAGGCAGTCTTAGAAACAAATTTAACATGTGAATTGAAGGACAAATCCTGATCAAAAATAACTCCAAGGTTCCTCACAGAGCTATTAAGAGAAAGAGTAACTGCATCCAAACTGAAAGTTTGATTTGGAAAGGAATTTCTAAGGTTTTTTGGACCAACAAGAATGACTTCAGTCTTATCTGAATTTAATAGCAGGAAATTACAAGTCATCCAAGCTTTGATTTCCTTAAGACAGGCTTCTAACTTGGCTAATTGATTAGTATCATCTGGCTTCATTGACAGGTATAATTGTGTGTCATCTGCATAACAATGAAAATGTATACAGTGCTTTCTAATAATGTTGCCTAACGGAAGCATATATAAACTAAAAAGAGTAGGGCCTAGCACAGATCCCTGTGGAACTCCATGACTAAGCTTTGAGCTGAAAGAAAACTCATCATTTACATGAACAAACTGGAACCTATCAGATAAATAAGATCTAAACCACTGCAACGAAGTTCCATTAAGTCCAACATAGTGTTCTAATCTATCAAGTAGAATATTATGATCAATAGTATCAAAAGCTGCACTAAGATCTAAAAGGACAAGTACAGAAACTAGTCCATTATCAGATGCAATGAGGAGGTCGTTAGTGACCTTCGCTAAAGCTGTTTCAGTACTATGATGGATTCTAAACCCAGATTGAAACTCTTCAAGTAAACCATTTCCCTGCAGGTGGTCAAATAATTGCGTAGCAACAACTCTTTCTAAGATTTTTGAAATGAAAGGGAGATTAGAGATTGGTCTATAGTTAGCTAAAGCTCCTGGATCTAGCGTTGGCTTTTTGAGTAAGGGTTTAATTACAGCCGTTTTAAAAGCCTGCGGTACATGGCCTAAAGTTAATGAAGAATTGATTATATGAAGAAAAAAGCTACCAATAAGTGGGAAGACTTCTTTAAATAACCTGGTAGGAATAGGGTCTAAAAGACAAGTTGAAGGTTTGGATGAGGAAACTATTTTGTCTAACTCACAAAGGTCGATTGGAGTAAACTCATCAAGACAGACATCAATAGAAGGAGTTGTAGTAGTTACAGTATTTAAGTTAACTGTGGGAAGAATCTGATTGATTTTATCTCTGATGGATGAAATTTTATTATTGAAAAAGTTCATAAATTCCTGACTAGTAAGCTCTAAGGGGATGCTAGGATTGACAGAGTCCTGACTCTTTGTCAACCTGGCTACAGTACTGAAAAGAAATCTGGGATTATTCTTGTTCTCTTCTATTAATGCAGAGTAATAACTCGTTCTAGCTTTTCTAAGAGATTTTTTATAAATTAAAAGATGATTTCTCCAAGCTAAATAGATTTCATCTAAATTAGTAGAGCGCCATTTTCTTTCTAATTGACGAGTCTTCTGTTTTAAGCTACGAGTTTCTGTGTTGAACCAAGGAGTTAAAAATCTCTGATTAGACTTTTTCTTTTTTAAGGGGGCCACCAAGTCTAGAGCCTGATGCAGAGAAGCTGAAACACTATCCACCATGTTATCAATTACAGAAGGAGCAAGCTGTCTATAGCTTATTTCCGTTGTGTTGACACATGGCATAGAGGAAACAATCTGCATAAATTTGGAAACAGCATCATCTGAGAGGCATCTACTGTGATAATATTTTTCTTTAGGAGCCAAATAGTCAGAAATAGTAAAATCAAAGGTTAACAGACAATGGTCTGACAGTACAGGGTTATGAGGAGACACTACAAGATTTTCTATTTCTATGCCATATGTCAGAACAAGGTCCAATGTATGGTGGAGGTAATGAGTAGAATTTCCTACTTTCTGAGAAAACCCAATCGAGTCTAATATTGAATTAAAAGCCACATTAAGGCAGTCACTATCTACATCCACATGTATATTAAAGTCCCCTACTATAATTATTCTATCAGATTTCAGCACTAAATCAGCTAAGAAATCAGCAAATTCGGATAAAAATTCTGAATAGGTTGATGGGGGACGATAAACTATGGCAAATAAAATTGGGTTTAACCTGAAATTGCTAAAGTGCCCAACACTGAGGACCAGGCCCTCAAAGGAATTATAACCTGTTTTTTGCTTTACATTAACTAGTAATTTGGAATGGTAAATTGTTGCTACTCCTCCTCCACGACCAGAACTTCTGGGATTTTGACAGTTTAAATAACCAGAGGGAGTTGATTCATTTAAACCAACATAATCCTCTTGCCCTAACCAAGTCTCTGTAAGGGAAATTAAATCAATCTGATGATCAATTAACAGATCATGGACTAACAGAGACTTGGGAGTTAGAGACCTAATATTTAATAAACCACATTTAATTTTTAAATTATGAGGAGGAACAGAGGCCAAATCATTCAATTTAGAGGCTTTATGTTTAATTTGAGTTTTACCAATATTTTGCTTTATCACTTTGGGATGCTTATACATTATATTTTTATTTACTTTGGAGGGAGCAGACAACGATTCTCTGATGGGGAAGACAGGGGCTAAGTTGAGGGGTGGCGGATGAAGAGGAGCTGCAGAGAGGCGTGTAAGACTGCGACTCTGCTTCCTGGTCCCAACTCTGAGTAGTCACGGTTTTGGA
Source organism: Pholidichthys leucotaenia (assembly GCA_020510985.1). Classification (NCBI taxonomy): domain Eukaryota; kingdom Metazoa; phylum Chordata; class Actinopteri; order Cichliformes; family Pholidichthyidae; genus Pholidichthys; species Pholidichthys leucotaenia. The sequence goes on along the minus strand of CM035838.1, from coordinate 237,541,064 downwards.
AATTTGGATAAAAAAGATGCCAGATTGTTAGATAAATGAGAAGCACCATCCAAAGTGGGATGAATGCTGTCTCGTCTCATAAGACCAGGTTTTCCCCAAAAAGAGCTCCAATTGTCAATGTAGCCCACGTCATTTTTAGGACACCACACAGACAGCCAGCGGTTCAAGGATGACGAGCGACTAAACATGTCATCACTGGTCAGATTGGGGAGGGGCCCAGAGAATACTACAGTGGCAGACATCGTTTTTGCAAACTCACACACCGATTCTATATTAAGTTTCGTGACTTCCGACTGCCGGAGACGGATGTCATTAATGCCGGCGTGAATAACAATTGTGGAGTATTTACAGTTACTTTTAGCCAGCATTTTCAAATTTGACTCGATGTCGCCTGCTCTGGCCCCAGGAATACATTGGACTATGGCCGCTGGAGTCTCTAGGTTCACGTTTCTGACTACAGAGTCGCCAATGATCAGAGTTTTTTCCTCAGCGGGTGTGTCGCTGAGCGGGGAAAAACGATTAGAAACGTGAACAGGTTGGTGGTGAACCGGGGCTTTGCGACTAGGCTTCCTTCTCACCGTCACCCACCCAGTCTCCTCGCTGCTGAGGAGAGCCGGGGAACCGCTGACAGTGGGACCTAAGCTAGCTAGCTCCGCTGCAGCTAATGGGCGTCCGTCGAGATTAACTGGCGCAGACGGTGTTTCAATGCAGCGGAGCCGGGATTCCAAATCAGACAACCTCGCCTCGAGCGCCTCAAAAAGACAACATTTATTACATTTACCGTTATCACTAAAAGAGGCAGAGGTGTAGCTAAACATCTGACAGAGAGAGCACACCAGAGGAGGAGAGGAAAGAGAGGTAGTAGCCATAGCTAGTGGCTAGCTAGTGGCTGGAGAGCTGGAGAGCAAACCACACAGGCAGACAGCAAAACAGGAAGTGACGATACGTTACCACAAGGAAGTGACGATCATACAATCCACCATGAATTCTACCGTGTATGTACTAGCACTGTACTAGCAGAGACTTGGGAGTTAGAGACCTAATATTTAACAAACCACATTTAATTTTTAAATTATGAGGAAGAACAGAGGCTAAATCATTCAATTTAGAGGCTTCATGTTTAATTTGAGTTTTACCAACTTTTTGTTTAATCACTTTCGGATGCTTAAACATTATATTTTTATTTACTTTGGAGGGAGCAGACAATGATTCTCTCATGGGGAAGACAGGGGCTAAGTTGAGGGGTGGCGGATGAAGAGGGGTGGTGGATGAAGAGGAGTTGCAGAGAGGCGTGTAAGACTGTGGCTCTGCTTCCTGGTCCCAACTCTTGAGTTGTCAAGGCTTTGGAAATTTGGATAAAAAATATGCCAGATTGTTAGATAAATGAGACGCACCATCCAAAGTGGGATGGATGCCATCTTGTCTATTAAGACCAGGTTTTCCACAAAATGAGCTCCAATTGTCTATGTAGCCCACATCGTTTGCAGGACACCACACAGCCAGCCAGCGGTTGAAGGATGACACGTGGCTAAACATGACATCACTGGTCAGATTGGGGAGGGGCCAATGTAGACAATGTCTACAAAGGCAGACATTGTTTTGACAAAGCTACACACTGATTCCACACTAAGTTTTGTGACTTCTGACTGCCAGAGTCGGATGTCGTTCATGCCGGCGTGGATAACAATCGTGGATTATTTACAGTTACTTTTAGCCAGAATTTTCAAATTTGACTCGATGTTGCCTGCTCTGGCCCCAGGAATGCATTTTGACTATGGCCGCTGGAGTCTATAGGTTCACGTTTCTGACTACAGAGTTACCAATGATCAGGTTTTTTTCCCTCAGCGGCTGTGTTGCTGAGCGGGGAAAAGCGATTAGAAACATGAACAGGTTGGTGGTGAACCAGGGGCTTGCGACGATGCTTCCTTTTCACCGTCACCCACCCGTTCTCTCCTGGCTGCTCAGGAGAGGTGGAAGCCGGGGGACGGCTAGCAGGCCCTATACTAGGGTGCGCCGTTGCAGCTAAGGGGAGTCCGTCATTATTAACTGACGGTGACGGTGTTTCAATGCAGCGGAGCCGGGATTCCAAATCGCACAACCTTGCCTCGAGTGCCTCAAAAAGACAACATTTATTACATTTACCATTACCACTAAGAGGCAGAGGTGTACAGCCGTGGACAAAATTGTTGGTACCCCTCTGTTAATGAAAGAAAAACCCATAATGGTCACAGAAATAACTTGAATCTGACAAAAGTGGTAATAAATAAAAATTCTATGAAAATTAACCAACGAAAATCAGACAGTGTTTTTGAATTGTGGTTCAACAGAATTACTTTAAAAAACAAACTCATGAAACAGGCCTGGACAAAAATGATGGCACCCCTAGAAAAGATTGAAAATACAGTGATCCCTCACTTATCGCGGTTAATGGGTTCCAGAACCGACCGCGAAAAGTGAAAAACCACGAAGTAGCGTCACCCCTAATGACGTCATCCATAAATAATACGTACGTTCATTCTCTCTCTCTCGCTCTCTCATATGATACGTGTGTGTGTGTGTGCGTGTACATACATACGTAGATGTAAACAAAGTGTACATAAATATGTTTTTAGAACTCTTTTATTCTTATAACAAGATACGTAACTCAAGATGAAAATGATTTACTGCACAGGTTAATGAGAGCTTTACTGCTCCTCAGGTGACGCCTCATCGTGAGATGCTGGAGGCGCAGGATCATCGAGGGCAGCTTCCGATAGAGCTGAAGCTGCAGGAGGCGGCGTAGTGCCTCGACGGGAAGACTATTTCGCACAAAATGGCACAAGAGAACAGCAAAAAGTTCCACGCGGCGAGACTAAGTAACACGAGCGATGAAGAGCAATGAATGCGGTCTTCCTTCCCTTCATGGGCGCTCGGCAGGGAGAGGAGGTGGGTGAAACGTCTCGGCCAATCAGCTTGCGGGGTGAAACGTCTCGGCCAATCAGCTTGCGAGATTTCCGAGCCGAGCCAACACGACAACAGCGAACAGAGAGTTGTGCGGCTGTCCGTGTTGACACCTGATGGTCTAATGTAGTCTCCCTGCCTTCTGCTAGCGCCCGCCCATTATTTCTCAATTTTGAATTTTTGATGAATATTTTTGAAAAATCCGCGATGCACTGAGGGCGCGAAAGGTGAAGCGCGAAGTAGCGGGGGATCACTGTAATGGGACATGTTCAACCAAGATGTGTCCTCTAATTAACATCACAGGTGTCTACAAACTTGTAATCAGTCAGTCGGCCTATTTAAAGGGTGACAAGTAGTCACTGTGCTGTTTGGCGACATGCTGTGTACAACACTAAACATGGACCAGAGGAAGCAAAGGAGAGAGTTGTCTCAGGAGATTAGAAAGAAAATTATAGACAAGCATGTTAAAGGTAAAGGCTATAAGACCATCTCCAAGCAGCTTGATGTTAATGTGACTACAGTTGCACATACTATTCAGAAATTTAAGATCCACGGGACTGTAGCCAACCTCTCTGGACGTGGCCGCAGGAGGAGACGGGTAATACGAATGGTAACAAAAGAGCCCAGAACAACCTCTAAACACATTCATGGTGAACTCCAAGGTCAAGGTACATCAGTGTCAGATCACACCATCCGTCGCTGTTTGAGCCAAAGTGGACTTCATGGGAGACGACCAAGGAGGACACCACTGTTGAAAACAAATCATAAAAAAGCCAGACTGGAATTTGCCAAACTGCATGTTGACAAGCCACAAAGCTTCTGGGAGAATGTCCTATGAACAGACAAGACAAAACTGGAACTTTTTGGCAAGGCACATCAGCTCTATGTTCATAGACGCAAAAGTGAAGCATACCAAGAAAAGAACACTGTCCCTACTGTGAAACATGGAGGAGGTTCTGTTATGTTCTGGAGCTGTTTTGCTGCATCTGGCACAGGGTGTCTTGAATCTGTGCGGGGTACAATGAAAGCTCAAGACTATCAAGGTATTCTAGAGAGAAGTGTGCTGCCCAGTGTCAGACAGCTTGGTCTTAGTCACAGGTCATGTGTCTTGCAACAGGATAATGACCCAAAACACAGCTAAAAACACCCAAGAATGGCTAAGAGCGAAACATTGGACTATTCTAAAGTGGCGCTTCTATGTGCCCTGCTCTAAATCCTATTGAACATCTGTGGAAGGAGCTGAAACATGCTGTCTGGAGAAGGCACCCTTCAAACCTGAGACAACTGGAGCAGTTTGCTGATGAGGAGTGGGCCAAAATGCCTGCTGAGAGGTGCATTAGTCTCATTGACAGTTAAAGAAATTGTTTGATTGCAGTGATTCCCTCAAAAGGTTGTGCAACAAAATATTAAGTTAAGGGTACCATCATTTTTGTCCAGGCCTGTTTCATGAGTTTGTTTTTTAAAATAATTCTGTTGAACCACAATTCAAAAGCATTGTCTGATTTTCACTGGTTAATTTTCATAGACCTTTTATTTATTACCACTTTTGTCAGATTCAAGTTATTTCTGTGACCATTGTGGGTTTTTCTTTCATTAACAGAGGGGTACCAACAATTTTGTCCACGTGTGTAGCTAAACATCTGACACAGAGAGCACACCAGAGGAGAAGGGGAAGGAGAGCTAGTAGCCATAGCTAGAGGCTAACCCAAAGCTAACATAAACACAGATGAAAGGTGAACAGAAGGCTAAAGAGGGTGATTAGTTGACACTGAGTGTGCACACAGGTGCAAGAGTTATGTTAAACAGCAGTGAGAGGTGACGGTAGATGGGGAAAAAAGCAATTAAAATACAATTAAAGGCAATAATCGTCAGGAAGGTGAGGAGAGCTAACCCAGCCAGCAACACAGGAAGTGACGATACGTTACCACAGCAGTAATTCCATGAGATCCCATATTTCCTGATAACCACACTCAAGATGTTTCACCAGAAATCTGAAGATTGCAGTGTTGTATACTTTCATTTCCACAGTGAGGTGCTATTTGAAAACAAACTTCACAACCTTGAAAATGTGCTGTCTGTTATGTCCACAAACCTGGTATTGAAGACAGATGAGTAGGCTGTGCTGGAACTGAACTTTATTGCAAACTCAGTAAATACAATACACGTATATAATATAATAATAATAACTTTATTTGTATAGCACTTTTCACAAAGTCACAAAGTGCTTTACAACAGTGTTTTAATTTGCTTCCTAAAAATAACCTTGTGGCCACACATGTGACCTACTTTGTGACTTATTTAAGGCCTCACGTTTTAGATAAGAACAAAGACAGAGTTTCCTTGGAGATAACAGGAAGCTGTGAAGGTGTTAGTTTTGGTATGCAGGGCCTGAGACTGTGGGGGTGATATTAGGGGATTATAGAGGAGATGCATTGTTACTGGTGATTATAATGCAATGTGGCTTGTGATGCAAAGTGACTTGTGAGCTGTGAGAGTCCCGGGTATTTAAGGGACGAGAGTTTCCTGTGAGGTTCTCTTTCTACTTTGAGATATTGGAGAATGTGTAATAAAGCTGCTTTGAGACAAACCTGCCTCATCAACTGCACATTCCCACACTGGTGACCCAAGACGTAGCATGCAGCAAGAGGAGAATTTCCTGGGGCCAGCCTCATCCGGAGCCCCTGGCCAAGCGAATGCCGCTACGGTCCAGCTACCGGACTTTTGGCAGAACAATCCGCGCTCCTGGTTCCACTCGGTTGAGGCACAGTTCAACCTCCGGGGGATATCGGTAGATGACACAAAATTCTACCATGTGGTCACAAAACTTGATAACCACACGTCCCAGCATGTGGAGAGCCTTCTGGAGCAGCCGCCGGCCAGCGACAAATACAGCGCGTTGAAGGCTGCACTCATCCAGCACTTCACCCTCTCGGTTGACGAGAGAGCAGAGAGACTCCTGGCGCTGACTGAGTTGGGAGATGACACGCCCGTTGACCTGATGGAGAAGATGTTGAGGTTGAAAGGCTCGGACGACGACCACATCATCTTTACCCACCTCTTCCTCAGGACCCTACCGTCAGCGACGAGAGCGACCCTGGCCAGTTCGCCGTTGTTGGCCAAGCGGGACTACCGCGCGCTGGCCCGGGAGGCGCAGCGAATTGTCAATGCCAGCAGACAGCGCGTGGCCACGGCTGCAGCAGCGGAACTCGGCGTGACGACCGGAGATGGCAGGGGGCCAGGGGCAGCGGTAGCAGAACCACCGACGACGGCGGCGGCAGGGGCCAGGGAACGCGGAGGAGACACCCTTTGTTTCTACCATTGCCGCTTCGCAGAGAGGGCATGCAAATGTGTACCACCGTGCCAGTTCAAGCGTTCGGGAAACGCCAAGACCGGGGGTCGGTAGCAGCCGCGACCCTCGGGGAGGAGAACAAGCTGCTCTACTTGTTGGACGCACGCTCGGGGAGGCATTTCCTCGTGGACACAGGCTCCCAGTTGAGTTTCATCACACCTTCCTAAGCGGACAGGCTGGCAGGTTCCAGAGGTCCCGGGGTGGCAGCAGCGAACGGCTCGGAGATTAAGACCTTTGGTGAGAGGACTCTACTTCTGTCTCTACACGGCCGTACATTTGAGTGGACTTTTGTTATAGCAGCAGTCAATTTCAATATGTTGGGGGCTGATTTTTTGTGCTCACATGGTTTGTTGGTTGATCTCGCTAACAGGCGCCTGGTTAATGCGCTTTCTTTTGATTCTATTCCCTGTACAGCGCGAGTGGCCCCGCCAACAGCACAAGCCAACGTCACAGCTGCAAGCGGTAAGTTCCACACACTGCTCACCAGTTCCCAGCACTCACGGTCCCCACATTTTCGGCAACCGTCGCTAAACAAAGTTACTTCCTGACAAAGTGCGTGCGGTAGCAAATTTCCCCCAGCCGCAGACGGTCAGGGCGTTACAGGAGTTTTTGGGAATGGTGAATTTTTATAACAGTTTCCTCCCCCGTGCAGCGCAACTCATGCAACCGCTTTATGCCGCGCTCAAAAAACAGAAACCCGCGAATAAGATCGAGTGGTCCCCGGAGCGGGAGCAAGCGCTCTCGGAGGTAAAAGCAGCCTTGGCAAATGCTGCGTTGTTGGCACACCCACACCCAACGGCCCGCATAGCGCTCACTACTGACGCGTCAGATGTGGCCATAGGGGCGGTCGTGGAGCAGCATGTAGCCGGAGCCTGGCAACCGCTCGCCTTTTTCAGCAGGACTTTGCGCGATAGTGAGCGTAAATACAGCGCGTTTGACAGGGAGTTGCTGGCTCTCCATTTGGCCATTCGCCACTTCCAGTTCTGGCTAGAAGGGCGCTGTTTCACTGCGTTCGTTGACCACAAGCCGCTAACATTCGCGATGGCCAAAGTTTCAAAGCCGTGGTCAGGCCGGCAACAGAGGCAGTTAGCCGCGATTTCAGAGTTTACTACCGATATTCAGCACATGTCGGGTAAACTGAACGTAGTGGCAGACTGCCTCTCGCGCGCCGTGGCTGCCCCCGTCTGTGTGGAGATAGATTACACAGCCATGGCCACGGAGCAAGGTAGTGACGCGGATGTGCGCGCGCTCCAGTCTGGACCAACAGGGTTAAGGCTGGAGAGCAGGGAGCTGCAAGACAGCAGGCCCCCCTCAATCTGCGATGTCTCCACGGGACGACTGCGTCCCGTGGTGCCAGCAGCGTGGCGCCGCCGCGTTTTCGACTCGATTCATTCTCTGGCGCACCCGGGGGTTCACGCGTCGGTCAAAATGGTAGCGGAAAAATTCGTGTGGCCCGGCCTTCGCAAACAAGTTAAGGAGTGGGCGGCAGCCTGCATGCTGTGCCAACGGGCCAAGATACACAGGCACACGAAGGCTCCATTGGAGCCATTTCTCATTCCTTCCAAGAGGTTCGACCACGTTCACGTGGACCTCATGGGTCCCTTCTCGCCATCACAGGGGTACACGCACCTTCTGACCATGGTGGACCACACCACGCGCTGGCCAGAGGTGGTCCCTTTGGCGTCAACCACAGCCGAGGAGGTGGCACTCGCGTTTGTAACAGCATGGGTGGCGCGTTTTGGAGTCCCGTCGGACATTACATCCGACAGAGGTCCGCAATTTGTTTCTGAACTTTGGTCAACAATGGCCCGCAGCCTAGGTGTCACAATTCACCGTACAACCGCGTACAATCCGCAGGCTAATGGGTTGTGCGAACGTTTTCACAGGTCATTGAAAGCAGCGCTTAGAGCGTCACTGACGGATGCAAATTGGGTGGACAAGCTTCTGTGGGTTTTATTAGGGTTGCGTTCTGCGCCTAAAGAAGACTTAGAGGCTTCCCCAGTGGAACTCGTTTTCGCGCAGCCACTTCGGCTACCCGGGGAGTTTCTCCCGGATAATCCTGCGCCAAGCAGCTCCCCGTCTCAGCTGTTGCAGCGTAGCGTTGATGCAGGCACGCTGCCGGGCCCCGTCCATCACAGTTTTCCGCGCATTTTTGTGCCTAAAGCTTTGAAAAACGCAGAGTTTGTTTTTATCAGACATGACGCGCATCGCACACCACTGCAACCACCTTATGATGGGCCGTTCAGAGTGTTGGAAACAGGGGACAAGCATTTTTTGCTAGATTTGGGGGGTAGGAGGGAAAAGGTTGGCATAAACAGACTCAAACCCGCTTTTGTGGTGGCGGACGAGCAAGTGCTGTTGGCAAGGGCCCCTCGATGCGGCAGACCACCACGGGGTGTTTCCCAGAGTAATATTTCCCCAGATCACCCGCAGAGACTGACAAAAGGTTTTCACCCCCAGACAGCAACTCCCCAGCATGATGGCGCCGTGGAGGCGGTGAAACCTGGTTACAGCAGATACAGGAGAAGACTGAGGCCCAAGCAGCATGCGGATTGATGTGCAATGATGTTATCACAGCATGCAAACTGTTATTCTGTTGTTCGATCTAAATGTTTGGGGGGTAGTGTGGCCACACATGTGACCTACTTTGTGACTTATTTAAGGCCTCACATTTTAGATAAGAACAAAGACAGTTTCCTTGGAGATAACAGGAAGCTGTGAAGGTGTTAGCTTTGGTATGCAGGGCCTGAGACTGTGGGGGTGATATTAGGGGATTATAGAGGAGATGCATTGTTACTGGTGATCATAATGCAATGTGACTTGTGATGCAAAGTGACTTGTGAGCTGTGAGAGTCCCGGGTATTTAAGAGACAAGAGTTTCCTGTGAGGTTCTCTTTCTACTTTGAGATATTGGAGAATGTGTAATAAAGACAAATACAGCGCGTTGAAGGCTGCACTCATCCAGCACTTCACCCTCTCTCTCTGACTTGTGAGCTGTGAGAGTCCCGGGTATTTAAGGGACGAGAGTTTCCTGTGAGGTTCTCTTTCTACTTTGAGATGTTGGTTAATGTGTAATAAAGCTGCTTTGAGACAAACCTGCCTCATCAATTGCACATTCCCACAACCTCAGAGTCAGTAAAATGGACTGAAGAGGGTAGAGAGTTCCATAATTTTGGTGCTACAGCTTGAAAAGATCAATCACCATTTTAAAATAAGTCCGGGGTACCTCTAATAAAACCTTACCAGAGGACCTGAGGGGCCGAGAGGAGGAGTATGGCTGAATGAGGTCTGCAATGTAAGGAGGTGTGAGAACATGCAAGGCTCTAAAAGTTAAAACCAGAATTTTAAACTGAACTCTAAAATTAACAGGGAGCCAATGAAGATTAATGAAGATTAAATAAAATGGGGGTGATATGAGATCTCTTGTTAACTTTAGTTAAAAGTAAGAAACTTTATTGTAATTGCACACGAAGATACAATGAAATTCTATTTAGCAGCAATCACTCAGTAACAGCTGTAATATAAAATTAAATAAATATGTATATAAACAAGCATGTAGTATATTAAAATCAACATCTCTTTTATATATGTACTGTATATATACACATACACATCTGCATACATATACATACATACAAAGACATGCATTAAAACCAACTAACAATGCAATGTCAATTGCCAGTAAAATCCTATGCATTTCATCAAAGTGCACGGTGGGCTGCACGGTGGCGCAGTGGTTTAGCACTGTGGCAGCACAGTTTTACCCTCGGCCGGGGGATCGCGGGGATCATGAGATCGTGGGTTCGATCCCAGCCCCCGACCAACAGTGAGCTGTGTGGAGTTTGCATGTTCTCCCCGTGTTGCGTGGGTTTACTCCGGGATTTCTCCGGTTTCCTCCCGCATACCAAAAAACAAAAAAACATGTAGGTTTAGGGCGCTCGCGCACGCAGCGACCAGCAGCCGGTGGCTTGTCACCAGACTGCAAACCAAATCTACCTACGGGTACAAATAAGTAACCAAAAAAAAAAAAAAAAGTGCAAAAAGAGCAGTTATTACAATAGTCCTAATTATTGCACAAATGGACTCAAAGTGCTGAGGTAGTCAAAATGGGGGGGGGTGTTCATAGTTCTTTCAACAGTCTCTTTACAGCCATAAGAAAGAAGCTATTGGTTCAAGCTTGCATGATTCTGAGTCTGCCAGAAGGGAGGCTGGTGAACAAAGAATATCCCGGATGGGTAGGGTCTCTCTGAATCTTTGTGGTCCTTCGGAGGAGACGACTTGAATGGATTTCATCCAGATGTGGAAGTGGGGAGCCAATAATCCATTGGGCCGTCTTGACAACCCTCTGCAGCCATTTTCTCTCTGCTGCAATGCAGCTAGCATACCACACTGTGCATCCATAAGTAAAGACACTCTCTGCTGCGCACCTGTAAAAGTTCCTCAACAGAGGTGGAGGGAGTTTATTCCTCTTCAATGTTCTCAGGAAGAAGAGATGTTGCTGGGGTTTTTTAATAATGTGACTGGTGTTCACAGTCCAACCCAGGTCCTCTGAGATGTAAAACCTGAGGAACTTGAAGTCTGTGACATGTTCCACCTCCTCCCCATTGATGCTCAGACATGAATGCGGTGTGGTCCTTGATTTCCGGAAATCAATAATGATTTCTTTAGTCTTCCTGGTGTTAAGGTAGAGATGGTTGTCACTGCACCAGGCCACCAGCGTCTGAACCTCCTCTCTATCAGGTACCTCATCGTTATTGCGAATCAATCCCACGACGGTTGTGTCATCTGCAAATTTAATAATGTTTTAGAACCATAAATGGCAACACAGTCATGGGTGTAGAACATAAACAGGACAGGGCTCAAAACACAGCCCTGAGGAACACCAGTATTAAGGATGATAGTAGAGTATGTAGAAGTGCCCATCCTAACATGCTGGGGTCTATTTGTCAAAAAGTCCATGATCCACCGACAAAGAGGGGTTCCAAGCTGCAATGTCTGAAGTTTGTTCACCAGTCGGCTGAGACTAACAGAATTGAATGCTGAACTGAAATCAACAAACAACATTCCAGTGCATGTATTGGGGCTCTACAAATGGCTGAGGGCAGTGTGGAGGGCAATGGAGATAGCATCATCTGTAGCTCTATTAGACCTATAGGCGAACTGATGTTGGTCAAGGCCAGGTGAAATATGGGCCTTGATATGCTGCAACACCAGTCTCTCCATGCACTTCATAATCACCAGCGTCAGGGCCACAGGCCGATAAGCACGCAATCCTGTTATAGCAGAGGTTTTAGGCACAGGAATTATGGTGGTATTTTTCAGACAGGTAGGAACTGTAGCTTGGTGCAGTGAGCAAATGAAAATGTTGGTAGATACTGCAGCAAGCTGGTGAGCACATGATTTCAACAGCTTCCCTGGTACTCCATCTGGTCCCGGTGCTTTACTGGTGTCATCATCATCATCATCATCATCATCATAGCAGTCTGTCGTGGGCGACAATGACTGTTTCATTTAGGTCTGATCAGATTCCTCCATGCAGCTCTGTCCTTAGCCTTCCGCTGCCAGGAACTCCTGTCTATATCCAGCTTCTTCAAGTTTTGTTTTACAGTGTCTTTAAATCTGAGCCTTGGTCTACCCTGATTGCGTTTGCCCTCGCATAACTGAGTAGAGTAACTGCCGAGGGAGACGCTGGTGGTCCATCCTCTCAACATGTCCGAGCCATCTCAGGTTCGTCTGTATTAGCATGTCCTCCATTGATGGTAGACCACAATGTCATGCAAAACCCTCAGTACCTGATATTGTTGAAGGATGAGGGGTTGGTCATGCTGTGATGGTTGCAGCAGTACATCCTCTGTCTTTCTAAGATAAGATAAGATAAGATAAGCCTTTATTAGTCCCACAACGGGGAAATTCCAGGATTGCAACAGCACAGGGATAGCAACACTCAGAGCAACAATCAGAAGGCAAGAAAAAAAAAAAAAAACAAAAAAAAAAAAACAAGCAAGCAAGAGCAGCTAATATACATATGTACGTATTACTATAAAATATATATATATACACACACACACAGACACACAGTGCAGAGCATTGTAGCTGGATGGAATAAATATATGAATATATGAACACAGTGCAGAGCATTGTAGCTAGATGGAATAAATATGTAAATATATAAACACCCACAGTACGGAGCATTGCAGCTAGGTGGAATAAATATGCAAGTATATAAACACACACAGTGCGGAGCAATGTAGCTAGATGGAATAATATGTAGATATATAAATATATAAACACACCCAGTGCTGAGCATTGTAGCTAGATGGAATAAATATGTAAATATATAAACACACACAGTGCAGAGCATTGTTGCTAGATGGAATGAAACAGCATAACCGTCTACTTAGTTATCCTACATGGTATGATTATGTGCCCATACATATTCTCACCCTCCATAGCGACCGGTAAGTTCCTAGTTGTATGCCGGAGGGGACCATTGTGTAAGTCTATTGCATCTTTTGCATTCAAAAAACTATTAGTTTGTTACGTCTTTTTGCTATCTCTGCGAGCAGCCCTGCTTAGGTTGTACAGTCTGACAGCCGTTGGTAGGAAGGACCTACGAAACCTCTCGGTTGTGCACCTGGGATGATGTAGTCTGCTGCTAAATGAGCTCCTCAGTGCATTCAGTATGTCCTGCATAGGGTGGAACTTGGACTCCAGCAGAGATGACAGTTTAGCCACCGTCCTTCTCTCTCCTATCTCCTCCATCGGATCAAGGCGCTGCCCCAGGACAGAGCTAGCTTTCTTAATCAGTTTGTTCAGTCTCTTCCTATCGGCTGCAGTAATGCCACTGCCCCAGCAGACCACTCCAAAAGTGATGGCTGATGCCACCACCGTGTCATAGAATGACTTCAGCAGCGCCCCTTGTACACCAAAAGACCTGAGTCTCCTCAGCAGGAACAGCCTGCGCTGTCCCTTCTTGTAGAGTGCATCAGTATTGTGTGACCAGTCTAGTTTATTGTTCAGATGAATACCCAGGTACTTATAGGATGTCACCATCTCGATGTCTGTTCCCTGTATATTTACTGGTACTGTGAGGGGCTGCCCATGCCTGCGGCAGTCCACCACCAGCTCCTTAGTTTTCCTCGCGTTGATCTGGAGGCAGTTCCGATGGCACCAGTCCACGAAGTCCTGGATAAGCCCTCTGTACTCAGCTTCATCTCCATTGGAGATGAGGCCAACGATCGCAGAGTCATCAGAGAACTTCTGTAGATGGCAGTGTGTTGTGTTGTGTGAGAAGTCCGCAGTATAAAGAGTGAACAGGAAGGGAGCCAGCACCGTTCCCTGGGGGGCCCCCGTGCTACTGATGATCGTGTCGGACACACAGTCCCGGGTTCTCACAAACTGAGGCCGGTTCGTGAGGTAGTCCAGGATCCATGATGACAGGTGCTGGTCCACCCCTGCGCGCAGCAGCTTGTCCTTCAGGATCATCGGTTGGATGGTGTTGAAAGCACTGGAGAAGTCAAAGAACATGATCCTCACCATATTCCCGGGCTTCTCCAGGTGGGACAGAGAACGGTGAAGGAGGAAGATCACCGCATCCTCCACCCCAATGCCATGCTGGTAGGCGAACTGGAGTGGATCCATCGCTGGTTCCACCAGGGGGCGGAGGTGAGCAAGGAGCAGTCTCTCCAGGGTCTTCATCAAGTGGGACGTCAAGGCCACCGGTCTGTAGCTGTTCAGGTCTTTGGGGTGGGAAGTTTTTGGTACAGGTACCACACAAGATGTTTTCCACAGCTGTGGTACCCTCCCCAGTTTCAGGCTCATGTTGAAGATATACGTCACAATCCCACACAGCTGGTCTGCACAGGACTTGAGGAGCTTTGCGCTGATGCCGTCCGGTCCCGGCGCCTTCCTCGCCTTGATCTTCCTCAGCTCCGTCCTCACCTGGGTCCTGGTCAGGGTCAGGATGGGGGGCTGTGTGTTGGGAGTGGGGGGGTGTTGGTGGAGTGGGGAGTGGGCAGCAGGACTTGATTTCTTTAGAGGCAGCAGTGGTTGTTGTGCAGTCAGGGGGGAGGGCGGTTGGTCAAATCTATTGAAAAACAGATTCAGGTTGTTCGCCCACTCCCTGCCCCCTGTGGCCTGGGGGGAGGTATTCTGGAGCCCCGAGATGGTTTTGAGGTTTCTCCAGACCCCGCTGATGTCGCTCTGTTGCAGCTTGTCCTCCATCTTCTTCCTGAAGCTGTCCTTGCCTTCTCTGATCTTTCTCCTCAGCTCCCTCTGTACGGACTTCAGCATCTCCCTGTTCCCAGACCTGAAGATCCTCTTCTTCTCTCTCAGAAGTGTTTTTATCTCAGGGTTGATCCAGGGTTTGTTGTTTGAGTGACGCCGTATGGTCTTGGTGGGAACGGATTTGTCCACACAGAAGCTGAGGTAGCCCGTGAAGGTGTGAATGAGGCCATCGATGTCCTCACCATGTGGATCGCAGAGCTGCTTCCAGGCGGTGGCTTCAAAACAGCCCTTTAGGGTGTCCATTGTCTCCTCAGACCATAACTCCACAGTGTGCATGGCCGGAGGTTGTCTGTGCACTAGGGGTTTGTACACCGGCCGGAGATGAACCAAGTTGTGATCCGATCTCCCGAGTGGGGGGAGTTGTGATGAGGTGTACGCCTCCTTAGTGTTTGCGTAGAATAAATCCAGTGTTTTATTGTCTCTAGTGTGGCATGTGACATACTGGGTGAACGTGGGTAGAATGGGAGACAGTGAAACATGGTTGAAATCGCCTGAGATGAGGAGAAGAGCATCTGGGTGTTCTGTCTGCAGCCTGCTGGTTACTGAATGGATGACGTCACGTGCTGTCCCAGCGTTCGCCGTCGGATTTGCATAAACAACAATGCAGATCACGTGTGAGTGTTCTCTCGGGAGATATGTAGGCCTCATGCTAACAGCTAGCAACTCAATGTCTTTGCTGCAGTGTCGTTGTTTAACAGTGATATGTCCCGGTCTGCACCAGTTGTTGTTAACATACATTATCACTCCACCGCCCCTAGCCTTGCCACTGTCTGGTGTTCGGTCAGCTCGTATCATGTGAAAACCCTCCAGCTCAATGTTAGCATCTGCTGCTAGTTCAGTTAGCCACGTCTCAGTAAACAAAAGGAGAGAGCACTCCCGGTATGTGCTATCATAACGGGAGATAGCCGCTAGCTCATCTAACTTTCCCAGTATCGACCGTACATTTCCCATGACAACAGATGGAAGGGAGGGTCTGTACCTTATATTTTTTGTCCTCCGCCTTACTCCAGCCCGGCAGCCGCGGCGTTTTCGCCTCAGTTCTCTCGGTATGTCGAGTTTTTCCAATGGGACCGGGTGGCGGTTGAATGCTAGCAGCTGTTCTCTGCTGTATCGTATCCTGCTATAAACAGTGGCTCCGTCCACCGGCTCAGGAGACATTTAGGACGATCTGTGTGTCCGTGATATAAGTGGGGTGAAAAAAAAAGACGGATCAAAAGAGAGAGGAAGGGAAAAAGACTCGGAATCGAGCCGCTGTTGCAAAAGGCAGCCGACTGGTGTGGCGCCGAGAGAAAAAAAAAAAAACAACACCTTTTTCTCCCGCTTTGCCCTCCTCAAAGCGGGAGAAAAAGGTGTTAAGCTGGTCCAGCAAAGAGCTGTCGGCAGAAGAGGGAGTATTGTGGCACTGTTTGTAGTCCGTAATATCCTGGATACCTTGCCACAGAGAGTGGGAGTTGTTGTCCCTGAAGTTGGCTTCTATCTGCTCTTTTTACTTTGTTTTGACAGCCTTGATGCCTTTATTCAGGTCCGCTCTAGCCCTCCTATAGGCCTCTCTGTCTCCTGACCTCAGTGCTAAATCCCTAGCCTGCAGCAGCGTTCTGACTGTGGCGTTGAACCAGGGATTTTGGTTGGGAAATATTTTAACCCGTTTCCTTGTTATTACATTGTCCATACAAAAATTGATGCACAGCAGAACAGAGGAAGTGTAGAGCTCAATGTCTGTATGTTCAAAGAGTTCCCACATAGTATCCTCAAAACAGTCCTGCAAAATTGATGTAACCTCCTCAGTCCAGCATCACATTGACTTATACTATGGTTTAGATTTTCAAATGAGTGGCCTGTAAGCTGGTATCATTAACAAGGAAAGATGGTCTGAGTGTCCGAGGTGAGGAGGATAAGCCTTGTAGGCTCCAGAAATGCCAGTGTAGACCTGGTCCAATGTTCTGCCCTTGCTTATTTTAATGTTCACATTCCTTTAAATCTGGGAAACACAGTCTTCAGATTAATGTGATTGAAATTGCCAGATATGATTAAAAAAAAGCCCTTAGGATGCTTATTCTGCTGTCTGCTGATGCTGTCATAGAGTCTGTTCATAGCTGTCTTCGTATTAGCTCGTGGATGAATATACACAGCAGCTAAAACCACAGCAGTGATTTCCCTAGAAAAGTAGAAAGGTCTACACTTTAACAATAGAAACTCCAAGTCTGGGCAGCAATGTCTCTCTATAACAGCCGTGTCCATGCACCAGCTACTATGAATATAAATGCACAGTCCCCCCTTCTTGTCTTACCAGAGTCCAAAGTACGATCTGACCGAAAGATGGTGCGGCCTGCTCACTCCACGGCTAGGTCCGGGATGTTTTCGTGTAGCCAAGTCTCCGTTATCACCATAACACAACTGTTCATCCGGTTAACAGTCTGTAGTTTAATCTCATCCATTTTGTTAACCAGGGAATGGGCGTTGGTGAGAAAAATGCTGGGTCCCAGGTTTATGTGGCGCTGCAGTTAGTTTAGCTCTAATGTCAGCTCGTTTGCCCCGCTTCTTGATTGTTGCTCTGAGTGTTGCTATCCCTGTGCTGTTGCAATCCTGGAATTTCCCCATTGTGGGACTAATAAAGGCTTATCTTATCTTATCTTCTGTTGTCTTTCACAGCGCCACTGTCATCGCCTCCTCTTGGTTCATTCACGCCGACATATCGCCCCCGGGAATGAGTCAAACCCTTCCGGGGTCCAGCCGTTCCAGCGTTGTTTCAAGCTGATAAGTTCTATCCGAGTGTAAGTTTTCCTTAAATAGCTGCTAGCTGAGGAAGAGCTCTGGGTCGCTGCAGCTACACGCGCCACCACCATGTCCTCTCCATATCCTTCTCTTAATAAAACTCTCTTAAAAGCCTTGCAGCAGCATTTTGAACCATCTGAAGCCGATTTAAGGAGGTTTTGTTAAGAACATTAAAAAGTGAATTACAATAGTCTAAACGAGAAGAGATAAAAGCATTAATAACCATTTCCAACTCAGCCACAGACACCATGTTTCTCACTTTGGCAATGTTTCTCAGGTGGAAAAAAGCAGAGCAAGTCAGCTGATTTACATGAGCATCTAAGGATAAAGCGCTATCAAGAGCTACTCCAAGATTACGTACAGAGGATTTGCTGGAGGAACCAAGTGGCCCAAGGGATTCTTTAATAGTAGGGATCACACTGTCAGGAGCAATGATTAGAGTCTCTGTTTTAACACCATTGAACTGTAAATAGTTTGCAGATAGCCAGTTCTTGACAGCAGTTAGACAATTTGTCAAAACTGAAAGTTTATGAAGCTCATGTGGTCTGAAAGAAAAATACAGCTGAATATCATCAGTATAAAAATGATAAGAAACATCATTAAAAGTATCAATTAACTGACTGTATGTGAGCACTCGGCTCCTAACTGTCGCTACTGAGGGCACGTCTTCAAAGAGACCATAACATGGTCGATTCCCTCTATAAAGATCGGCGTGATGATGACACCAGCTGGCCACATCATCACGTCCCCCCCCCCCCGGAAAAACACAGAACACTTTAATTCAAACCCTCCCAAATTTAGCATATATAACCTCTGAACTACGGTCAGGGGATGGATTGCCGCTGGACCCGACGCGGCTGAGTGGATTATTCTACCACTTTGCCAGCCGCGCTCCTACTTTAACAGTCAATTTTTTTTTTCCACAGTCTTCCATGGGGAAGGAGAATCTGCTGGAGGGGCCTTGTAGCGGGCTCGTGGTGGATGTGCCCCTGGTGGCACCAATTTCACAAGGCCCGGGTGCCATCCCTCTGAAAACATGGCACGCTCATCAACACTGTCCCGGCCTGGGTCCCACACCAGCTGAATCGGCTCCAACGCCGCATCCCAATCCGCAGAAGCTGCTCTCACCTCCTGCAGACAGCCATCCCGCCATCTCGATCCTATTTCCAGCTGTGTAGCTATTTTCATGTGTGTGAATGGTGGTGACAATGTAACATCCGACTGAGCCCGGTTGCTTGGTTCCATGGGCCCAAACCCAGTTCATCATTGTGAGCAGCGCTCTGTACAGGTGCATATGGCATTGTGGTTGTAATGGTGTGGTACTCACGACTGTCGCGGGGCATCCATCAAGCTGTGGTGGTTCTGTCACATCCTGTTGGGTCATGGACTCTTCACCCAACACTACAGCGGCTGTCCTAGAAGGCCAATGCTGGTCGTGGATCCTGAAGACGTCCAGCATCTCTCCTGTGTCATTTACGGTCACGAACTCGTCACCCTTCGGCTCAGTCGTGGCTCCAGTGGACTGGTGCTGAGTGAGGATTCTGAAGCAGTCCGGTTCTTTCTCACTTTTGTCTGGTGCTGGTTTAGGTTGGAGTGATGTGCCTCTGTTCTCTGTGTGCATGAGCTCCCTCTCCTGCAACGCCGCAGCGGCTCCTGTAAACTCCTGCTAGGAAAGGATCTGAGTCCAGCAGATCCCCCCCCCCCCCCCCGGCGCAGCGTGCCTCCTGTGCACACAGGACGGTTGATTTCTCGTAGGCGTAGTTCCTGATAGACGCAGGCTCCCTCTCCCCCAGCTGCTCTCCGAAGCTCCAGGGCGAGGATCTGAGGCGAGTCGGGTCGCTGCTCTCCTTCCGTGTCATCCTTGTTCTCCGTGTTGTTTTCACCCTCCGTGCTGTATCCACTCTTTACGCTACATTCGTTTTCTGGGCTGTGTTCTTTGGCTGCACTCACATCCGCGAAGTCTGGGTATAATGGACCTGGACGGTCGACAGTCTGCCCGGGGACTGTGAGGGTGAAACCCATTTCGCAAAACATATCCCACCCCATAATATTATCACCCCGGTGTGTCACCTGGAACCGGAACGCTGGGATTTTCCTTTTGCCGTACTGCACCACAAAGGTGATGTTCCTGACGGTCATGGAGCATTCGTCGTCCAGCAGTTCCACCGCATCAGGTCGCTGGGGGGTGAGCCTCCTAACCATGGCCTCATTTACCAGGGACCATGAGGTAGCAGTGGCCACCAACATTGGCACACTGATGCCGTCTAGCTTCACCACACGCTTTGGTTCTGACCAGCCTTTGGGGCCCACAATGTTGACGCCGTCTCCGCAGGGTGTGGGGTCAACGAGCCTAGTTTTTTGTTGCTGCTGGCGAGTCTTCATGAGCCATGCCACCACGTTGTCGGGTGTAGCAAAGTAGCTCGCTAACAGTTCCACAGGGTCATCAAACGAGTCCGTTAGTCCAAGCGTATGAAAAATTCTCTTGACCTTCTATGCCCAGGTTGTGGACAAGTAGTGCCCACTTCCTTCCTTTATCCAGCTTTCCCAGGTCCAATGCGGCAATGTAGGTCTCGAACGCACCCAGCCAACATAGCCACGGGACGAGCAGTTTGCCTGGGAGCTCAAAGAAAGGCCTCAGTGGTCTTAGGCACGCTTCCATGGTTCGTTAATTCTCATCACCAAATGTTATGTCCACAAACCTAGTAATGAAGACAGATGAATAGGCTATGCTGGAACTGAACTTTATTACACACGCTCAGTAAATACAACACACATATGTGAGCGCTCGGCTCTTAACTGTCACTATTTATGGCGAGTCACCAAAGAGACCATAACATGGCCGACTCCCTCTTATAAAGATCAGTGGAATGACAACACCAGCTGGCCATGTCATCACACGCTCACTGCCCTAAATCCCTTCAAAACACTGTCATGTTCTGAGTTCATGCCAATAGTTAGCTGCAGTTAGCTCACTTTTATATTTAATTGAGATGGTGACATCTTACAAGTACCTGGGTGTTCACCTGAACAATAAACTGGACTGGTCAAACAACACCAACGTGCTCTCCAAGAAGGGGCAGTGCAGACTTTTCTTCCTGAGGAGGCTCAGGTCTTTTGGAGTGCTCCTGAAGACCTTCTATGATTTGGTGGTGGCATCAGCCATCACATTTGGAGTGGTCTGCTGGGGCAGTGGCATCACGGCAGCCGACAGGAAGAGACTAAACAGGCTGATCAAAAAAGCTAGCTCGGTACTGGGGTGACGCCTCGACCTAGTGGAGGAGTTAGGAGAGAGGAGGATAAGATGAGCCTTTATTAGTCCCACAATGGGGAAATTCCAGGATTGCAACAGCACAGGGATAGCAACACTCAGAGCAACAATCAGAAGGCAAGAAAAAACAAGAACAGCTAGTATACATACAGTGGGGTAAAAAAGTATTTAGTCAGCCACCAATTGTGCAAGTTCTCCCACTTAAAAGATGAGAGAGGTCTCCAATTTTCATCATAGGTATACCTCAACTATGAGAGACAAAATGAGGACAAAAAAAATCCAGAAAATCACATTGTCTGATTTTTTTTTTTTTTTTATTTAAGTTTTTGTAAAGGGTATACAGGTCGTTACAGCAATGCAGTGTTTACATTTTCATCACATGTTCCCTTATTTTCTGATATCTGACAACATTGGAAGATTAATTCTTACAACACCCCTTTTTTTTTTTTTTTTTTTTTAAAGTGAAAGAAAAAGTGAAATTAAAGAGAAAAAAAAACAAGAAACAAATAACAAAAAAAAACAACAAACAAACCAGTAAAAAACAAACAAAAAGAAAAAGTAAGTAAATAAAGATAAAAGAGCATCTGAGTAGCTTTGGAACAAAGAGCGGAACCATTATTGAAATGGTATTTGTCAAAGATTAGATCTAATGGAAGACACATATGCGGTCCAGGGTTGCCAAAAGTTCATGAACACATCCATGTCCTGTCTCAGTGCGAATGTCAACTTTTCCATCGAGTAAATGTCTTGGATCACGTTAGTCCAATCTTCAGGTGTAGGACAGTCCTTCAACATCCATTTTTTAGTTAGAGCTTTTTTGCTTGCCAATATTAAAACACTGAATAAGTATTTTTCTCCTCGTCTTTCCAGTGAGTCCGGTAGTAAACCCAAATACAAAGTTACAAAAGAAAAGGGAACTGTAATTTTGAATATTTTCCCCAATATTGTCTGTACCTTGGTCCAATATTGGTGGATAACTGGGCATGACCAAAACACATGAAAATGATTTGCAGTCTTTTCACCACACAAGCGCCAACAGTTCAATCCCTTATGGGTAAATTTGTTTTGTGCAGGTGTTCTGAAAAATCTTGCCAAGTTTTTCCATCCAAATTCTCTCCACTGCAGGGATGAGGTACTTTTCCATTGCTGTTTATTTAGCTTTTCCCATATTTCCAGTTGTAAAGTGAAATTCCCCTCTTTTTCCCATCTCTCTTTTATATAAGATGTGTTGTCTCCTTTTAAGTCTTGAAGACCTTGGTATATTTTAGAAATGTATCTGATCCCTGGGATCCCTTTATATGCCATTAAGAAGACCTTCAGAACACCTGACTGGGCCCTTTCCAAAACCTCCTTTTTAAGTATATTGTTTATGTGGTGTCTAAGCTGGAAGAACCTGTAAAGGTCTTGATTTATTAGGCCTTGTTTTTTCAAATCTTCAAAACTTCTTAAGATTTGCCCTTTAAAAAAATCGTAATATTTTATCAGCCCTTTCTCCTTCCACTTTTTAAATCTGGTGTCTGTTTTATTAGGAGTAAAGTCCTGATCATAGGCGATCCATTGCAGAAGTCGATAGGGCTCTTTAGTTTGATTCTCTCTGACTATCTTAAACCAAATTTTTAGCGGGGTCTCTATCCACGGGTTAGTGTTATTCAAAAGCTTAGGTAAGACATTGTTCCCTATTATCGCCTGTAGGGGGATGTCACTTGTTATTTGGCATTCGATCTCCTTCCATTGTGCAGTGTAGACTGGGTTACATACAGTATCTCTACTAAAGTTTAAATTTGTGCGGCTTTAAAGTAGTCCCTGATATTTGGCAGCGCGAGCCCACCTTTGTCTTTGTTTAGCTGTAGGGTTCTATATCTGATTCTAGGTCTCTTGCCCTGCCATATGAATCTTGAGATCCTTCTGTCCAGCTCCTGCCATGTTTTTTTGGGAGGTTCTACCGGTATTGTTTGGAAAAGGTATAGAAGACGTGGAAGTATATTCATTTTGACTGCTTCAATTCTTTGTGCAGTACCCAAGAATGGTATCATATTCCATCTTGCTAGGTCAGATTTTATTTTTGTCACCAGTGGATCATAGTTTAGTGATATAATTTTGTTGAGTTGTTTCGGGATATTGACCCCCAGATATTTCATAGATTCCGACTCCCAGTTAGTTTTGAGTTTGCTTAGTGAATAATGATTTGGGTCATAGTTGAATGTTAAAACTTGGGTTTTATGCATATTTAATTTGTACCCCGATAAATCTCCATACTCTGAAAAAACTGAGGTTAGTTCTGGTAAAGAAGTGTCCGGCTGCCCTAGGTATATTAAAATGTCATCAGCAAAGAGTGCTATTTTATGTTCCTTCTGACCAAGTGTAATACCTTGAATTTTTTGGTTTTGTCTTATCCATTGGCTCAGAGGTTCTATGAAGATTGCAAAGAGCAGTGGAGACAGGGGGCAGCCCTGACGACATCCTCTTTCCAGTTCAAAAGATGATGATAAATTACCGTTAATCCTTATTTTAGCTGTTGGTTTTTTATATAATGCCTGTATAGTTCTAATGAAGTTGTTATGAAAATTGAAACTGGATAAGATTCTATATAGAAAAGACCAGTCAACCGAATCGAATGCTTTTTCAGCATCTAATCCCAATATGACTGCATTTAAGTTATATTTTTTTATATGATGAATTATGTGTAAAGTGCGTCGAATGCTGTCTTGTGTCTGTCTTTGTCTTATAAAACCTGTTTGGTCTAAATGAATTAGGTCTGTCAGTATATTTTCTAACCTTTTGGCAAGGATAATGGTAAAAAGCTTATAGTCCTGATTTAGTACACTGATTGGTCTGTAGTTGGAGCACTCTAGTTTATCCTTTTCAGGTTTAGGTATAACTGCAATGACCCCTTCTCTCCAGGAGGGGGGGATTTCCCTTTTCAGGAGGAGAGGAGATAGTTGCTGTTTAAAGGTTTTGTACCACTCTGCTGTATAGCCATCAGCTCCTGGGGATTTGTTAGCTTTAAGTTTCATAATTGCTTTTTCCAATTCTTTAGGATGTATTTCTGACAGTAGTGTTTTATTTTGTGACTCCGTAAGTTGGGGAAGGTTTAATGTGTTTAGGAATGCCTCGGATGCGTTTTTATGTTTTTTGTGGGAGTATAAGTTCTTATAGTAATTCTCGAAGTTTTTAAGAATATCCTGAATTCTGAATTTTATTTCCTTTGATACTGGGTCTCTGATTTTGTAGATTGCTCTTTCTGTTTGATGTTTCCTCAATTTATAGGCTAGCAATTTTGCCGATTTACTGCCTGCTTCATAGTATTTTTGTTTCAGAAATGTAAGTTTCTTCTGGATTTCTATTGTGTAGATCTCATTTATTTGGTTTTTAATTTCCTTAATCTTGAGCGAGTCAGTAGAATGAGTGTTGCCTTTGTGTTCTTTTTCTAGGTTCCTAAGTTCTGACTCTAATGTGGATAGTTTTTCTTGTCTTAGTTTCTTTTGGGTTGCCAGTTTTGCAATAATCTTTCCTCTTATTACAGCTTTACATGCATCCCACAGTATTAAAGGGGATACTTCTCCATTATCGTTATCTTCCAAATATCTGAGAATATCTGATTCCAATTCATCTTTCAATGGTCCTTTCAGGACATTTGAATTTAACCTCCAAGAAAATGTATTATTTGTGTATTTTTGGATATTTAAGTCCATGTAGATCGGACTGTGGTCGGAGAGATCCATCAGTCCTATTTTACATGTTTTTACTCTTCCAATGTCTCTATTAAACATAAAAAAATAGTCAATCCTTGAGTAAGATGAATGTGGAGTTGAGTAAAATGTATAGTCTTTTACACTGGGGTTGAGTTCCCTCCACATGTCACAGATTCCCAATTCTTTTAGTAGCATCCGAGTCTTCCTGTTTTGGGTGTTATTTTGATGTGGGGAATTACCAGAAGCATCCCAGTATGGATTCAGTCTAAGATTGAAGTCCCCACCACATATCACTAAACCTTGAGCTTTAGTTATCATTAGGTCGAATACATTTTTATAAAATTTCCAGTTAGCCCCTGGGGGAGCATACACATTCAGCAGGGTGATATCTTCTCCCTCTAGCCGCCCAGTTACCAAACTGTATCTCCCTTCTTTATCTTTGTGTTCTGATTTTTTTTTCAAATGTAATTTTGGTTGATATCAATGTCGCTACTCCCCTCCTCCTCCCTGATTTATATGAAGATGAAGAGATCATTTTAAACCCTTGTCTACTGAGTTTATTGTGTTCCACGTCTGTTAGGTGGGTTTCTTGTAAAAGTATTATTCCTGCTTTGTCTTTTTTCATTTTGCCTAGAATCTTGGATCTTTTAACTGGATTCAGGATTCCTTTTACATTATATGAAATTATTTTGGTTACACCCTGTTTCTCCATTGTGTTGTTTTGTTTAGTATAACTGTGTGGTGGCCCTCTTTTGTGCTACTCAGAAACTGAAAGAACATTAAAAACAAGAAAAACATTAAGAACATAGTGTAAAAAACTTTAAAACAAAAAGCTGTCATAAGAACTTCCTGAGCTGAGGTCTTTTTAAAGACCCTGTAAGAGCCTTGATGGAGTGAAGGCTCTGAGGGAAATTCCTCAAACTCTGTTACGTGTTGAGGGCCCTCTCTTACCACTGAAAGTAGTCCCATGCTTTTAACGTGAGTTTCAGAACCCAATCCAAACTTGTAATGATTTTTTTTTTTTTTCCTTTTATGCCTAAACCCTGTGAAATTGTGTGCACCCTCCCACCCCCATCACATCAAACATTCACGCAAAAACAGTATTTGTTAGTATGAGGAGAACATGTGGATTATTGTCACATTTCTATTTTAACAAGTTTTTTTTTTTTTTTTTTTTATTACAAAGACTTATTTGTTTCAAATAATATGATTGTTCCATGAAATGTTTTACCACATGCTGAATATGCATCTCCTTTAATGTTTGTTACCTTGTATGAGGGGGGTTGGATGTGCGGATTGATTCAAGAGAAAAAAAAAAAAAAAAAAGGTCGCTATTCCAACCTGAAAACGGATAGTTTATCCGCGACGCTCTGGTGCTGGGTTTCCCGCTGCTGGTCCGTGGATTTTGAAGGTCTTTGTGTTGTCCATGTTTGAGCTCTGATCTTCGCACTCGGGTCTGCTGGGGGTTTAAATACCGTTACCGGGAGGCCTCTTTTCGCCATGTCAGCTGTTGCTTCTTCCGCCGAATTATAGAGACACGTTTCATCGCCGTAGAAGACCCTTAACTTCGCAGGAAATGGTGTCTGAAAGCGCAATTTCTTCTCTCTTAACACCTTTTTCGCGTCATTGTATTCCCTGCGCTTTTTAAGGACCTCCGGGGCGTAATCGTGTTCCACGTAGACTTTTCTCTCCTGGTGCATAAATCCTTTTTTCTGCCAGGCCAGTCTTACAACCTCTTGTTTTATTTTGAAATTGGAAAATCTTACCAACACCGAACGTGGGGGCGCTTCCGCCGCCGGCCTAGCGGCTAATGAACGATGTGCCTTTTCTATCTCCAAGTCGGTGGTTTGTGGAATATCCAATTTCTCTCTTAGTAAGGATTCCACGCATTCTGCCATTGAGTTAAAACCATTTTCGGTTCCTTCTATCAGACCATGAATTCTTATGTTGTCTCTTCTTTGTTTTCCTTCTTGGTCGGTTAGCTTAGCCTCTATAGCTGCTTGTCTTTTGCGTAGGTCTAGCACAGAATCTTCGAGCACTTTTATTCGATCCTCTGTTTCCAAGATTCGGTTCTCGGCCTGGTCCACTCTGCTGTTTGTCCTTTTCAATTCTTCTCTGAATTCCCGAAATTCGGCCGTAACATCTCGGCGAAATCGTCGTAGCTCCTCAAATAGTGATTTCAGGCTAACCCTTTTGTTAGCTATCACCAGTTCCTCGTCTTCTGAACGGAGATCTTCCAGTTCGGATTCTCCGGCCGATACGTGTCCTGGCCTGGAGAATTTCAGTTTCTTCTGTTTTCCTTTAGACATGATGATTTTGTCTTTTGATTTTCACTCCTCCAAAAATCCGTTAAGTTTGATTTTCAAGGTGTTATCCTGAATTGGGTCTGAGAACTTCAGTGTTAAGCTGCAGTCGCCATGGCGTCCAGACCGGAAGTCACCCACATTGTCTGATTTTTAAAGAATTGATTTGCAAATTATGGTGGAAAATAAGTATTTGGTCAATAACAAAAGTTCGTCTCAATACTTTGTTATATACCCTTTGTTGGCAATGACAGAGGTCAAACGTTTTCTGTAAGTCTTCACAAGGTTTTCACATACTGTTGCTGGTATTTTGGCCCATTCCTCCATGCAGATCTCCTCTAGAGCAGTGATGTTTTGGGGCTGTCGCTGGGCAACATGGACTTTCAACTCCATCCAAAGATTTTCTATGGGGTTGAGATCTGGAGACTGGCTAGGCCACTCCAGGACCTTGAAATGCTTCTTACGAAGCCACTCCTTTGTTGCCCGGGCGGTGTGTTTGGGATCATTGTCATGCTGAAAGACCCAGCCACGTTTCATCTTCAATGCCCTTGCTGATGGAAGGAGGTTTTCACTCAAAATCTCACGATACATGGCCCCATTCATTCTTTCCTTTACACGGATCAGTGGTCCTGGTCCCTTTGCAGAAAAACAGCCCCAAAGCATGATGTTTCCACCCCCATGCTTCACAGTAGGTATGGTGTTCTTTCTCCTCCAAACACGACAAGTTGAGTTTTTACCAAAAAGTTCTATTTTGGTTTCATCTGACCATATGACATTCTCCCAATCTTCTTCTGGATCATCCAAATGCTCTCTAGCAAACTTCAGACGGGCCTGGACATGTACTGGCTTAAGCAGGGGGACACGTCTGGCACTGCAGGATTTGAGTCCCTAACGGCGTAGTGTGTTACTGATGGTAGCCTTTGTTACTTTGGTCTCAGCTCTCTGCAGGTCATTCACTAGGTCCCCCCGTGTGGTTCTGGGATTTTTGCTCACTGTTCTCGTGATCATTTTGACCCCACGGGGTGAGATCTTGCGTGGAGCCCCAGATCGAGGGAGATTATCACTGGTCTTGTATGTCTTCCATTTTCTAATAATTGCTCCCACAGTTGATTTCTTCACATCAAGCTGCTTACCTATTGCAGATTCAGTCTTCCCAGCCTGATGCAGGTCTACAATTTTGTTTCTGGTGTCCTTTGACAGCTCTTTGGTCTTGGCCATAGCAGAGTTTGGAGTCTGACTGTTTGAGGTTGTGGACAGGTGTCTTTTATACTGATAACGAGTTCAAACAGGTGCCATTAATACAGGTAACGAGTGGAGGACAGAGGAGCCTCTTAAAGAAGAAATTACAGGTCTGTGAGAGCCAGAAATCTTGCTTGTTTGTAGGTGACCAAATACTTATCTTCCACCATAATTTGCAAATAAATTCTTTAAAAATCAGACAATGTGATTTTCTGGATTTTTTTTTTTTCTCATTTTGTCTCTCATAGTTGAGGTATACCCATGATGAAAATTGGAGACCTCTCTCATCTTTTAAGTGGGAGAACTTGCACAGTTGGTGGCTGACTAAACACTTTTTTGCCCCACTGTATGTACATATTACTATATATATATATATATATATATAGACACACAGTGCGGAGCATTGTCGTTGGTGAATGTGCAGCAGAAAGTCTAAGCTCTCTCTCCGCGGATGCGGCGGGCCAGCTCGATGTCTTTGGGCATGATGGTGACCCTCTCGGCGTGGATGGCGCACAGGTTGGTGTCCTCAAAGAGACCCACCAGGTAGGCCTCGCTGGCCTCCTGCAGAGCCATGACGGCGGAGCTCTGGAAGCGCAGGTCGGTCTTGAAGTCCTGAGCGATCTCCCTCACCAGGCGCTGGAAGGGCAGCTTACAGATGAGCAGCTCTGTGGATTTCTGGTAGCGACGGATCTCTCTCAGAGCCACGGTACCGGGCCTGTAACGGTGAGGCTTCTTCACTCCGCTGGTGGCCGGAGCACTTTTCCGAGCAGCCTTGGTGGATAGCTGCTTCCTGGGGGGCTTTTTCCTCCAGTAGATTTACGGGCGGTCTGCTTGGTTCTTGCCATCGCTCTTTATTATTCTGTTTTATATTTCTTGCACGCCGCCTAAACTCCAGCCCGGCACCCGCGTCGTTTTCGCTACAGTTCCCCGGTATGTCGAGTTTCTCCATTAGCACCGGGTGGCGGTTGAGTGCTAGCTAGCTCTTCCCTGCTGTATCGTCTCCTGCTGTAAACAGTGGCTCCGTCCGCTGACTCGGGAGACCTTTGGGGCGATCTGTGTGTCCGTGATATATATACTGTATATAGAGTGAAAGGTGTAGAAAGAAGAAGGAAGATTAAAAAAAAAAGGCAGTTGCGAAAGGCAGCCAACTTGTGTGGCGCTGCCGGTTCCGGCAGAACCGGAACCGGCGGATGGTGGCTAAGCTGTCATCTCTGCTGGAGTCTGAGTCCCACCCCATGCAGGACACGCTCAATGCACTGAGGAGCTCATTTAGTGGTAGGCTGTGTCATCATAGGTGCACAATGGAGAGGTTCTGCAGGTCCTTCCTACCTACAGCTGTCAGAGTTTATAATCTAACCAGGGCTGCTCATAGAGGTCGTATTAAATGTACTAAACGTAACAACTTTACACAATAGAGATTGTCCCCTCCAATACACAACTAGGACAACAACAATTATTGAGTGTGGCATTTTACTTAATAATAATAATTATATAATAAAATAATAATTTTACTTATTCATATTCTACCTTTTATTGCATGCGTAGTTTTTTATTTTTATCTTTAGTGCTACTCCATGTTTAATGTTGCAGCATTGCACCGAGACAAATTCCTAGTTTGTGTACTACATGAACAATGGCAATAAATCTCATTCTGATTCTGATTCTGATTCTGGCAACAACACTGTTGATTCAAATGCGAAATATACTGTCTGGGTACATATTCATATTCTGCAGGGTAATTTAACAAACCGTAATGCTGTTTATTCCATCTAGCTGCAATGTAGATTTGTTGCAATTTGTTGTTTGTTGCTCAAACAACAAACCCTGGATCAACCCTGAGATAAACACTTCTGAGAGAGAAGAAGAGGATCTTCAGGTCGGGGAACAGGGAGATGCTGAAGTCCGTACAGAGGGAGCTGAGGAGGAAGATCAGAGAAGGCAAGGACAGCTTCAGGAGGAAGATGGAGGACAAGCTGCAACAGAGCGACATCAGCGGGGTCTGGAGAAACCTCAAAACCATCTCTGGGCTCCAGAATACCTCCCCCCAGGCCACGGGGGGCAGGGAGTGGGCGAACAATCTGAATCTGTTTTTCAATAGGTTTGACCAACCGCCCTCCCCCCTGACTGCACAACAACCACTACTGCCTCTAAAGACATCAAGTCCTGCTGCCCACTCCCCACTCCACCAACACTCCCCCACTCCCAACACACAGCCCCCCATCCTGACCCTGACCAGGACCCAGGTGAGGACGGAGCCGAGGAAGATCAAGGCGAGGAAGGCGTCGGGACCTGACGGCATCAGCGCAAAGCTCCTCAAGTCCTGTGCAGACCAGCTGTGTGGGATTGTGACGTACATCTTCAACCTGAGCCTGAAGCTGGGGAGGGTACCACAGCTGTGGAAAACATCTTGTGTGGTACCTGTACCAAAAACTTCCCACCCCAAAGACCTGAACAGCTACAGACAGGTGGCCTTGACGTCCCACTTGATGAAGACCATGGAGAGACTGCTCCTTGCTCACCTCCGCCCCCTGGTGGAACCAGCGATGGATCCACTCCAGTTCGCCTACCAGCATGGCATTGGGGTGGAGGATCCGGTGATCTTCCTCCTTCACCGTTCTCTGTCCCACCTGGAGAAGCCCGAGAATGTGGTGAGGATCATGTTCTTTGACTTCTCCAGTGCTTTCAACACCATCCAACCGATGATCCTGAAGGACAAGCTGCTGCGCGCAGGGGTGGACCAGCACCTGTCATCATGGATCCTGGACTACCTCACGAACCGGCCTCAGTTTGTGAGAACCCGGGACTGTGTGTCCGACACGATCATCGGTAGCACGGGGGCCCCCCAGGGAACGGTGTTGGCTCCCTTCCTGTTCACTCTTTATACTGCGGACTTCTCACACAACACAACACACTGCCATCTACAGAAGTTCTCTGATGACTCTGTGATCGTTGGCCTCATCTCCAATGGAGATGAAGCTGAGTACAGAGGGCTTATCCAGGACTTCGTGGACTGGTGCCATCGGAACTGCCTCCAGATCAACGCGAGGAAAACTAAGGAGCTGATGGTGGACTGCCGCAGGCAAGGACAACCCCTCACAGCACCAGTAAATATACAGGGAACAGACATTGAGATGGTGACATCCTACAAGTACCTGGGTGTTCATCTGAACAATAAACTAGACTGGTCACACAATACTGACGCACTCTACAAGAAGGGACAGCGCAGGCTGTTCCTACTGAGGAGACTCAGGTCTTTTGGTGTACAAGGGGCGCTGCTGAAGACATTCTATGACACGGTGGTGGCATCAGCCATCACTTTTGGAGTGGTCTGCTGGGGCAGTGGCATTACTGCAGCCGATAGGAAGAGACTGAACAAACTGATCAAGAAAGCTAGCTCCATCCTGGGGCAGCGCCTTGATCCGGTGGAGGAGATAGGAGAGAAAAGGACGGTGGCTAAACTGTCATCTCTGCTTGAGTCCGAGTTCCACCCTATGCAGGACATACTGAATGCACTGAGGAGCTCATTTAGCAGCAGTCTACATCATCCCAGGTGCACAACTGAGAGGTTTCGCAGGTCCTTCCTACCAACGGCTGTCAGACTGTACAACCTAAGCAGGGCTGCTCGCAGAGATAGCAAAAAGACGTAACAACCTAATAGTTTTTTGAATGCAAAAGATGCAATAGACTTAAACAATGGTCCCCTCCGGCATACAACTAGGAAAATACCAGTCGCTATGGAGGGTGAGAATATGTATGGGCACATAATCATACTATGTAGGATAACCAAGTAGACGGTTGTGCTGTTTCATCCCATCTAGCAACAATGCTCTGCACTGTGTGTGTTTATACATTTACATATTTATTCCATCTAGCTACAATGGTCCGCACTGGGTGTGTTTGTTTATATTTATATATCTATATATTCATTCCATCTAGCTACAATGCTCTGCACTGTGTGTTTATATATCTACATATTATTCCATCTAGCTACATTGCTCCGCACTGTGTGTTTATTTATTTACATATTTATTCCACCTAGCTGCAATGCTCCGTACTGTGGGTGTTTATATATCTACATATTTATTCCATCTAGCTACAATGCTCCGCACTGTGTTTACATACTCATATATTTATCCCAACCAGCTACAATGCTCTGCACTGTGTGTCTGTGTGTATATATATATATTTATAGTAATATGTACATATGTATATTAGCTGCTCTTGCTTGCTTGCTTTTTTTTTTCTTGCCTTCTGATTGTTGCTCTGAGTGCTGCTATCCCTGTGCTGTTGCAATCCTGGAATTTCCCTGTTGTGGGACTAATAAAGGCTTATCTTATCTTATCTTATGTTTCTGCACTGTGTATGTATCTGTGTACATATGTAAATTCATTTACTGCTTTGGCTAACCAGTTCTTATCTTTTTGACTATTGCTCTGAGTGCTGCTATCCCTTTGCTGCTATAATCATGGAATTTCCCCATTGTGGGACTAATAAAGGCTTATCTTATCTCTTATCTTAATAACCCCAAAATTTAGATTCTCAGAATGTAAAACAAGCTTCCAACATTTTACTTCATCTGAACATGGGCAGTGAAAGGACTGTAGCGTCCACCAGAAGCGTTGTAAAAAACCACGGAGAGGTTGCCAATTTACCACCTTTATTTCCTAACAGGATGGGCCACTGTAGGCCGTGACCACGCCAAAAGAAAAGGAGCCAAACAAGCAACAACAACAAAAAAAACTTCTGCCCCGGCTCTCTCTCACACACACCGCACGCTTCTCCTCCTCGTGCTCTCCCTTTCTCTCTCTCCACACAGCTCAACCACACAACCTCCTGCAGAACAGACAGAGAACCTGAACATTACACTGCCCCCCCCCCCACTGAATCCCTCGCCCCGAGGGATCACAACAAAAAGTCATTAAGGTGCACCGGGGGCCTCCTCTGCCTCAGACTGCTTTGAGGCATGTGTCCCCTGTTGCACCTGTGGCCTGCATCCAGCCCACTGATAAGCCAGGGGTGCAATTGGAGGAGGAGTTGTATGAACAGTCAGTGAGCCCCGAGGTGTTGCTGACACATCCGTTTGGGGCAGTGCCGGAGGTTTCACACATGGCTGGGGGCATGCATCACTCCTATATGCTGCCAATCTGTCCCTCTGGAGGGCTACCCACCCACCCCTAGGCGGCAGCTGGACCCTGTATACCACCTCTCCAACACCTCACAGGGACCAACCCAATGGCAATCCAGTTTTGGGCACCGTCCCTTCTTTTTCTTTGGGCTGTACACCCACACCAAGTCCCCCGCTTTGAAATCCCTCCCTCTGGCCCTTGAGTCATAATTTCTTTTCTGCCTTACCCCCCTTTCTGCAGCTGGTCGCGAGGGAAGGCATGGGCCAACTCCATCCGGTCTTGAAGGCTCCGTGCATATTCTGGTCCTGGGGGTACAGCTGGTGTGTCTGGGGGCTTTCCAAACGCCATTTCCGCCAGCGTCCTCAGCTCTCGTCCAAACATGAGCAGGGCTGGTGTGCATGAGGTGTAATCCTGCACAGCCGACCTGTAGGCCATCAAGATGAAAGGGAGGCGCATACCCCAGTCTCGTTGGTGTTCCGCAGTGAGAATGGCCAGTTGTGTCGCCAGGGTTCTATTGAACCTCTCAACCAGTCCATCACTCTTGGGGTATAAAGAGGTAGTGCGAGTCTTTGGCATGTCCAGTCGTTCACACATTGCCGAGAATGCCCCCAACTCAAAGTTGCGCCCTTGGTCACCGTGGATGACCTCAGCTGCCCCAAACCTGGTGAACATGCCCTCCACCAGCGCATTTGCGACAGTCTCTGCCTCCTGGTTGGGTATGGCATATGCCTCCGGCCATTTTGTAAAGAAATCCATCGCAACTAGAACAAAATCGTTCCCATTGTCTGTGCGAGGAAACGGGCCCATTATGTCCACCACCACTCTCTCCATTGGGGCTCCCGCTGCTGGAGTTGGGCATGTGACTGGTCTGGAGGCCCCTTGTGTGCTGTGCAGGGGTCGCAGCGGTGACAGAAGTCCTCAACATCTCTCCTCTGCTGGCCCCAATAGTACCTTTGACGGAGGCGATGGGAGGGGTTTTGAGACCCCGAAGTGCCCCGCCCCAGTAGTTCCATGGACAGCTGATAGCACCGTCTCTCTTAACGCCCTAGAGACCACCCCCTGCCATCTCTCCTCTCCTGTAGCTGGCTCTTTCCACACTCACTGAAGCACCCCATCCTTCACCCTTAGAGCCTCAAATTTTGCAAGCAGTCCCTTGGTGGCAGGTGAGCACCCTCCTACTTCGTCCCAGGGTGGCTTATGGCCTGACTCCACTCACTGCAGCACCAGTTGCAGGTCCATGTCTTGCTCTTGCTGCCTTCTCCATTCAGGTGGGTTGATAAGTTGTGTCTCGCTGCAGACTGGCCCCTCTCCGTTCTTCCTGGGACCGTGCTCTTCCCCCATACAGAGCTCCGCTTCACGGGCGTCCCTCCTGTTGCAGTACTGGCAGCCGTCGATCACGCAGGGACGTCGGGACATGGGATCAGCGTTAGCATGGCGAGCTCCAGCTCTGTACTCCACCCCAAAGGTGTACGGTGCTAGCTCTTCCAGCCACTGTGCAGTTTGCCCTTCTGGCCCTTTGAAGGACATCAACCGCTGGAGAGCTGAGTGATCAGTTCGGACGGTGAAGGGTAGCCCACACAGATTGTGTGTCTGAAATGACTTATTGCTCTCATGATACCGAGGAGCTCTCGGCGTGCGACACAATATTGCGCTCAGCTTTGTTGAAGGTCTTACTGAAATAAGCGACCACTTTCTCCCCGTCTGGCCCTACCTGACTCAACACTGCCCCCATCCTGACATCGCTGGCGTCGGTGTCCAGGATGAAGGGCAGGTCAGGGTCAGGTGGTATGACAATGGGAGACTCTGTCAAAGCCTTCTTCAACAAGCTGAAGGCTTGCTCACACTTAGAAGTCCAAACGAAGTCACAGTCTTTCTGCTGGAGGCAGAACAGGGGCGCAGCTATGCAAAAGCCACATGTAAACCTCCTGTAGTAAGATGCTAGTCCTATGAAGCTCTTTAGCTCTCGTAGGTTAGTAGAAGTCGTCCAGTCCTTCACTGCTTGCACCTTCTTCTTTAAGGTGCTGATGGCATCTCCCCCCCACTTGGTGTCCCAAAAACTCCAGCTGTTTCCTCATGAAGCAGCACTTGTTGGGGTGGAGCCTCAAACCAGCTGCATCTATCTGCTGTAGAACCCGCCACAGGGCCCCCACAGCTGCCGGAAGGAGCTACAGTGGACCAGGATGTCATCAATTAGACCAGGCATTCCTGTCTGGGAATATCAGCCAACGCCCTTTCCATTAATTGCTCAAATGTCGCTGGGGCGTTGCACAGGCCGAAGGGAAGAACCTGAAACTGCTACAGCCTCTGCAGAAGGCCGTCTTTGCTATGGCTTCTGGGCTTCTGGGTACTTGCCAATACGAGGGAGGAGAACCAAGACGAGCCAGCTACCAAGTCCAGCGACTCATCGATGCAGGGCAGCGGGTATGAGTCCTTTTTGGTTACAATGTTCAAGGGTCTATAGTCACCGCAGAACCTCATCTTCTGGCATTTTCTTCTTTTTGACCATCACAACCCCTGGTGCCTATGGGCTGTCCAAGGGTTCAATAATGCCAGCCTTCAGCATCTTATTGATCGCGGTGTCAGCCGCTGCCAGATGTGCAAGGGGCAAGTACCAGGGGCGCGTCCTGATAGGCGATGCATCTCTGTTGTCGATCTCGTGTTGCACTAGGTATGTCAGGTCCATTTCTTCCTCTGACAGTGCGAAAATGTCCTGAAGTCCCACAACACCCGCCACAGCTCCTCCTGCTGTCCGGGATCCAAGTTGTTGCAGTTGCATCTCCATACCTTGCATTGTCGTTGTGCACCATGTGTGCGCATGGTGGGCGCATGTGCACGCAACGACCGGCAGCAGGTGAAAAAAGTTTGACATCTGTGTCTCTGTTTTTATACACTTTAAGGTGTTTTAACGTAATTCTCTGTGCCGTTTTTGTCCTTGAATGTTTGTGGACTATATAATGAAGAGCTCCCTGGTTCCATCAGTATGGATTTCCTTCTTGTTTTTGCACTGTTGTTTCTTTCTTACCGGCTCTTTGTTTTGGAGGTAAGCACGATCGCGGTCACGCCGGGAAGAACGCAGTATTCCAGAGACATGTTACTGCATTTAAACATGGATAATGCAGCATCTGTGTTTGAGTCTGTGCTGCAACTGCCGGACTTTATTTTAAGAGATTTTCATGGACACAGCAATGAAAAGAGAGACAAGAGAAGGAAACGCGGAAAGCGTGGAGGCATAAGATTAAGCCTGAGGAGGCGTCAGCTTAACCGCATTCCTCTTCCTTCCATTATTATGGGGAATGTACAATCCCTGAGAAATAAAGTGGATGAAATTCAAGGAAATGTATGATATCAGAAGGATTTCAAGAACTGCTGTGTCATGGCTTACGGCGCATGACCGGGACCCGGATCTGTGTATTGACGGCTTTGGAGCCCCACTTCGCTCGGATTGGCAGGAAAAGGTAACGGGGAAACGTCAGGGGGGCGGCGTATGTTTATATATTAATAAACAGTACTGTACATCTGTCACGGTCAGAGAGTGCATCTGTACACCAGATGTGGAGCTTCTGTCCGTGTCACTACGCCCCTTTTATCTGCCCCAGGAGTTCCTCCAACTTTTTATAACGACTGTGTACATTCACCCGAGGGCGGATGCTGCCTCCGCCTCCAGCACCGTCTTTGATGTGGTACAGCGGTTGCAGTCGATTTCCCCAGAGGCTCCAAATTTTTATTCTTGGGGATTTTAACCATGTGTCTCTAAAGAAGACACTTAAAAACTTTTATCAGTATGTCTCCTGCCCAACCAGGCGAAAAAAGACATTGGACCTGTGCTATGTCCATAGAGAGGGCCTATAAATCTATTCCCCTTCCTCCTTTACGATCCTCAGATCACAACTGTGTACATTTGCTGCCCACATATAAAACTGCTCTCAGAAGAGACAAGGCGAAGACCAGAGACATAAACGTGTGGACAGAGGATTCGGTGCACTGCCTCCAGAAATGCTTTAACTGTACGGACTGGGAGGTGTTCACACTGTCCTGCGGAGATGATTTGGACTCTTTAGTGGACGTGACATGCTCATACATGTCTTTCTGCAGAGACATGATCGTTCCACGTAAATGTGTCAAAATATATCCCAACAACATGTCATGGGTTACAAAATCAGTTAAATCCTGCTTACAGAGGAAAGCACTTGCCTTTAAACAGGGGGTTGTTTCTGAGCTGCAGGTTAACACAAAAGAGCTGAAGGCCGAAATTTTAAGAGCAAAACAGAATTATAAATCAGAGTTGGAAAGCAAGATGGCAACAAAGAAACTTGGTTCAGCCTGGGCCAGTATGAAAACTATTGCAGGCCTTCAGAGCACAGAGCACAGTAATCGTGTGTTTTTAGATGGTTTTAATTCAGACACAGAGCTGGCTAATGCTCTTAATTGTTTTTATGGTCATTTTGACTCCTTTGATTTTAGCACAGAAACTCAAGATTTGAAACAGAAACTCAAAGACAATCAGCACTTTAATATTGAGGTGCAGGATGTTAAAAGGGCATTCTGTGCTGTAAAAGTGAACAAAAGTCAGGGCCCTGATAATATATGTGGGTGCTTGATAAAGTCCTGTGCACATGAACTGAGTCCTGTATTTCACTACATTTTCAATGTCCTTACAGACACAACATGTGCCTAAGTTCTGGAAAGATGCTGTGGTTGTCCCCGTTCCAAAATCCAGCTGTCCTAAAATGGTAAATGATTTTAGACCAGTTGCTTTGACTTCAATTTTAATGAAAATTTTTGAAAAACTGGTCAGATGTGAGGTCCTAAAGCAGACTGAGCATGCATTGGATCCTTTGCAGTTTGCCTATAGGCCTCACAGAGGAGTGGAGGATGCCACTGTCACTCTGTTTAACATGCTTTTTAAATATCTGGATTTTAATGGGACACAAGCCAAGCTTTTATTTGTGGACTTTTCTTCCGCCTTTAATACAATCCAACCTCATATTTTAGTTGAAAGGCTCCTGCAACAATTTGATTTGAGTAATAATCTGGTGGGTTGGATTCTGGATTTTTTAACCAACAGGACGCAGAGAGTAAGGGTCAATGGTACACTGTCTGACCAAAAGTGTTCTTCTACTGGCTCTCTGCAGGGGTGTGTGTTGTCACCACTACTCTTCATCCTGTACACAAACATGTGTCGGAGCAGACATGACAACAGACACATTATAAAGTATGCTGATGATTCAGTTGTTGTCAGTCTCCTCCAGGATGGTGAGAGTGGCCACGGCCCAGTAGTTGATGGTTTTGTTCACTGGTGTGAGGATTCCTACCTGCAGCTGAATACGACAAAAACTAAAGATATGATTACAGTGATCCCTCACTTATCGCGGTTAATGGGTTCCAGAACCGACCGCGAAAAGTGAAAAACCGCGAAGTAGCGTCACCCCTAATGACGTCACCCATAAATAATACGTACGTTCATTCTCTCACTCTCTCTCTCATATGATACGTGTGTGTGTGTAAGTGTACATACATACGTAGATGTAAATAAAGTGTACATAAATATGTTTTTAGAACTCTTTTATTCTTATAACAAGATATGTAACTCAAGATGAAGATGATTTACTGCACAGGTTAATGAGAGCTTTACTGCTCCTCAGGTGACGCCTCATTGTCAGGTGCTAGAGGCGCAGGATCGTCGAGGGCAGCTTCCGATAGAGCTGGAGAAGCTGCAGGAGGCGGCGTAGTGGCTCGACGGGAAGACTATTTCGCACAAAATTGCAAAAGAGAACAGCAAAAAGTTCCACGCGGCGACACTAAGCAACACGAGCGATAAAGAACAATGAATGCGGTCTTCCTTCGCTGGGTGGGCGCTCGGCAGGGAGAGAAGCTGGGTGAAACGTCTCGGCCAATCAGCTTGCGGGGTGAAACGTCTCGGCCAATCAGCTTGCGAGATTCCCGAGCCGAGCCAACACGAGAACAGCGAACAGAGAGGTGGATTTTGAGTTGTGCGGGCTCTCCGTGTTGATACCTGATGTTCTAATGTAGTCTCCCTGCCTTCTGCTAGCGCCCGCCCATTATTTCTCAATTTTGAATTTTTGATGAATATTTTTGAAAAATCCGCGATGCACTGAGGGCGCGAAAGGTGAAGCGCGAAGTAGCGAGGGATCACTGTATTGACTTTAGGAGGAAAACTCCCAGGCACGAAGTCACTGTACTAAAAGGCCAGACCACTGAATGTGTACAATCCTACAAATATCTTGGGATGATTATTGATAGTAATTTAAACTTTGAAGAGAACTGTGAAAGGGTGTGCAAAAAGGGTCAGCTGCGGCGACATGAAAAAAATAAGCAGTAATGCTGAGGTTTTAAGTTGGTTTTAGAGCCCAAGCGGCTCTCAGAGAAGGAGGACACAAAGTCTGTGTCCAGCAGTAGCAGTTGCAGAATCAGAATGAGAGAGTGAGTTACAGAACCTATGCAGTATTTATACCCAACTCAGATAATACATCAAAGCGGATTCACAGCAGTTGGTACGATCAAAGGGACTGCAGAACAGGCATGAGACATTTGCATTTGAAAGACCTACATAATAGGAAGATTGCTGTCCTCTGCTCCAGCTTGCAGGACAAAGAGGTTACAAGGCACATCTACATATTGATCTGTCTCTAGGTCACAGTAAGGACAGGACGCATGAACACTATACATGAATGGCACATTACATCACAATACATGAATGGCACATTACATCTCAGTAGTGCAGCGGGAAAAACCAAGAGAAGAGAGCTGACTGTCCTGTGTGTTGTGGGGGGGTTGAATCAACCCGCCACACGCTCCCCCCCAGAGGGCACGGCAGGGGGCCGAGACCTCGATAATCCATCTATGGGAGCGAGCTGTGGGAGAAGCTCGCTGCAGGCGGAGGGGGAGGGAGGTAAGTGCCGGCAGGGGGACGGTGAAATCGTCCGAGCCGCGCAAAAATTGCTTGCTGCTCCGCGCGTCGAGGGGCTGTCCCGTTGCACGTGCGGAGATCACAAGAAGAAAAATTTGTCTCTGACTCCTCTCGTGGCCATGAAGAAAACAGGAGCGGCGAGGCTGCGTAGCGGCTGTAAGAAAAAAATAAAAGCCGAGGGACTTGGCGTGTTAAGTCTTCGGGAAAAGCTGACGGCTGAATCCCCTTGTGCGCCGTGGCTGAGACCGTTAGAGAATCCTGTGAGTGAGCTGTGTGGTTGCTTCAGGTGTGCGAGCAGCCCTGAAGGTTCTGTGTGCAGGCAGCGAAGGATGCTGGCGGTCTGTGGAGCCGAATCTGTCCCGTGCGTGGTGCGCCGTCCTGGTATCTCCCCGGTGCGCGCGCGGGGATTCCGTGCATGGGTGGGCCACTGGAGTGGCGAGTCAGGGTCCAGAATCTTGGTGGAGATCGGCGCAGACGGTGCCGATAAATCATCTATGATGAGCTGTGGCTGCAGATTGGCCATGGTGCGTTGGAGCAGTGAGAGGAAATAGACAATCTTTTGTCCCTCAGGCTCGTGCAGATGCGTTGGAGCAGTGAGAGGGAATAGACGATCTTTGTCACCGCTCGGCCGTGGTGCGTTCGGGTCCACGCGTTGCGTTCTCTGCCGGCCCTGGAGGTCGCCGTCGCGGAGAGGGGACGAGGTGCCTGCGCTCTCGTGTGGAGGGGCTGCGAGCGCAGCCGGTCCAGCGTGGATGAGCAGAACTCAGACGTGCAGATCTCATCATGAAGAACGGGTCACCAGTGCAGCTGTCCAGGTCAGAAGGTTGCTTTGCACAAAACGTGTGCATGTTCGGGGTCACCAGTGAAGCGTTCACTGGCAGCGTGTTCTTTTCTGCCTTCAGGTCATGGTGCGTTGGAGCGGCGAGAGGGAGGAGACGTCTTGTGTCCCTCGGCCGGTTCAGCGTGGATGTCCAGACCAGAAGGTTGCGTCGCACAAAGCGTGCGCGTCTTCGGGGTCACCAGTGCGGTGGCATGAAATAAGGCG
Organism: Pholidichthys leucotaenia; assembly: GCA_020510985.1. Lineage (NCBI taxonomy): Eukaryota > Metazoa > Chordata > Actinopteri > Cichliformes > Pholidichthyidae > Pholidichthys > Pholidichthys leucotaenia. Next base: position 237,500,116 of record CM035838.1, on the reverse strand, counting down.
GCGTTGGAGTTTTAAGTTGGTTTATTGAATCATACCGCCGTCACGAGCTCCGCTCCCGGCGCCGTGAATGCGCGCCGGGAGCGAGCTCAGCGGCTCTCAGCAGAGGGACACCAAATGCGTGTCCAGCAGTAGCAGTTGCAGAATCAGAATGAGAGAATGAGTTACAGAACCTGTGCAGTATTTATACCCAACTCAGACAATACATCAAAGCGGATTCACAGCAGTTGGTACGATCAAAGGGACTGCAGAACAGGCATGAGACATTTGCATTTGAAAGACCTACATAACAATAGGTAGATAGCTGTCCTCTGCTCCAGCTTGCAGGACAAAGAGGTTACAAGGCACATCTACATATTGATCTGTCTCTAGGTCACAGTAAGGACAGGACGCATGAACACTATACATGAATGGCACATTGCATCACAATACATGAATGGCACATTACATCACAACACATGCATGGCACATTGCATCACAATACATGAATGGCACATTACATCACAACACATGCATGGCACATTACATCACAATACATGAATGGCACATTACATCTCAGTAGTGCAGCGGGAAAAACCAAGAGAAGAGAGCTGACTGTCCTGTGTGTTGTGGGGGGGTTGAATCAACCCGCCACACAGCAACATTTGCATTGTTTAAGGAAACTCGCACGCTTCCAAATTGACCGAACCATAATGACACTGTTTTATCAGCCTTTTATTCAATCTGTTTTATCCTTTTCTTTAGTGTCATGGTTTGGTCAGATAAAACTGAAACAGAGGAAATCCTTGGATCAGGTAGTTAGATGGTCCAGTCGTTTGCTTGGTGAGCCACAGCTGAGCCTGACATCCCTGTACACCAGACAAGTACAGAGGACTGCTACCTCCATTTTAAATGATGACTCCCACCCTTTGCACTGCCACTTTCAGCTTCTTCCCTCCAGACGGAGGTTTGCTGTCCCAAAATGTAAAACCCAGCGCTACAAAAACAGCTTTGTTCCTGATGCTGTTAAAGAGCTGAACAAGATGTAACAATATATTGCACATAATTTAGTTACCTATTTATAATTTTATTTTATATTTACTTATTTTTGTAGGTTTTTTATTGGGTTCTAAATCTTTTATTGGGTTTTAGACTTTTGAGTTTTTAACCTCTGACTAGTCTTTAACTTTTTAATATAACCCTTCTCTCTTATCTCCTTGTTTTTGTTTTTGTTTTCTCTTACCTCTTTGTCTTATGTCCTGATTGGTGGAGCCTTGAGTACTTTTATCATGTTTATAGTCAGCTTCATGTGTGCCTGTGTTTGTGTTCATGTTAAATGGAATTGTGGTTTGTAAATATGGATGTCACCTGACTGCAAAACAAATCTACCGACGGGTACAAATAAAGTAACCTGAACCTGATACCTCTCGTACTGCTGTTGGGTCTGTCCATCCCCCTCGCTGTTGGCCGCTGGTCCAAGGTGGGGGGGTTGCAGATTGTCCGGAGTATGGGGCATAAGGCCCGATTCATAATGCACCTCCACTGCTCCCACGGCTGCCAGGTGTGGGCTTGGGGCCTCCGTGGGGTGCACCATTTCAACTTTGGGGCTCCCTGGAAAGGCTAGCTTGTTCTTTCCCAAGTCTAACAGGCAGCCTGCAGGAAGTCCAAACCCAATATGCAAGGGTCCTGCACTGCAGCAACCCACACCTTAAAATCCACAGATCGACTCACCCACCCAAATAGTCACTACCCCTCTTCCAAGCATGGGGGCTAGCTCACCCATCACTGCCTTCAGTTTCACTGCAGTAGGGTCCAACTGCATTCCGGCTGGGACCACGTCGTGCCTCATCAAGGTTGCTGTGGAGTCAGTGTCGATGAGGGCAATGCAGGGAGCTCCTGCAAGGGTGATGGGGATGTGGCAAAAGCCCCCTATATGGGTCCAACAGACCACCCTCACAGACTCAGCAGTGTCATCTGCTTCTGGGGGGAGGTCTGTGCAGTTGGGCTCCATCCACTGGAAACAATTCAGGGTGGGACTCAGGAAGTCCCAGTGGCTGCACGGTGGCACAGTGGTTAGCACTGCAGCAGCACAGTTTACCCTTGGCCAGGGGATTGTGGGGATCGTGGGATCGTGGGTTCGATCCCAGCCCCCGACCAACAGTGATCTGTGTGGAGTTTGCATGTTCTCCCCGTGTTGCGTGGGTTTACTCCGGGATTTCTCCGGTTTCCTCCCACATGCCAAAAACATGCATGTTAGGTTAATTGGCTGTTCTAAATTGTCCCTAGATATCTGTTTCCTATAGGCCCTTAGAATAGAGGGTTAGTATTAATGAAAGCGCTTTGAGTGGTCTTTGTGACTAGAAAAGCGCTATGTAAGTGCAGGTTAGTTAGTTAGTTAGTTAGAAGTGGGTCTGCATCGTCCCATTTACACAGACCCTTGGCCGTTTCCCTGGGCACCAGTATGCTTCGGGCATCACACACTGATATGGGCAGCCTGGCCACATGTCTAGCATACAGGAGGGCTTCCTGCTGTCATCATGCTTATTTATCCATATAGCAGCACAAATTTATCAACTGACTCCTGGCCCTTTTCCACTCGCACCTACTCAGCCTGACTCGCCTCGACTCTACTCAGTTTTTATGGTTTTCCATTAGTACCTAGCACCTGGTACTAGGTACTTTTTTAGTACCTACTCTGCTGGGGTTCCAAGCAAGCTGAGTTGAGCTGAAAATGTGACATCAACAGACTGCAGGCCACTGATTGACCAGGGCGTAACATCACTGGATGAGAGCGACGTCTTCACAAGAATCAAAACCGTCATTTGTAAAATTTGGCAACAATGATCGTGAGTTTTTATTATTTCTGTGATAATCAATGAGATAAATGGGTACACACAAATCAACACTGTGATCCAATGACAAGGTGTGGCCTCTTTTGTGCTTGGTGGCTGATGACAGAATCCAGAGAGAGCTACAGGGCTGAAAAAGTTCATAGGGTGAAAAGTTCATAATGGTCAAATTTGACCAAATGTGGATTAATTTTCAACAGTCTCCCCATTGCTGCACACACTTCTTCCATCGGTGTTGCAGCACTTGGATCCCTGCGGTTGAATCTGAAAACGTACACACAAACACTGTATGGGGGGAACTGTGGTGCTTGGCGGAGGTCTGCGCTCTCCGAGTGCTTTTCTAGTTACAATATATTATTCTCCTTATTCTTAATGCATGATTCGGGTTTCTAAAGTTGGGAGGTTCAATTGTGTGTGTGGTTTCACAGTTTTCTAAAGGGGGGGTGTTATGTATGAGAATATGGGTGTCTGGGATGTCATGCCCACCCACAGGGTGACGTCAGGTGGGCACAGCCCACTCTGTATATAGTTGAGTGTTCTGCCTAATAATGGCATGGTTCGAGCGCCGATCTCGTCCGCGCTCGGGCCATGCAGTATTTTTCTCCCATCTGGCGTGTGTGTGCCCCTTTTGGCTGTCCGAGCTTTTATTATGGCAGCGCTCAGAGGGGCTTCCGGCTGTCAGAGCTGACAGCTGAGCTGCATTAATTGCCTCATCAGCTGCTCCACCTGGAGCCCTACTTAAGAGGGTAGCTGAGAGGCGAAAGTTGTGGCAGTCTTGTCAAACTTCCCCTTGTCTGACGTTATCAAGTATCCCTCTGGTCAGACGTTTACTACCCTTCTTCCTTGATCGTAAGTGTGTTTTATTTTGTATCTGTTCTTCCTTGTCATTGACTGAGTATTGTTGAAGTGTGTTTTAGCCCCTCGTGGCTTGTTATTTTGTCATTCACTTTTTCCTTTAATAAACTGTGCAAACTCACCGGTGATATGTGGCATCTTTTGATGGCTCATGAGGGCCATCCATGACAGCAGACTGCCGCCAGACTGAGATGCCTGTCGCCGTGAGTTTGCCGTGGTTTGGAGTTTTTTCCCTTTGCTTGGGCTTGTGTACAGTATGTCCGCCCTCGAGCGTGGGTTTTGCCTTGAGTGGTTCCAGGAGATCGACGGCTATCTGGCCAAGGCCCATCATCTCATGCCCACTCCAGCGGCAGATCGCTACTTGTTTCTCGCCCAGAGGGCCTTATTAAAATACCACCTCACCTCCTTTCCGGAAGGGAAGGAAAGGGGGACATGGATTGTGGCACAGCGTGCGTTAATTGGAGAGGTGGCCAAGGAACCTTCTCGTTCTCCCCCGAGTACGGCGTCCCCAACGAGGGTGGAGGTCCGTTGACTGGAGGGGAAGCCCGGCAGGAGGCCGACGGAGAGGCATCCCCGTTCCACATTTCGGAATTCAGCTCCTGTCACCCGTCCAGCCCTGGCACCATGTGTTCCTGGTCCCCTTGCCTCACCATCAGCCAGTAAGCGCCATCGCCATGTCACAAATAGGCCCCAGTGAGAATCCCGTCTGGATCCAGCTCCGGGACATCGGAGGAACTCAGCCTCCCAGTCAGCTGCATCTCCTACGTCACGACAGGTGGGAATCCCCACAGCCGCTTCCCCTGGGTCATCTGTCCCAGCTGTTCTGTCAGCTCCTCATGCCCGGATCGCCTCAGCTGTTTCCCCCTCCTCCTCGACGTCATCTCGGGCTGCTGTGAGTGCTGCGAGTCATGCTTCGGCGAGGCCCGTCTGCAATCCACCGCGAGCGGCTCCTCCTCGTCTTCCCGAGGGGCCTGCCACTACCATCCGGAGGGGAAAGGGAAGAACTCCACCCACTACAGCAGGCACCATCCATCCTCCGGGAAACAGGCAAGTGCAAGTTCATTCTTCTCCTCGTTGTTGTGATTTGCCTTGTCTGACTCCTGGGGGTGGAGTTCGGGGTTCGCAGTCCCCCGAGCTCCCACCACCTGCTGTAGCTTCTGTCATTAAACCTGCTGCCTCTGTGTCTCCCTCTGCTGAGCGGTCCACGACGCCAGTTCTACGTCGCCGGACGAGGAGGGGGCCTGCGGTTCTGGAGAGCCTCGTTCCAGCCCCGCAGCCGCGTCATGGGCAGAGGAGGAGAGCGGACTGCAGCGTGGAGCCTGCGCCGACAACGAAACATCCCCGGGTCTCCACTGATGAGCGGTTCAATCCAGCAGGTCGAGGATCCCCTGCCACCACGCCGTGCGGGTCGTCGGCATGGACGTCAGCGCTGGAGGGTCCTCAGGCTGCGAAAACCATCATGCCGGCTGCGGAGCCCGCCGTAGCCGAGTGGGAGCCAGACGACATCCTTCTTCGTCCTGAGCCCGGATCGTCAAAGTCCTGGACGACGACAGAACTCGAGTGCAGGCAAGAGCTCTACTTTGTTTTCCTTCTTTCTATTTTGGAGCATTTTTGCCTATCTCTCGGGGAGACGAGCCAGGTGCAGCCGTCCGCTGCACCCGAGCTCGTCTCGCTGGTCTCTGTCGCTACCGGTGATCCTGATCCCGGTTCTTTTTCTTCTCCTGAGCCTTCTCTCAGGGTCACCGGTGCGATCGCTGTGCTGGAGGTTCTGGGTTTGGGGTTGGAGGTCGTTTCTGGTGCTGCACCAACCCAGTCGGGGTCCATCGCGGGTGCGGCATTGACCCAGTCGGGGTCCGACATGGGTGCAGCCGGGACCCAATCGGGGTCCATCGTGGGTGCAGTGCTGTCCGGGTGGGGTCCAGCAGGGGCGCAGCGCCAGTTCGGTTCAAGGTCGGTGAGGGAGCTGCAGATCCTCTGCCGCCTGACGCTGGACTGGCTCATCGTCATCAACGTCCTCATCACCATCATCGTCATTGTACCATCATCATCCCAGCTCATCTCCACCGGGGGCCGTTGGGGTTCTCAATATTCGGCCCGGCTCTCCCTCATCTTTCCCCTCTCCAGGGAGGCCGTCTTCAATTTTTCCCCCATGGTCCTGGTGGCTGAGTGATGCGGGTCGGCCGCCTGGTGAGCTTTTTCGCCGGTTCGGCATTCTGGGTCGGCCACCCGACGTACTGTGCTTCCTGCTGGGCAACCTGGTTCGGCCGCCGGAGGTTCTGTCTTTCCGAGCCTGGGACTGGGGTAGGCCGCCCGAGCGTTCCCTGTTCCCCTTATCGGCGATCTGGACATTGGACGCAGGGAGACCGCCAGAACTGTTCCTGTCTCATCGGTCTCTGCCTGTCATCATCCACGTGTGTTTTTTAGTTCCACTGACATATAAAGGTCAACTAACACACTGTTTAGCGTGTTTTTTTTCTCCCCTCCCGTTTGAGGGATGATTCCCTCATTGTACCGGTGGCAAAGAAACCAGTTGTGTCCTGTTTGAATGACCATCGTCCTGTTACACTGACACCAATTGTGATGAAGTGTTTTGAACGGCTTGTCAAACCACACATTACAGCCTGCCTCCCTGCATCACACAACCCGCTCCAGTTTGCATATCGTTCAAACCGCTCCACGGAGGATGCTATAGTCACCACCCTACACTCTGTCATCACCCACCTGGACCAGAAAGACACCTACGCCAGACTCCTGTACATTGATTTCAGTTCAGCATTCAACATCATTATTCCCCAGAGACTGATGGAGAAATTACTCCTTCTCGGTCTGAACACCGCCACATGTCTCTGGATCCTGGATTTCCTGACTGAGAGACCTCAGTCTGTCCGGGTTGGAAACAACATCTCCAACTCTGTCACGCTGAGCACCGGATCCCCTCAAGGCTGTGTACTCAGTCTACTGTTGTTTACACTTCTAACACATGACTGTGTATCCAGACACGAGGGGAACCAGATTATTAAGTTTGCAGATGACACCACGGTGGTGGGACTTATTCAGAGGGATGAGGAATCAATGTACAGGGAAGAAGTGAGAGACCTGGAGGGCTGGTGCAGGGAGAACAATCTGGTGCTCAACGTGGACAAAACGAAGGAGATGATTATCGACTTCCGGCGGTCACAGCCTGAGCACGTTCCCCTCAGCATCGGCGGCCATTTAGTGGAGAGAATAGAGAACATCAAGTTCCTCGGAGTGCAGCTCTCGCAGGACCTGACCTGGAGCAAGAATTCCTTGGAGATCAAGAAGCGGGCTCAGCAGAGACTGCACTTCTTGAGGAAACTCAAACAGGCCTCTCTCCCCATCTGCATCCTCAGGACTTTCTACAGAGGTGTGGTGGAGAGTGTTCTGACGTACTGCATTGCTACATGGTACTCCAGCTGCAGTATGTCAGACAAAAAAGCCCTGCAGAGGATAGTCAAGGGGGCGGAGAGGGTAATTGGAGTCTCCCTCCCTTCTGTCCAAGAACTTTTTCAGAACCGTTGTAGGAGCAGGGCACTGAACGTTGTCAAGGACCGTTCTCACCCTCTGCATAAACACTTTGAACTTCTTCCATCTGGTAAACGATTCCGGAGCATCAGAGGCAGAACCACCAGACTGATCAACAGCTTCCTTCCACAAGCTGTCAGGATGCTGAACAGTTGACCCGGAATCTCTCATACACACTACTGCACCTACGGACATTTTGTATATTATTTGTATATTATAGTTAGTTTTTTTCCCCCCCCCACAAGTATGTCTCAGGGATGTGAGAATGGATGGGGGGGTGGGGGGGTGGAGCTATGTGGGAGTGTGTCTATTTATATGGATGCCGAGAGAAACGCAATTTCATCTTGCCTGCACTACAGTTGTATGTACAGCAATATGACAATAAAGTTTGATTTGATTTGATTTGTATCTACCACATTTTATCTTATGGACCTGTGGGTTTTAATGATAGGCCTCCTGTTTGCATTTTTTGTCCTGTCTATGTACCATCTGTGTGTTATGGAGTATTGTGTTTTTTTTCCCCCACCATACTCTGTAATTGTTTCGTTCATCCCCTGTGTTTTCCCGTGTCATCGTCATGGTGTTTTTTGCTCTTTCTGGTTCTCACTCTCCAGGCCTTTCCCCCATCCTCCCACCCTGGGGGAGGGGGGGGATGAATGGGGGGGTGGGGCTTGGGTGTCATACGGCGCTCGTAGTTCACCGCCTCGGGGGGAGGTACTGTCATGGTTCGAGTGCCGATCTTGTCCGCACTCGGGCCATGCAGTATTTTCCTCCCATCTGGCGCGTGTGTGTCCCTTTTGGCTCTCCGAGCTTTTATTATGACAGTGCTTGGAGGGGCTTCCGGCTGTCAGAGCTGACAGCTGAGCTGCATGAATCGCCTCATCAGCTGCTCCACCTGGAGCCCTACTTAAGAGGGCAGCTGAGAGGCGAAAGTTGCGGCAGTCTCGTCAAACTTCCCCTTGTCTGACGTTATCGAGTATGAGATGAGATTGATGAGATTCAACTTTATTGTCATTACACATGTATGAATACAAGGTAACGAAACGTGACTTGGCATTTGGGCACGCTCTGCAGAGCGCATCCAAGGCCGGGGCAGCCGCTAGGCGCCAGTCATTGTCCCTCTGGTCAGACATTTACTACCCTTCTTCCTTGATCGTAAGTGTGTTTCATTTTGTATCTGTTCTTCCTTGTCATTGACTATCGTTGTAGTGTGTTTTAGCCCCTCGTGGCTTATTATTTTGTCATTCACCTTTTCCTTTAATAAACTGTGCAAACTCACCGGTGATATGTGGCATCTTATGATGGCCCGTCCATGACAAATAAAGTTCAGTTGTATGTTCCTCAAGAAGCTCTCCGTGCTGTGTCATTTATGATATAACATTTTTTTTTTTTTTTGTTACTTATTTGTACCCGTAGGTAGATTTGGTTTGCAGTCTGGTGACAAGCCACCGGCTGCTGGTCGCTACGTGCGCGAGCGCCCTAAACCTACATGTTTTTGGTGTGCGGGAGGAAACCGGAGAAATCCCGGAGTAAACCCGCACAACACGGGGAGAACATGCAAACTCCACACAGCTCACTGTTGGTCGGGGGCTGGAATCGAACCCACGATCTCATGATCCCCGCGATCCCCCGGCCGAGGGTAAAACTGTGCTGCCACAGTGCTAAACCACTGCGCCACCGTGCAGTGGTGGAGGTAACATTGACCTCCAGGCTCCTGGTGAAAGGGGTTATGCAACAAACAAAGAGTAACAGAAGGCGAGATGGTGCTGCGCTCACCCAGATCCACAACACTTTTTTTCACATGTAGAGGCAGTGTTACCTGGCTAGCTCGTAGCTCAGTTAGCGAACACAGCCTCGGCTAACTAACGTAAAACTGTCTGAAAGAACGAATGAAATAAAGCATCACTGGTGGACAGGGGTGTAAACACAGATACTCACAGTCGTTAAAATGGGAGGAGACGAGCTGGGGAGGATTGCATCATTCCAGTGAGCTCCGATTCTCAGGCCACTGAAAAAGCTCAGCTCAGCAGAAACACAGGTGGCAGCCATCACATTTTCATAGACATTCCAGGTCCCATCTAAGAAAAAAAGACTTCAGAGTAAACATCTATTTCTCCATTTGTCTGGCAGCTGTCAGGAGACCACTTAGCTCAGGCATGTGCTCTCTCACCCTCTCTGGTGGATAGTGAGACATTCCTGGCCCAGATGTGATAATTAATCTGTACAGTGGTTATGGATCTGCCCCGAGGTCTTTTCTGGATGAAATACCTTCATGTCTGAAGCCTTGGGTTTGCATCATGGATCTACTGGTACTTTTTCCAGCACGGCTGTGATTTGCTATTTTTTAACAAGTAGGAAAAATACAAATTTGCAAGAATAAAGATGCAAAAATATGATAAACGATGCCAATTTTATAATGTCAGAAATGACAGTTTAATTACACAGAATAAACATTTAACCAGCATCCAGATGAGATTTGTGAATTTACAAGAAAAAAGGTAAAAATTTATAGGAAAAAAAATGACAGATTTTGTGAAAAAGTTGCAATTTTCAAAGAAAAAAGTTGTAAATTTATTAGAAAAAGATAAACATTTATAGGAATAAAGTCATACATTTTTGAAAAAAGTTGAATTATTTATGATTTGTGTTTCTGTCTGTAGCGCCTTGAGACGACTTTTGCTGTGACTAGAAGCCAAACAAATAAAGGTGAATTGAACTGAAACTTTGTGCAAAAAGTTTAAAATTTAAGGAAAAAAGATGCAAATTTTTGAGAAAAAGTCACAAATTTGTGTGAAAAAAATTGCAGATTTTTGAAGGGAAAAGTTGCACATTTACAAGAAAATATTAGAAAATTTATGAGAAAAAGTTAGATTTTTGAGGGGAAAAATGGTAATTTTTTGAGAAAAAAATTCAGATTTATGTGGAAAAAAGTTGCAAATTTATGACAAAAAGTTGACAATTTACAGGAAGAAGTTAGCAAATTTATTGGAAAAAAGCCACAATTTTTAAAAGTTGAAAATCCACAATAAAAAATTGCCGATCTATGAGAAAAAAGTCACAAAGTGAGAAAAAAATGTTCAAATGTGAGAAAAAGCGGAACTGTGATGGTGGGTGTGACCAACATGTGGTCACATGATCAGATCAGAGATCTATAGTCCCTGTTATGAGGAAGTGAAACTCACACAGTCACCGTCACTGAGAGCAGAAATGGCGCAGAAAGGAGTTCAGCTGAACCCAGAGAAAATCTCTTGTCCGATCTGTCTGGATCTGCTGAAGGATCCGGTGAGTCTTCCCTGTGGACACAGCTACTGTATGGACTGTATTAAAGCCCACTGGGATGAAGAGGACAGGAAGGGAGTCCACAGCTGTCCTCAGTGCAGAGAGGTCTTTATACCGAGGCCTCGTCTGGTGAAAAACACCATGTTAGCAGATCTAGTGGAGGAGCTGAAGAAGACTGGACTCCAGGCTGCTTCTGCTGATCACTGCTATGCTGGACCTGGAGACATGGCCTGTGATGTCTGTCCTGGGAGGAAGCTGAAAGCCTCCAAGTCCTGTTTAGTCTGTCTGGCCTCTTACTGTGAGAATCACCTTCAGCCTCATTATGATTCACCTACATTCAAAAAACACAAGCTGGTGGAGCCCTCCAAGAACCTCCAGGAGAACATCTGCTCTCGTCATGATGAGGTGATGAAGATCTTCTGTCGTACTGATCAGCAGAGAATCTGTTATCTCTGCACCATGGATCAACATAAAGGCCACGACACAGTCCCAGCTGCAGCAGAAAGGGCTAAGAGGCAGAAGGAGCTCGGGGAGAGTCGACGAAAAATCCAGCAGAGAATCCAGGACAGAGAGAAAGATGTGAAGGTTCTTCAACAGGAGGTGAAGGCCATCAATGGGTCCGCTGATAAAGCGGTGGAGGACAGTGAGAAGATGTTCTCTGAGCTGATCCAGCTGATCCAGAAAAGAAGCTCTGATGTGAAGCAGCAGGTCAGATCCCAGCAGGAAACTGAAGTGAGTCGAGTCTTAGATCTTCAGGAGAAGCTGGAGCAGGAGATCACTGAGCTGAAGAGGAAAGATGGCGAGCTAGAGCGGCTCTCACACACAGAGGATCACAACCAGTTTCTACACAGCTACCCCTCACTGTCAGCACTCAGAGAGTCTCCACACTCATCCAGCATCCATGTTGGTCCTCTGAGGTACTTTGAGGATGTGACAGCAGCTGTGTCAGAGGTCAGAGACAAACTACAGGACATTCTGACAGAGACATGGACAAACATCTCAGAGACAGTCGCTGAAATGGATGTTCTGCTGACACCACCAGAGCCAAAGACCAGAGAGGAATTCTTAAAATATTCACAGGAAATCACTCTGGATCCAAACACAGCAAACAGATATCTGGGATTATCAGAGGGGAACAGAAAAGTGACATTTATGTTCCAACAGTCTTATCCTAAACATCCAGACAGATTCACAGTGTGGTCTCAGGTCCTGAGTAGAGAGAGTCTGAGTGGACGTTGTTACTGGGAGGTGGAGTGGAGAGGGGAAATAGTTATTGTAGCAGTAGCATATAAGGACAAGAAAAGAGAGTGGAGTGGGGATGAATGTTTGTTTGGACGTAATGACAAATCTTGGGCATTATATTGTTACCAAGACAGGTTCATATTTCGTCACAACAGCATCAACACTCCAGTCTCAGGTCCTGGATCCTCCAGAGTAGGAGTGTACCTGGATCACAGAGCAGGTATTCTGTCCTTCTACAGAGTCTCTGAGACCATGACCCTGATCCACAGAGTCCAGACCACATTCACTCAGAACCTCTATGCTGGAATGTGGCTTTATGATTCTGGATCCACAGCTGAGTTAGTTAAAGTCAGATAGACTGAAGTCTTCCATGCTGTCGTGGGTTTAAATCTGGATTTTACTTTTCTGTTCTATTTTCTCTCCATCATGGTTTCTGCAGAGATCAGCTGTCAATCAAACATTGTGGGCGGTACCTCCACGTCTTGTCGTCGTTCTCTTCCTGTTTTTGTGGTTCTAGTGGAACTCTTTCCTCTGTCTGTCAATCATGGAGGCTATCACTGCTCATATAATATTTCTATAATATTTCCCCACATGAAAACAGAAACTCCTCTGAGCTCTAAATGTTGGCTGAAGATTTTCACTCATGTGACTGGAATCTGTTTTTCTCTTGGACTTTAACAGAGAAATCAGCAGAGCTTCATTTATCACACAGATTTTGTTCTCATCACTTTCTAAGGTTGCTCAAATGTGTAGAAATGATCAGTTCTGAGGTGTTTCAACGTTGTCATTGTCATGTTCTTGGCAGTAGGTGGTTTGTTCTATTTTAACAAGGCAGATGGCGGGATTCACCTATTTAGCATGAGGTGCAAACGTTTCAATGTAAATTTGGGATCAGTTTGCAAGAATAAAGGTGGAGAGATATGATAAATGATGCCAATTTAAAACTAAAATAAAAGTTGTAAATTACAATTTAATTGCATGGAGTCAAAATGTAACCAGCATCCAGATGAGAAACTTACAAGAAAAAAGTTGAAAATTTACATGAAAAATGCTTTAAATTTATTAGAAAAAGATGAAAGTTTGAGGAAAAAGTTGCAAATTTATGAGAAAAAAAGTCACGCTTTTTTGAGGAACATGTTAATTTATCAGAAAAAAGGTTGCAAGTTTCTGATAAAATTTATGAAAATTTAGGAGAAAAAAGTTGCAAATTTTCACAAAAAAACTTGCGAGAAAAAAAAGTCACAAGTTGTTTAGAAAAAGTTTCAAACCTACGAGACAAAAGTTAAAAATTCACAGAAAAAACTAATTTATGAGAAAAAACTGCAAATTTCGAGAAAAAAATTTCTGAGAAAAAAAGGTGAAAATTTACAAGAAAAAAAATGGCAAATTTATGAGAAAAAAAGTAGCAGATGTTTAAAAGTCGCAAATCTGTAAGAAAAAATTGCAGACCTAGGAGACAAAATCTGCAAATGTATAAGAGAAAAAAGTCAAAGTTTTGAGAAAAAGGTTGCAGATTTATGAGAAAAAAGTAACAGATATTTAAAAGTCACAAATCTGTAAGAAAAAATTGCAGACCTACGAGACAAAATCTGCAAATGTATAAGAGAAAAAAGTCAAAGTTTTGAGAAAAAAGTTGCAGATTTATGAGAAAAAAGTTGCAAATGACAAGAAGCTTGGTGATGTGTACAATTTTCCTTTATTATTCGTGCTTAGAATTGGTGGTTCAAAGTCATTTTACTCAGTTATGTAACGTGATGTCAAAGGTTTATGATGATGTCATCGGGACAATTCTCTCTGTTTCCATGTTGGGAGGGGAAATGTCTCTCCTATGACACTGTACAAAAGTCATTTGTGAAGTAGAAAAGCACTCAGAGAGCACATCCCTCCGCCAAGGCTCCTTCCGTCCCTCATGGATCACCTCCAAAATGTAATGGGTTTGAGTGTCGCCACGAGCCAGTTCTGCTGAAAACTGCATCAAAGTCTATCCAGTATTGTTGTCAGGCCACAGGTCATCATATTGCTGTTTTTTTCCTCAGCCTTTAATTCTTCTGCTCTACTTTGGTGCATTTTAGGGATTTTTCATGAGCAGGAGGTCAGTTAAACAGCAGGAGGTCAAGGGGGCAGTGTGGAGCAGTTTGGGTTTGTAGGTGTTGCAGATCAGCAGGCAGAGGTTTCATGAGGCCGTTCACCTGAGCAGCTGGGGCTTGTTTGCTCAGTGTTGCAGAGAGCAGCTCTCCTTGATGCTTGGGTGACCACAGAGACACAACTGGTGACGTTTGCTTTTTATTTAGGAGAATTTGGCATTGATAATGTAATGTGAGGAAAAGTGTGCAATTTCAGTTGTGATGGTCTGTTTGCAGGTTCCAGGTGTGATTAATTCAAGTACTCTGGTTGGTGGTGGTTTGAATTGATCATGTGACTCTATGCAGCAAACTGATTCCAATTAAGGAAAAAAGGTGCTTTGCTTAGCGTTTAATGGTGGAAAGAATGTGGAAGTTGAGTTTGTTCAATGCTTAATTTAGTGATTTAATTTAATAATATGGGAGGTTTCTCATCTGGATGGTAAATTAAAGTGGTTTGTGACAAATTAGAAAACATTGTAAACAAGTACATTTATTTGACTTAATAGATTTGGGAAAAATTAAAGTGTGGCCGCACATGGCCAAAACATAACGAGCAGCATCTTTGATAAGAACAAAGGGCAGAGTTTTCTTGGAGATAACAGGAAGCTGTGAAATGTGATCTTTTGTGTGTCAGAGACGGCATGGAGGATCCTTTGTGTGCCAGAGACTGTGAGGGGGATGCTAAAGGATTAAGGAAGTGCATGCAATGTGATCTTTTATGTGAATGCAATGTGACCTTTTGATATGTAGAAGGACCTGAGTATATAAGTGAAGAGTTCTGTGTGAGATGCCCTCTTTTCCACTATGCTCATGAGAGAGAATGTGTAATAAACTGCTTGAGACCAACTTGCCTCATCATTTACACATTCTACACTGGTGACCCAAGACGAAGCATGCAACACGAAGAAAATTCCCCGGAGCCAGCCTCGTTGGGAGCCCCCAGCCAAGCGTATGCCGTTACAGTCCAGCTACCGGACTTTTGGCAGCACAACCCACGCTCCTGGTTCCACCTGGTTGAGGCGCAGTTCGCCCTCAGGGGGATATCGGTAGATGACACGAAATTCTACCATGTGATCGCAAAGCTCGACAACCACACGGCTCAGCATGTGGAGAGCCTTCTGGAGCAGCCACCAGCCAGCGACAAATACGGCACGTTGAAGGCCGCACTCATCCAGCACTACACACTCTCGGTTGAGGAGAGAGCAGAGAGACTCCTGGTGCGGACCGGGTTGGGAGATTGCACGCCCATTGACCTGATGGAGAGGATGCTGAGGTTGAAAGGCTTGGACGACGACCACTTCATCTTTACCCACCTCTTCCTCAGGAACCTTCCGTCAGCGACGAGAGCGGCCCTGGCCAGTTCACCGTTGTTGACCAAGCGGGACTACCGTGCACTGGCCCGGGAGGCACACCGGATCATCATGGCCAGCAGAGAGCTCGTGACCACGACGGCGGCGACTGAGCTCGGCGCGACGACCGGAGACGGCGAGGAGCCATCGACGGCGGTAGCGGAACCACCGACGACAGCGGCGGCGGGGGCCAAGGAACGCGGAGGAGACACCCTTTGTTTCTACCACCGCCGCTTTGCAGAGAGGGCACGCAAATGTATACCACCGTGCCAGTTCAAGCGCTCGGGAAAACGCCAGGACCGGGGGTCGGTAGCAGCTGCGGCCCTCGGGGAGGAGAACAAGCTGCTCTACTTGACGGACGCATGCTCGGGGAGGCATTTCCTTGTGGACACCGGCGCCCAGTTGAGTTTCATCATGCCGTCCTACGCCGACCGGCTGGCAGGATCCAGCGGTCCCGAGATGGCAGCAGCAAACGGCTCGGAGATTAAGACCTTTGGTGAGAGGACTCTGCTTCTGTCTCTACACGGCCGTGCATTTGAGTGGACTTTTGTCATAGCAGCATTGAATTTCAATATATTGGGGGCTGATTTTTTGTGCTCACATGGGTTGTTGGTTGAGGTCGCTAACAGGCGCCTGGTTAATGCATGTCTTTTGATTCTATTCCCTGTACAGCTCGAGCGTCCCGGCCAACAGCACAAGCCAACGTCACAGCTGCAAGCGGTAAGTTCCACACACTGCTCACTCAGTTCCCAGCACTCACGGTCCCGACATTTTCGGCAGCTGTCGCTAAACACGGGGTGGAACATTTTATTACCACCACCGGGCCGCCCGTTTTTGCAAAACCTTGGCGCTTGGACGCAGCTAAACTGGCCATAGCGTGCAAGGAGTTCGCCAACCTGGAGAGGCTGGGCATCATCAGGCGTTCAAACAGCCCATGGGCTTCCCTGCTACACATGATCCCTAAAGCTGACGGTTCGTGGCGACCTTGTGGGGATTTCCGCAGGTTGAACAACGCCACAGCGCACGACCGCTACCCAATTCCTCACATCCAAGATTTTTCCGTTCATTTGGCAGGAGCGCGCGTTTTTTCTAAAATAGACTTGGTCCGTGGTTACCACCAAGTCCCAGTGCGCGCTGAGGACATACCCAAAACAGCGGTGATAACTCCGTTTGGCCTATTCGAGTTTTTGCGCATGCCATTCGGGCTTAAAGGGGCTGCGCAGACGTTCCAACGCATGATGGATGCGGTGCTGCGCGATCTCCCTTTCATATTCGTCTACCTGGACGATATTTTGGTAGCCAGCGCGTCCGAAGACGAACACGAAACCCACCTCACGGCGGTTTTCCAGAGGTTGGGAGAGCACGGTTTAATAATCAATCCAGCGAAGTGTCAGTTCGGGGTGACGCAGATTGATTTTTTGGGGCACCGCGTCTCTCCTGAAGGAGTGGTTCCGCTGCCTGACAAAGTGCGCGCGGTAGCAGATTTTCCCCGACCACAAACGGTCAGGACGTTACGGGAGTTTTTGGGAATGGTGAATTTTTATAACTGTTTCCTCCCCCGCGCAGCGCAGCTCATGCAACCACTGTACGCCGCGCTCAAAAAACAGAAACCCGCGAATAAGATCGAATGGTCCCTGGAGCGAGAGCGGGCGTTCTCGGAAGTCAAGGCAGCCCTGGCAAACGCTGCGTTGCTGGCACATCCAGACCCAACGGCCCGCATAGCGCTCACTACTGACGCGTCAGATGTGGCCATAGGGGCGATCGTGGAGCAGCGTGTAGCCGGGGCTTGGCAGCCGCTCACCTTTTTCAGCAGGACTTTGCGTGATAGTGAACGTAAGTACAGCGCGTTTGACAGGGAGTTGCTGGCTCACCACTTGGCTATTCGCCACCCAGGAGTGCGTGCGTCAATCAAGATGGTAGGAGAGAAATTTGTGTGGCCAAGTCTTCGCAAACAGGTGAAAGAGTGGGCAGCAGCCTGCATGGCGTGCCAACGAGCCAAAGTACACAGACACACGAGGGCTCCCTTGGAGCCGTTTCACATCCCGGCTAAGAGGTTCAACCATGTTCACGTGGACCTCGTGGGCCCCCTTCCGCCATCACAGGGGTGCACGCACCTTCTGACAATGGTGGACCGCACCACGCGCTGGCCGGAGGTGGTTCCACTGGCGGCAACCACAGCCGAGGAGGTAGTGCGCGCGTTTTTAACAGCATGGGTGGCGCGTTTTGGAGTCCCGTCGGACATTACGTCCGACAGAGGCCCTCAATTTGTTTCCGAACTTTGGTCAGCAATGACCCGCAGCTTAGGTGTCACAATTCACCGCACAACCGCGTACAATCCTCAGGCTAATGGGTTATGCGAACGTTTTCATAGGTCATTGAAAGCGGCTCTCAGGGCGTCACTGACGGATGCAAATTGGGTAGACAAGCTACCGTGGGTTTTATTACGGTTGCGTTCTGCGCCTAAAGAAGACTTGGAAGCTTCCCCGGCTGAACTCGTTTTTGCGCAGCCACTTCGGCTGCCCGGGGAGTTTCTCCCGGATAATCCTGCACCGGGCAGCTCCCCGTCTCAGCTGTTGCAGCGTAGCATTGACACAGGCACGCTGCCGGGCCCCGTTCACCACAGTTTTCCGCGCGTTTTTGTGCCTAAAACTTTGAAAAACACGGAGTTTGTTTTTGTCAGACATGACACGCATCGCCCCCCACTGCGACCACCTTATGATGGACCGTTCAGAGTGCTGGAAACAGGGGACAAGCATTTTTTGCTAGATTTGGGGGGTAGGAGGGAAAAAGTTGGCATAAACAGACTCAAACCCGCTTTTGTGGTGGCGGACGAGCAAGTGCTGTTGGCGAGGGCCCCTCGGCATGGAAGACTCCCACGGGGGGCTTCCCAGAGTAGAATTTCCCCAGAACACCCGCAGGGACAGACAAAAGGTTTTCACCCTCAGACAGCAGCTCCCCAGCATGACAGCGCCGCGGAGGCGGTGAATCCTGGTTACAGCAGATACGGGAGAAGACTGAAGCCCAATCAGCATGTGGATTGATGTGTAATGATTCTGTCACAGCATACAGAATGTTATTCTTTTGTTTGATCCAATATGCTTGGGGGGGTGGGGGGTGGCCGCACATGGCCAAAACATAATGAGCAGCATCTTTGATAAGAACAAAGGGCAGAGTTTTCTTGGAGATAACAGGAAGCTGTGAAATGTGATCTTTTGTGTGTCAGAGATGGCGTGGAGGATCCTTTGTGTGCCAGAGACTGTGAGGGGGATGTTAAAGGATTAAGGAAGTGCATGCAATAAGATAAGATAAGATAAGCCTTTATTAGTCCCACAATGGGGAAATTCCAGGATTGCAACAGCACAGGGATAGCAACACTCAGAGCAACAATCAGAAGGCAAGAAAAAAAAAGCAAGCAAGCAAGAGCAGCTAATATACATATGTACATATTACTATAAATATATATATATACACACACAGACACACAGTGTAGAGCATTGTAGCTGGATGGGATAAATATATGAGTATATAAACACACAGTACGGAGCATTGCAGCTAGATGGAATAAATATGTAAATATATAAACACACAGTGCGGAGCAATGTAGCTAGATGGAATAATATGTAGATATATAAACACACAGTACGGAGCATTGCAGCTAGGTGGAAAAATATGTAAATATATAAACACACAGTGCGGAGCAATGTAGCTAGATGGAATAATATGTAGATATATAAACACACAGTGCGGAGCATTGTAGCTAGATGGAATGAATATATAGATATATAAATATAAACACACCCAGTGCGGAGCATTGTAGCTAGATGGAATAAATATGTAAATGTATAAACACACACAGTGCAGAGCACTGTTGCTAGATGGGATGAAACGGCACAACCGTCTACTTAGTTATCCTACATGGTATGATTATGTGCCCATACATATTCTCACCCTCCGTAGCTACTGGTATTTTCCTAGTTGTATGCCGGAGGGGACCATTGTGTAAGTCTATTGCATCTTTTGCATTCAAAAAATTATTAATGTGATCTTTCATGTGAATGCAATGTGACCTTTTGATATGTAGAAGGACCTGAGTATATAAGTGAAGAGTTCTGTGTGAGATGCCCTCTTTTCTACTATGCTCATGAGAGAGAATGTGTAATAAACTGCTTGAGACCAACTTGCCTCATCATTTACACATTCTACAAAAGATTGAATTAGGGTACTTGAGTTTAATTATGAGTTTATTAACTTGATATGTTCTTTTTCTTATTTCTCTCAAAGGTTATCAACCTACTACTCTTGTCGTTCCTTGAATTTGTTCAAATAAAGAGGGAAAATGATAAGTGGAGTTGTCCAGCGTCCTCTGTTCGTTGCCATGCCGAGTCCAGTTTAGGCAGGCATTGAGGCTAAATTCCAAATAACCCAGAGAATGCTTGCTAACACACTGAGAAGCGCCTTGGTGGAGGTGTGCATTCTCGAATCATCACCAATATGTTATGGGGTCCTCTCTAGGCCAAGGACCACCTCTGATGAAAACTTCATCCAAATCCATCCAGTAGTTTTTGTGTAATCCTGCTGCACAAATACAAACAAGGTCCTAATTGGTGGAGGTTTGCACACTCGGATCCTCACCAGAATCTAATGGCTTCATCCTTGGCCCAAGGGCTTCCTCTGGTGAGATTTGAACCAAAGTCCATCCAATAGTTAAAATTTAGTGTAAACCAGTGTTTACACTCGTTAGCCCTCATTAACTCCGACACGTCGTTTCAGCTCTGCAGAGCTTCGGTCTGTTTGTCAGCAGGTGAGCGTCAGTCTGATTTATAAACTAGTTTAATTGCAGTGTTGATACGTTTACGCTGAGGCTGATTAGCGGCTCAAATTGGAATGAATATTCCTACCAAGCCGACACGTTTCTCTGCTAATGCTATTCTAGCTATCAACGCCCTCGGATGCAAATTTGTTTGGGTTTTTTTTCGTATGTATGCATTAACTTTACGTGTACAAGTTACTTTTAATGATAAATCAGAGTCATAGTTTGGCAAACAGGCATAGCTGTTATAAAGTGGTCAGACCAGATGAAGACAGAGGTCAGATCATCCCTCAGCCTTCTCATCCCATTATGAAAAGGCAGCCCACTAAATCCTCCTTGGCTAATCTCTGCTGGCCGACGTGAATCTAAAAAACTTGTTTCTTATTGCTATCGCCATCTTTCATAAGATGATGCTGCATGAGCCAGTTGCACACCATTTTGGCATTTTCTTTGTTTAAATTTAGCTAACATTACCATAGAAATGCACTGAAATCGTCGTTTGTTGATACCTCGCTGTGCCGCCAGGGCTTGTTCATGAGATCAGTGACGTAAGCATAGACAGCCCTACGTATGCCGAGGTGCATGGCCCTATGGCGTGGCCACGCACACACGACTCTGCTGTAACGCCGTGGACACGTCTTAAAAGGGCAGTACATGAAAAGCGCCATATTAAAAGGCTCAGGATGGTGACAGAAATGATCAAAATGTGAACATTTCTATGGAAAAAGCTGCAAATTTATGACAAAAATTTACAGGAAAAAATAGCAAATTTATGACTAACATTTAAAATTTAGAAGCAAAATGTTGAAAATTTATCAGAAATAAAGTTGGTAATTTTTGAAGAAGTTGCAAAATTACAAGAAAAATGCTGCAAATGTCTAAGAAAAAAGTTTCAAATTTATCAGAAAAAGTTGATCTTTTTTTACAAAAAATTTGCACATTTTTGAGAAAAAGCTGCAGAGTTGCATGAAAAATGTTGCAAATTTACAAGAAAAAACATGCAAATTTATGAGAAAAATTCACAACTTGACCAGAAAAAACACATTTGAAAAACTGCAAATTTACAGGAAAAAAGTTGCAAATTTACAGGAAAAATTTCCAATTTATGAGAGAAAAAATGCAAATTTCTAAGAAAAATGTTGCAAATTTTTACCTTTTTTTGCCTTTCTACTAAGAATTGCCGCTTCAAATGTCTTTCCCCTGAGTGTGTGATTTCAGTTGAGTGCTGCTGTAGTGAGTCCATGTGAGTGTCGTTGTCTCTGTGTGCCCATATAATCCCAGTAGTCCATACTGGGAGCAACGCCCCGACCTTTGTCCTGCTGGCTGCTGTTTTCAGTCCCAGCTCCTGCCTCCGGGGTCTGGCTGAGTATGGCATGGAAAGAATCCACCAGCAGGAGGTCCAGGTTTGTTCTCCCCCAACAAACCCCGGCCTGGACCAGATTTTTCCCTCTTTTCAAAACCATCACTGGAGCCCGTTTCAAAGCCCAACATCTGTCCCACCGTGACCAGAGGAGATCTGCAGCAGAGCAGCGGTCAGTCAGCTGAGCTACCTGGTGGGTCTCTTCGTGGACACCAACCTGTGCGCCATCCACGCCAAGAGGGTCACCATCATGCCCAAAGACATCCAGCTGGCCCGCCGCATCCGCGGAGAGAGAGCTTAGACTTTCTGCTGCACATCCACCAACCACAATGCTCCGCACTGTGTGTCTATATATATATTTATAGTAATATGTACATATGTATACTAGCTGTTCTTGTTTTTTCTTGCCTTCTGATTGTTGCTCTGAGTGTTGCTATCCCTGTGCTGTTGCAATCCTGGAATTTCCCCATTGTGGGACTAATAAAGGCTTATCTTATCTTATTGTTGTTCCCATTACTCTTGACAGAATTACTCTTACCTTCCCATGAGAAGGTAGGAGTAATTCTGTCCAGTAAATCAGAGTCCCTGCCATAGTGAGCGCTTGTAACATGTTCCCTTGGGTTCATTTGAGCCCACATACTGTAGTGCTAATAGAAGTGGGTTAAAGTTCAATAAGAGGAATGCGTAATATTCTAGAAATTGCAGTTCACCAACAACTGGGAGTCAGATATATGTTTGGGTGTTTCACAGGTTCATTAGAGCCCATACAGTGGTATCTAGACCCGCTGCAGTTTGCCTACCGTGCTAACAGGTCTGTGGACGACGCAGTCAACCTGGCCCTCCACTCCATCCTGCAGCACCTGGACTCCCCGGGAACCTACGCCAGGATTCTGTTTGTGGACTTCAGCTCCGCATTCAACACCATCCGCCCCGATCTGCTCCGGGACAAGCTGTCCCTGCTCAACGTGCCTGACTCCCTCTGCAGGTGGATCACCGACTTCCTGACGGACCGGAGACAGCATGTGCGCCTGGGGAAGTCTGTCTCAGACTCTGTTAGCATCAGCATTGGATCACCCCAGGGCTGTGTACTTTCCCCCCTACTCTTCTCCCTTTATACCAACTCCTGCACCTCCTCCCACCAGTCTGTTAAGCTGATTAAGTTTGCGGACGACACCACCCTCATCGGGCTCATCTCCAACGGCGACGAGTCCGCCTACAGGGAAGAGGTGGCCCAGCTGGTGTCCTGGTGCAGCCACAACAACCTGCAGCTGAATGCTCTGAAGACAGCAGAGATGATTGTGGACTTCAGGAAAGTCACATCCCCCCTGCCCCCCCTCACCATCACAGGCTCTCCCATCACCTTTGCAGATTCCTTCCGCTTCTTGGGCACCACCATCACCCGTGACCTCAAATGGGAGCCAACCATCAGCTCCCTCATCAAAAAGGCCCAGCAGAGGATGTTCTTTCTGCGGCAGCTGAGGAAGCTCAAGCTACCCACCAAGATGTTAGTGCAGTTCTACACGGCCATCATCGAGTCCATCCTCACCTCCTCCATAACTGTGTGGTACGCAGGAGCCACTACCAGGGACAGACTAAGGCTGCAGCGCGTCGTGCGCACTGCTGAGAAGGTGATAGGCTGCAAACTCCCATCTCTCCAGGATCTGTACATCTCCAGGACTCGGAGGCGTGCTGGCCGGATCATAGCCGATCCTTCACATCCTGGTCACGTGCTGTTTGCCCCCCTCCCCTCAGGTAGAAGGCTTCGGTCCATTCGGACTAAAACCTCCCGGCACATGAACAGCTTCTTCCCCTCTGCCATCAGACTGCTGAACACTAAGTGACTTTTGACTCTCATGCACTATGTACAGCAGCTCAACCAGACTCATGTCAATCACCACTGTTTTTCTGTTGCATTATTGACTGCACTATGTGGTACTTCACATTATCTGCTACATGCTAATTTTTTAAACTGCCTTGACTAGTACTACTCATTATTACTAGTATTATTATTATTATTACTTATTATTACTTATTTTTCTACATTTATTGCACGTTTCTAGTCCTTTAGTTTTTTATTTTATCCCCTTTTCTCATTATGTTTTTAATGTTGCAGCATGGCACCGAGACAAATTCCTAGTTTGTGTATCACATGAACAATGGCAATAAATCTGATTCTGATTCTGATCTGGAATGGGTAAGAGACCTAAACACCACTATGGCTACGTTAAGCTAACTGGGCTAACATAACAGACACTATGATTGACCTGACTGGCAGCAAGTGGGGGGGGGGGGGGGGTATGTCAAATTGCATTATAAGAGGTCAATAACAAATTTGATTGAACATGTGTGTAAAATAACGAATCTTATTTTATTCTATATTCTGCTCTGTGGTTGTGTTAAGCAACATCCAGTAGAAGCACCTAAAATCAGTAGCTGGGAATTACTGGTTTTAGCGTAGTGATGGAACTATAGACTATTAAATAAACACACATCATAATCTGTTGTTTCATTAATGCCACATTATAAATTGTGTTTGTGGAACTGTTGTATAAAAGCAATATTACACTGAAGGTTGCGCTGAATCACGAATATATCACTATGGTGACATCTCTCCAACTGAATCATTGTGGCGATATATTCATGATACCACATAATTCTGATTTTAAGGAACTAAAACTGACACATGATTAAAGTGTGATGAGTTTATTGATAAAACGGCATCAGTAACAGCTTATTTTTGTCTTAACGGTCTCTACTGTAACATGACTGAGGTTCACCACCACAATAACACTCCTACAAATAAAGTTCATTCAAACAGGAAGTACAGCTCTGGAAGACAGGAAGTTCAAAGTCACCTTGACAGAAAAAAATATTTAAAACTTTCAAAAATAACAGACAAAAACTTTACAAATTAGAGGAGACAGATATTCATTTATCCTGATAGTCCTTTGTTAACGTTACTGTTTGTTTTTAAATTAGGTTTTCACATATTTGCTCTTTTCTGCCTGATTACAGGTAAATTATAAATGACCAAAAAATGCTGTAATTGAAATTACAGCTGCAGGTTTCAAACCCTTAGTGTGGGCGCGTTTACACTTCCAGATTTTACAGAGAAATTAAAAACAAGATCATTAACGGACAACTGGGATTTACCATCACTAAATCAGGCTGTTTTAGACAAAAACATCAAATAAATAACAAACCTTAAATAATGAAGGGCCATCAGGACAGGTGTGAATATTTCCATTTCTCGGCACTGCCCTTAAAAATCACCTGACCTTCACTCTTTTGTGCTGTCCGATCATCACCATCAGACTAATTCAGTGCAAACTAAGCTTCTCCCCATTTCCATAGTAACAGTTTAGAGGATAATGACCAACAGTCATTGTCGCCCCCGACAGACTGCTATGATGATGAACATGTGTATTCATCTGTAAAAAGACTATAAAAATAATAAAATAATGCACGTCTGAGGAAAAACAATCACTGCTGTTAAAATGTTTAAAAAACCCATCTGTGAGGCTGAGGGTAATCTGATTACTATCAGAGTGTAATTTGACTACTGTTGGACTGGAATCTGATTATTACCCAACTGTAATCTAATTATTCTGAGGCAGAAATTTCATTAATCAGATGGCAATCTGACTGTCAGATGGTAATCTCATTATTACCGGAATGTAATCTGATTACTGTCAGGCTGATATCCATACTGTTAACCTGTAATCAGATTACTGTCAGGCAGTAATCTGATTATTACCTGAATATAATCCGATTACTGTTGTCTAATCCAATTACTGGTGGCCTGTAATCAGATTACTGTCAGATGGTAATTTATTACCCAAATGTAATCTGATTACTATCAGACAATAATCTGACTACTGTCATGCTGTAATCCTTTTACTGTCAAACTGATCTGACTACTGTTGGGTCATAATCTAATTACTATCAGACAGAAATCTGATTACTATCAGACAGAAATCTGATTACTATCTGACAGTAATCTGATTAAATAACCCAGTGGTAATGTTCCAGTCTCTCCTGACCACCAAACACATTAATTAATTAAGTAATTGAAGACAGCAACATTATTTTATGTTTACATTCAAACAATCAAGAGTTTTTCTCTAGAGTTCCACCACCAATCAGGAGTGTTTGACTCATCTGAGTAACGAGCAGGAGTGAACAGGAGGCCAGTAGGAGGAGCAGAAGCAGCAGGAGGAAGAGGAGGTTGTCCCAACTGAAATCGTGGAGCTAACCGTTGATCTGACCATCAGGAGATGGCTAAACAGCCAGAGGAGCCCACTCACTGGGAGTCCGTCCATACTGTGGAGGAGCAGAGGAGGAGAGGAGGGATTCATACATGAATGCAAGCAGCACAAAATGCTAGTGGGTTTCACCCCACTTTAGTCTGGTTCTGGGGGGAATAACCCAGGGGGGACTTGCCTGGGAGGAAAAGACCTAGAACCATTCCCAAACTTCATACTGTCGAGGCCCACTTTAAATTAAAAAAATCTTCTACAGTTCATCACAAACTTTGTAGTCAGAAGTTATTAAAAAATTAAGAAGAATAAACAAGGAGGAAATATTCTAAAGCAAAAACTAATTAGAAAAATCAACATAAAAATGTAACTCAAAACACACAGCTTTACTGTATAAATATGCAAATATTTTTCTAGCATGTTTCCCCACATCTTTTCAGTTATTTTTTGAGTTTCTTGGGTTTATGTTTAAATGAGATGGCAGATTTGAGAGCACCGACCTATAATTTTATTTTATTTATTTTTTATTACCTGAATGTCAGTGAGTTCTCTGTAGAATCGTTTAGCGAGTTCAGGGCCTTTGGCACTGATGGGGACCTCATACATCTGACAGCAGAAAATATTAAAACACACAGAAAAATATTAATGATCAGGTCATAATACTGTGGTACAAATTCAATTATGAAAATCATGAAAAACAAAAATCGTAAAAAGTCACAATAACTATTATGTAATCAAGTAAAAAAAAACTGAAAAAGGAAAATAAAAGATAAATACATTGATAATTTGATTATTTCTAGATGATCAAGAATGAGAAAAATAAAAATCAGATCAAAGCAGATTTGAAAATGTGCAGCAGTAATAAAGGAAAATATGTTTCATTAAAATACATAATTTTATAGTAAACTAACAGCAATACCCGGTGAATAAGACATGCAGTCTTTAGTCCTGATGATATTACAACAGTGATATCAAGGACCTGCTGACCAACCTCTGCTCATCCCAGAGTTCAGCTGTGCTGTAATGAATATATAGCTTATGTTGACCTGACGCATCTTTCCAGAAATGTAACTACACATTGTGGCAACATTTTGAATGGGATGGCCTTCCATACAATTGGTCCCTTTCCCAGACAGCATCCTACATGTGACAGTGTTGGCATGACATAATGTTGTGTGTCAGCACAACAATTGCTTTTTTAACAATTATTAAAAAGCTGATGTTTCCAAACCTTGGTAACGCATTGTTTTCGTGTAGCATTCAGGGAGATTTATTGCTCCAGCATTCCTATGTTCTCAAGGGTATATACAGGATCTCACAAAAGTGAGTACACCCCTCACATTTTTGTAAATATTTTATTATACCTTTTCATGGGACAACACTGAAGATATGACACTTTGATACAATGTAGTCAGTGTACAGTTTGTACAACAGTGTAAATTTGCTGTCCCCTCAAAATAACTGAACATACAACCATTAATGTCTAAACCACTGGCAACAAAAATGAGTACACCCCTGTACTCAAGTGAAAATGCCCAAATTGTGGTCAAAATGTCAATATTTTGTGTGGCCACCATTATTTTCCAGCACTGCCTTAACTCTATTGGGTATGGAGTTCACTAGAGCTTCACAGGTTGCCACTGGAATCTTCTTCTACTCCTTCATGATGACATCACGGAGCTGGTGTATGTTAGAGACCTTGCGCTCCTCCACCTTCCATTTGAGGATGCCCCACAGATGCTCAATAGGGTTTAGGTCTGGAGAAATGCTTGTCTAGTCCATCACCTTTACCCTCAGTTTCTTTAGCTGAGGCAGTGTTTGGGGTGGTTATCATGCTGGAATACTGCCCTGCGGCCCAGTTTCCGAAGGGAGAGGATCTTGCTTTGCTTCAGTATGTCACAGTACATGTTGGCATTTATGGTTCCCTCAATGAACTGTAGCTCCCCAGTGCCGGCAGCACTCATGCAGCCCCAAACCATGACACTCCCACCACCATACCTGACTGTAGGCAAGACACACTTGTCTTTGTACTCCTCACCTGGTTGCCGCCACACACGCTTGACACCATGTGAACCAAATAAGTTTATCTTGGTCTCATCAGACCACAGAATATGGTTCCAGTAATCCATGTCCTTAGTCTGCTTGTCTTCAGCACACCGTTTGTGGGCTTTCTTGTGCATCATCTTTAAAAGGGGCTTCCTTCTGGGACAACAGCCATGTAGACCAATTTGATGCAGTGTGCGGCATATGGTCTGAGAAGTGACAGCCTGACCCCCTATCCCTTCAACCTCTACAGCAATGCTGGCAGCACTCATACGTCTATTTTCAAAAGACAACCTCTGGATATGATGCTGAGCATGTGCACTCAACTTCTTTGGTCAACCATGGCGAGGCCTGTTCTGAGTGAAACCTGTCCTGTTAAACCACTGTATAGTCTTAGTCACTGTGCTGCAGCTCAGTTTCAGGATGTTGGCAATCTTCTTACAGCCTAGGACATCTTTATGTAGAGCAACAATTCTTTTTTTTCAAATCCTCAGAGTTTTTTGCCATGAGGTTTCATGTTGAACTTCCAGTGTCCAGTATGAGAGAGTGTGAGAGCAATAACACCAAATTTAACACACCTGCTCCCCATTCACACCTGAGACCTTGTAACACTAACAAGTCACATGACACCAGGGAGGGAAAATGGCTAATTGGGCACAATTCGGGCATTTCCACTTAGGGGTGTATTCACTTTTGTTGCCAGCGGTTTAGACATTAATGACTGTGTGTGGAGTTACTTTGAGGGGCCAGCAAATTTACACTGTTATACAAGCTGTACACTGACCACTTTACATTGTATCAAAGTGTCATATCTTCAGTGTTGTTCCATGAAAAGATATAATAAAATATTTACAAAAATGTGAGGGGTGTACTCACATTTGTGAGATACTGTAAAGCATTAAACATGTATTAATTTTTTTCATTAGTTTTTTTTAATTGCACAAAGTAAAATGCACCACGGGATGATAATAACATGTAGACATAATTTACATTTGCTTACTTCATCTATCTATAAATACACAAAAACTCTGTTTGTCTGTCTGTGTGTCTATATGTGTGTCGGTTCCACGCATATCTCTTGAACCGTTCGTCAGACTAGCGTAAGATTTTATATGTGCTTTGCTGAGGTTACGAGGGTGTGCACTCCCAAGTATGGAATTGTTCAGTCAAAATATGTAATTTTTATCAATAAAGGTTTAGCCACCGCTCTGTCTCTTCATGTCCTGCTTTCAGGAAGTGTGAGCAGGGTTTCGTAATGAGTCCGTGCTGAATGGATAAAATGCGGCATCACAGCCATGCTGATTGGATAATACGCAGCATCACGACCATGCTGATTGGATAATACGCAGCATCATGACCTGTCAGTCACCACCGTGATAACTGGACAAAACAAGGAAGTGAAAAACGATAAATCTGACTAGAAAAAAGATAATACTTTAGATTTAACATATTTATTCCATCTAGCTACAATGCTCCGCACTGTGTGTCTATATATATATATATATATATTTATTTATGTTTATATGTACATACAGTGGGGCAAAAAAGTATTTAGTCAGCCACCAATTGTGCAAGTTCTCCCACTTAAAAGTTGAGAGAGGTCTCCAATTTTCATCATAGGTATACCTCAACTATGAGAGACAAAATGAGAAAAAAAAATCCAGAAAATCACATTGAAGGATTTTTAATGAATTAATTGGTAAATTCCTCGGTAAAATAAGTATTTGGTCAATCCCAGAAGTTCAGCTCAATACTTTGTTATATACCCTTTGTTGGCAATGACAGAGGTCAAACATTTTCTGTAAGTCTTCACAAGGTTTTCACACACTGTTGCTGGTATTTTGGCCCATTCCTCCATGCAGATCTCCTC
Source organism: Pholidichthys leucotaenia (assembly GCA_020510985.1). Lineage (NCBI taxonomy): Eukaryota > Metazoa > Chordata > Actinopteri > Cichliformes > Pholidichthyidae > Pholidichthys > Pholidichthys leucotaenia. The sequence continues at coordinate 237,470,558 of CM035838.1, read as the reverse complement.
TAGAGCAGTGATGTTTTGGGGTTGTCGCTGGGCAACACGGACTTTCAACTCCCGCCAAAGATTTTCTATCCGGTTGAGATTTGGAGACTGGCTAGGCCACTCCAGGACCTTGAAATGCTTCTTACAAAGCCACTCCTTCGTTGCCCGGGCGGTGTGTTTGGGATCATTGTCATGCTGAAAGACCCAGCCACATTTCATCTTCAATGCCCTTGCTGATGGAAGGAGGTTTTCACTCAAAATCTCACGATACATGGCCCCATTCATTCTTTCCTTTACACGGATCAGTCATCCTGGTCCCTTTGCAGAAAAAACAGCCCCAAAGTATGATGTTTCCACCTCCATGCTTCACAGTAGGTATGGTGTTCTTTCTCCTCCAAACACGACAAGTTGAGTTTTCATCAAAAAGTTCTATTTTGGTTTCATCTGACCATATGACATTCTCCCAATCCTCTTCTGGATCATCCAAATGCTCTCTAGCAAACTTCAGATGGGCCTGGACATGTACTGGCTTAAGCAGGGGGACATGTCTGGCACTGCAGGATTTGAGTCCCTGGCGGCGTAGTGTGTTACTGATGTAGCTTTTGTTACTTTGGTCCCAGCTCTCTGCAGGTCATTCACTAGGTCCCCCGTGTGGTTCTGGGATTTTTGCTCACCGTTCTCGTGATCATTTTGACCCCACGGGGTGAGATCTTGCGTGGAGCCCCAGATCGAGGGAGATTATCAGTGGTCTTGTAGGTCTTCCATTTTCTAATAATTGCTCCCACAGTTGATTTTTTTCACACCAAGCTGCTTACCTATTGCAGATTCAGTCTTCCCAGCCTGGTGCAGGTCTACAATTTTGTTTCTGGTGTCCTTTGACAGCTCTTTGGTCTTGGCCATAGTGGAGTTTGGAGTCTGACTGTTTGAGGTTGTGGACAGGTGTCTTTTATACTGATAACGAGTTCAAACAGGTGCCATTAATACAGGTAACGAGTGGAGGACTGAGGAGCCTCTCAAAGAAGAAGTTACAGGTATGTGAGAGCCAGAAATCTTGCTTGTTTGTAGGTGACCAAATACTTATTTTACCGAGGAATTTCCCAATTAATTCATTAAAAATCCTTCAATGTGATTTTCTGGATTTTTTTCCCCTCATTTTGTCTCTCATAGTTGAGGTATACCTATGATGAAAATTGGAGACCTCTCTCATCTTTTAAGTGGGAGAACTTGCACAATTGGTGGCTGACTAAATACTTTTTTGCCCCACTGTATGTATACTTGCTGCTCTTGTTTCTTTTTTTTTTCTCTTGCCTTCTGATTGTTGCTCTGAGTGTTGCTATCCCTGTGCTGTTGCAATCCTGGAATTTCCCCATTGTGGGACTAATAAAGGCTTATCTTATCTTATCTTATCTTATCTTAATGCTTAAAAAAATTATACCATAAAGTCACCATGATTGCGTAGGTCTAAAGGATAATTCGGCATATGTGGAGAACAAGAGGCGTGCAAGCAGACTGGGTGAAGCGTCAGTGGGACTGGGTCTGACAAATCAGCACAGAACATGCCAGGAGACGCAGCGGCCAGACACGACCTGGCTCAAAGACACTGGCTGCATGGTGGCGCAGTGGTTAGCACCGCGGCAGCACAGTTTACCCTCGGCCGGGGGATCGCGGGGATCATGAGATCGTGGGTTCGATCCCTGCCCCCGGCCAACAGTGATCTGTGTGGAGTTTGCATGTTCTCCCCGTGTTTGCGTGGGTTTACTCCGGGATTTCTCCGGTTTCCTCCCACATGCAAAAAACATGCAGGTTAGGGAGTTAAGGGGTGCTTGCGCACGCAGCGACCGGCAGCTAGTGGCTTGTCACCGGATTGCAGAACAAATCTACCTACGGGTACAAAATAAGTAAAAAAAAAAAGACATGCTAACTGATGGCAATAAAAAAGTTATTTTCAATAAAGTGAAAAAAATGAATGCATGGAGTGTGCTTTTGCCCTGAGGCTGATTTATCACGGAAACAGCTGAGCTCTGTGCTTCGAGTGATCAGCTGATTGGATCCACCCCCTCTGGTGTTCTGATATTTTGGCATATCTATCAGAACAGCACTGGTACAGACTGCAAAAGTAAAAAAAAAAAAAAAAAAAAAAACATGAGGGGAAGACCCTACAACCTTTACTCCACGAACGCATCGCCCATTTAAAGGGTGACCCCTTTAAAAAAGAAAAAGTCTGATCAGAGATTTCTAACTCCTTGGTTCAACACAGTAACTTGTAGCTTAAAACAGAAGACTTGTCAATTAGAAAGAAAATGGCGCGCCACTAAATTAGATGAAATCTATTTTATTTTCGTCGGGAGAAGATATGTATAGACAGACTTAAGCCCGCCTTTGTGGTGGCGGATGAGCAAGTGATGTTGGCTCAGGCCCCTCGGCGTGGAAGACCCCCACGGATAACTTCCCAGGTAAACGATTCATCAGAGCAGCCACACGGGCAAGTCGAAGGTCCCCCCCCCCCCACCATTGCCCACCCACAGACAGACACCCCCCCAAGAGCCCCCTACTGGCACAGCAGTCGCGGAGGCGGAGAACCCCCATTACAGCAGATACGGGAGGAGACTGAAGCCAAAAGGACGTGAGGACTGAAACTCGATCTGAGATTCGGGGGGGGGGGGGCGGTGTAGAAGCTGGGTTAATCATCTCAGACTGGATGCAGAGGGTAAACGGAGAAGGACTAGGTATTGAGATGAGAGAGATTATGGTGAGGTAGCAGGAAGAAGTAGTGGGGGGAGAAGGGTTGACTGTATTGTGATGCAAGATGTCATGCAGATGTGAGATGGGTGGAGGATATAAAAGGAGAGACCCTGGTGTATTGAAAAAATGCTTTTTTCTGTTATGACTGATGTGAGAGTGAATAAAGTAGTCTGCTGCACGAGTCTGCCTCCATTATTTGCACTCTCCACAGTTTCACTTTACTGAAATTTATTTCTTCTCTGAAATTTTCTACTTCTTTCTTGTAAATTTGCTGCTTTTTGTCTCAAAAATTTGACTTTCCCATTTACATTTGTCTGTATGCAACATTTTTTCCTCAAATTTGACTTTTTCTTGTAAATGTGCGACTTTTCTTAGAGTTGAAACTTCTCTCAAAAACTTGCAGTTTTTTCTCCAATTTGCTTTTTTTTTTTCCTTGTAAATTAAAAACTATCAAACTCACCATTTTTTTCCCTCTTAAATCTGCTACTTTTTCATATAAACTTGCAATGTTCACAGGGATGCTGGTTAAATTTTTGTTCTATGTAATGGTTTATTTTTTCTGCAGATATGAATGATGATCAAGTTTTTTTTTCTTTTTTTGTCCATTTTCAGGTTTTGGTGATGGATGGATGGATGTTCAAAAAAAGAAATTTTCCTGGGTGTTTTTACAAACATTTTAAATCCACAATAATTCACACTTTCTATCAGTATGCAGTTAATATTTCCAGCACTTACAAAGCATGTAGGATAAACAACAGTTTGAATGCAAAAGAATATTGCGGAAGTTAGACACAGAACACTTGTATGACTCGTCCTCATTCATTCATCTTCTTCCGCTTAATCTTTTTCGGGTCGCGGGGGCCTGGAGCCTAACTCTAATAATTATATACAATGTTAAATTACATGACGACAGCGGGTGTACATACTGATTGCATTAGAAGTTGTTCTCCACTCTTGACAGGATTTGAACACAAGTTACTGTACACAGCAGAAAGCTGTTTGGGTAACGCACAAACACAACTAACTTCCAGTCAGAGCCGACACGAACGGCCAGGGTGCGCTCAATTCTATCACCAGCGTACACTTCAATATGGGTTATATGAGCGGATTAAACAAATAAATGTGAATATAGTTAAATGTAAATACAGTTTTGGTGTCCCAGCACCAGCGGTATCCAGTCCTTCCATCTCCCCATCAGTCCACAGCATCTATATTGTGGAGAGAGACCCGCAGATCCTAAACTCTGCTGACTGTGTCATGTGCACTTTATTCTTCCCCCAGCGTACACCTCCACTGGTAAAGGTCGGTTAAAAAAGTCACCTTTGACCTCTTATATGGTCAAGCAGTCAGTGAAACCATGTCAGGGTTACTCTTCAGGTATTGTAGCATCGCCATGCAAGAGTTGAGAGCCCACAATCAAGTGGCTTCTTAGTTAGTAGGGTGACAAAGTTTGCCACATACATACATACCCACACCACAGAATCAGATAGATAGATAGATAGATAGATAGATAGATAGATAGATAGATAGATAGATTACCGTTCAAAAGTTTGAGGTCACTTAGAAATTTCCTTATTTTTGAAAGAAAAGCACTGTTTTTTTCAATGAAGATAACTTTAACCTGTTGCACTTCGGTGTACCGCGGGCGGGCACGTCTCTGCGTCACCCAGGCGAAATTTATTTTCTTCAAGTTCAACTATGTTTAAATGACTGTTACTCAGTGGCCGGAGCACTTAGAGAGATTATGACTGTTTTGCCAAAAAATTCAAAGTGTTTTCTTTTAAATGAGACCAACCCCATGAAGATGCTGCAAAGGGTTGAAGAACAGCTTTTGATTTACTTTGGGCACGTTATTTTTTGGCGTTTTTAGGGAAATTGACCAGAGTGCAAAGGGTTAAACTAATCAGAAATACACTCTAATATCTAATATACATTGCTAATGTGGTAAATGACTAGTCTAGCTGCAAATGTCTGGTTTTTGGTGCAATATCTACATAGGTGTATAGAGGCCCATTTTCAGCAACTATCACTCCAGTGGGACTTCCGGTTATGGCGGCCGCCTAGAAGGACACGTATCACTCTGCTCTGCCCCTGGAAATAAAAATTCGGCAAATAACTCTCTCATTTGGAACAGAACTTTTCCCAGCGTTTGGGTGAGGATATGCCGGTGAAGACTAAGGCTGGGAAATCAGGAGGGGGAAAAATTGAATCGCCGAAGCAGTCCAAATTAACGGACTTTAAAGTTTGTGGCGCAGTAGAAAAAGCTGCGGATATGGCGGATGAAACTAGCGGTGGTGCGGTAACTGCTGCTGCTGACGATGGCGGCACAGGTGCAGTGCTGGCTGCCATTAGCTCAATGAGAGCAGACTTTTCCGCTAAACTTGATGGGATTATGGCAGCGTTGGATGCAATGAGAAAGGAGTTGGGTGACTGCGTGGAGCGAGTCACGCAGGCGGAGCTTCGTGTTTCAAGTGCGGAGGATGAAATCAGCGGACTTCAAATAAAGGTGCACACTTTGGAAAAAAAAAATAAAGATCTGGAAAATAGCGTTCTGGACTTGGAATCTCGGTCCAGAAGGAACAACCTGAGGCTGGTGGGTTTACCGGAGGGAGCCGAAGGTCGTGATTCATGCTCCTTTTTGGAGGGGTGGATCCCGGAGGCGCTGAACAACGCAGAGCTAAAATCATCAGTCGTCTTGGAAAGCTCCCACCGAATTGGCCCACCGAGAGGTAACAAGGCAGCACCGAGGACGCTAATTATGAAGTTTCTCAGCTACAGAGACAGGATGACGATCTCCAACGCGGTGCGGGCCAAAGGAGAAATTAAATACCAAGATCAGCAGGTGCGGTTCTACCCAGATCTGGCCTCAGGAATCCAACAATTAAGGAAGCAGTTTGACCCCATCCGCAAAGAACTGCGCAACCTTGAGATTCGTCATGGAGTGATTCACCCTGCAAGACTTCTGGTCACATACGAGGGCAGAACACGCATCTTCAAGACCCCCGAGGAGGCGCAGGAGCTCATCAAGAAGATCCAGGAAGAGACTGGTGGGAGCTAAGCATGAACAGAATATAGGGTAGAATATTTGAGCATTTATCTGATTAGAAGCATATAACAAGATTACAAAATATAGAATGTATTACATATTAAAAAAAAAAGTACAAAATTGCTAAAAAAAAATTGGAGTTAAATTGGAAAATTACAGAAGAGAGTTAATGTTACGTTATTAAAAGCAGTAGAGTTAGGGTGATTGGGAGGATGAAGGAGGAGTGGCTTTGGCTGATCCTCGTGGGTGTGGAACGGTCGATGGCTATATCGGGAGACGGAATTTTTCTTTTGCTTTTGGGGGGATTGCCACAAATGTGGGAAGGGGGAATTTGTTTGTGTGTAGTTTATAGGGTGAATGTTCAACCACTCATTTTTTTGCTTTTCTGTTTGAGCATGTTTACACTGCAAGGTAATCCCAAACTCCCTATTGATTATAAATCAAAGCGTTAATCTTAATTTAACTTCATGGAATTGCAGAGGTCTACAAAATTTAAAAAAAACTTAAACAAGTTATGAATAAAATAAAAGACATGGGTTCAAAAATTGTGTTTTTACAAGAAACTCATCTAATAGAGCAAGATGTAAAAAGAATTAGGAGTAGATGGCAAGGAAATGTTTTCACCTCATCATTTTCATCCCGAGCCAGGGGAGTTATGACTCTCATACATAAATCAGTCCCATTTCAAGTGAAAAATGTAATTGGAGACAAATTTGGAAGATATGTAATCATTCAAGGATCTTTGCTATTAGAAAACATAAATTTGGTGAACTTATATGATCCCAATATAGATGATCAAAAGTTCTTTGCCAATTTATTTCTTATCTTATCATCACTTACAGGGCAACATATAATAGCAGGGGATTTTAATTGTACATTGAATCCCAGTATAGATAGATCAACAGGACTGGACTGTACGCACAATGGATGTAGGATGACCATTAATCATTTTATGAAAGAATTGAAATTGATAGATATATGGAGAGAAATGAAACCACAAGTTAAAGCATACTCTTGTTATTCCAATACCTACAAGACATTCTCACGTATAGATTATTTTTTGATCTCCACAGAATTAAGGTCCAAGATTCAAAACTGTTTTTATGATAACATCGTGATCTCTGATCATGCACCCTGCTGTCTAACGTATGTAGATAAGAAATTGACAAAGGAATCAGGTAGATGGCAATTTCAGCATAAATGGCTTCAGGATGAGGAATTTGTTAAGTATATAGAAAAACAGATAGATGAGTTCTTTGATATCAATACTACACAAACATCAGCATGTGTAAAGTGGGAGGCTTTCAAAGCTTTTATTAGGGGACATATTATTAGTTATACAGGTTCAAAATCTAAGAAGACTCGAGAGGAGAGAGTCCAATTGGAACATAAAATAAAAATTCTTAAAGAAAGAGTATATGCAGGAAGAGATCCAAGGTTGGAGAACGAATTACTGATTTTGAGAGCTGAATATGACAAAAAATCAGCGAATAGAGCTGCCTCGAGTCTTCTAAGATTGAAACAAACTTTTTATGAACAAGGTGAAAAATCAGGAAAGTTATTGGCATGGCAGATTAAACAATTAGAATCTAAAACACCAATTACCAGTATTATAAGTAATGGACAGGTAGTTATAGATCCTTCAGAAATTAATAGAGCCTTTAGAGATTACTATGAAAAATTATATGATACCAAAAATGAATCTGACTTAACAAAACTACATGGGTTTTTGAATGAACTATTTATACCGTGTATTCCAAATGAAAATAGGGAGATACTGGAGTCTAAAATTAGTCAAGAAGAAGTTGGACTAGCCATTGATAATATGAAATCAGGAAAAAGTGCAGGACCAGATGGTCTTCCAGTTGACCTATATAAAAAATTTAAGAATAAATTAACAAAACCTTTTTTGGAAATGGTTTTAGAAGCATTTCAAAATAGTAATTTACCATCATATATGAATAATGCCTTAATTATACTGTTGCCAAAACCAGGTAAGCCCTCTAATAAATGTGAAAATATGAGACCAATAAGCCTATTAAATGCCGACCTTAAGATAATTTGTAAAATTTTAGCAAGACAATACAAGAAATTTTACCAAATATTATTAATCGAGATCAGAATGGCTTTATAAAGGGAAGACAAGGCTTCCATAATGTAAGAAGACTATTTAATATTATTTATTCTAATAAAGAAGCACCGGATACAGCTCTCTTATCACTGGATGCCGAAAAAGCCTTTGATAGAGTTGAATGGCCCTTTCTTTTTGAAGTCTTACAAAGGTTTGGACTTGGAAATAATTTCATAAAATGGGTTCAGATAATATATAATAATGCTACTGCAGAAATTCTAACAAATAACAATATTTCAAAATCAATAAAAATCAATAGAGGATGTCGACAAGGCTGTCCACTTTCACCTTTACTGTTTACTATGGCAATTGAACCTTTAGCGATGGTGATACGTCTACAGTCACAAATATATGGAATTAAAGTTGGACCAACAGAACATAAAATCTCCCTGTATGCCGATGACATAATTTTGTTTATGTCGAATCTTAAAAAATCAATTCCGACCTTGTTGAATTTAATAAAGAATTTCGGGGAAATATCAGGATATAAAATAAATAAAACTAAATCTTCAATATTAATGCTAAATGAGACCCAGAGAAATTACCCAGCCCCTGAGGTAAATCAATTCAATGTTGTAAATCAGTTCAAATATTTAGGAATCCAAATTGTGCCTAAGCTAGAATAAGTCGCCAGTGTCAATTATGAAGCCTTAATGACAGATATTGATGAGTTACTTCAGAGATGGATGTCACTACCAATGTCGATGATCGGGAGAATTAATATACTTAAAAGTAATATCTTACCTAAAATACTTTATTTATTTCAATACATTCCCTCACCACCACCTTTAGATTTATTCTCAAGAATTAAAAAAAAGTTAGTGGAATTTATATGGAACAACAGGAGGGCTAGATTACGTCTGTCTTTATTATATTTACCATTTGATCGTGGAGGTCTGAAATGTCCAAATTTTATGTTGTATTATTGGTCGGCACAACTGAGGTCTATGACATATTATTTTTCATCAAATGATCTCCCTCACTGGACTGAAATGGAATCATACAATTTACCTTTACCTCTTCCCATATTCATATACTCAGATTCGGCAAAAAAATTACAAAAACAAGTTAAAAATCCATTTGTAAAGCATATGATCAAAATATGGTGTGAAGCTAAAAACTATTTAAAAGAACCACAGTTACTGTCACAATTTAGTCCAATATGGGGTAATCAATATTTTAAACCAGGGAGAGCGGACGCTGTATTTAAAGTATGGAATTTAAAAGGGATACAAAAGATTCAGGATTTATATTTGCCATGTGCAGAAAACATAATGTCTTTTGAAGAGTTGAGGATCAAATTTAATCTCAATAGAACACATTTTTTCAAATATCTTCAACTTAGAAACTTTATTCGATCAAATCAAAATAAAGCTCTCACTCGACCTATCTATTCATCCTTGGAAAAAATGTTGATGAAAGATAGTAAAAGAAAGGGTATTATTTCAGAGTTTTATAACTCATTGACACTATTTTCAAGTGAAAATTCACTGAAAAGATTAAACTACTGGAAAGAAGATCTGCAAACTGAAATTTCAAAGGAACAATGGGAATTGGCTTGTACAGAAGCTCAAACCAAATCAATAAATGTACGCCTTAAATTGATACATTTCAAATGGTTAATGCGGATGTATGTTACACCGGAGGAGTTAAATAGATATAACAAAAATATACCAGATACATGCACAAAATGTATGGAAAGTAAAGGAACTCTATTTCATTGTGTATGGGAATGTAGATTAATAAGAATGTTTTGGGAAGAGGTGAGGATAACAATTGAAAAAATAATCTCAAAACAAATCATATTGAATCCTAAACTGTTTTTGTTGGGTCTGTACCCAGAAAAGCATAATTTTAATAAAAGTGAAAGAACATTCATAGACCTCAGTTTGCTTAATGCCAAAAAATGTATTGCACTATTATGGAAAAAGACTCATAGACCAGATGTGACTCAGTGGTTAAGACAGATGTTAACAAACCTTCCATTAGAAAGAATAACATATATACTGAAATCAAAGGAAATTGTGTTTGAGAATATATGGAGACCTTTTATTGATTATGTAAAAAATTTAAACATAACTCTTGAAGAAGAAGGTGAATGATATGTGTGGACCTTGTAAATTCCAAACTGGTGAACATAATATGTATACTTATGTGTTGGATTGTCTAGACTAAACAGAGGAGCATTGTTGAAGATTTGATTTTGTTGGTGGTTGTTGGTGTTTTTTAGTGCATTTTTTTTTTTTGTAGTACTTTAGTGTTAGTGTTTGATTGTTTGTATCATGTTTGTTTAAAAAAAAAAAAAAGGTTCAATAAAGATATTGTGGAAAAAAAACTATCACTCCAGTGTTCTAATGGTACATTGTGTTTGCTCATTGCGTCAGAAGGCTAATGGATGATTAGAAAACCCTTGTGCAATCATGTTAGCACAGCTGAAAACAGTTTAGCTGGTTAGAGAAGCTATAAAACTGACCTTTCTTTGAGCAGGCTGAGTATCTGGAAAAAATTATTATTTCAAATACAAATCATTATTTCTAACCTTGTCAATGTCTTGACTATATTTTCTATTCATTTTACAACTCATGGTGGTAAATAAGTGTGACTTTTCATGGAAAGCACAAAATAATTGTCTGGGTGACCCCAAACTTTTGAACAGTAGCGTACATACATACATACATACATACAGTTAGGCCCAAAAATATTTGGACAGTGACACAAGTTTTGTTATTTTAGCTGTTTACGAAAACATATTCAGGATGCAATTATATAATCAATATGGGCTTAAAGTGCAGACTCTCAGCTGTAATTTGAGAGTATTCAAATCCAAATTGGACCAAGGGTTTAGGAATTACAGCTCTTTAATATGTAGCCGCCTCTTTTTCAAGGGACCAAAAGTAATTGGACAATTGACTCAGAAGGCTGCAAAAAAAAATAACAAGGCTGCATGGGCTCTTCCCTCGTTAACCTGTCATCAATTAAGCAGTTAAAAGGTCTGGAGTTGATTCCAGGTGTGGCGTTTGCATTTGGAAGCTGTTGCTGTGAACACACAATATGCGGTCAAAGGAGCTCTCAATGGGGGTGAAACAGACCATCCTGAGGCTGAAAAAAAAGAAGAAATCCATCAGAGAGATAGCAGAAATGTTAGGAGTGGCCAAATCAACAGTTTGGTACATTCTGAGAAAAAAAGAGTGCACTGGTGAGCTTGGGAACTCAAAAAGGCCTGGACATCCACAGAAGACAACAGTGGTGGATGATCGCAGAATCCTTTCCATGGTGAAGAACAACCCCTTCACAACATCCACTCAAGTGAAGAACACTCTCCAGGAAGTAGGTGTATCAGTATCTAAGTCTACCATAAAGAGAAGACTTCATGAGAGTAAATACAAAGGATTCACCACAAGGTGCAACCCTGGACTACCTCACGAACCGGCCTCAGTTTGTGAGAACCCGGGACTGTGTGTCCGACACGATCATCAGTAGCACGGGGGCCCCCCAGGGAACAGTGCTGGCTCCCTTCCTGTTCACTCTTTATACTGCGGACTTCTCACACAACACAACACACTGCCATCTACAGAAGTTCTCTGATGACTCTGCGATCGTTGGCCTCATCTCCAATGGAGATGAAGCTGAGTACAGAGGGCTTATCCAGGACTTCGTGGACTGGTGCCATCGGAACTGCCTCCAGATCAACGCGAGGAAAACTAAGGAGCTGGTGGTGGACTGCCGCAGGCATGGGCAGCCCCTCACAGTACCAGTAAATATACAGGGAACAGACATCGAGATGGTGACATCCTATAAGTACCTGGGTATTCATCTGAACAATAAACTAGACTGGTCACACAATACTGATGCACTCTACAAGAAGGGACAGCGCAGGCTGTTCCTGCTGAGGAGACTCAGGTCTTTTGGTGTACAAGGGGCGCTGCTGAAGTCATTCTATGACACGGTGGTGGCATCAGCCATCACTTTTGGAGTGGTCTGCTGGGGCAGTGGCATTACTGCAGCCGATAGGAAGAGACTGAACAAACTGATTAAGAAAGCTAGCTCTGTCCTGGGGCAGCGCCTTGATCCGATGGAGGAGATAGGAGAGAGAAGGACGGTGGCTAAACTGTCATCTCTGCTGGAGTCCGAGTTCCACCCTATGCAGGACATACTGAATGCACTGAGGAGCTCATTTAGCAGCAGACTACATCATCCCAGGTGCACAACCGAGAGGTTTCGTAGGTCCTTCCTACCAACGGCTGTCAGACTGTACAACCTAAGCAGGGCTGCTCGCAGAGATAGCAAAAAGACGTAACAAACTAATAGTTTTTTGAATGCAAAAGATGCAATAGACTTACACAATGGTCCCCTCCGGCATACAACTAGGAACATACCGGTCGCTATGGAGGGTGAGAATATGTATGGGCACATAATCATACCATGTAGGATAACTAAGTAGACGGTTATGCTGTTTCATTCCATCTAGCAACAATGCTCTGCACTGTGTGTGTTTATATATTTGCATATTTATTCCATCTAGCTACAATGCTCAGCACTGGGTGTGTTTATATATTTATATATCTACATATTATTCCATCTAGCTACATTGCTCCGCACTGTGTGTGTTTATATACTTGCATATTTATTCCACCTAGCTGCAATGCTCCGTACTGTGGGTGTTTATATATTTACATATTTATTCCATCTAGCTACAATGCTCTGCACTGTGTGTTCATATATTCATATATTTATTCCATCCAGCTACAATGCTCTGCACTGTGTGTCTGTGTGTGTGTGTATATATATATATTTTATAGTAATACGTACATATGTTTATTAGCTGCTCTTGCTTGCTTGTTTTTTTTCTTGCCTTCTGATTGTTGCTCTGAGTGTTGCTATCCCTGTGCTGTTGCAATCCTGGAATTTCCCCGTTGTGGGACTATTAAAGGCTTATCTTATCTTATCTTATCTTATCTTATGAATCAGCCTCAAAAATAGAAAGGCCAGAATTGACTTTGCCAAAAAACACCTGAAGAAGCCAGCCCAGTTCTGGAACAGCATTCTTTGGACAGATGAGACTAAGATCAACCTGTACCAGAATGATGGGAAGAAGAAAGTTTGGAGAAGAATTGGAACAGCTCATGATCCAAAGCACACCACATCTTCTGTAAAACATGGTGGAGGCAGTGTGATGGCATGGGCATGCATGGCTTCCAATGGCACTGGGTCACTTGTGTTTACTGATGATGTGACAAAAGACAGAAGCAGCCGGATGAATTGTGAAGTGTATAGGGATATACTTTCTGCTCAGATTCAGCCAAATGCAGCAAAGTTGATTGGATGGCGCTTCACAGTACAGATGGACAATGATCCAAAACATACTGCAAAAGCAACCCAGGAGTTTTTTAAAGCAAAGAAGTGGAATATTCTGCAATGGCCGAGTCAATCACCAGATCTCAACCCAGTTGAGCATGCATTTCACTTGCTCAAGACAAAACTTAAGGCACAAAGACCCACAAACAAGCAACAACTGAAGACAGCTGCAGTAAAGGCCTGGCAAAGCATCACAAAGGAGGAAACTCAGCGTTTGGTGATCTCCATGGGTTCCAGACTTCAGGCAGTCATTGCCTGCAAAGGATTCTCAACAAAATATTGAGAAGTAACGTTTTACTTTGGGTTATGCTTATTTGTCCAATTACTTTTGGGCCCCTGAAATGAGGAGCGTTCGGATAAAAATAGCTACAATTCCTACATGTTTAATCATATATTTTGTTCAGCCCCTTGAATTAAACCTTAAAGTCTGCACTTCAATTCCATTGTAGTTGATTCATTTCAAATCCAATGCGGTGGCATGCAGAGCCCAAATCATGAAGATTGTGTCACTGTCCAAATATTTCTGGGCCTAACATAGATAGATAGATAAAACTACATACTAATACAAAATAATTAGAAAAATTAAGTTTAAACAAATAAAAGTAAACACAATCATCACTTGAGGGCACTCAAAGAGTATGTACCACTGCAAAGGTCGGTCTATCTGTTCATGAGCAGGATTACACAAAACCTACTGGACGGATTTTGATAAAAACAAACAAACAAACAAACAAACAAAAAAGCAGCCAAGGTGTTCCTTGGGCTAGGGACAGTGTTTAATCTGTAAAATCAGAGGTCCCAGGACACAGAGAGGCCGATGTCCCTACAGCTCAGTGGGCTAAATCAGGCTGCCTACGTGCAAAATTTTCCAACTAAATGTACCATTTTTTAAGCAACACCATTTTCACAACCACAGCATTGACTGATGCATTAATCAGAGCTGTAAAAAAGAAGCAGGCTAGCCACACTGCTACCCGTCCTCCTGTCTCCATGGTGCTATCTACATCCAACGAATGGTACCGCCCCACACACTTTGTTAGAATCCAACTGTTCTGCTGATTTAAAGAAATTCAATAAAGTTGCCTGTCTTTTTGGAAAATCCTTTCCTTTGCTAAGAGCTAATTCAAACCGTGTGCTGTATATGAACTGAAGCGCCTGGTGCCGCCAACACCCACCCCTTGCTAAAATCCAATTCAAAATGCAGATAAAAGAGGTGAGGAATTTTTTGTGCAACAAATAGAAAAGTAACACAGAAAACAATTAATAGACAAAAACTTACTTTCATAGTGAAACAACAGGTGGGGGATCCCACTGAAGAGATTTCCATCCCGACGTGGGAGGTGCCATATCTTGTTCCAGCAGGAGCCAGTTGCTCAAATTAAGCCCCGTCTATGGATGAACCCATTGAATTTAGGAGGTGATCCGGGTCAGAATGCAGATTCTGGATAATTTTTCCACTTTCTTTAACAAGAAGGGCAGTGGTGGCCTAATGGTTAGGGGATGTGGACTAGTGAGCAGAGGGTCGCTGGTTCAATCCCAGGATTGGCAGGATCAGATCTGGGTGAGACAGATGACATAGCAGTGTTTGTCCCACCCTCCTTAACCCCACTGCGGTGTCCTTGAGCAAGGCCCTTAACCCCAACTGCTCCAGTGGAGCTGCTCAGTGGCCACAGGTCAGTCTGTGGTTGTACTGGGCAGCTTCCTGGTGTGAGTGTGTAACTGTGAGTGTGAACAGGGTGTCCTTGAAAAAGAGGCTGCCTCTCAATGGAACTACCCTGTATAAGTAACGGTTAATTGGACTTCTATGCAAATACTAAGGAGGTGTACACCTCATCACCTACTCCCCCCACTCGGAAGATCGGATCACAACTTGGTTCATCTCCTGCCGGTGTACAAACCCCTAGTACACAGACAACCTCCGGTCAAGCGCACAGTGAAGTTATGGTCTGAGGAGGCAATGGACGGTCTAAAGGACTGTTTTGAAACCACTGCCTGCGAGCAGCTCTGCGATCCACATGGTGAGGACATCGATGGCCTCACTCACACCATCACGGACTACATCAGCTTCTCTGTGGACAACACCGTACCCACCAAGACCATATGGTGTTGCTCGAACAACAAACCCTGGATCAACCCTGAGATAAAAACACTTCTGAGAGAGAAGAAGAGGATCTTCAGGTTGGGGAACAGGGAGATGCTGAAGTCCGTACAGAGGGAGCTGAGGAGAAAGATCAGAGAAGGCAAGGACAGCTTCAGGAGGAAGATGGAGGACAAGCTGCAACAGAGCGACATCAGCGGGGTCTGGAGAAACCTCAAAATCATCTCTGGGCTCCAGAATACCTCCCCCCAGGCCACGGGGGGCAGGGAGTGGGCGAACAATCTGAATCTGTTTTTCAATAGGTTTGACCAACCGCCCTCCCCACTGACTGCACAACAACCACTGCTGCCTCTAAAGGCATCAAGTCCTGCTGCCCACTCCCCACTCCACCAACACCCCCCCACTCCCAACACACAGCCCCCCATCCTGACCCTGACCAGGACCCAGGTGAGGATGGAGCTGAGGAAGATCAAGGCGAGGAAGGCGTTGGGACCGGACGGCATCAGCGCAAAGCTCCTCAAGTCCTGTGCAGACCAGCTGTGTGGGATTGTGACGTACATCTTCAACCTGAGCCTGAAGCTGGGGAGGGTACCACAGCTGTGGAAAACATCTTGTGTGGTACCTGTACCAAAAACTTCCCACCCCAAAGAGCTGAACAGCTACAGACCAGTGGCCCTGATGTCTCACATGATGAAGACCCTGGAGAGACCGCTCCTTGCTCACCTCCGCCCCCTGGTGGGACCAGCGATGGATCCACTCCAGTTCGCCTACCAGCACGGCATTGGGGTGGAGGATGCAGTGATCTTCCTCCTTCACCGTTCTCTGTCCCACCTGGAAAAGCCCGGGAATGTGGTGAGGATCATGTTCTTTGACTTCTCCAGTGCTTTCAACACCATCCAACCGATGATCCTGAAGGACAAGCTGCTGTGCGCAGGGGTGGACCAGCACCTGTCATCACGGATCCTGGACTGCCTCACTAACCGGCCACAGTTTGTGAGAACCCGGGATTGTGTGTCCAACACGATAATCGGTAGCACGGGGGCCCCCCAGGGAACGGTTTTGGCTTCCTTCCTGTTCGCCCTTTGTACTGCGGACTTCTCACACAACACAACACACTGCCATCTACAGAAGTTCTCTGACAACTCTGCGATCGTCAGCCTCATCTCCAATGGAGATGAAGCTGAGTACAGAGGACTTATCCAGGACTTCGTGGACTGGTGCCATCGGAACTGCCTCCAGATCAATGCGAGGAAAACTAAGGAGCTGGTGGTGGACTGCCACAGGCAAGGTCAACCCCTCACAGCACCAGTAAACATACAGGGAACAGACATTGAGATGGTGACATCCTACAAGTACCTGGGTGTTCATCTGAACAATAAACTAGACTGGTCACACAATACCGACGCACTCTACAAGAAGGGACAGCGCAGGCTGTTCCTACTGAGGAGACTCAGGTCTTTTGGTGTACAAGGGGCGCTGCTGACGACATTCTACGACACGGTGGTGGCATCAGCCATCACTTTTGGAGTGGTCTGCTAGGGCAGTGGCATTACAGCAGCCGATAGGAAGAGACCGAAGAAAGGCATTAAGGAGGCTAAACAGACCTATAAGAAGAAAGTCAAGGACCATTTTTCTGATAACGATTTGAGACGAGTATGGCAAGGCTTTAACCATATCACAAACTATAAGGGTAGCAGCATCATTTCCAGTGACATCAGCGCCTCACTGGCAGAAGAACTGAACTGCTTTTTCGCGTGGTTTGAGGCAAATACACGGACCCACAGATGTTATTGAATGCCAGCTCTGATGTGCTTATCCTGCAGGATCATGAGGTGAGACAGACACTGAGAGCAGTTCACCCGAGAAAGGCTACTGGTCCCAATGGGAGTGCCAGGAAAGGTGCTCAGAG
The DNA here is from genome assembly GCA_020510985.1 of Pholidichthys leucotaenia. NCBI lineage: Eukaryota > Metazoa > Chordata > Actinopteri > Cichliformes > Pholidichthyidae > Pholidichthys > Pholidichthys leucotaenia. The sequence continues at coordinate 237,453,298 of CM035838.1, read as the reverse complement.
CATGTGCAGATCAGCTATGCTCTGTTTTGACTGACATTTTTAACTTGTCTCTCAAGGCAGCCGTTGTTCCACAGTGTTTAAAATCTGCAGTCATTATTCCTGTACCAAAAAAACATACTATTAGCAGTCTGAATGACTATCGACCAGTAGCATTAACACCCATTGTTATGAAGTGCTTTGAGAAAATGATATTGAAACATCTTTTGCCTAGTCTCCCCCCAGACTTTGATCGGTACCAGTTTGCCTACAGGCGGAGCAGATCCACTGAAGATGCTATTGCTATAGCTCTCCACTCGGCATTCAGCCATTTAGAAGACAAGGGGAGCTATGTAAGAATGTTACGTCAAATAGGTTCATTTGGTCTTCTTTTAATTATTTCTCTTTTGTTCATATGAAAGACAAAAAATAAAATAGAAAGATGTCTTTACCTTCTTTACATGTTTCAACTGCACTGCAGCCTTCGTCAGAAGATTCAGCTGATTGCTGCCAGGTGACATTTATCAGCTGATTTTTCGTAGGCAGGGCCAGCTCAGCAGATCTGTCGGATCCACCGAGCCGGCCCCGCCTCCCGCCGTCAGATGGTCTCTGGAGAATGTGATCCCAGGTGTGGGAAAGCATAAAGGCTCCCTCATCTCGGTTCATGGTGTCTTTTCCCCGCTTCCTGATCTCCATGGCCTCCTTGATCCAGCATTTGTGTCTGTTGCGCTCTGATCCAATAATTTTTGTGTTGTCCCAGTCCATGATGTGATTATTTCTTTTGCAGTGATCTGATATTGCTGATTTTAATGTTTCTTGTTCTGCCTTTTCTTTTTGTGATCTTGTGAGTCGTCCTTGTGCTTCCTTCTCACATTCCTTCTGGTGTTCTTTTTTCCTTGTGGTGAATAATCTTCCAGTTTCTCCAATGTAGGTTTTGTTGCATGATCTGCATGATATTTCATATATTACATTGCATTTATTGTCTTGTTCTATTCTGTCCTTGGGGTGTACTAACAACTGTCTTAATTTTTTGTGTGGTTTGACTGCTGTGTTTATTTTGAATTTTTTTAAAATAATTAAATACTTAAATATATTTTTAATATAATAATAAAAGAAGATATTTAATACTTAAATATATTTTTAATACTTAAAAATAATTCAAAAGATCATGAAAAAATTATTCAGTTATTGGATTGGAGAGCAACAGACACAAACGCTGGATCAAGGAGGCCATAGAGATCAGGAAGCGGGGAAAAGACACCATGAACCGAGATGAGGGAGCCTTTATGCTTTCCCACACCTGGGACCACATTCTCCAGAGACCATCTGACGGCGGGAGGCGGGGCCGGCTCGGTGGATCCGACAGATCTGCTGAGCTGGCCCCGCCTACGAAAATCAGCTGATAAATGTCACCTGGCATCAATCGGCTGAATCTTCTGACGAAGGCTGCAGTGCAGTTGAAACATGTAAAGAAGGTAAAGACATCTTTCTATTTTATTTTTTGTCTTTCATATGAACAAAAGATAAATATGTAAGAATGTTGTTTGTTGACTATAGCTCGGCATTTAATACAATTATTCCCAACATTCTCATCACCAAATTGCTTCAGCTTGGTCTGCCTACTCACACTTGCAGCTGGATTAAGGACTTCCTAACAAACAGAACACAGACTGTTAGACTCGGACCCCATTCCTCCTCTACAGTCATGCTTAACACAGGCTCGCCACAGGGCTGTGTGTTGAGCCCCACTTTGTATTCATTGTACACATATGACTGCATACCTGTTCATCCCACAAACATTATAGTGAAGTTTGCAGATGACACAACAGTAGTGGGGCTCATATCAGGAGGAGATGAGTCCGCATACAGAGATGAGGTCCAGAAACTGGTGAGATGGTGCTCAGATAATAATCTGCTATCGAATACAAAAAAAACAAAAGAACTCATTATTGATTTTAGGAAGCATAGCAGTGAACCGCCTCCTCTATATATAGGCAAGGAGCGTGTGGAGAGGGTGGAGGCTTTTAAGTTTTTGGGTGTTCGTATTTCTCACAACCTTACCTGGGCAGTTAACACCATAGCTACAATAAAAAAGGCTCAACAATGTCTACACTTTCTGAGGCTCCTCAAGAAGAATGGCCTGAATGTACAGTTGCTGGTTTTATTTTATCGCTCTGCTATTGAGAGCATTCTGTCATATGGCATCACGGTTTGGTATGAGGGCTGTTCAGCCGCAGACCGCAAAGCCTTCCAGAGAGTGATCGAGACTGTGCAAAAAATCACTGGCTGTTCTCTCCCTTCTCTAGAAGAGATTTCCAGGTCTCGGTATCTCAACAGAGCTACTGCCATCATTAAAGACTGTGCTCATCCAGGCCATGACTTCTTTCACTTGCTCCCCTCGGGAAAGCGGTACAGATCCCATAAAACCCGGACTACCAGGTTTAATCATAGTTTTTTCCCAGCAGCAGTACGTAATTTGAACGGATTTATGTAACACGCACAGACTGCTGATATTTTTTGTTATTTTAGGTTATTTTGTAGCAACAACCCTGTGTGCATAAGGTGGTCTTTTGTATTTATCGCTCAGTATGTTTTTCATTATTGCTACGTACATATTGTATTCAATTTTTAGGTAATTTTGTTTCAAGCATTATTTATTATTGTAATTATAAGAATGTTAAATGCATGAGTGAACTGTGAGTGTGATAGTTTGTTTATAGTTTGTTTTTAGGGAGCAGCATCTCAATTTCGTTGCATTGTTCATTAACAATGGAATGACAATAAAGGCACTTTGACTGAACAAACTGATCAAGAAAGCTAGCTCTGTCCTGGGGCAACGCCTTGACCCAGTGGAAAAGATAGGAGAGAGAAGGATGGTGGCTAAACTGTCATCTCTGCTGGAGTCCGAGTCCCACCCTATGCAGGACATACTGAATGCACTGATGAGCTCATTTAGCAGTAGACTACATCATCCTAGGTGCACAACCGAGAGGTTTCGCTGGTCCTTCCTACCTACGGCTGTCAGACTGTATAACCAAAGCAGGGCTGCTCGCAGAGATAGCAAAAAAACGTGACAACCTAATAGTACTGAATGCAAAAGATGCAATAGACTTACACAAATGGTCCTCTCCAGCATACAACTAGAACAATATCAGTCGCTACGGAGGGTGACAATATGTATGGGTACATATTCATACTATGTAGGATAACTAAGTAGACGGTTATGCTGTTTATTCCATCTAGCTACAATGCTCTGCACTGTGTATATATATATTTATATATTTATGTGTACATATGTATATTCGCTGCTCTTATTATTTTTTCTTATCTTCTTAATTATTGCTCTGAGTGTTGCTGTCCCTGTGCTGTTGCAATCCTGGAATTTCCCCATTGTGGGACTAATAAAGGCTTATCTAATCTTAATTGGCAAGATGGCACGGGTGTGTGTGGTTGGCCATCTGTCAGTGACTCTTCTGTTTGTGTTTTTGTTGTTTTTAACATTCTGCACCCAACAAATGAAGTCTGCTGGTCTATGATCGGCAAACTTTATTGGATCTTCAAAGCTCTGTCAAAGATTTTTTTTTTTTTGAGTATGGTGGACAGAAAGCCTTGCCCCCACTCTTTTTTTTCCCACAATATCTTTATTGAACCTTTTTTTTTTTTAACAAACATGATACAAACAATCAAACACTAACACTAAAGTACTACAAAAAAAAAGAGAAAAAAAAAAAGATGCACTAAAAACACCAACAACCACCAGCAAAATCAAATCTTCAACAATGCTCCTCTGTTTAGTCTAGACAATCCAATACATGAGTATACATATTATGTTCACCAGTTTGGAATTTACAAGGTCCACACACATCATTCACCTTCTTCTTCAAAAGTTATGTTTAAATTTTTTACATAATCAATAAAAGGTCTCCATATATTCTCAAACACAATTTCCTTTGATTTCAGTATATATGTTATTCTTTCTAATGGAAGGTTTGTTAACATCTGTCTTAACCACTGAGTCACATCTGGTCTATGAGTCTTTTTCCATAATAGTGCAATACATTTTTTGGCATTAAGCAAACTGAGGTCTATGAATGTTCTTTCACTTTTATTAAAATTATGCTTTTCTGGGTACAGACCCAACAAAAACAATTTAGGATTCAATATGATTTGTTTTGAGATTATTTTTTCAATTGTTACCCTCACCTCTTCCCAAAACATTCTTATTAATCTACATTCCCATACACAATGAAATAGAGTTCCTTTACTTTCCATGCATTTTGTGCATGTATCTGGTATATTTTTGTTATATTTATTTAACTCCTCCGGTGTAACATACATCCGCATTAACCATTTGAAATGTATCAATTTAAGGCGTACATTTATTGATTTGGTTTGAGCTTCTGTACAAGCCAATTCCCATTGTTCCTCTGAAATTTCAGTTTGCAGATCTTCTTTCCAGTAGTTTAATCTTTTCAGTGAATTTTCACTTGAAGATAGTGTCAATGAGTTATAAAACTCTGAAATAATACCCTTTCTTTTACCATCTTTCATCATCATTTTTTCCAAGGATGAATAAATAGGTCGAGTGAGAGCTTTATTTTGATTTGATCGAATAAAGTTTCTAAGTTGAAGATATTTAAAAAAATGTGTTCTATTGAGATTAAATTTGATCCTCAGCTCTTCAAAAGACATTATGTTATCTGCACATGGCAAATATAAATCCTGAATCTTTTGTATCCCTTTTAAATTCCATACTTTAAATACAGCGTCCGCTCTCCCTGGTTTAAAATATTGATTACCCCATGTTGGACTAAATTGTGACAATAACTGTGGTTCTTTTAAATAGTTTTTAGCTTCACACCATATTTTGATCATATGCTTTACAAATGGAGTTTTAACTTGTTTTTGTAATTTTTTTGCCGAATCTGAGTATATGAATATGGGAAGAGGTAAAGGTAAATTGTATGATTCCATTTCAGTCCAGTGAGGGAGATCATTTGATGAAAAATAATATGTCATAGACCTCAGTTGTGCCGACCAATAATACAACATAAAATTTGGACATTTCAGACCTCCACGATCAAATGGTAAATATAATAAAGACAGACGTAATCTAGCCCTCCTGTTGTTCCATATAAATTCCACTAACTTTTTTTTTATTCTTGAGAATAAATCTAAAGGTGGTGATAAGGGAATGTATTGAAATAAATAAAGTATTTTAGATAAAATATTACTTTTAAGTATATTGATTCTCCCGATCATCGACATTGGTAGTGACATCCATCTCTGAGTTAACTCATTGATATCTGACATTAAGGCTTCATAGTTGACACTGGCGACTGATTCTAGCTTAGGCACAATTTGGATTCCTAAATATTTAAACTGATTTACAACATTGAATTGATTTACCTCAGGGGCTGGGTAATTTCTCTGGGTCTCATTTAGCATTAATATTGAAGATTTAGTTTTATTTATTTTATATCCTGATATTTCCCCAAAATTCTTTATTAAATTCAACAAGGTTGGAATTGATTTTTTTAGATTCGACATAAACAAAATTATGTCATCGGCGTACAGGGAGATTTTATGTTCTGTTGGTCCAACTTTAATTCCATATATTTGTGAATGTAAACGTATCGCTATCGCTAAAGGTTCAATTGCCATAGTAAACAGTAAAGGTGAAAGTGGACAGCCTTGTCGACATCCTCTATTGATTTTTATTGGTTTTGAAATATTGTTATTTGTTAGGATTTCTGCTGTAGCATTATTGTATATTATTTGAACCCATTTTATGAAATTATTTCCAAGTCCAAACCTTTGTAGGACTTCAAAAAGAAAGGGCCATTCAACTCTATCAAAGGCCTTTTCGGCGTCCAGTGATAGGAGAGCTGTATCCGGTGCTTCTTTATTAGAATAAATAATATTGAATAGTCTTCTTACATTATGGAAGCCTTGTCTTCCCTTTATAAAGCCATTCTGATCTCGATTAATAATATTTGGTAAAATTTCTTGTGTTCGTCTTGCTAAAATTTTACAGATTATCTTAAGGTCGGCGTTTAATAGGCTTATTGGTCTCATATTTTCACATTTATTAGAGGGCTTACCTGGTTTTGGCAGCAGTATAATTAAGGCATTATTTATGTATGATGGTAAATTATTATTTTGAAATGCTTCTAAAACCATTTCCAAAAAAGGTTTTATTAATTTATTCTTAAATTTTTTATAAAGGTCAACTGGAAGACCATCTGGTCCTGCACTTTTTCCTGATTTCATATTATCAATGGCTAGCCCAACTTCTTCTTGACTAATTTTAGACTCCAATATCTCCCTGTTTTCATTTGGAATACACGGTATAGATAGTTCGTTCAAAAACCCATTTAGTTTTGTTAAATCAAATTCATTTTTAGTATCATATAATTTTTCATAGTAATCTCTAAAGGCTCTGTTAATTTCTAAAGGATCTATAACTACCTGTCCTTTACTTATAATACTAGTAATTGGTGTTTTAATTTCTAATTGTTTAATCTGCCATGCCAATAATTTTCCTGATTTTTCACCTTGTTCATAAAAAGATTGTTTCAATCTTAGAAGACTCGAGGCAGCTCTATTCGCTGATTTTTTGTCGTATTCAGCTCTCAAAATCAGTAATTCATTCTCCAACCTTGGATCACTTCCTGCATACACTTTTTCCTGAAGACTTTTCATTTTATGTTCCAATTTAGCTCTCTCCTCTCGAGTCTTCTTAGATTTTGATCCTGTATAACTAATAATATGTCCCCTAATAAAAGCTTTGAAAGCCTCCCACTTTACACATGCTGATGTTTGTGTAGTATTGATGTCAAAGTACTGGTCTATCTGTTTTTCTATATACTTGACAAATTCCTCATCCTGAAGCCATTTATGCTGAAATTGCCATCTACCTGATTCCTTTGTCAATTTTTTATCTACATATATTAGACAACAGGGTGCATGATCAGAGATCACGATGTTATCATAAAAGCAGTTTTGAATCTTGGATCTTAATTCTGTGGAAATCAAAAAATAATCAATACGTGAGAATGTCTTGTAGGTACTGGAATAACAAGAATAGGCTTTAACTTGTGGTTTCATTTCTCTCCATATATCTAACAATCTCAATTCTTTCATAAAATGATTAATAGTCATCCTACATCCATTGTGCGTACAGTCTAGTCCTGTTGATCTATCTATACCGGGATTCAATGTACAATTAAAATCCCCTGCTATTATATGTTGCCCTGTAAGTGATGATAAAATAAGAAATAAATTAGCAAAGAACTTTTGATCATCTATATTGGGACCATATAAGTTCACAAGATTTATATTTTCTAATAGCAAAGAACCTTGAATGATTACATATCTTCCAAGTTTGTCTCCAATTACATTTTTCACTTGAAAAGGGACTGATTTATGTATGAGAGTCATAACTCCCCTGGCCCGGGATGAGAATGATGAGGTGAATACACTTCCTTGCCATCTACTCCTAATTCTTTTTATATCCTCCTCTATTAGATGAGTTTCTTGTAAAAACACAATTTTTGAACCCATGTCTTTTATTTTATTCATAACTTGTTTAAGTTTTTTTAAATTTTGTAGACCTCTGCAATTCCATGAAGTTAAATTAAGATTAACACTTTGGTTTATGATCAATAGAGAGTTTGGGATTACCTTGCAGTGTAAACATGCTCATACAGAGAAGCAAAAACATGAGTGGTTGAACATTCATCCTACAAACTACACACAAACAAATTCCCCCTTCCCACACTTGTGGCGAACCCCCCAAAATCAAAAGAAAAATTCCATCTCCCGATATAGCCATTGACCGTTCCACACCCACGGGGAACAGCCTAAGCCACTCCTTCTTCATCCTCCCAATCACCCTAACTCTACTGCTTTTAATGACGTAGCATTAACTCTCCTCTGTAGTTTTCCAACTTAACTCCAAAATTTTTAACAACTTTGTACATCATAGTTTTTTTTTTGTTTGTTTTGTTTTTGTTTTTTTTTAATATATAATACAATCTATATTTTGTAAACTTGCTATTTACTTCAAGTCAGTCAGATGCCTGTGCAAATGCTTAATTATTCTACCTTATATTTTGTTCATGCTTAGCTCCTACCAGTCTCTTCTTCTTCTTTGATCTTCTTGATGAACTCCTGCGCCTCCTCTGGGGTCTTGAAGATGTGGGTTCTGCCCTCATACGTGGTCAGCAGTCTCGCAGGATAGATTACACCATGACGAATCCCAAGGTTGCGCAGCTCCTTACGTATGGGATCAAACTGCTTCCTCAATTGTTGGATTCCTGTGGCCAAATCTGGGTAGAACCGCACCTGCTGATCCTGGTGTTTAATCTCTCCTTTAGCTCGTGCAGCGTTGAAGATCTTCATCCTGTCTCTGTTGCTAAGAAACTTCATAATTAAGGTCCTCGGCGGTCCCTTATCTCTCCGTGGGCCAATACGATGTGCTTTTTCCAGAACCACTGCTGATTGCAACTCCTCGCTGCCCAGCACCTCCGGAATCCACTTTTCCAGAAAGGAATATACGTCCCGACCTTCTGATTCCTCTGGAAGACCCACCAGCCTCAAGTTATTCTGTCTCGACCGAGATTCCAAATCCAAAATATTATCTTCTAGACATTTATTTTTTTTTTCCAAAGTGCGCACCTTTAATTGAAGACGGGTGACGTCATCTTCAGCACTAGCGAGACGGAGCTCCATCTGCGCCGTTCGTTCTACACAGTCACCCAATTCCTTTCTTATTCCTTCCAACGCTGTCATAATCCCATCAAATCTAGAGGAAAAGTCCGCTCTCATTGAACTCATGGCAGCCATCAGCGCATCTGCGCCGCTCCCCGCAGATTTCGCACCGTTGCCAGCCTCCTCCGCCATATATGGAGTTTTGTTTGCTGCGTCACAGACCTGAAAGTCCGTTAATTTGGACTGTTTCGGCGGCTCGCTTTTTCCTTTACCTGGTTTTCCAGCCTTAGGCTTCGCCGACATATCCTCGCCCAAACGCTGGGATACGTTCTGTCCCAAATGAGAGAGTTATTTGCCGATTTTTTTCTCCAGGAGCAGAGCAGAGTGAGACACGTCCGTCTTACGTGGCAGCCATAACCGGAAGTCCTTGCCCCCACTCTTATCTGGAATTCCCTCTTCCCTTTACTGGGGCTCGGCTGTTCCACCCTCCAGGCGGAAGCATCACCGTCGCTGCTGTAAACGCAACGGCCAGTTGGTGAAGCTAAAACTCTCCCTGGCATGTTCTGCTGCTTCTCGAACACAATATGGATTATCGTTTTGCCTGTTGGTGTCTTGGTGCTCCCTGGATCCCATCGATGCCTGCCTGGTACCTGTGGCCGGCGTCAACCAGGTGCTCCGGCACAGCCATCCTTGCTCTCCTCAGTTCCGCCAGCGCAGCATGAACCTCTGGAACCTGAGGCCACTGTGTCAGGTCTGCTCCACCACAGGCCCCTGTTCCTCCCAGGATTGGCCTGGCAAACGCCAGATCACCGGTCAATGAAACTTTCATTCTCAGAGATTTCTTCACTTCCCATGGTCTGGATTTCCTCTGTAAATGTGAGACTTGGTTGAGTGTTGGTGACTGTAGCCCTTTTTTTGAACTTTTACCGGCTGGTTGCTCTTATTTTAACTCCCCGCAGACGTCGGGTCAAGAAGGAGGAACAGCGACCATTTATAAAAATGACTATAAATGTAAGCAATGCTTTTTATCATCTTCTTTCTCCAGCTTTGAAATGACTATCTGAGGTGGGCCGCTCTGACCCGGTGCTGTGCACTGTCATTTACTGACCCTCCAAATACAATAACAATTTTATGAATGGCTTTGCCAATTTTCTGGCTGAAATTATGCCAAAGTATGATTGAATCCTTGTTCGAGATTTTAATATCAATGTGTGCTGTCTGGATAAGCCACAGGTGAATGACTTTTTAAACCTCATTTATTCTTTTAATTTGGAACAGTTTTTATCTGGTAGTCCCACACATGAACACTGACATACATTAGACCTTGTTCTCTCAAGGTCTCAATCGACGGTGCGCCACGGTCTACTACGCACAGTTGTACTAAAATATCTGCAATATATCTGCAATCCGCTACAGAAGAGTAGTGGGGGGGGGGGGGGCGTTCACGGTCTGGACGTGGCGCACGGACCGGTCTGTCATGTGGCGATGACGCACAGTTGTAATTTACCGATCGGTCAAAAGTCATTTTGATTACAATTTTCAGGGATAAAGAATAATTTAGCCTTTAACACTTACCTGTCCATAACAGCAGTGTCGCTGGCGATCTTCTCTTCCTCATTGTCAGACAAACATGACGCTGGTCCGCTTGTTACGACTCGTGGTTCTGGTCATGCGACCCAGTCAAACCATGATTCCATTACTGCGGTTTTGCACTTCCATGACTGCAGTTTTGGCGAACGATTTTTCAAAACAAATAAGAACAGTAGTAAGAAAAAAAGACTGGCGAACGCGTGTGTGTCACTCAGCGGCTTACACAAAACAGATTTTATGCACGGGACGCACGCTTTCAATCGTCAAACTTCTCCGCTTCAACTGGCTCGCTGTATTCGCAGCCGTTGGTAGGCGGGTCCTTCTTGCTAGGTTTTCAGTCATTGGTTCTTCAAGGTTTCAGAAACCCAATTCAAGGCTCTTTTTAGTCAAATGAGAGGTCAATCAAATCTAAACCAATCAAAGCACTCCTTTGGCTTTCTGTTCGCGGCTGTGTCTGTAGTGCAAGAACAGAATTGCAGCTTTTTTTTTTTCAGTGCGCTCTGAGACGCCCAGTGTGCGTCCTAGTGCGCATGAGGGCGGACTAGGATGCAGAGACATGACCGCCCGCGGTATCCCGGAGTGCAAGAGGTTAAATCCCATTTTTATTCTCTGGCTTTTGACCCAGTTTCAGACACTGATTTTATTTGTTTTTGTTGCTTTTATTGTATGACTACTGTTTATTTGTACTGTAATGTAATTTTTAGTTGTATTTTATTTTTATGTCTTATGTTTTTATATTTTAATTTATTGTTGATGTACAGCACTTTGTGTCAGCTGTGGTTGTTTTTAAAATGCTTTATAAATACAGGTGGATTGGATTGGATTAAATAAATAAAAATAAATAAGAGATAGGGCCTTAGCAGAGATATGCACTCATGGATCACCTCCAAAATTTAATGGGTTTGGCCACAGGCCAACGACAACCTCGGCTGAAAATTTCATCAAAATCCATTCAGTAGTTTTTGCTTAATCCTGCTAAAAAACAAACCGCCTTGATGTTACCTCCTTGGCAGATGTAATAATCTGAAAAATTAAAATTATATAATAAAAACCTCTTCAATCATAACCTAAAATAAAACAAAAATTAAACATCCAGCTGGGAAAATAAGTATTTAACACTTCAAAATTTTTCTCATTAAAGATATTTCTGATCGAGCCATTGACCTGAGATTTTCACCAGATATCAGTAACAACCCAAGTAATTCATACATACAAAGAAATCAAGGCAACTGTGTTCACAAAACAAGTTATATTTAATAAAGTAGAATGACACAGGGAATAAGTATTGAACACCCTTGGTGAAATTCATTTAATATTTAGCAGAAAAGCCTTTGTGTGTAGTAACAGCTTCCAGATGCCTCCTGTGTGGAGAAACTATGTGTAGGCATTGCTCAGGAGTGATTTTAGCCCATTCTTCCACACAAACTGTCATCAAATCTTCAAGGTTCCGTGGGTGTCATCTATGATCTCTGATCTTCAAAGGAACTCTGATTATATTGGCATGTTAGCTCTATATGCTTTATTTTGATGTTAGTAACATAACTATAATATAATTTTTTTGAAAATAATAACCAGTTTTATACATTTTTAAAAAACTTTATTATGATGTAAATCGCCATTTTTGTTTACGTCGCAATGCATTCTGGGTAGTGACGTAGAAGGGTTGCAGCCGTTTTTTCTGTCTTATACAAGCCAAGAAGCAAAGCTACGAACTACTGCCATTTGTCAGTGAAAATGCCACATTGCGCGGCTTTTGGATGTAATTTCCAATCAAAGGGAAATAAAGAGAGCGGGGTAAGCCTCCATAGCTTTCCTAAAGAGGGAAAGTTGAGAAAAAAGTGGGGCGGCAGCGGCTCAGGAGGTAGGGCAGGTCGTCTAATAACCTCATGGTTGGCGGTCTGAATCACGCTTTCCCCAGATATCCTGCCGTTGTGTCCCTGGGCAAGACACTTCACCCGCATTGCCTCCAGTGCCCATAACACTTCGGTGGTGGCCGGAGAGGCCGTTGGCGCGGATTGGCAGCCACATTTCCGTCACTCTATGAGTGTCTATGATCAAGCGCTATAGCGCACGCTTGATAAATTTCCAAAACCGTGACAACTCAGAGTTGGGACCAGGAAGCAGAGTCGCAGTCTTACACGCCTCTCTGCAGCTCCTCTTCATCCACCACCCCTCAACTTAGCCCCTGTCTTCCCCATCAGAGAATCATTGTCTGCTCCCTCCAAAGTAAATAAAAATATAATATATAAGCATCCTAAAGTGATTAAGAAAAATATTGGTAAAACTCAAATTAAACATAAAGCCTCTAAATTGAATGATTTGGCCTCTGTTCCTCCTCATAATTTACAAATTAAATGTGGTTTATTAAATATTAGGTCTCTAACTCCCAAGTCTCTGTTAGTCCATGATCTGTTAATTGATCATCAGATTGATTTAATTTCCCTTACAGAGACTTGGTTAGGGCAAGAGGATTATGTTGGTTTAAATCAATCAACTCCCTCTGGTTATTTAAACTGTCAAAATCCCAGAAGTTCTGGTCGTGGAGGAGGAGTAGCAACAATTTACCATTCCAAATTACTAGTTAATGTAAAGCAAAAAACAGGTTATAATTCCTTTGAGGGCCTGGTCCTCAGTATTGGGCACTTTAGCAATTTTAGGTTAAACCCAATTTTATTTGCCATAGTTTATCGTCCCCCATCAACCTACTCAGAATTTTTATCCGAATTTGCTGATTTCTTAGCTGATTTAGTGCTGAAATCTGATAGAATAATTATAGTAGGGGACTTTAATATACATGTGGATGTAGATAGTGACTGCCTTAATGTGGCATTTAATTCAATATTAGACTCGATTGGGTTTTCTCAGAAAGTAGGAAATTCTACTCATTATCTCCACCATACGTTGGACCTTGTTCTGACATATGGCATAGAAATAGAAGATCTTGTAGTGTCTTCTCATAACCCTGTACTGTCAGACCATTGTCTGTTAACCTTTGATTTTACCATTTCTGACTATTTGGCTCCTAAAGAAAAATATTATTACAGTAGATGCCTCTCAGATGACGCTGTTACCAAATTTATGCAGATTGTTTCCTCTATGCCATGTGTCAACACAACGGAAATAAGCTATAGACAGCTTGCTCCTTCTGTAATTGATAACATGGCGGATAGTGTTACAGCTTCTCTGCATCAGACTCAAGACTTGGTGGCCCCCTTAAAAAAGAAAAAGTCTAATCAGAGATTTCTAACTCCTTGGTTCAACACAGAAACTCGTAGCTTAAAACAGAAGACTCGTCAATTAGAAAGAAAATGGCGCTCTACTAATTTAGATGAAATCTATTTAGCATGGAGAAATCATCTTTTAATTTATAAAAAATCTCTTAGAAAAGCTATAACGAGTTATTACTCTGCATTAATAGAAGAGAACAAGAATAATCCCAGGTTTCTTTTCAGCACTGTAGCCAGGTTGACAAAGAGTCAGGACTCTGTCAATCCTAGCATTCCCTTAGAGCTTACTAGTCAGGACTTTATGAACTTTTTCAATAATAAAATTTCATCCATCAGAGATAAAATCAATCAGATTCTTCCCACAGTTAACTTAAATACTGCAACTACTACAACTCCTTCTATTGATGTCTGTCTTGATGAGTTTACTCCAATCGACCTTTGTGAGTTAGACAAAATAGTTTCCTCATCCAAACCTTCAACTTGTCTTTTAGACCCTATTCCTACCAGGTTATTTAAAGAAGTCTTCCCACTTATTGGTAGCTTTATTCTTCATATAATCAATTCTTCATTAACTTTAGGCCATGTACCGCAGGCTTTTAAAACGGCTGTAATTAAACCCTTACTCAAAAAGCCAACGCTAGATCCAGGAGCTTTAGCTAACTATAGACCAATCTCTAATCTCCCTTTCATTTCAAAAATCTTAGAAAGAGTTATTGCTACGCAATTATTTGACTACCTGCAGGGAAATGGTTTACTTGAAGAGTTTCAATCTGGGTTTAGAATCCATCACAGTACTGAAACAGCCTTAGCGAAGGTCACTAATGACCTCCTCATCGCATCTGATAATGGACTGGTTTCTGTACTTGTCCTTTTAGACCTTAGTGCAGCTTTTGATACTATCGATCATAATATTCTACTTGATAGACTAGAACACTATGTTGGACTTAATGGAACTTCGTTGCGGTGGTTTAGATCTTATTTATCTAATAGGTTCCAGTTTGTTCATGTAAATAATGAGTTTTCTTTCAACTCAAAGCTTAGTCATGGAGTTCCACAGGGATCTGTGCTAGGCCCTACTCTTTTTAGTTTATATATATATGCTTCCGTTAGGCAACATTATTAGAAAGCACTGTATACATTTTCATTGTTATGCAGATGACACACAATTATACCTGTCAATGAAGCCAGATGATAGTAATCAATTAGCCAAGTTAGAAGCCTGTCTTAAGGAAATCAAAGCTTGGATGACTTGTAATTTCCTGCTATTAAATTCAGATAAGACTGAAGTCATTCTTGTTGGTCAAAAAAACCTTAGAAATTCCTTTCCAAATCAAACTTTCAGTTTGGATGCGGTTACTCTTTCTCTTAATAGCTCTGTGAGGAACCTTGGAATTATTTTTGATCAAGATCTGTCCTTCAATTCACATATTAAATTTGTTTCTAAGACTGCCTTCTATCATTTGCGTAATATTGCCAAGATTTGGAGCATCTTGTCTCAGAGTGATGCTGAGAAACTGATCCACGCTTTTGTTAGCTCGAGATTAGATTATTGTAATTCTTTATTATCAGGCTGTCCTAAAACATCTTTAAAAAGTCTTCAGCTGATACAAAATGCTGCAGCAAGAGTTTTAACAGGTACTAGAAAGAGAGATCATATCTCTCCAGTTCTGGCCTCCCTTCATTGGCTTCCCATAGAGTTTAGAATTAAGTTTAAAATCCTTCTTCTTACTTACAAAGCTCTAAACAATCAGGCTCCTTTTTATTTAAAAGATCTGATACTACCGTATTATCCTAACAGAGCACTACACTCCCAAAATGCAGGATTACTTGTAATACCTAGAATCTCCAAAAGTACAATGGGAGGCAGAGCCTTCAGTTATCAAGCTCCTCTCCTGTGGAACCAGCTGCCAATCTGGATTCGGGAGTCAGACTCGATCTCTGTTTTAAAGAATAGGGCTAAAACCTACCTTTTTGATATAGCCTACAATTAGGGAGGGATCATGTGTTTCTGAACCCTCCCTTAGTTATGCTGCTAATAGGTTTAGTCAGCCGGGGGACCTCCAGTAATGCACTGGGCCTCACTCCTTTCCTCACTCTCAATGAAATATTTTTTTTTGCTGGTCATTAACATTTGTTTGTTCTCTCCCATAGATTGAGTCCCCATCATGCTGTTTGCTCTCTGCATGTCTGTTCTTTTCATCTTCTCTATCCCCTCACCCCCCAGCCAGTCACAGCAGATGACTGCCCCTCCCTGAGCCTGGTTCTGCTGGAGGTTTCTTCCTGTTAAAAGGGAGTTTTTCCTCTCCACCGTCGCCAAGTGCTTGCTCACAGGGGATCGCCTGATTGCTGGGGTCTTTCTGCAACTGTGGGGGTTCCCCCTACAGTTGATAGTGCTATGAGATGACTGTTGTTGTGAAATGGCGCTATATAAATAAAGTTGAATTGAATTAAAGCTGATATATACAGTATATTTATCACGCTATGATAAAGCGCTATATCGCTCAAAGTGCACGCTCTCTCCGCTCCGCGAGTATCTCTCCGCTTTGAGTGTCTCAAGCGTGCGCTTGACGAAGCATTATTTTAAGGTGAAACTTATATATTGTTGATTTACTTACAATAGAATGCTCAAACACAAAAAATTGTCTGCAAGCATGATGGGCACTGAACTGATAAACATGGACTCTCAGCAACATAAAGCAATTTCTCTGTTGCTTTCTCAGACTGCAGGTTGAACGTCCATAAGCAGTGCTCCAAAGTCGTTCCAAATGACTGCCAGCCAGATCTTCGACATGTCAAGCTTGAGCATGTGCTTTGAGTGTCTATGATAAAGCGCTATATAAATCTGATGCATTATTATTATTATTATTAAAAGTGGGAGGATGCGGTTGGAAGAGTCCAACTTCCCAAAGACCCACGGCTGTGCTCTAATCACTTTAGCCCTGAGGATTTTGAGGATTTTCGTCACCCCCAGCTCATGAAAGAGCTCACAGGTGTGTCTGGCTACAAACGACAGCTTAATGCAAACGGCATCAAAGCTTTGATGTGCTGTGATACAGGACAGATCTGTAAAGCTGGCATGCATCCTGTTCCACCACTTTAACAAGTGACTGAACAAGATACATTTATAGCATCAGGTACCATGGACAGCGGCAGAAATGAAGTGGAGCTCTTTCCAACAGCTCTACTTCTCCGTCAGCATTGGCGAACATTTGCCACAAAAACACCATCAAACATGACCAGCTCTAGCTTCCTCGCGGCTGCTGTCTTCATTCTCAAGTCCATTTTCACTTTGTGTGTTTTCGTCATTGTCTTTATTGCTTTGGCTTCGCACTGGCTCGAACTGAAAAGGCTGTTTACAGACCGCTGCTGCTACATGCAGCACAACCAATCTACGTCACTACCCAGAATGCATTGCGACGTAAACAAAAATGGCGATTTACATCGTAATAAAGTTTTTTAAAAATATATAAAACTGGGAATTATTGTCAAAAAAATTATATTATAGTTATGTTACTAACATCAAAATAAAGCATATAGAGCTAACATGCCAATATAATCGGAGTTCCTTTTCAGCTCATTCCAGAGATTTTCAATTGGATTCAGGTCAGGCGACTAGCTCGGCCATTCTAGCAGCTTTATTTTCCTTCTCTGGAGCCAGTTGAGAGTTTCCTTGGCTGTGTGTTTGGGATCATTGTCTTGCTGAAATGTCCATCCTCGTTTCATCTTCAACATCTTGGCAGATGGCAACAGGCTCTTATCAAGGATGTCTCTGTACATATGTCCATTCATCTTTCCTTCAATTATATGAAGTCTGCCTGTACCATGTGTTGAAAAACACCCCCACACCATGATGCTCCCACCTCCAAACTTCACTGTTGGCAGGGTGTCTTCGGGCTGATGTGCAGTGCCATTTCTCCTCCAAACAGGCTGTGTGTTGTTCCATCCAAAAAGTTCAATTTTGGTCTCACCTGACCAGACTATATTCTTCCAGTATTTTACTGGCTTGCCCAAATGTTGTGCAGCAAACTTTAAATGAGCTTCAACATGCTTTCTCTTCAGCAATGGAGTCTTGCAAGGTGAGCGGGCATAGAGCCCATGTTGGTTGAGTGCATTACTTATTGTTTTCTTTGAAACAGAAGTACCTGCTAACTCCAGGTATTTCTGGAGCTCTCCACAAGTGGTCTTTGGCTCTTGGATAACTCTTATGATAATTCTTTTGACTCCTCTGTCAGAAATCTTGCGAGGAGCTCCTGGTCATGGCCAGTTTATGGTAAAATGATGTTCTTTCCACTTCCGAATGATGGCTCCAACAGTGCTCACTGAAACATTTGGCAGTTTAGAAATGTGCTTGTAACCAATGCCATCATTATGTTTTGCAATAATAAGGTTGCAAAGGTCTAGAGAGAGCTCTTTGCTTCTACCCATCATGAGTTCTTTGTGGTGTGACAATCTGATGTTTACAGACCATTTTAAAGGCTATCAGTCAGGACTTACCCAGCTGAAATTAATTTGCACTGATGGGGAATGGGATGGCTTCCCAAATTCTGATGGATTTCAGCTGGTAGGGACCACAGTCTAGGGACCACAATGGAAATAAGCATGCACACTTTTTTGTGTCATCCCATTGTTTTTGATATATATTGTATTTTTTATACAATGTTATGTTAAATGATGAATAAATCATCAACAACAACAACTGGTTTCTTGGCTTTCTATGCCTTTTTGCACCTCTTTTTCTTCATATGTTCAATACTTATTCCCCATGTCATTCCACTTTATTAAATATAACTCGTTTTTGTGAACACAGTTGCCTTGATCTTTTTGTATGTATGGATTACTTGGGTAATAATTGGGTAACTGATATCTGGTAAAAAGCTCAGGTCAATGGATCCATCAGAAATATGTTTTATGAGAAAAATGTTGACGTATTCAATACTTATTTTCCCCGCTGTATCCCAGTTTATGTGTGATGAACGCAGCATTTGAGAAAGAAGTTGAAAGTTACACCATGAAAGGCACAAATGTACAGTATATGAAAAAAGTCTAATTTATGAGAGAACAGGTTGCAAATTTACACAAAGAAAGCTTCTAATTTATGAGTAAAAATGTGTAAAATATGACAAAAAGTTGCATGATAAAAGTCACAGTAACAGAACAGTATGTGCATATATGGCAAAACAATTTCAGAATCTCTCAGGCAGTGGAAATAAAACCTCTTGGCACTGATACTGATGTAAATATCTGATCTCATACAAATTTTCAGGATTGATTAGTACATTATTATTGATTTTTTTTTAATGACCCTAACACATTAAAAATAATTTTGATTTTCCTACCTTTCCTTTGTAGAGGATTTTTCCAACAGGACAGACGACACATGCCGTTCCTGCTCCAAAAACTTCAATGAGTCGACAGTCATCCATAGCAGAGAGAAGCTCCTTCATCCTCATGGACCGCTCTGTCACCTTAAACTCTCCCTGGACCCAAAACACAGAGAAATATTTATTATTAACATTTTATATGAAATATAACATAACTTCACCCAGGATACACAGGGAAATATTAGAAAAAAGCCACAAATTTACAAGAAAAAAGCCACAAATTGAAAAAGTTATTACTATTAATACTGATATGTATTTTTGTATTCTGATAGATGCGGTTTTCTTTTTGTATACCATTTTTATTTATTGTTGGTCAGAATGAAGTATCATTCTCTATGTAGAGTGTGTTTACACTGTATATTTATTGTGCGTATTTAACATATGCTGTCATACCCAGCCCTGGCCCAGGTCCAGCAGTGACTGCCTGGTGACTCCTGGGAGGATGAGTCCGTCCAGAGGAGGAGTTACCAGCTCCTTCTCTACAAAGAAAGAAAGAAAGAAAGAAAGAAAGAAAGAAAGAAAGAAAGAGAAAGAGAGAGAGAGAGAGAGAGAGAGAGATTTTTGATTTTTCAACACACCTTTATTGTCACAAGTTCAACAGAAACACTCCAACTAAAAGAAGCAATGAAAATTAAAATAATTTACTGACAAGAAATCAAACACACAAGTAACTAAACCAAGAAAACTAAAACAAAAACTTGCTTCTTACATCAGAACCACACCATAGGTAATTTTCCCCTCCTTAACACAACACAGGATGTGCTTAAAGCACCACATAGCCTCAAAGGTTTCAACATTCTGCATCAGATGATAGTAATTGTAATCAATCATTATTCGAGCCTTAATCATGCCAACCAGCATGTCTTTTACATTATAATCCAGTATTTGTTCAATTTTTCTTTTTCTACTAACATAAATAGCCATTTTAGCCTGACCCAGGATGAAATTTAAAAGTTCACTCTTTTTCTTAGTTCTCTGCCTATATGGAAAACCCAAGATAAAAATCTGCAGGGAAAAGACTTCTCCAAACAGATAAAACAGTTTCCCCCAAAAAACAAACAACAAATGCAGTCTGTTACAGTCCAGAAAACAATGAAACACAGTCTCTTTCTGAGGACAAAAAGGACAAACCTCAACAACATTTGGGTTTAAAATGGAGATAAAAGCATTTACAGCCACAGCACCATGTAAAACTCGCCATTGTAGGTCTCCAACCTTCTTAGTTAATGGTGGTTTATAGAGTGCTCTCCAGGCAGGCCTCACCTCTGAACCCAAGCCCAAGTGTTTCCTCCATGGTGTATCAGCTCGACCTTTTAACTTATTTACATTTAAAACTTTCACCAAGAGTCCATACATTTTTTTACCCGGAGAGTCACAAATGTTAATGTGTTCAGAGTTTAAAAACACACCAGTGCCATCTTTAAAATCAGGAGATAAAACACTAAAAGGAAAAGGATCATCAGAAGTTCGCACAGAGTTTTTGCAGTGTAAAACAATAGCAGAGTGTTCTTCTGCAGACAGGCAGTCTCTCCAATCTTTCAGCAAATTCACTATAGTTCTGACTGAAGAAACGCCAAGAGCAGAGCACAGGGCAACAGCATTGTCCAAGTTAGGACCACATAAATTTACCAAGTGTCCCAGCGTTGTGACCTTTGCAGAAATGAACTTTTTTAAAACAGAAGGTCCTAAAGCATTGCCCACATCAAAACGGGTCCCGAACACAAGTGGTTCCTTTAAAAGCCAGAAAGGTGACAAGGAAGCCTGGGGAGAGTTCTTTTTAAAAAGTCCCCAGATTTTAAAAGCACTTTGGTAAAACTGGGGAAGTTCTGGGAGTTTTTGGCTCCTTAAGTCCATTAAAAACAGCGACTCCTCTAGTCCAAGCCCTCCACAGCGAGCCAGGACAGCCCTGGCAATAGGTCTCCACACAAGGTCCAGGGGGCCACTCAGCAGTCGCTGAATGAACTGCAGGCGGAAGACAGCCCCACTGCTGGCCAGATGGATGAGCCCTTGACCACCTTCTTCCCTCGGTAAAAACAGGATGCTCTGTGGAACCCAGTGAAGACGGTCCCAGAAAAAGTCCACGACTATAGACTGCACTCTGGCCAGCAAATTGGGTGGAGGGTCCAGACAAGACAGTCGATGCCACAGCATCGAAGCAATCAAATTGTTGATGATTAAAACACGACCTCTGAAGGACAAGTTTGGCAGAATCCATTTCCATTTTTTCAGTCTTCCTTCAACTTTTTCTAAAAAACACTCCCAATTTTTCCCAGTAAAAGTCTGATTCCCTAAGAACACACCAAGATATTTAAAACCACCTTGTGTCCACGAGAGGCCACCAGGTAGGGCAATTTTTTGTGGTCTCCCCCCCCACCACAACAGCTTCACTCTTACCCCAATTCACTCTCGCTGAGGAGCATTCACCAAAAAGATTGACAGTTCTTAAAAGGTAGTCTACATCATTTTGATTTCTTGTAAAAACAACAACGTCATCAGCATAGGCAGACACTTTAAAAACAGAGTCAGAGTTGGGGACTTTAAAACCAGTGAGGCCTTGCCTTAGTTTACAAAGGAGGGGCTCAATGGCAAGAGAGTACAGCATACCTGAGAGGGGGCAGCCCTGTCGGACACCCCTCTCAACTTTGAAAGGAGCACTCAAACCACCATTAATCTTAAGAATACTCTCAATGTCTCTATACAAAGCCTGGATCATGGCGATGAACCCTGAGCTGAAACCAAAGGCCTCTAATGTCTGCCAAAGGTATGGATGTTCAACTCGGTCAAACGCCTTTTCTTGGTCTATTGAAATAAGACCAAGTTCTTTGACCAATGAGCTGGAGAGGTCCAAAACATCACGAATTAAAAAAATGTTGTCTGTAACCAACCTACCAGGTACACAGTAGGTCTGGTCTACATGTATGACCTGCTCCATCGCCTTCCTCAGTCTGGTAGCCAACACTTTGGAGAGAATTTTGTAGTCAGTACAGAGGAGGGCCACCGGACGCCAGTTCTTAATGTCTTTCAAGTCGCCTTTTTTTGGAAGGAGGGTGAGGACTGCTCTCCTACAACTTAGGGGCAGGTGACCCTTCCGCAGACTGTCAGACAGTACTTCCAGCAAGTCCTCACAGATCTCAGACCAGAACGCCTTGTAGAACTCCGCTGGTAGGCCATCTATCCCTGGGGCTTTTCCACACTGAAGAGACTGGACAGCCACTGCCAGTTCTTGCAGAGTGATCCCGCTCTCCAGCTCCGCATTCACGCTAGCCATCACCTTTGGCAAGTCCGTCAAAAAATGACTCAGTGCATGTGGATTCTCAACAAATTCTTTCTTAAAGAGATCCTTGTAGAAAGCAACTGCAAAGCGACGGATCTCCGCAGACTCATGGATCGGCCGCCCGTCCTCGGAGCTAAGAGAGTGGATCATCCTCCTCTGACCATTCTTCCTCTCCAGACCAAAGAAAAAATGAGATGGAGCGTCCATTAGTGCGATGTTCTGGAACCTACTGCGTACCACAGCGCCCCTGGCAGCCACACCCAGTAGGTCAGTTAAAACAGACTTTTTGCCATTGAGGGCCTCAAAATGTCCTCTTTCTCCTGTGGAGCCTGCCAAAGACTGCAGCTCCACTACTTCTCTCTCCAGGTCCCTGACAGACCTGGCCAAGTCTCCAGAGACATTGCGAGTATACTGTAGGCACAGATTCTTTATTTGGCTCTTCCCTACATCCCACCACTGCTGCAAAGAACTAAAATTTGATTTTGTTAATTTAAAATTACTCCAAAAAAACATAAAAGCAGTTTTAAAACTGTTATCCGATAAAAGTGACGTGTTAAAATGCCAGTATGCACTACTGCACTTTATATTCTTGATAAAAACACAACACTGAACCAGGGAATGATCTGTGAAGCCAACAGGGACTATAAAAGCACTTTTAAAAATGCTAAAATGGTGCTTAAAACTGTAAACCCTATCCAGTCTAGCTAAGGACAGAATATTGTCCTTTCTATGGCTCCATGTGTATTGTCTAGCCTTGCCATGAAAATTTCTCCACACATCACACAGATCATGAGCTTCTATGAGACCTTTTAAAACTCTTTTGGATGCAGCATGTGGCTCTGGGTGATTCCTATCCATAAGAGGATTTTCTGTACAATTAAAATCACCCCCCACAAATAAAAAGTCATCATTACTGCAATTTTTGATCGTGTCATCTAAAATATTTAAAAAGGCCAATCTTTCTGTGCCTACGGTTGGAGCATACACATTTATAAAAACAACTTTCACATTCTCAAAAACAGCTCGAACTTTTAAAATGTGGCCTGCAATTATCTCATCAATGTCATAAGAAAGTGGAATAAAATCTCGAGAAAATAAAATACCCACTCCACCACTACTGCTGTTTTTATGACTAAGAATAATTTCACCCCGAAATTCCCTCCTCCAGTCAGCAGCATTGTCCTCAGAACTATGAGTCTCCTGAACAAACAGAACATTAATTTTCTTGCATTCTGCAAGAGTAAAAACACTCGCTCGCTTGGACATTTCTCTTGCTCCATTGATGTTAAGTGTGCCAAAATTAAAACTGCACATGCACATAAAAGGGTAAAACCAATACAAAAACAGAAAAGAAAGAATGAGCGATAAAAGACTAATCATCCTGGGCAATTTGGTTCTTAACTTTTAGTACAAGCTTTTTTAGTCTGTAGATCTCCTGATCAGTAAAACTTTCCTGCTCAAGCTCTCCCCTATTTTTCATGTAGGCCCGAGCAGAGTCAACAAAACGTTTTAGATCGGGGAAGAAATTTTCAACTTTAACCAGTCTGGACCCCTTAGTGTCCTGCAAAAACTTCTGTATTTTTGTGAAGGGGTAACCGCCTCCACTGGCCACATCATCACTACTTTCACCATCACTCTCTATCTCAGACCCAGCATAAGAATCTGGCTGAGATAGAGAAACCTCAGAACTGTCTTTGACAACCCTTTTTACTTTGCTCCTCTGCTGTTTGGTTTCCAAATTCTTCCGCTTGATTGAGATTTTACATAACTCTTCATCTAATTCGATGTCATCCTCGTCTTCCAACACTGACTCAGCCACCCTGGTAGCTGTTTCTTCCTGTCTTTCGCTCACCCTGTGCTGTGCTTTTATATTCATTTTTCTAGTCCCACCATCTACCTGGGCCTCATTTGGCTCATCTGTCTGATCCTCAGCGTGATCCCTCTCGGTAATCTCACCCTTGTCCACAATGTTGGTCTGTGCAGCAGCCCTGCGATGTGCTTTAACTTTCGCTGCTGTTTCATTTATGATCAACAGGCTGGCTGCGGAGGGCGGCGAAGCCGCCCCGCCGCCAGACGGCCCCGCGGCCTCGGCCGAAGTGCCCGACGGCGCTATCGCGCCGTCAGCCTCAGAGAGCAGCAAAGCCGCTCCGCCGCACTAGCGGCCTCCCCCGAGTGATCACCCCCCACTCCCTGAGGGCATGATCGAATCAAGTGTCCCTCCATTCCGCAGCCGAAACACTTCATATTATCAGAGGTGACGTGGATGGTGTAATCAAAGCCGTCAATCCGGTATTTAAATACGAGGTTGAGGCTTTCCTCGCTATTCTTTAAAATCATGAGCACCTGTCGCCTAAAAGACATAACATGCTTTAAACGCGGGGACTTACAACCGAGAGGGATGTGCTTAATGGGGGACAAAAGCTGCCCGTGTCTCGACAGCTCCTTCTCCAACAGCTCATTCCTTAAAAATGGTGGGACATTTGAGATGGTAATTCTCTTCGCGGGATTCACCAGAGACAGAACAGGAACCAGTGTGTCTTTAATCACAACCCCGCTCTCCACTACCTGGTTAACTTTTTCAATACTATCCAGGAAAATCACCACGGCACTATTCATTCTAGAAGCTGATCTAATGCTTTCATAACCGACCAGCTCCCCCACAGCCAGACTACATTCCTCCACCGAGCAGCTGACAGCCGGTGTCAGTTTGACAGCATGCCGGCGTGTCAGCTGCTCAAAACCGGAGCCTCGCTCCAAAACCATGCTGACCAGCAGAGCTGGCAGCAGAAACCCCCCTCCCAAAACGCCTACCCCACCCCAGCTACAGAAGACAACAAAAATTAAGATTATTTAACAAAAAAACACCTTAAACACCAAAAGATAGAGAAAAGTTTGAAATAATTCACTCACGCTGTCACACGCTCTCAGCTCGCACTCACGACCACACCCACTCAGAGAGAGAGAGAGAGAGAGAGAGAGAGAGAGAGAGAGAGACTTTGACTTTTAAAAAAGGCTTTATTGCACATTTCAAAAATGCAGAAAGACCAATATCAGTTGTCCAAGTGTGTCACAACTCAAAAGTGCAAACATAACTCATCCCCCTGACCCACTGAACACAAAACATTCCCTACAGCCCATCTATTGATGAACGCCTCCAAATTGTCTACCATTTGATATTAAGAGAACTCTACCCGGAGTCTGACTGTCAACAAGACCTTGAAAGCGGACACAGGATCCGCATTGCCAGCATTGCTTGCCCGATTTTTCCTCGTCAGCCAGAGGGCAAGCTTAGCAGTCCCGGATAGGAAGTTCATCAAAGTGTGGGCAGCCTTCCTTGCCACTTTGTACTTCGGACCGTAAATGAACAGACCAAAAGAGAAACGTTCACCCAAAGCCCGAAACCACTCGCGCAAAATGTCAAAAAGTCCAGATAAAGGAAAACCGTGGACAAACAAATGGTCGAGGGTCTCAACTTGGGAACAAAACAAACATTCCCCCCCCACAGTCGGATCAAGGTGTGCCCTGTATTTATTTGTGGCTATTGCCCCATGCACAATCCTCCACTGGAGATCTGCTGTGTGTTTCTCAACAGGTTGCTTGTACATGCACCGCCAGCTGCCTTTTGGGGAGACCCCTGGCCCCAAACAACCCGCCCACCTCGACTCTGTGACATCCTTCAGAGAGCGCAGATTCAGAACCTTCACACAGATGTGATACACCGCCCTTGTCCCGACAAACTGGAACTTGCCCAGGCGAGGAATCCTGAAGGTCAGTAGGTGATCCTCTCCTCCCTGCCACTCCCCCACATCCGGAGTTATGGAAATTGCAGGAAAGGTGGACGCAGTGTCCTCATCCCATTGATTGGAAAGAGCGCGGTTCGTCGCAAACGCTTGAAGCGGCTGCGGCAGGGTGGCGCACACGTCCTCCACCACCCTTTGCAGCAGTCTGACAGATGTAATTTTTGCACTCCGCCTCAGTGTATCCATCGATGTGGTCGACATCCTCATAAGATGACCCAGCTTGGTACAGCGTGCCTCCCGCAAACAACTCCGCAGACTGCAGCACCTCTGCTGCGATGAATCGATTGAAAAACAGTGGTTCTTCGAACAGCCACATGCCCGGCGCCTCATCACGGAAGCGGGCCACGTTGAAGACTCGCCATGCATGCAAAACGGACGTGTAAAAAGCAGATTGTCCAGTAAGGTCCACCTCCCCAGACGTCACGAGGAAGAGCTGCTTATCATAGCCCAAGCGACCAACTCTCCTCAAAAGCAGCTTAGCAGTGTCCAGCCAGCAGGGTCCGCATCCGTAAAGGAGTCGTTGTGCGGTTCGAAGCCTGAAGCTGGCAATCTTGGAATGTATGTCCACCAGGCCCCCCCCCCCCGGCCACAGGCAGGTAGAGAACTGGCGCCCGGACCCAGTGGCGACCAGACCAAAAGAAGTCCACGATTGTCTTCTGAATCTCCTCCACAAGGCTCCTTGGCGGTGTCAAAGCCACCAGCCTATGCCAGAGAGTCGAGGCAACCAGATTATTCACGACCAGAACCCTGCCCCTATATGACAGCTGTGGTAGCAACCATTTCCATTTAGAAATGCGAGCACACACCTTGTCCTTAACACCCTCCCAGTTCTTTCGTTCAAATGCCTCCGTACCCAGAAAAACCCCCAACACTTTGAGACCGGCCGTCCCCCACTGAAGGCCGCCGGGCAGGCAAGGGACGGCTTGACGCGACCAGTGGCCACCAATAGACCCTCACTCCTGGCCCAATTAACCCGTGCAGAAGATGCCCTTTCATAAACTGTCAAAGTGTCCACCAGACGCTGCACATCCCCGTTGGAGGTGATGAAAACTTCGACGTCATCCGCATAAGCAGACAAGACAATCGGGCGGCCACAGCTTGATGGCCCCGGCAGAACCAGACCACCCAGCCGAGCGCGCAACCTGCACAGCAAAGGCTCAATAGCCAAGCTGTACAGCTGACCCGAGAGTGGACACCCCTGGCGTATTCCCCGGTGTACAGGGATTGGCCGACTCAGTCCCGCCCCCACCTTCACCAAACACTCAGCTCCAGTGTATAGCAGATTGACCCACCTCAAAAACATATTTCCAAAACCAAACCCCCTCAGGGTAGAAAACAAATAGGAATGGTCAACCCTATCAAAGGCCTTTTCCTGGTCCAAAGACACAATTCCAAACTGTAAGTCATGACATTTACTGAGCTGGAGAACGTCACGTATGAGGAAAACATTGTCCATAATGTTCCGGTCACAAATACAATATGTTTGATCCCTATCCACAATCAAACCCACGACAGTGTTCAGTCTGTTTGCCAGGGCCCTGGAAAGCACCTTGTAGTCCGTGCAAAGAAGAGCCACAGGCCTCCAGTTTTTCAGCAGGGCCAAGTCCCCCTGCTTTGGCAACAGAGACAGCACTGCACGGCGACACGAGACAGGTAACGTTCCTTCCCTGTAACAGGCCGTCAGAACGTTATAGAAGTCTGGTCCAACAACATTCCAAAAATGCTTAAAAAATTCTGAAGAAAGGCCATCCAGTCCAGGCGCGCGTCCCAGCGCCAGCTGATTCACAGCCACAGTCAACTCATCCAATGTCAGGGCACAGTCCAGAGCGGCCCTGTCGTCCTGGCCGAGCACCGGAAGGGCCTCGAAGAGCTGATTCTGAGATTCTTTGCAACACGTTCCCGCAGCAAACAGGGCCTCGTAGTAATCCACTGCATGGCGGCGCATCTCGGACGGGTCCGTAGTCAGGCGACCATCTGGGAGTGTCAAGCAAGCCATCAGCTTCTTTGTCGCAGTAGACTTTTCCAAATTGAAGAAGAAGGACGTTGGTGCATCCATGTCCTGCAGGCGAGTGAAGCGCGACCTCACTAGCGCCCCCTCCACTCTGCCCTGTAAGAATGTGCGCAGGGCCGATCTCTTCTCCTGCAGCAAAGGACCAGCGGTAGAATCCCGACCCGTAACCAAGCTGGCCTCCAGCCTCTTTACAGCGTCCTCTAGTTCACTGACCTTGGCGTTGATGATGGCAGTTGAGTATGCAGCGTACCGTTGACAAAAAAGGCGAATTTGCACTTTGCCAACGTCCCACCACTGTTCGAGGGAACCAAAACGAGCTTTTGTGGTCCTCCAGTGTTCCCAGAAGCACACAAAATACTGACAAAAGGCATTGTCCTGTAGGAGCTTGTTATTGAAGTGCCAATATGACTTTGCCCGTTTCCCTGGTGAGTTCAGTAACACCGCAGTAGCCAGGTGATGATCCGTGAAACCGACGGGACTAATGTTACTGTGAAGGAGGCCGGGGCTACAGGTTCTAGAAACATATATCCTGTCTAATCTAGCAGCACTGACAACCCCGTCAGTGACCCTGACCCAGGTATACCGTCTCGCATTGGCATTTTTCAACCTCCACGTGTCCACTAAGTCTAACTGCACAGTGAAATTTTCCAAGCATCTAGAAGACTGCAGATGAGGTTCTGCATTAGTGCGATCTACAGTGAAGTCCAAGGTACAGTTGAAATCACCAGCCACAACAAGTTGGTCTTGGTGATAGCGCTGCAATTCAGTAGTCATTGTATTGAAAAAGGCAACCCTTTCCGCGCCATGGTTTGGAGCGTAAACATTAACCAGGCAAAACACGGAATCCCCTACTTGCGCCCTAACGAGAAGCAGCCTGCCCCTCACTATCTCCACCACCGAGAGAGAGAGAGACTTTGACTTTTAAAAAAGGCTTTATTGCACATTTCAAAATTGCAGAAAGACCATTATCAGTTGTCCAAGTGTGTCACATCTCAAAAGTGCAAACATAACTCATCCCCCTGACCCACTGAACACAAAACATTCCCTACAGCCCATCTATTGATGAACGCCTCCAGATTGTCTACCATTTGATAGTAAGAGAACTCTACCCGGAGTCTGACTGTCAACAAGACCTTGAAAGCGGACACAGGATCCACATTGCCAGCATTGCTTGCCCGATTTTTCCTCGTCAGCCAGATGGCAAGCTTAGCAGTCCCAGATAGGAAGTTCATCAAAGTGTGGGCAGCCTTCCTTGCCACTTTGTACTTCGGACCGTAAATGAACAGACCAAAAGAGAATCGTTCACCCAAAGCCCGAAACCACTCGTGCAAAATGTCAAAAAGTCCAGATAAAGGAAAACAGTGGACAAACAAATGGTCGAGGGTCTCAACTTGGGAACAAAACAAACATTCCCCCCCCACAGTCGGATCAAGGTGTGCCCTGCATTTATTTGTGGCTATTGCCCCATGCACAATCCTCCACTGGAGATCTGCTGTGCGTTTCTCAATAGGTTGCTTGTACATGCACCGCCAGCTGCCTTTTGGGGAGACCCCTGGCCCCAAACAACCCGCCCACCCCGACTCCGTGACATCCTTCAGAGAGCGCAGATTCAGAACCTTCACACAGATGTGATACACCGCCCTTGTCCCGACAAACTGGAACTTGCCCAGGCGAGGAATCCTGAAGGTCAGTAGGTGATCCTCTCCTCCCTGCCACTCCCCCACATCCGGAGTTATGGAAATTGCAGGAAAGGTGGACGCAGTGTCCTCATCCCATTGATTGGAAAGAGTGTGGTTCGTCGCAAACGCTCGAAGTGGCTGCGGCAGGGCGGCGCACACGTCCTCCACCACCCTTTGCAGCAGTCTGACAGATGTAATTTTTGCACTCCGCCTCAGTGTCTCCATCGATGTGGTCGACATCCTTATAAGATGACCCAGCTTGGTACAGCGTGCCTCCCGCAAACAACTCCGCAGACTGGCAGACTGCAGCACCTCTGCTGCGATGAATCAATTGAAAAACAGTGGTTCTTCGAACAGCCACATGCCTGGCGCCTCGTCACGGAAGCGGGCCACGTTGAAGACTCGCCATGCATGCAAAACGGACGTGTAAAAAGCAGATAGTCCAGTAAGGTCCACCTCCCCAGGTGTCACGAGGAAGAGCTGCTTATCATAGCCCAAGCGACCAACTCTCCTCAAAAGCAGCTTAGCAGTGTCCATCCAGCAGGGTCCGCATCCATAAAGGAGTAGTTGCACAGTTCGAAGCCTGAAGCTGGCGATCTTGGAATGTATGTCCACCAGGCCCTGTCCCCCCTCGGCCACAGGCAGGTAGAGAACTGGCGCGCGGACCCAGTGGCGACCAGACCAAAAGAAGTCCATGATTGTCTTCTGAATCTCCTCCACGACGCTCCTTGGCGGTGTCAAAGCCACCAGCCTATGCCAGGGAGCCGAGGCAACCAGATTATTCACGACCAGAACCCTGCCCCTATATGACAGCTGTGGTAGCAACCATTTCCATTTAGAAATGCAAGCACACACCTTGTCCTTAACACTCTCCCAGTTCTTTCGTTCAAAGGCCTCCGTACCCAGAAAAACCCCCAACACTTTGAGACCGGCCGTCCCCCACTGAAGGCCGCCGGGCAGGCGAGGGATGGCTTGACGCGACCAGTGGCCCACCAATAGACCCTCACTCTTGGCCCAATTAACCCGTGCAGAAGATGCCCTTTCATAAACTGTCAAAGTGTCCACCAGACGCTGCACATCCCCGTTGGAGGTGATGAAAACGTCGACGTCATCCGCATAAGCAGACAAGACAATCGGGCGGCCACAGCTTGATGGCCCCGGCAGAACCAGACCACCCAGCTGAGCGCGCAACCTGCACAGCAAAGGCTCGATAGCCAAGCTGTACAGCTGACCCGAGAGTGGACAGGGATTGACCGACTTAGTCCCGCCCCCACCTTCACCAAACACTCAGCTCCAGTGTATAGCAGATTGACCCACCTCAAAAACATATTTCCAAAACCAAACCCCCTCAGGGTAGAAAACAAATAGGAATGGTCAACCCTATCAAAGGCCTTTTCCTGGTTCAAAGACACAATTCCAAACTGTAAGTCATGACATTTACTGAGCTGGAGAACGTCACGTATGAGGAAAACATTGTCCATAATGTTCCGGTCAGGAATACAATATGTTTGATCCCTATCCACAATCAAACCCAAGACAGTGTTCAGTCTGTTTGCCAGGGCCCTGGAAAGCACCTTGTAGTCCGTGCAAAGAAGAGCCACAGGCCTCCAGTTTTTCAGCAGGGCCAAGTCCCCCTGCTTTGGCAACAGAGACAGCACTGCACGGCGACATGAGACAGGTAACGTCCCTTCCCTGTAACAGGCCGTCAGAACGTTATAGAAGTCTGGTCCAACCACATTCCAAAAATGCTTAAAAAATTCTGAAGAAAGGCCATCCAGTCCAGGCGCGCGTCCCAGCGCCAGCTGATTCACAGCCACAGTCAACTCATCCAATGTCAGGGCACAGTCCAGAGCGGCCCTGTCGTCCTGGCCGAGCACCGGAAGGGCCTCGAAGAGCTGATTTTGAGATTCTTTGCAACACGTTACCGCAGCAAACAGGGCCCCGTAGTAATCCACTGCATGGCGGCGCATCTCGGACGGGTCCGTAGTCAGGCGACCATCTGGGAGTGTCAAGCAAGCCATCAGCTTCTTTGTCGCAGTAGACTTTTCCAAATTGAAGAAGAAGGACGTTGGTGCATCCATGTCCTGCAGGCGAGTGAAGCGCGACCTCACTAGCGCCCCCTCCACTCTGCCCTGTAAGAATGTGCGCAGGGCCGATCTCTTCTCCTGCAGCAAAGGACCAGCGGTAGAATCCCGACCCGTAACCAAGCTGGCCTCCAGCCTCTTTACAGCGTCCTCTAGTTCACTGACCTTGGCGTTGATAATGGCAGTTGAGTATGCAGCGTACCGTTGACAAAAAAGGCGAATTTGCACTTTGCCAACGTCCCACTACTGTTCGAGGGAACCAAAACGAGCTTTTGTGGTCCTCCAGTGTTCCCAGAAGCACACAAAATACTGACAAAAGGCATTGTCCTGTAGGAGCTTGTTATTGAAGTGCCAATATGACTTTGCCCGTTTCCCTGGTGAGTTCAGTAACACCGCAGTAGCCAGGTGATGATCCGTGAAACCGACGGGACTTATGTTACTGTGAAGGAGGCCGGGGCTACAGGTTCTAGAAACATATATCCTGTCTAATCTAGCAGCACTGACAACCCCGTCAGTGACCCTGACCCAAGTATACCGTCTCGCATTGGCATTTTTCAACCTCCACGTGTCCACTAAGTCTAACTGCACAGTGAAATTTTCCAAGCATCTAGAAGACTGCAGATGAGGTTCTGCATTAGTGCGATCTACAGTGAAGTCCAAGGTACAGTTGAAATCACCAGCCACAACAAGTTGGTCTTGGTGATAGCGCTGCATTTCAGTAGTCATTGTATTGAAAAAGGCAACCCTTTCCGTGCCGTGGTTTGGCGCGTAAACATTAACCAGGCAAAACACGGAATCCCCCACTTGCGCCCTAACTAGAAGCAGCCTGCCCCTCACTATCTCCACCACCGATAAAATTTGTGCATTTGCTGATTCCCCAAACAAAATGGCCACTCCCGCGCTTAGATTTGTGCCGTGACTGAGTGAAAATGGGCCTTTCCACCACAAGCCCCAGTCGACTTCATCCGCCGAAGTGGTATGAGTTTCCTGCAAAAACAAAATGTTGAGACCCTTCCGTTTGAACAGGTCACTAACAAATCCCCTTTTATGATTACCCCTGCCACCATTTATGTTTAAGGTCCCTAATTGTATTTTCTGCATTATGGCGATATTTGTGAGGAGCACCGTGCTTTGGCATGGAAATCATTCCATCTTTGCACGCTTGGCCTTTTGTCCCCCTGCTGATTTACGCAGGGCTGCGAGGTGCTTCTTCAGGCGGTAGCGTTTTCTTTCATCCAGGAGGTCAACACCAACCTCCTTCCTCAGTACATTAACAGACCGAATAAATTTGTCAGTGTCACTGAAGTAATCTGCAACGTTAACGGCCCTATTATTATAGGTCCCATCCAGGAAAGCATTTATTTCGTCTAGTGAATACAAATGCGCATTGGCATCGTCATTTGCCCCAATAGACTCATTTTTCGCAGACTCTGCGTCAGTTCCACACTCCATTCCCTCAGCAGCACAACTCTGCTGACTGTCAGATTCAGCTGGCACGTCAGCTGGTGCAGCTGATCCTTCATCAGTCATGTGCTGACTGTTAGATTCAGCTGGCATGTCAGGTGGTGCAGCTGATCCTTCATCAGTCACGCGCTGACTGTCAGATTCAGCTGGCACGTCAGCTGTTGCAGCTGATCCTTCATCAGTCACGTGGTCCGGGGCGGCGCCTATATCAGTCGACCGGCGTTTTTCCGCCTGCTGCTGTGAAGTTGCAGCAGGCTGCGGAAGCACAGCCGCTGATGTCACACAGCGTGATGCTGAGTCCACGTCATGGACCGCTTGTACGCCATCGCCAGTCACGCCCCCAGCTGCAGGCCGCGCCACGGGCGCCACAGGCCGACTGTCCACAGGCACAGCGGCAGGCCCCGGAGCACGAGTGGCGGAAGGCCCCGCAACGCTGTCCGCAGTCGCCGCGGAGGCCCCGCCGGCAGGCTGTGTGGCCTCGCTGGGCTCCGCCGCGGCGGAAGCCCCCGCCACGCCGTCCGCAGCAGCGCCGCGAGCGGAAGGCTCACCGGCCGCCCCAGCCGCGGCCCCACCAGAGCCCCCCGCCGGGCGCCTGTGCGGGCAGGCGAAACGTTTATGGCCCACATCGCCACACTCAAAACACTTCATTTGTCCCGAGCTCGCATACACCATATAGTAGCCGTCCCCGTGTTTGACCCGGAAGGACACTTCCAGAGTCTGAGTGGGCGAGTCTAGAAACATGAACACCTGTCGCCTGTGTGATCTCACATGGTCTAAGTCGGCTTCCCTGATTCCCAAACTGACGTGTTTAAACGGGCCCGCAAACTTCCCGAATCTGCGGAGCTCCGCCGCCAACTGCTCGTCAGTAATGAAAGGTGGAACACCCGAAACGGTGATAAGCGTTGATGGAACTGATAAGGGGGACACCTGCACATACACGTCCCCAATTACAATACCGCTCGCAACCAGAGCGTGGACATCCTCCTCAGTAGCCAGAAACACAACTACAGCCCTATTCATCCTGGACGCATAGCGGATCGCAGCAGGGCCCACCTGGGCCCGCACAGCCAAAAGGACCCCCTTCACAGTAACAGTGTCGTCCGGGGGGACGATCCGCACCCCCTGGCGGATAGATGGACGTGGCATTTCCAAGGTCGCCATCCTCCTCCCCCAAAAACAAGAATTTAGAGAGAGAGAGAGAGAGAGAGAGAGAGAGAGATACTTTGAAAAAAGCTTTTATTGCACACTTCAAAAAAATGTAAGCACACCAACAGAGAGAGAGAGAGAGAGAGAGAGAGAGAGAGATTTTTTGATTTTTAAAAGATCTTTAATAAACACACTTGTCCATCAGTCAATACAATTTCTATATCATGCTATGTTACACAGAAAATTAATCCCCCAAAAAACGCCCCAAAAAAAGCTGTCCATCACGAACTGAACAGAGGACATTCTCCAGGGACCAGAGGGTCCTGAAACCTTCCACATCCCCATTCCCCATAAAAAACTGAAAGTCCAGCCTGATTCTGGCTTTAAGTAGCCTCACAAATAAAATTTTGACATCAACATCATTCTCAACATTTTCAAGTTTTCTTCTCCGGCTTACATAGATAGCCAACTTTGCCTGCCCTAAAACAAAGTTCAGTAGTTGACACTTCTGCTTAAAACGACGATTGTACATAAAACCACAAATGAAAACCTGCTTAGAGAAAACTTCCTTAAAAATATGAAAAAGTTTTGTGAGAAGTTCAAAGAGGCCACTCAGGCGCTGACATTCAATAAAACAATGAAAAACTGTCTCCCTAGAGGAACAAAAAACACACTGATCACTGACACTGCTGTTAATCACAGAAACAAAAGCATTGACAGCTATAATACCATGCAGGACCCTCCACTGTAAGTCTCCATGCCTCTTAGGGAGAGGGGCTTTGTAAAGAGCCCTCCAGGCAGGCCGATGCCCTTTTCCTAGTTTAAAATAGGCTCTCCAAGGAGTGTCCACACAGGTGTTCAATCGGTCCTTGTTGAGTGCCATCACCACCAGTCTGTAGAGTGCCTTACCACTGGCTCCTCCAAAGTCCACACCAGTGGGAGCACAGAATGCCAGTAAGGAGCAAGGAGCGACGTCAAAGTCCATATAGAGCGTGAGAGAGGGAAAGGGGTCAGTGCTTTCTGGCTGCAGCGTGCCATTGCAAAAGTCCAAGAGTAGGGAGTGCTCAAGTCCATGAAGCTCCTGTTTCCAGTGTGCAAGAAGACCATCGATGAAACGATTCGACCTGACACCAAGATGAGCTGCTAAAGCTGAGGCGTTGTTGAGGCCAGGACCAGCCAGTTCCACCACTTGCTTCAGAGTGAGAATGTTCCTGGAACACAGCCTATCAAGGAAGGTCCTTCCAACTCCCGGCAGGACACCAAGGCGACCACCAAAAACCAGCGGCTCCTTCAACAACCAGTAGAGGGAATCGCATGGCCCTCTTTGTTTTTTTAAAAAGAGTCCACACTGAAAAGAGACTGCGGTAAAAACTGGGTAAAGACAGTGCATTAGAGTTCTTAAAATCCATTAAAAACACAGGGAGGTCTAGCCCAAGCCCAAGGACTCTCTGTAAAATAACACAGGCCAAAGGCCTCCATACCAGGTCCTGGGGGCCCGTCAGCAGTCTCTGTATGAAAGTCAGTCTAAAAGCAGCACCTCTACTAGCTAAATGAATCACTCCTTGCCCCCCCTCCTCTTTGGGAAGAAATAACAGGGCTTGAGGAACCCAGTGGAGTCCACCCCCCCAAAAAAAGTCCACCAAAACAGACTGAATTTTGGACAACAAACCAGCAGGGGGGTCCATGCACATGAGGCGGTGCCACAGGGATGAGGAAACAAGATTATTTAAAATGAGCACTCTTCCTCTAAAAGATATTCTTGGCATTAGCCACTTCCACTTGTTTAGTCTCCCGTTAATTTTCTCTATGACCCCATCCCAATTTTTTTGCTCAAACTGCTGATTTCCAATAAAGACACCAAGATACTTAAAACCTCCTTTTTTCCAAATCAACCCACCCGGCAGCGTAAGCTGATTTTCTAGTTTCTCCCCCACCATCAGAGCCTCGCTTTTTCCCCAGTTTATCTTTGCAGAGGAAAGTTGGCCAAAAAGATTGACACTCCTAACCAGAACGTCAATGTCACTCTGCTTGTTTAGCAGAATGACTACATCATCTGCATAGGCCGACAGCTTGAACGTGGTGTCACAGCCAGGAAAAGTAACTCCTGATAGATCCCTTCTCAGGCAGTGAAGCAAAGGCTCTATGGCGAGGGAGTACAGCATCCCTGAGAGAGGGCAGCCCTGCCGAACCCCCCTCTGGACTTTTAAAGGGGCAGACAGGCCCCCATTTATCTTCAGCACACTCTCAATGTCACTGTACAAGACCCGTATCCTGGCTATGAAGCCTGGGCTGAACCCAAAAGCTGTTAAAACTGTCCATAAATATTGGTGTTCAACCCGATCAAACGCCTTTTCCTGGTCAATTGAAATCAAACCAGTTTCTACCGCCAATGAACCAGAGACCTCCAAAATATCCCGAATTAAAGTGACGTTGTCACTAATCAGCCTGCCAGGCACACAGTAAGTCTGGTCTACATGAATGAGCTCGCTCATCACCTTTCTCAGTCTTCGGGCCAGAGCTTTTGAGAGAATCTTGTAGTCTGTGCAGAGCAGAGAGACTGGCCTCCAGTTCTTTAGGCTCTGGAGGTCCCCCTTTTTCGGCAACAGTGTGATGATGGCCCTCCTGCAGGTCGTGGGTAGGGTCCCCCTTTCCAAGCTATCTTGGAGAACCTCCAGCAGGTCTGGACCAAGCAGGGGCCAGAATTCCTTAAAAAAGTCCACAGAGAGACCATCTATGCCTGGTGATTTTCCATTCTGGAGGCTCATTAGCGCCGTATGCAGCTCAGACAGAGACAGTGGAGCATCCAAGCCGGCAACAAGGTCCTCTGAGAGCACTGGAAGACCATCAAGGAAAACCTGGCCCAGTGACGTGTCCTCCCTCCACTCTGCTCTAAACAATTCACTGTAAAAGCTAGCAGCGTGTTTCCTGATCTCTGCTGCTGTGGAGATTGTTCTCCCGTCATCGCCCAACAAGGAGTGAATGAGCTTTCTCTGTCCATTTTTCCCCTCCAGTCCAAAAAAGTACTGGGAGGGCGAGTCCATCAGAGCTACATCCATGTAGCGTGAGCGGACCAGAGCACCCTGTGCGGTGACCCCTAGCAAGCTAGCCAAGGCTGACCTTTTTGACTTGAGAGCCTCTAAGTGCTCCTGTTTTCCTGTAGAACTGAGCAACTCCTCTAGTTCTACCACCTCAGTCTCCAGAACTTTCAAGGACTGGGTCAAGCTACGAGTGACATTTTGAGTGTACTGTTGGCAGAGTTGTTTTATCTGGGCCTTACCAAAATCCCACCACAATTGGAGAGAACTAAAAGAGGGTTTTTGTTCCCTGTGTGACTTCCATACATCATGAAAAACTCCCTTAAAAAACACATCATTTAAAAGTGTATTATTAAAATGCCAAAAAGCACTCTTACACTTTACATTTTCAATGAAAACAGAACAAATCAGCAGGCAGTGATCAGTGAAACCAACAGGACAGATACAACTATTTTTAAAAACACTCATTTGGTGTTTAAAACCATAGAAACGGTCTAACCTAGCCATAGATAAGAGGTTATCTTTAGCATGGCTCCAGGTGTACTGCCTCTGGTCCCCATGATGTGATCTCCACACATCGGCCATTTCATGCGCCTTCACTAGTTCCCTCAGCCTATTGGCAGAAGCAGGGTGAGGTTCCTGATGGTTCCTGTCCAGTCTGTGGTTTAATGTACAGTTAAAATCACCCCCCAGAAATAAAAAAACTATTTGGATTACAGGATCTAACCGTATCTGATAGCATATTAAAGACCCTGATCCTTTCTGCTCTCTGGGTTGGCACATACACGTTTATAAGAACCAAGTTTACATTTTCAAGCTGTACCTTTAGCAAGAGTACATGTCCTTTCACCACCTCTTCTACCTCATAAGAGACAGGCACACAACCCCGAGAGAAAAGTACAGCCACCCCTCCACTATTATTGGATTTGTGGCTAAAAAAAATGCAGCCATCCCACTCTTTTCTCCACTGGCACTCAATGTCTACAGTGCTGTGAGTCTCCTGGACCATCAGCACGTCAAGTGCCTTTAAATTAAAAAGCTTGTATAAAGAGGCCCTTTTTACATCATCCCTGGCCCCGTTTATATTAAGAGTGCCAATTCTAAGGTGGGGCATTAAAAAGGATAAAAATAAGGTACAGTAAAAAAACACACACATAGCATAAAAGGGAAGAAACAAACTAAGAGTCAACATGACTGTTAGTAATTTGTGATTTCAGTTTGACAACCAGTTTCTTTAAACGAAAAATTTCCTGATCAGTAAAAGTCTCATTCCCATCATTCGGTTTCATCAGCTTGCGAGCTGATGCCACAAATAACTCCAGATCTGGAAAGTAATTTTCCACTTTCACAGCTCTGCTCCCCTTAGTCACCTGGAGAAATTGTCTAATTTTAGCAAAACAATAGGAGCTTTGCTCCTCCTGCGTCTGCGTCTGCATCAGTTCAGACTCATCTCCACTTTCGTCAGAAGCGCTCTCATTCAGTAAATCTAAATTCCCAACCCTACTAGATTTAGCAGAGCTCTGCAAGTTTTCCGCACTTTTCCTTTTTTGTGCAGCTTTAAAAGGATCCTCTTCAACAAAACTACATTCCTGCATTTCTTCATGAAACGCAACGTTTGTCATGCAGTGTTTGCTCTGTGTGTCCGCTACAGCCTCAAACCGCTCCTCCCCCGCCTGCAAAGTCTGTTCATTCACGTTCCTTCGTTTAACTGCACTTTTACTTACACCCTCCACCTGTCTACCCCGGGCGACAGGCTCGTCACAATGATCAGAGCTGCCGCCAGACAGAAATTCCCCACCATCACTGTTTGGGGGGACAACTACCGCGCCCGCCGCGGCCACCCCAGCAGAGGCGGCCGCGGCCGCCCCAGCACAAGCGGACGCGGACGCGGACGCGGACGCGGACGCCCCCGCAGAAGTAGAAGCGGACAGAAGCAGAAGCAGAAGCAGAAGCAGTCGCGGCCACGACCGCCCCAGCAGAAGCGGGCGCCGCAGCGGCATCCGCCGCACCACATGTAGCGCTACCCTCCGGACCACCAGAAACAGCGGCGTCACCTTTCTTACCGCCAGTGCTCTTTGTGTTCGCCTTTTCAGGACATGACCTAATAAGATGGCCTTCTGCGCCACACGCAAAACACTTCATGGTTTCAGATGTTGCAAACACCAAGTAGCTAAAGCCATCAATCCTGAAATTAAAAGACGCGTTCAGTTCAGCAGAGCTGTCTTTCAACACCATGAAACACTGCCTCCTATGACATACAACATGCTTCAGCAGGGGTGATTTACTACCCAGAGAGACCATTCTGATAGGGGACACAACCTGGCCAAAACGGGACAACTCTCTAATCAGCTGATCATTTTTAACGAAAGGAGGAGCGTTTGAGATGGTGATCCTCCTAGACGGATTCGCCAGCGGTAAAACGGGAGTAAAAGTGTCACCTATGACCACTCCCTGTGCCACCACCTGATCAGCTTTCTCAGTCGAATCCAGAAAGATCACAATTGCGCTGTTCATCCTCGATGCTGATTTTATGCTGCCATGCCCAACCACCTGTCCTACAGCGAGGCTGGCCTCCTCCACAGAACAGGGAACTGTCGGGAGGATTCTCACACCATGACGCCGGGTTAAGCGCTCAAACTCCACACCACCATCAATCACCGGCATGATGCCGGCCGGGAAAAACCGGCAGCAGAAGCTACCGTTCCCCAACACACTCACTCCAACACTCACACCCCAGCACACACACACTCAACCCACTATATTAAACACACACACCTCAAACACACAAGATAGAGAAAAAGTTAGAAAATACAAAGTTTAAAGTACTCACTCGACACCACTCCACACCCCTGCTCCCACAAACGCCCACGCATGCGCACGAGAGAGAGAGAGAGAGAGAGAGAGAGAGAGAGAGAGAGAGAGATTGAGGAGATCCCAGGAGCAGTTCTACAAGACTGATGGTGCGACTGTCTCACCTCCGTGCTGATTGGTCCAGTAGATGAAGAGGTTCATGGTGCCGACCTCAGTGATCTCCTCCTCGGCACCGTACAGCCACAGGACCTGCTGACAGCCCTGCTGCAACGCCGCACTCTGGATCGCTATGGTGGGACCGTAGTTACTGAGGAGAGAAGAAGGGATGGGTGACAGATACTGAAATATAGGTGGAGAGAGAAAGACAAGGGCAAGAGACACAGATATATGGAGGGAGACATGGATGTCTCCAATGTTCTTCTTCTTTTAGATTTGATTGGCGGTTGGCAATCAGCTTACAGGTGCATTACTGCCACTGACTTGATTATCATCACTCTATATCTTTATATAAGGAGTTCTTAAAAGGAGTTCTGAACAACTCCTTATGTGTGAAAAAAATTATCCGTCCTTGGACTATGTCCTACTGCCACCATCCAGAATCACTCTCTATATACAAGTTCTCTCCAACTCCCTACGGTCACTTTCTCTCTCCCTTCAGTATTGTCGTCCAACTCTTCAGTGTCATCCTCCAACTTCCTCCAGTGTTGTTCTGTAACTCTCTCCAGTGTAACTCTCCTGTGTTGTTTTCACTCTCCAATATTGTTCTCTAGCTCTCTTTAATGTTATTCTGTAACTCTCTCCAGTGTTGTTCTTCAACTTCCTAAGGTCACGTTCTCTCCCTCCCCAGTGTTGTTGTCCAACTCCCGTCAGTGTTGCCCTCTAAATTCTCCCAGTGTTGTTCTGTAACTCTCCCCAGTGTAGTTTTCTAACTCTCTCCAGTGTTGTTCTCCAGCTCCCTACTGTCACATTCTCTCTCTCCATGTGTCGTTCTTTAACTTTCCCCAGTATTTTCTTCTTCTTCTTTTAGATTTGATTGGCGGTTGGCAACCAGCTTACAGGTGCATTACCGCCACTGACTTGATTATCATCACTCTATATCTTTGTCATCATCATCATCATCATCATCATAGCAGTCTGTCAGGGGCGACAATGATCGTTTCATTTAGGTCTGATCAGACTCCTCCATACAGCTCTCTCCTTCGCCCTCCGCTGCCAGGAACTCCTGACCTTGTAAACCCGGGCGACGTCCAAGCCGGTATGAGTTGCTTTCTGACTACCATTTCACAAAACTGCTTGCAAAGTATTGAGTACTGCTAGCTTTTGCTGAACTAGCGGCACATTCTTGGCAGATAGAGCTATTATCAGTGGCAAGGACAGGCCAAGACAAACTGACTCCAGTATCTGTTGCAGTGACTGACCAGATGATAGGTTTGTTTATCTCTGCTCTTTGTGTAGTGCCTAGCACATCTGTCGCAAGGTCTGTGGTGGACTTTTGCCAGTTGGTGCAGATATCTTTGTAGTTCTTATGAGGAGTTCTGAACAATTCCCTATTAATGAAAAAATTATCTGTCCCTGGACTGCGTCCTTGGGGGCGATCTCTCAGCAAGCCTTGGAAAGGTGACGTGTGGTATTCAGCAAGCCTGCTT
Organism: Pholidichthys leucotaenia; assembly: GCA_020510985.1. Lineage (NCBI taxonomy): Eukaryota > Metazoa > Chordata > Actinopteri > Cichliformes > Pholidichthyidae > Pholidichthys > Pholidichthys leucotaenia. The sequence goes on along the minus strand of CM035838.1, from coordinate 237,411,459 downwards.
AAAAGCCAGTGTTGTTTTCTCTCTCCAATGTTGTTCTCTCTCTCTCTCTCTCCAGTTCTGCATTCTAACTCTCTCCGATAATTGTTCTACAACTCCCTACAGTCACATTCTCGCCAATGTTGTTCTGTAACTCTCTCCAGTGTTGTTTTCACTCTCCAATATTGTTCTTTCTTTAATGTTATTCTGTAGCTCTCTCCTGTTGTTCTTCACTCCCTACAACCATGTTCTCTCTCCAATGTCATTTTTCACCTCTCTAGTGTTGTTTTCTCTCTTCAACACTCTTCTCTCTCTTTCCACTGTTGCATTCTAACTCCCTCCAGTGTTGTTTTTTTAACTCCTCCATTGTTGCTTTCTAACTCTCTTCAATAATTGGTCTATAACTCCCTACAAGTTAAGTTAATTGGCATCAAACTGGGGATTCTAAATTGTCCTTAGGTATGACTGTGAGAGTGAATGGTTGTCTGTCTCTCTGTGTTGGCCCTGCGATGGACTGGCGATCTGTCCAGGGTGTACCCTGCCTCTCACCCAAAGATGCTGGGATAGGCTCCAGCCCCGCCGCGACCCGAAAAGGATTAAGCGGAAGAAGATGAATGAATGAATGAACTCCCTACAGTCACGTTCTCTCCAACAGTGTCTCCTTTGGCTTAAAGACCTTAGTGTGGTGACAACATATTTTTCCGGGAGGGGGTGGGGGCAGAAAACACATGACCCTATTGTAACCGGAATGTGTTAATTTTATACTATTTCTTTTTTAAAATGTTGCACAGTAACTCTGCAAATGCAATTTACCATTTGAAGTACTAGTACATTGCCCATAGAACCTTGCGTTCTATGGGCAATGCACAGACACGTATTTCTGTCTGAAACAGGTATGCACACAGACAAGTATTTCTATCTGAAACAGGTATCCCAATCAGGCTTTACAGGCCCAAATGTAGGCTGTGTTTGAAAGTGGAATACTAAGAGGTGTAGCCTATATGTAGGCAATCACATGTTAGACTTTGACAAATATAAATGGGAGTAAATGGCACTAAGATTTATTTGATTGTGTGAATATTAATTACAGAATACCTAAATATTGAACATGAATGGGACATCCAATATTAGCCATGTCACAGCGAGTCCTATGATCTTTGATGATGTCATAGCGAATCCTATGATCATGAATGATGCCTGCCTTTGATCTTTGATGTCATGGCAAGTCCTATGATCTTAAAGCGAGTCCTACGACCGCGCCATCGAGACAGATTGCTTGAATTATATATAGCGTGATGATACCTGCCTTTGATTTTTGATGTCATAGCGAGTCCTTTGATCTTAGATGATGTCATAGCGAGTCCTATGATCGTGAGTGATGCCTATATAAATAAATGTCATGTAGAGATCATTGGAACATCATAGGCAATCATGTAGAAATCATAGGAACATCACAGGTGGTCCCATGATCTTTTAGCGAGTCCTATGATTGTGACACACAGACACACAGAGAAATTATAGAGTGATGATTGTACAACCGAGGCTTGAATGTTGAAATATTGGGCCAGGTGGGGTCCCACCCAGATGCCGTGCGTTTGGACTTTTTAGTGGTGTCATCCTTCTCTCCTTCCTCTGCTCTCATAGTAGAGTCATTTTTGGGGGTTTCGTGACCAACCTCCCAGGACCTTTTTTTCTCACTGGATTTAGCATTCTAGACCCATTTTAATGAAAATAAGCTCCCATGTACCTCCCAAAAATTACGGGAAACCTTTTTTTTGCCCAAAATTCAAAATGGCCGCCAAAATGCATACCACCACCTATATCTCAGTAACTAATTCAGCTAGGAGGTTGATTTTGGTGTCTAGACATAGGTTTTTGGGGTCAAGCATTCCATTAATGCTATTAGTTTACTTGTGAAACAAACCCATCACGATGAAATCCAATATGGCCGCCAATATGGCCACCGATTAACGTTTTTTTTTGTTTCTTGACTACTAAGGCACCTAGAAAGCTGATGTTGGTGTCAAAACAGAGGTTTAAGGGGTCATACTATCTGTTTATTCCAATAAAAGTGTGTTTAAATGATTACATAATCGAGAAATCCAAGATGGCGGCCGGCTGTCATTTTCACATGCAATGGACTTTTTCATATCCGTCACCAAATGAGCTAAAAATGTCAAATGAGGTATCCTTACATTCATTTTTAATAATTATTAGAAAGCTCCTGCATTGATTCAGTGATTTCACTGAGGAACACTTGGGTAATCCCCTTAGGATTCCCGGAACCCTATGCTTGATTCATTGATTCCTTTTTGCATAGCAAGAGAGAGGATGCAGTGATTTTGTAACGTCTGTGCTGCCATAATATGTAGTCCTAATCTTTCCAATTTAACCAAGGTTGCCAGGTATGTATAAATTTAGCTTTAAACTTATCTGGAGAGGTTAGAATTCTGAATCTTGTTCCATACTGTATAGTCAGGTAATGTTAGCATATTGACCATGCTGCTTGCTTAATGCTACTGTAATGACAGTAGACAGTACAAGGGCCTTTGACTCTAGGTCTTGTCATCCCTCCTTTTTCTCTCCTCTGTTCTGATAATGACAAATTTGTTTTTGTTTTCAGACACTTATTCATATAAAGTGAGGGATTAAAATGGATACTGCAAGTGACAACGATGAACTACCATCAACGTCTTCCGGTGAATACGAATGCATTCTACGTTGTGGTCAACCATGTACCAAAAGTGACTCTTTGGATAATACCAAGGACCAAAAATGGAATTCAATTCGTGAAAAAACTCTACGATGGAAAGGACTTGATCGGTTTCAATGTGGGAATACTGATTGGGCCAAAGGGCCAAAAGGGCATTATATGCACCAGACATGTTACACCACGTTATCTAACAAGCGTTGTCTATCTCAAGCCGAGAAACGTAAGCATAAATTAGAGGTAGATCTTGAAAGAGACAATCAATCAGTTCAGGGGGATCCATCTCCATCTGCTTCTCTCTTTTCACCCAAGAGGTTCCGGTCCAGCATTGGTATTGTGCATGACAAGAACCTATGCGTGTGGTGCAATAAGGGACCACAGAAAAGCAGTCACCGGGACTGGAAACAATTGCTCCTAATATCAACAAAGGACGCCTGGAGAAAATTCAAGTTACACACTGTACACCTGAATGATCCGGTCCTGAGGTCGAGGCTCAACATGCTGATTGCATCCATTCCAGACTGTGAAACAGCTATCGGGTGGGAAATCCGTTACCATCGCGGCTGCTGGAAACACTACATTCCCGATTCCCAGCCTCTTACAGAAGAAGTCACTCAACACCTGCAGGATGTAAATCTGCGAGAAGCACAAGCCATCTTCTTCAATCATGTTCGTAAGGTGATCTTTGATGAACATGAATTTTGGACATTGCAGAGTCTACTGGAGGACTATCAACGAATTATCTTAAATCATGGACATGACGCAAAAGTAAAGTCGAATTATGTGAAGGGAATTCTTATAAAGGAATTTGAGGAGGACATTGGCTTCCATAGACGTAGTCGGTTAAATGAGAGTGAACTGGTATATGACAAGAAAGCTGCAGCTACCTATGTAGAAGCAGCACTATCTTCCTTAGGCATAAGCGAGGATCAGTTGGTGAAGAACGTGGCAGTACGACTCAAAGAGCAAGTTGAAGCGACTGATACTGTTCCCTGGCCTCCATATGTATTAAGAGTTGGAGAAAAAGGAGGACCTAAATGGGCTACTCCTAAAGCTAATAACATGGCTAAAACACCCAAGTAAATCAGAAGTTGATGACAACCCATCTGTCCGGACCATTGGGTCGATCCTCACGAGCTACATCACAGGAAGGCGCACTTCCTTTGAAGTGAATCTCTCTGTCTTGCTACATGGAATGACCAAAAGTAGAGAGATCGTAGACCTGCTGCACAAAGATGGCCTAGGCATCAGCTACAATGACGTCCTCATGTTGCGAGACTTCTGGGTGTTCAGTGATCTCAAGTCCTCCCCGAATTGTCCCTCCGAACTTGCCTTTGGGAAGCCTGCAATCGCTGTAGTTGACAATGATGACTTTAAGAGTGATACATTGACTGGTGCTGGCCAGGCGCATCGCACTAATGTCATGTTTGCTCAGCCAGAGACATTTGATGAACCATCGGAGAATCAGGAGGATCGGACACTTATGACACCTCAGTTCCTGTCAACATCTCTCAAGGAGATTGGTAGCGACATGATGTGATGTAGTGATTGATAGTGGACTACATGTAATTGAGTTGGACGTTTGCGTGGCATTAACATAAGGTCTAGAGAAAATGTGCCTGCGTAAAGTGTATTCCAAGATGGCGGCTGGGGGCCATTTTGAGCTTGATAGACAATGAGGGCACTAATGAACACAATGGATGGTTCACAGGAGCCTCACTTGACTTTTTTTTAGCTCATTTGGTGACGGATATGAAAAAGTCCATTGCATGTGAAAATGACAGCCGGCCGCCATCTTGGATTTCTCGATTATGTAATCATTTAAACACACTTTTATTGGAATAAACAGATAGTATGACCCCTTAAACCTCTGTTTTGACACCAACATCAGCTTTCTAGGTGCCTTAGTAGTCAAGAAACAAAAAAAACGTTAATCGGTGGCCATATTGGCGGCCATATTGGATTTCATCGTGATGGGTTTGTTTCACAAGTAAACTAATAGCATTAATGGAATGCTTGACCCCAAAAACCTATGTCTAGACACCAAAATCAACCTCCTAGCTGAATTAGTTACTGAGATATAGGTGGTGGTATGCATTTTGGCGGCCATTTTGAATTTTGGCAAAAAAAAGGTTTCCCGTAATTTTTGGGAGGTACATGGGAGCTTATTTTCATTAAAATGGGTCTAGAATGCTAAATCCAGTGAGAAAAAAAGGTCCTGGGAGGTTGGTCACGAAACCCCCAAAAATGACTCTACTATCACCTCTCCTGGACCCTCTGCCTCAACACTTTGCTCTCCTTGGCTCCTCTCTCTTCTGTCTCATCTTGCCCTCTCTGAGCCCCGTCTAATACAGGTTCTCTCTCTGTCTATGGTGGTATATGAACAGGTTAGAAAATATCAAGTGTCATGTTTTTTCCTGCAGGATTTTTTTGTCATGGTTTACATAAATGACAAATAAATGTGTATTTTTTTGGATTTTTATTCTAGTATTTCTTTTTTCCCCCCATTGAGAGTAGGGAAGAGGAAAAAAACCCCATTCATAATAGTAACATATATTCTACATATACTGTATATATAATATATTATATATTCATAATAGTAATTTATATTTTAAATTATATATTAATATATTTTAATATTGCAATCATTGTACAATAAAAACTGTCCAATAAAACAATACAGTGACAAACAAAAATATTCCTTGGGTCACCAAGAGGTTACTAAATGCATGTAAAAAGAAGAATATATTATATAAACAATTCATTAAGTGCAGAATGGTAGAGGCTGAGATCAAATATCCATCCATCCATCCATCCATCTTCTACCGCTTTTCCGGAGGTCCGGGTCGCGGAGGCAGCAGTTCAAGCAGAGAAGCCCAGACTTCCCTCTCCCCAGCCACCTGCTCCAGCTCTTCAGAGGGGATACCAAGGCGTTCCCAGACTAGCTGGGAGACATAGTCTCTCCACCGAGTCCTGGGTCTGCCCCGGGGTCTCCTCCCAGTGGGACGTGCCTGAAACACCTCAAGTGGGAGGCGTCCAGGAGGCATCCTAATCAGATGCCCATACCACCTCAACTGACTCCTTTCAATGTGGAGGAGCAGCGGTTCTACTCTGAGCCTCTCCCGGATGACTGAGCTCCTCACCTTATCTCTGAGGGTGAGTCCAGCAATCCTACGGAGAAAGCTCATTTCAGCCGCTTGTATCCGCGATCTCGTTCTTTCGGTCATTACCCAAAGCTCGTGACCATAGGTGAGAGTAGGAACGTAGATTGACTGGTAAATCGACAGCTTTGCCTTAGAACTAAGCTCCCTCTTCACCACAACAGACCGGTACAACGTCCGCATCACTGCAGATGCTGCTCCAATCCGTCTGTCGATCTCTCGCTCCATTTTCCCCTCACTCGTGAACAAGACCCCAAGATACTTAAACTCCTCCACTTGGGGCAGGAGCCTGTCCCCAACCCGGAGAGGACAATCCACCTTTTTCCGGCTGAGGACCATGGACTCGGACTTGGAGGTGCTGATTCTCATCCCAGCCGCTTCACACTCAGCGGCAAACCGTCCCAGCAAGAGCTGTAGGTCATTGCTGGATGAAGCCAACAGGACAACATCATCTGCAAACAACAGAGATGAGATCCTGTGGTCACCAAGCATGACACCCTCCATTCCCTGGCTGCGCCTAGAAATCCTGTCCATAAAAATTATGAACAGGACCGGTGACAAAGGGCAGCCCTGGCGGAGTCCAACTCTCACTGGGAATGACTCCGACCGAGTGTTGGCAATGCGAACTAAACTCTCACAACGGTCGTACAGAGACCGAATAGCTCGTAACAACAAGCCCGATACCCCATACTCCCGAAGCACCCCCCACAAAAATCCACGAGGGACGCGGTCAAATGCCTTCTCCAAGTCCACAAAACACATGTAAACTGGTTGGGCAAACTCCCACGAACCCTCAAGAATTCTCGAGAGGGTAAAGAGCTGGTCCGATGTGCCACGGCCAGGACGAAAACCACATTGCTCCTCCTGAATCCGAGGTTCGACCAACGGCCGGACTCTCCTCTCCAGTACCTTGGCATAGACCTTCCCAGGGAGGCTGAGGAGTGTGATCCCTCTAAAGTTGGAGCACACCCTCCGGTCCCCTTTTTTGAAGAGAGGAACCACCACCCCGGTTTGCCATGCCAAAGGCACTGCCCCCGACCTCCACGCAATGTTGCAGAGGCGTGTCAACCATGACAACCCAACAACATCCAGGGCCTTGAGGTACTCGGGGCGAATCTCGTCCACCCCCGGGGCCCGGCCACCAAGGAGATTTTTAACCACCTTGGCGACCTCAGCCCCTGTGATAGGCGAGTCACCCCCCTCGTCCCCAAACCCTGCTTCCTCTGTGGAAGGCGTATCAGTGGGATTGAGGAGATCGTCGGGCGGTGGAAGGAATACTTCGAGGAGATCAAATATAAAAGATATAAAAACAAGTTAAATAATATAATGATTACTTGTAAGAGAATACTACAACAGAATATTAGAGGATAATAAAAATAATTATTAAGAGGAATATGGCAAGTACTCAATGGGATTATTAGTAACCGATCAAAGAATGCTAATTATCCAGAATATTTTACTGAAAATGACAATTTGATAAATAATATGGAGGATGTGGTCAGTGGTTTCAATAATTTTTTTGTAAACGTTGGTCCTGAATTAGCAAAATCAATAGTGACACCAGAAACAAACAACAGTGGTTCTGTAAATGAAATAGAAGATAGAAATCCAAACACAATCTTTTTGGGTGCAGTTACTGAAAAGGAAATTATCGAGACTGTGAGTAAATTTAAGAACAAAAAATCAACTGACTGGAATGAAATTGACATGACAATAGTGAAAAAAGTAATTGAAGGAACTGTTAAACCACTCACCCACATCTGTTTGTCATTTCAAACTAGTACACTTCCAAACAAAATGAAACTAGCAAAAGTAATACCACTATACAAAACAGGAGACAGTGATTATTTCACAAATTACAGGCCGGTCTCTTTACTTTCACAATTCTCCAAAATACTTGAAAAAATCTTCACTAAGAGACTGGGTGATTTAATTGAAAAACACAACCTCCTTACAGACAGCCAGTATGGTTTTAGAGCAGATAAATCTACATCTTTGGCACTGATCGAACTTATAGAAGAAATTACTAGTTGTATAGATAAAAAAAAGTTTGCTGTAGGAGTATTTATAGATTTAAAGAAAGCTTTTGACACTATCGACCACAGAATTTTACTGAGGAAATTGGAAAGGCATGGGATAAGAGGGGACGGACTGAGTTGGGTAGAAAGTTATTTAAGTAACAGACAACAATTTGTACAAATTGGTGAGCACAAATCACCCTTCATGAACATCTCTTGTGGTGTGCCCTAGGGGTCAGTTCTGGGACCCAAACTCTTTATCTTGTATATAAATGACATATGCCAAGTATCAAAAATTCTGAAATTTATTTTGTTTGCAGATGACACAAATATACTTTGCACTGGTGAGAATTTGCAGCAGGTTTTAGAGGTGGTCACAACTGAAATGAAAAGGTTAACGCAGTGGTTCAACAAAAATAAATTATCTCTAAATCTGAAAAAAAACAAAGATTATGTTGCTTGGAAATTACAAAATAAATCATGAAATAATGGTAACGATGGATGATACCAGAATAGAAACAGTACAGGAAAATAAGTTTCTAGGGGTGACGCTAGACAATAAAATCTGCTGGAAACCTCACATCAGTCACATCTGGGCCAAGCTGGCAAAATGTATAGGGATACTGGGGAAAACAAGACACATCTTGGACTATAAATCATTGTTCTTACGGTACAATTCACTGTTTCTACCATATCTTAACTACTGTGTAGAGGTCTGGGGAAACACCTACAGGACCAACCTACAGCCAATATGCACATCACAAAAAAAAGCTATAAGGATAATAAATAATGTTGGATATAGAGACCATACCAACTCATTGTTTTTAAAGTCACATGTCATAAAGTTCATGGATTTAGTTAAATTTAAGACGGCACAAGTAACGTACAGGGCAATTAATAATCAACTCCCAACTAATATACAAAAAAATATTCAAAAAAAGAGAATGATTATAATTTGAGAGATTTAAACTTTACAAAGCCTAAGGTACGAACAACTAAGTCTGTGCATATCTGTCTGTGGGGTGGATTTGTGGAACAGTCTGGAGCTGGAACTGAAACTATGTACAAACAGAAATCAATTCAAAAATAGGTATAAACATTATTTGCTGAAAGAATATATGTTACAGGGGTAGTACTTATACAGTGGGGTAAATAAGTATTTAGTCAGCCACCAATTGTGCAAGTTCTCCCACTTAAAAGATGAGAGAGGTCTCCAATTTTCATCATAGGTATACCTCAACTATGAGAGACAAAATGAGGGGAAAAAAATCCAGAAAATCATATTGAAGGATTTTTAATGAATTAATTGGTAAATTCCTCAGTAAAATAAGTATTTGGTCACCTACAAACAAGCAAGATTTCTGGCTCTCACAGACCTGTAACTTCTTCTTTAAGAGGCTCCTCTGTCCTCCACTCATTACCTGTATTAATGGCACCTGTTTGAACTCGTTATCAGTATAAAAGACACCTGTCCACAACCTCAAACAGTCAGACTCCAAACTCCACTATGGCCAAGACCAAAGAGCTGTGAAAGGACACCAGAAACAAAACTGTAGACCTGCACCAGGCTGGGAAGACTGAATCTGCAATAGGTAAGCAGCTTGGTGTGAAGAAATCAACTGTGGGAGCAATTATTAGAAAATGGAAGACATACAAGACCGCTGATAATCTCCCTTGATCTGGGGCTCCACGCAAGATCTCACCCCGTGGGGTCAAAATGATCACGAGAACGGTGAGCAAAAATCCCAGAACCACACGGGGGGACCTAGTGAATGACCTGCAGAGAGCTGGGGCCAAAATAACAAAGGCTACCATCAGTAACACACTACGCCGCCAGGGACTCAAATTCTGCAGTGCCAGACGTGTCCCCCTGCTTAAGCCAGTACATGTCCAGGCCCGTCTGAAGTTTGCTAGAGAGCATTTGGATGATCCAGAAGAGGACTGGGAGAATGTCAAATGGTCAGATGAAACCAAAATAGAACTTTTTGGTAAAAACTCAACTTGTTGTGTTTGGAAGAGAAAGAACACCATACCTACTATGAAGCATGGGGGTGGAAGCATCATGCTTTGGGGCTGTTTTTCTGCAAAGGGACCAGGACGACTGATCCGTGTAAAGGAAAGAATGAATGGGGCCATGTATCGTGAGATTTTGAGTGAAAACCTCCTTCCACCAGCAAGGGCATTGAAGATGAAACGTGGCTGGGTATTTCAGCATGACAATGATCCCAAACACACCACCCGGGCAACGAAGGAGTGGCTTCGTAAGAAGCATTTCAAGGTCCTGGAGTGGCCTAGCCAGTCTCCAGATCTCAACCCCATAGAAAATCTTTGGAGGGAGCTGAAAGTCCGTGTTGCCCAGCGACAGCCCCAAAACATCACTGCTCTAGAGATCTGCAAGGAGGAATAGGCCAAAATACCAGCAACAGTGTGTGAAAACCTTGTGAAGACTTACAGAAAACGTTTGACCTCTGTCATTGCCAGCGAAGGGTATATAACAAAGTAGTGAGATGAACTTTTGTTATTGACCAAATACTTATTTTACCAAGGAATTTACCAATTAATTCATTAAAAATCCTTCAATGTGATTTTCTGGATTTTTTTTTTCCTCATTTTGTCTCTCATAGTTGAGGTATACCTATGATGAAAATTGGAGACCTCTCTCATCTTTTAAGTGGGAGAACTTGCACAATTGGTGGTTGACTAAATACTTTTTTACCCCACTGTATGTTGGGATGGATGGGTGTCAATGTTGATATGTACAAAATATAGTTAATAGTCTACTTGGGGTCAAATGAGGTAATTTGTATATATTTTACATGGGTTGTATTTATGCAGGGATGGCAACAGGAAATTCTGATTTCAGCTGAAATCTAATTTGGTTGATTGACTTATGGGGGGGCACAGCCCCCCCGAAGCTGAGAGGTTTTCAGTAAAACAGAAGTAATTTAGACTGAAAAAAATGATTAAAAAAAAAAAAATGAAATACTAGACTTAGATAAATCATTAAATTTAATGAAAAGTTAACTTACTTTTTCTTCACCGTTATCTCACTGTCTTTAGTCCAACATATTTAACAGTTCTATAAGAGTTTATTACACTATTTACACTGGTCACCAAGTCACTTCTAATGTGAAACTTTCTTCCTTTTGGCAGCAAGCTGTGTCAGTCTCTGAACTTTGAACTTCATCTCCTTTTCTGGTTTCTTCAGAAACTGTCCGAGTGTTTCTGTTACCTCATCGAACTTTGAGCCAATTTTCACCTTTACCATCACTTTTCTTTCAAGCCAATTCCATCGGAACTTATTTTTGACACTTTTGTCTATTTCTAGCACTGATGACTCCTGATCCTTCGATAAAAATCTCATAATTCCACTGAAAACAATACCGAAAGCTCCGAATTCCAACACGAACCAGGGATGTGATTTGGGGTTGGGGAAATTATCTGAAAATTTATCAGGGGGTCTGGGGGACATAGTCCCCCAGTGGGGTCTGGGGCAGAACCCCGGTGGGGGGGAAAGGGGGGCGAAGCCCCCCAAAGCTCCTGGGTTTTATGATTTTTAAGTACCAGAACTGTGCTTAAATGACATAAAACAAACAGCTGAATGCCACTTATTACTGTACAATATTGACTTATGTTCCAAGAAGGTTCAGGTTCAGATTACTTTATTTGTACCCACAGGTAGATTTGTTTTGCAGTCTGGTGACATCCATATTTACAAGCCACAAATTACATTCAACATAGACACAAACACAGGCACATATGAAGCTGACTATAAACATGATAAGAATACTCAAGGCTGCAAACCAAGTCTACCTACGGGTACAAATAAGTAACAAAAAAAAAAAAAAAAAAGGCTCCATCAAGACGATAGCATCCAAGAAGCATCCAAGATCATCCAAGAAGATAGCATTCCTAAACTAGAAAAGCACTCGGAGAACGCATGAAAGACGATAAGAACAACACACTCGTTGTGTCTGCTTACACCTTTATTGCCGACCACCCAAAGTGACATGAGAGTCTCCAGAAAAAAAAACATATCCGCTTTCCCCTTTCTGCTCGCTTTCACAATAAAAGCCCTGCGGATAACAGCACAACAAACACATGATAAATGACAGTTATATACAACATATTGTATCTGAAACTTAACAATCTCCCTGTCTTTTTTTTTTTTTTTTTTTTTTAAATCAGTCATATTCAAACCCATTAAGTCCAACAACATAAACATACATGTATACACGTGCTCTAATAAACCCTGAGCTTGAAGACAGAACATAACTGTTAAACAAAGCTTAAATATGAATAGAAGACAGAACATAACTGTTAAACAAAGCTTAAATATGAATAGAAGACAGAACATAACTGTTAAACAAAGCTTAAATATGAATAGAAGACAGAACATAACTGTTAAACAAAGCTTAAATATGAATAGAACTGTATGTTCTCAAGTTTTCATTTTTTTAAGTAATACTCTGACCCCCTATTAACCAACAGTCCATTGCCCTTCACTCAGTGCCTTGAGCAACTGGTGAGCTGATGCACCCCTTTTTGTGAGGCAGTCTGCGAGTTGTTCTTTTGTGCTCTGCCACAGTATCTGTTCAACTTTCTGCATCTGAATAAGCTCTTTGATGCTACTAATTTCCAAACGAAGTCTTTTCTCAGAAACTGACTTTGTGGATTTTAGTGCATCAGTTAGCGAATGGTTGTCTGTTACACAGATTATTGGAGGGGCATGGTTCGTGTCTCCTGCGGTCAACTCAGAAAACAGTGTAGCTAGAAAAAGTGCATTGTCAACTCCCTCAGACATAGCCAGGGTTTCACCAGCTAGTGTACTTCTCACTACCCTTTCTACTCTCTTTGATTGCCAAGAAAGAGGTGAAAACTTTCCCTTTTCTCCCATAAGAGCAATGAAATGTCCTCCTTGAGTGCCTCCATCAGACAGGTTTCCAAATGAGGCATCACTAAACACAGTTATTTTTAGTGCACTGTCTTCTCCCAAATGTGAAAAGTTTAACACAACCTTCTTTGACTTTATCTTGCACACTATTCTGTTTGCTTCATGGATCGTGTGTACAGTTGCATCTTTCAGTGTTGATGCTAGGTTACTAGCATCAAACATCACATCTGGTCTACTCTGCCTGGCAACCCAGAGAATCTGACCAATCTTTGATCTGAGTTGATCTTTTTCCTCCTCCCAGAGAGGCGAATCTTGCTGTACTGCTCGCGATGGGTCAATGTGTATGGGCTGCATGTGCTGAATGTATTTCTCCTGGTGCATTTGCACCTTTCCATCAAGAGTCACAAAGTCTACTCCCACATAAGAGAAGTGTTTGTGTGCTTCACGCCCAACCTGGAAAACAGATTTCAGGTGAGGTATGACTGTTGTGGCGAATTTTTGTGTGCCTCCCCATATGAAATCATCTACATGACAGGCGAGCACCCCAGACACGGTGCAGTCTTGATCTATCCAATAGAAAACAGCTGGATCGATCTTTGACATTTGTCCACCTGCTTTCAGCACCATCTCTTTGACTCTGTTGTACCAGTACAATGATGCATCTGCTAAGCCATATACACACTTTTTGAGCTTCCATAATATTCCATTACAGTTGGCTTCAGGAGGTGGTCTAATGTAAATGTCACGTGACACCTCCATTCCCTGAAGAAATGCTGATTTTATGTCCATAGAATGAAGTGACCATTGTTTTTGACAAATCACTGCTGTTAGCAGTCGTAAGGACTCTGAAGCACAGGTGGGTGAGTCCTTTTGCAGCTCAGACATCTCCATCTCCTCAAAACCTCTTGCCACCAGACGAGCTTTTGGCACTAATCCTGAGACGGTTTCTTTGAGAGTACACACCCACCTTGTTGAAATACACTTTTGTCCCTCATCCTTCATTTCTACAAACACACTGTTATCTCTCCAGCATTTAATTTCTTCTTGTTTGGCTTCATCAAATGATAAATCATTAGCCACAAACACATCTTCATTAGCGTTAACATCAGTGACAGCAGGTTCAATCTCAAGACTCTGTACCTGTGTTAGATCAACAGATTTTGTGTTACCATCTAGACAATCAGGCTCCATAAAAAGCAAGTTATACCAATTTTTATATTTCCCTGTTGCTTTGCCTGCCCGCCCCAAAACTTTGGCTGTGTGTTTAACCCCACTGTCTTTGTCTATGTATTTCAGGACCTGCCCCGTTTTCAAACAAACACTGGATGTTTCAGCTGTGTTTGTTTCTCTGTTAGGCATTTCTGGTTGTATTTCATGAGTCTCTCTGTCACCATTCGTGGAAAGTGAAATCTCACTCTGAACTCCAGTAGCTTCTTCGGTGCAATGGGGCTGAAGCATGTTTTCTTGAACCTCCATTTCGTTTTCTGTGTTCTCCATGTTTTCAGCAGTTCCTATCATTCCTTGTTTTTCACCAATGTCTGTCTTGTTTTCTGGATTTCCATTTGTTGTCTGATGTTCACTACTTTTAGGGTTCACTTTTCTCAGTCTGAGATGATGCACTCTTACGCAGGTTCCTCCGTGTCGAACAAACACCACTGCACCATCCTGGCCAATAACAACTGCTGGCCCTTTCCACTCTGGACAGTCCACTCTTTTATAGTAGACTTTATCACCCACTTCATATGTTTGATCTGTGTGATGGATTTGTTTGCGTAGTGCTCTCCGTATTCTTTCAGAACATTCTGCTTCTGTGAAAGCTCTTCTTGCAACGTGCAAAGCAGAGATGTGTTTTGCAACCCATTCACTCTTTGTAGTGCCCTCTAAGGCTGGGAGTTTATCATTTAACACAGAGGGCATGTTGGGATTCTGTCCAAACACCAGTTGATATGGGCTGTATCCATGAACATTGTGCATAGTGTTTTTTTGCCATGAGTGCCCAGTCTAGAGCAGTGCTCCAGTCACAGCAGTTACCGGCTTTTATTTTCATTATGATCTCTGTGAGTGTTTGATTATGTCTCTCTAGAAGTCCATTGCTCCACGGGCTGTAGGCAGCTGTTGTCTTAACTTCTATGTTGAAATTCTCTGCCATATCTCTCACCTCATCATTATTGAACTCTCCTCCATTGTCACTAAACAGTTTCTGTGGTGGTCCATGTACACTTACCCACACATGAATAAAGTGCTTCACTATTTCCGAGGCCTTTTTTGTAGTGAGAATGCTGCCTGCACTGAATCTCGTGAATTGATCAATAATGTGAAGGTACCACAGGCCTGGCTTCAGTTCATGTAGATCAACTGCCACAGTTTCATTATACTGAGATGCTAGTGGCAACCCAACTGCAGGCCTTGGTTTGGTCTTACTGTACCTTTGGCAAATGTCACATTCACTGATGATTTTTTTTTAGGATCATGTTGCATTCTGTGTCTATTTCCAGAGCTATCGAGCAGCTTCTGCAATTTGTCAGCAGAAGCATGGCCAAACTGTTTGTGAAGCTTCACCAGGATTTTGTGTTTTTCAGCCATGTTCAAATTGTCCTTGATTGTCAGGATCTCCTCATCCCATTGCTCTTGACTCTCATCTGCATTTTCATGTTTTGTGACATCATCATCAGCTGTCAAAATCTGATCATCACGCTGACTGTGTCTATTTTTTCTGTCCATAATGTTCACACAATAGTGACCAGAGCTGGTAAAGTCAAGTTTCACTGGTCGCTGAAACATAACTCCACTGTCATTTTCCATGTCCAACACTGTTCCTGCTCTTTTCAAAGATGTTTTGCTCAGAAGAAGTGGGATTTTTACAGGAACAACCTCAGTCTCAATACTACATTTTGTCTGTCCAATCTTTGCAGGTATTTTCAACCTTTTTGTGGAATGAATCACTTTTCCATCACCAAATTTAAATGGTTTGTTACTCTGCTTCTCCGTTTTTTTCATATTATTTATCTCACTCAGACTCAGCCTTGTCATGTAATTATCAAGCCATTCTTGTCCACACACAGTTCGAGTGCATGCGGTGTCGATTATTGCAGAATCAAAACACTCAGTCATAAAGATTTCTGCTTCATTGGGTGACTCTTTAGTAAACAGGGTAAAGTTACACTCCTCCTCTGTGTTACTTACTTCACTCGCTTTTATAAATTTGACTTGTTCACTTCTGTGTGGACAGTCTTTAGCCCAGTGAAATGTGCTTTGGCAGATGGCACATCTTGATCTCCGGCCATACCTGTCCAGGGGGTTGGTGCCCGCTTGTGGTGTTTTTTGTTTACTATTCCAGGAGGAAGACTTTCTTGTTTGCCGGTTTTGTACTGTGATATAGGCCGTTTCCTGATTAATGCCCGTGGTTAAAACAGATGAATTTTCACCAAATATTCGCTTGAGTGCTGATTTCATCAAGGCAAAAGTTAAGTCTGTACACGCAGTCAAGGCAAGCTGCCAATCTTTAACATCCAGGCATGCAGTGTCTAACAACTTAAATGCAAGCACAGCATCGGGAAGCTCCATCTTATATTTGCGCATGCGGGTGTAGCGCCGCTCAAAGTCTATTATATAGTCTGCCATAGACACACCGCTGTCTTTCTTTATCCGGTCAAAATTGGAGTAGGCCTCATAAACTCGGTCTTTTTCTTCTTTCAAGAATAAGTTATCAAGATTCAAAAGCAAAGTGTCCATACCAGAGTCTCCATTCAGGTCATCTATCGGTATCTCCATCGCCACTTCCCGCGCTCTTCCCGATAGCGCCAAAACCACAGCGAGCGCTTGTTTCTTTTTTTCCAGCTCCGTGACTCGGGTCCAAATCGTGACTTCCTTTTTCCAACTTTCATAGGGCTTCCCCTCATCAAACGTCGGCGGGACTCTATAGTTGGTAACCATCCTCTGCTACCATTGAAAGACGATAAGAACAATACACTCGTTGTGTCTGCTTACACCTTTATTGCCGACCACCCAAAGTGACATGAGAGTCTCCAGAAAAAAAAACAAAACATATCCGCTTTCCCCCTTCTGCTCGCTTTCACAATTAAAGCCCTGCGGATAACAGCACAACAAACACATGATAAATGACAGTTATATACAACATATTGTATCTGAAACTTAACACGCAGACCTCCGCCAAGCGCCACAGTTCCCCCCATACAGTGTTTGTGTGTACGTTTTCAGATTCCTTGACCATGAAAACATATGAATAGCAATTGGATTGACAATGATAGGATTAGTGGTTCAGTAGTTCTTGACGAAAATCGCATTTTCCATAATGGCGGTTTTCGCCACAGTTCCCCCCATACAGTGTTTGTGTGTATGTTTTCAGATTCCTTGACCATGAAAACATATGACTAGCAATTGGATTGACAATGACAGGATTAGTGGTTCAGTAGTTATTGAGGAAAATCGCATTTTCCGTAATGGCGGTTTTCTTCTGGACGGTGATCCGGATCACCACCAAAATCTAATCATCTGTAGGATACACCATTTCTGACAATCTGTGAAAATTTCATGAAAATCCGTCCATAACTTTTTGAGTTATCTTGCTAACAAACAAACAGACAGACAGACAAACCAATGCCAATGAAAACATAACCTCCTTGGCGGAGGTAATAAATATTCCAACAAGCATTATCACATGCTTTAACACTTGATCAAATCAAAATCAGTTAATTTTATCTATTCCATAATAGAAATAAAATTCATTCATACCATTACTTTTTATAATTTCAGCATTCATTTCAGATCACCAGTTTCAATCTCCATTGAGTCTTGAGCAGTTCATTTTGCACAATCACTGATGTAGCCAAGTCTTAGAAATATTCAAAAGTTATGAGTCAATGTCCACTGTGCACTGTCAATTTCAAACTGTTTGGAATCATAAAAGTAATCTAACTAAATTGTTTTGCTATTTTTTTTCTCCTCAACATCAATGTCAGGGCGCTGCAGGAGTTTTGGGGGATGGTTAACTTTTATTACCGTTTCCTCCCCCGCGCAGCCCAGCTCATATAGCCGTTGTACGCCGCCAGTAACAGAGAGTTACTGGCTCTCCACCTGGCCATACGCCACTTCCAGTTCTGGCTGAAAGGGCGCACCTTCACTGTGTTCGTGGACCACAAGCCGCTAACGTACTTAACGTACTTTATCTTCCTGGAAGATAAAAAAAAAAAGCAGAATTCGGCGAATTAGCGGAAAAATCACATCCCTGAGAACACGCCGCCATGAATTTTTGACAAAGCATACAACGAGCCATTTGATTGGTCCAATCGTTTGCAATTATCCAATCGCAGGGCTGTTTACAATACAGCAGTAGCTTGAGTACAAAACATCCGGGTTATCGCGCAAGACTTGACCCAGGGAAGCGCCGAGCGCTATGTAATCGTGTTAATTTTCGCTAAAATCGGAAACAATAAGGTACCTTACCCCCCCTAAAATTTTCTCAACGGATTTAGACGATTCACAGAAATGATCAATTTGAAAATAAATCGGCGGAAATCCGCGGATCGGCAGAAAATTGCCATCCCTGATTTATGGAAAAGAGGAGTTGGAGTTAATAAGTGTTCACTTCTTCCTTCTCCCTTTCAAGCACTGTATACTGTCACTTTTATCGCACGTCATTTGTTTTGCTTTTTTTTTTATTTTTTTGTTCGAAATAAAGTATGTATCTATCTATGTAGTATGTATCTAATTTACTCATGCATACTTAAATTAAATGATCAGAGGTGGGTATAGTAGCCAGAAATTCTACTCATGTAAAAGCAGTGCTTTGAAATTAATAATTAAAAGGAGACAACCAAAAATTTCTAGTTAAGGGTACAAAGTACACCCACTTAAAAACATGAGTAATGACTTCAGTCTTGAAAGTTTGAGGTTTTTCTCCAAAATTTGTAATAATTTTCTTGTAGTTTTCTACTTATCTCTGTAAATGTATCTAAATTTGAAACTATTTTCCTCAAATTTGTAATTTCCTCTTATAAAATTGACTTTTCTTGTACATTTGAGACTTTATTATAAATTTGTGGATATTTTATAGCTAATTTTTGTTTTTTTATTTTTTTTTAACCACTTGCACTCCGTTGTACCGCGGGCGGGCAAGTCGCTACGTCCTAGAGCGCACGAGGGCGCTCTCATGCATCCTCGTGCGCTCTAGGACGCATGATGGAGATGGTGATGTAGGACATGATGTAGATGGTGATGGCATCCAAGCGCGCACTGAAAATAAAAGCTGCAGACACAGCCGCGAACAGATTAGTTCATCTGATTGACCTCTCATTCGACTAATAACAGCCTTGAATTGAGTTTCTGAAACCTTGAAGAACCAATGACTGAAAACCTAGCAAGAAGGAACCGCCTACCAACGCTGTGAATGCAGTGAGCCAATTGAAGCAGAGAAGTTCGCCAGCTGTTTTTTTTAAGGCTGGGTGAAGACAGACTGCTGCAGCGGATCAAAAAAGGACCCGCAGAAAGAACCGTCACAGACCCAGCAGCACGGAGACCACCCACAAATGCAACCTGTGTGACAGCATTCGCGCATCGGCATGTTCGGCCACAGGCGGTGCTTATTTTGTTTTTGTTCCAGCAGAGTAGACGTTATGATTTTCTTCCATGGTCATCATAGACCGACAGAGGCTGACAACGAAGGCTGAGTGACACACACGCCTTCGCCAGTCTTTTTTTAATTACTACTGTTATTTGTTTTGAAAAATCGTTCGCCAAAAACCGCAATCATGGAAGCACAAAACCGCAATAATGGAATTATGTTTTGATCGGGTCGTGAGACCAGAACCACGAGTGGACCAGCGTCGCGTTCGTCTGACAATGAGGAAGAGAAGTTCGCCAGCTCTGCTGCTGCTGTGAAGAGGTAAGGTGTTATAAGCTAAATTATTCTCTATCCCTGAAAATTGTAATCCAAAATGAGTTTTGACCGATCGGTAAATTACAACTGCGCGGCGCACGAAGTCTGAAGTTTGTGCGCCGCAGTACACGGTTCGTTCGTCGTGTCCAGACCGTGAAGGCCCCCCCCCCCCGCTATTCTTCTGCAGCGAGGGGGGGGGGGGAAGCCGCGGTGACTGAGCTGCTGTCCCACATCGCCACATGAGGCTTATCCGTAATGTAGCGATGGCCGATGTCCATCCTCTGTAGCGAGGCGGGGGGGGGCCAACCCCCCCCCCCCCCCCACACACACACACACAGACACAGCCCTGAGTGTGACCTTTCATTAGAGCCCAAAATGAAGCTTCTACATTGAAGCATTCAAAAGTTACAGACGTTTTTCCAAACTGTGCCATTTGGCACAATTTGGCACAGTTCCAAAACGCCTGGGAACTACCTGAGTAAAAAGCTGTGTAATATATTCATTTTTTGTGGTATTGTTACAAAATTTGGACCTCAGCTGGATAACACTTGGTTCTACATTTCTGTTGCATTTTCCAGCCCGGATCTGAAGCTATGTGTTATTTGCAAGCATTTGTATCCAAAAAAACACCCAGGCCAAATTTATTTTCTTCAAGTTCACTATGTTTAGATGACTGTAACTCAGTGGCCGGAGCACTTAGAGAGATTATGACTGTTTTGCCAAAAAATTCAAAGTGTTTTCTTTTAAATGAGACCAACCCCATGAAGATGCTGCAAAGGGTTGAAGAACAGCTTTCAATTTACTTTGGGCACGTTATTTTTTGGCGTTTTTAGGGAAATTGACCAGAGTACAAGGGGTTAATAAAATTGCTGTTTTTTAATAAGTATGAAACAGACTGTGGTAACTTTTTACTTTTTCCTTAAAACAATTTACATTTTTGACCGTAACTTTGCAGAGCCACAACAGAACAATAATTTAAGTCTGATTACAAAGAAAAAATATCAATGAAATTGTACTTAATGAAATAAATTATCTTAAATGACCAAAGATGCAGTTATTTCTGTTATAATCCATCCATCTTCTTCCGCTTTATCCTTTTTTCGGGTCGCGGGGGGACTGGAGCCTATCCCAACATCTTTGGGCGAGAGGCAGGGTACACCCTGGACAGATCGCCAGTCCATTGCAGGGCCAACACAGAGCGACAGACAACCATTCACTCTCACAGTCATACCTAAGGACAATTTAGAATCCCCAGTTGATGTCAATTAACCTAACTTGCATATTTCTATGTATTTATAGTTTGGGTTTTTTTAGAAATCTCCTCACCATCCAGACAGCAGGAAAAACCTCCCTTATTTTGAAATCCAAAAGTTGGCATGTTTAGTTTGTCTGAAGGCTGCTGACGGATTAGTCATTGACTTTATGAATTTTGGTCATCTAAACTTGCCAGGTACATACTGTAATAATGAACATAAATTAGTTAAATATTAACTAAGGTAAAAGTAAAAACATCTCATTGTTATTCTTGTCTGAAATGATATGATAGCATATTATGATAGCACTTACCGGGAGTGCTCTCTCCTTTTGTTTACTGAGACGTGGCTAACTGAACTAGCAGCAGATGCTAACATTGAGCTGGAGGGTTTTCACATGATACGAGCTGACCGAACACCAGAGAGTGGCAAAACTAGGGGCGGTGGAGTGATAATGTATGTTAACAACAACTGGTGTAGACCGGGACATATCACTGTTAAACAACGACACTGCAGCAAAGACATTGAGTTGCTAGCTGTTAGCATGAGGCCTACATATCTCCCGAGAGAACACTCACACGTGATCTGCATTGTTGTTTATGCAAATCCGACGGCGAACGCTGAGACAGCGCGTGACGTCATCCATTCAGTAACCAGCAGGCTGCAGACAGAACACCCAGATGCTCTTCTCCTCATCTCAGGCGATTTCAACCACGTTTCACTGTCTCCCATTCTGCCCACTTTCACCCAGTATGTCACATGCCACACTAGAGACAATAAAACACTGGATTTGTTCTACGCAAACACTAAGGAGGCGTACACCTCATCACAACTCCCCCCACTTGGGAGATCGGATCACAACTTGGTTCATCTCCGACCGGTGTACAAACCCCTAGTGCACAGACAACCTCCGGCCATGCACACTGTGGAGTTATGGTCTGAGGAGACAATGGACACTCTAAAGGACTGTTTTGAAGCCACTGCCTGGAAGCAGCTCTGCGATCCACATGGTGAGGACATCGATGGCCTCATTCACACCTTCACGGGCTACCTCAGCTTCTGTGTGGACAAATCCGTTCCCACCAAGACCATACGGCGTCACTCAAACAACAAACCCTGGATCAACCCTGAGATAAAAACACTTCTGAGAGAGAAGAAGAGGATCTTCAGGTCGGGGAACAGGGAGATGCTGAAGTCCGTACAGAGGGAGCTGAGGAGAAAGATCAGAGAAGGCAAGGACAGCTTCAGGAAGAAGATGGAGGACAAGCTGCAACAGAGCGACATCAGCGGGGTCTGGAGAAACCTCAAAACCATCTCGGGGCTCCAGAATACCTCCCCCCAGGCCACGGGGGGCAGGGAGTGGGCGAACAACCTGAATCTGTTTTTCAATAGATTTGACCAACCGCCCTCCCCCCTGTCTGCACAACAACCACTGCTGCCTCTAAGAAATCAAGTCCTGCTACCCACTCCCCACTCCACCGACACCCCCCCCACTCCCAACACACAGCCCCCCATCCTGACCCTGACCAAGATCCAGGTGAGGACGGAGCTGAGGAAGATCAAGGCGAGGAAGGCGTCGGGACCGGACGGCATCAGCGCAAAGCTCCTCAAGTCCTGTGCAGACCAGCTGTGTGGGATTGTGACATATATCTTCAACATGAGCCTGAAACTGGGGAGGGTACCACAGCTGTGGAAAACATCTTGTGTGGTACCTGTACCAAAAACTTCCCACCCCAAAGACCTGAACAGCTTCAGACCGGTGGCCTTGACGTCCCACTTGATGAAGACCCTGGAGAGACTGCTCCTTGCTCATCTCCGCCCCCTGGTGGAACCAGCGATGGATCCACTCCAGTTCGCCTACCAGCATGGCATTGGGGTGGAGGATGCGGTGATCTTCCTCCTTCACCGTTCTCTGTCCCACCTGGAGAAGCCCGGGAATATGGTGAGGATCATGTTCTTTGACTTCTCCAGTGCTTTCAACACCATCCAACCGATGATCCTGAAGGACAAGCTGCTGCGCGCAGGGGTGGACCAGCACCTGTCATCATGGATCCTGGACTACCTCACGAACCGGCCTCAGTTTGTGAGAACCCGGGACTGTGTTTCCGACACGATCATCAGTAGCATGGGGGCCCCCCAGGGAACGGTGCTGGCTCCCTTCCTGTTCACTCTTTATACTGCGGACTTCTCACACAACACAACACATTGCCATCTACAGAAGTTCTCTGATGACTCTGCGATCGTTGGTCTCATCTCCAGCGGAGATGAAGCTGAGTACAGAGGGCTTATCCAGGACTTTGTGGACTGGTGCCATCGGAACTGCCTCCAGATCAACGCGAGGAAAACTAAGGAGCTGGTGGTGGACTGCCGCAGGCATGGGCAGCCCCTCACAGCACCAGTAAATATACAGGGAACAGACATCGAGATGGTGACATCCTACAAGTACCTGGGTATTCATCTGAACAATAAACTAGACTGGTCACACAATACTGACGCACTCTACAAGAAGGGACAGCGCAGGCTGTTCCTGCTGAGGAGACTCAGGTCTTTTGGTGTACAAGGGGCGCTGCTGAAGTCATTCTATGACACGGTGATGGCATCAGCCATCACTTTTGGAGTGGTCTGCTGGGGCAGTGGCATTACTGCAGCCGATAGGAAGAGACTGAACAAACTGATTAAGAAAGCTAGCTCTGTCCTGGGGCAACGCCTTGATCCGATGGAGGAGATAGGAGAGAGAAGGACGGTGGCTAAACTGTCATCTCTGCTGGAGTCCGAGTTCCACCCTATGCAGGACATACTGGATGCACTGAGGAGCTCATTTAGCAGCAGACTACATCATCCCAGGTGCACAACCGAGAGGTTTCGTAGGTCCTTCCTACCAACGGCTGTCAGACTGTACAACCTAAGCAGGGCTGCTCGCAGAGATAGCAAAAAGACGTAACAAACTAATAGTTTTTTTTTTTTTTTTTTTGAATGCAAAAGATGCAATAGACTTACACAATGGTCCTCTCCGGCATATAACTAGGAACATACCGGTCGCTATGGAGGGTGAGAATATGTATGGGCACATAATCATACCATGTAGGATAACTAAATAGACGGTTATGCTGTTTCATCCCACCTAGCAACAATGCTCTGCACTGTGTGTGTTTATATATTTACATATTTATTCCATCTAGCTACAATGCTCAGCACTGGGTGTGTTTATATTTATATATCTATATATTTATTCCATCTAGCTACAATGCTCCGCACTGTGTTTTTTATATATCAACATATTATTCCATCTAGCTACATTGCTCCGCACTGTGTGTGTTTATATACTTGCATATTTATTCCACCTAGCTGCAATGCTCCGTACTGTGGGTGTTTATATATTTACATATTTATTCCATCTAGCTACAATGCTCTGCACTGTGTGTTTATATATTCATATATTTATTCCATCCAGCTACAATGCTCTGCACTGTGTGTCTGTGTGTGTGTGTGTGTATATATATATTTTTATAGTAATATGTACATATGTATATTAGCTGCTCTTGCTTGCTTGTTTTTTTTCTTGCCTTCTGATTGTTGCTCTGAGTGTTGCTATCCCTGTGCTGTTGCAATCCTGGAATTTCCCCGTTGTGGGACTAATAAAGGCTTATCTTATCTTATCTTATCTTAAATAAGAAAAACAGAAAGCTGATAATTAAAAAGAAGACAAAATTAACCTATTCCAGCTCCTCACCAAACCTGTTAGCTAAGCAACTCTTCATTATTGCTCCAAAACCATGATAAATACCTCCACCGCTTACATACCTCTTCTGCTTTTTTCCACATTTAAAGTACTTTAATAAGCTCATGTTTCTCTCAGACAGTGACGCTAGTGAGACACTCTGCCTGCCGACTGGAACGGTCATGTGGGCGGGGTGCTTCTGAACTCCACGCGGGTGACTGTCACGCGCGTTGTTCGTGTGTGCGCTTGTGGACCGTCATTCCTTCATATTTTTTTCTTAAATTTATATTTCCTCTTAGAGTGGTGGCATAACTTCAAGTGTGGTGGGCTGCCACGTGGAAGTGTTACCAGAGGAAACCCTGCTCCAATGTTGTGCTGTAAAGGTGTGTTCACACCAAATGCGAACGAGCGGCACGAATCGATACAAAGTGAATGGAAAGACGCGAGTATGCGTGAATTTTCGTCATCGCGCATTCGCATCCACTAGCCACCTCCGCTAACAGCTAGTTAGCTAGCGGACAGAGTAAAATTATCACCACTGCAGAGTAAACTAGTTAGAAAATGAAACTCACTCACGGGGAGACAGGAAGACCGGGAACTCTTCAGCTGGATCGGGTTTTTGGAGTTATTTACCCACGGTTTCCGGCCACGGACGTCCTAGCAAGCTAGCAATGTAAAACACTGATCATCTGTGAAGTGTTGGGAGGCTTGAGACAACATTTTCAGGTGAGCCCCCGGTTGGATAATGTAAACATAAGCATGACGTTATTTTGGGAATTTCCACAGCAGGTTGAACACAGCTGCAGAAGTTTTTTTTGTAACTTAAGATTTTTATTCATTTTTCATTATATATATTGCATTCAGATCACAGTCTACATTTAAAAAAAACAAAGGGGCTAGAGTAAAAAAGAAAAAGGAGAAAGAAAAAAAAAAAAAAAAAGGGGGGGGGGGACAAATGTTGGAGCATCAAGTTTTTAGTTTCCATCTCTTAATTCTTCTGGTTTTTCCAGCGTCTTTGGTTATTCTTTCAATATCTGTCTCGTTGTTGCACTTTGTAGTGTGTCCATTTCCGCCATTTTTTTTCCCATAGTCCTTCTTGCATTCTTTGTCGATATGTTAGTTTTTCCATCATACGTATGTCCTCAATAATGTCAGTCCATTGCTCTTGGTCAGGAAGAACTTCTGATCGCCATTTTTTTGTGATTGTTTTTTTACATGCAATCAACAAGATTTTAACTAGATATCTGTCCTCAGCCTGTATAACATTGTCTCTTTTAAGATCACATAGGTACATCAAGTTACAGTTCATTGGTATATTATATCCTAATATCCTCTGTATTGTCACATGTATAGATTTCCAGAATGATGAGATTTTGCAGCATTTCCAAAACATATGCGAGTGGTCTGCATTTTGAGCCCCACATCCCCTCCAGCATATAGATTGGGTATTTGTATACTTTCCTTGAATCTGTGGTGTAATGAAAAAGCGAATCAGGTTTTTCCATCCAAATTCCCTCCATGTTCTTGAATTTGTTGACGTGTGTTGTGTTTTCCATATTTCCTGCCAGCTTTCTTCTGTTATGTTTAAATTGAGCTCTTTCTCCCATTTCTCCTTTATATAGTTACTTGAATGATTGTTTGCCATAAGTTTCTGATATAGCTTTGAAATAATTCTTGTTTTATTTCCTGTATATGAGCTTAAAATGAATTGTATAATCTCGCTCACATCTGTTTGGAGGTTATGCCTAATCTTCTTCATATAATAGTCTCTCATCTGCAGATATCTGAAGAATTCCCATCTTTCTAGTTTAAATTTTCTCCTGATGTTTACAAAGCTCCCGAGATCTTTTTTTCCGATATTGCCCCATGCTGTGATTCCCTTGTTCACCAGATTTTTGTATCCCCTATCTTGTTTTGCCGGTTCAAACTGACTGTCAAATGCTACCCATTTCAATAGTTTTATGTCTTCCTTTATATTATACTTTTGTACTATTTTATACCACAGTTCTAAAGTAAATTTAGTGATTGGGTCTATTTGTTTGATTTGCTTATATGCATCTTTATCTCCTATTATGCTTTGTACTGGGAGTCCCTCAATTTCCTTTTCCATTTCTTTCCATTTTGCCTCATATCCCTCGTCGCACCAACATATGATATATCTTATTTGTGCTGAGTAGTAATATTCCTTTACACTCGGTAGGCCCATTCCTCCTTTCTCTTTTGGTAACTGGAGAGTTTTATATTTCACTCTTGGTTTTTTACCTCCCCAAACAAATCTCGATATCATCCTGTCCCACTTTGAGAATTGGGCATCTGGAATCTCTGTTGGTATAGCCTGGAAGAGGTAACGTAATCTAGGTTGTATGCTGATTTTGACTGTCTCAATTTTTGAATTCAGATCCATATTTAAGATTGACCATCTATCAATATCTTTTTTTATTTCTTGTTCCAACCTATCATAGTTTGCTTTATAGATTTTGCTTAGATCTTTAGGTATGTTCACTCCAAGGTATTTTATTTCTTTTTGTTTCCAGTTTAGTTTGATCTTATCAGTTATCTGGTTTAGAGGGTTATAGTGGAATGTCTGGGCTTCTCTGCTTGAACTGCTGCCTCCGCGACCCGGACCTCCGGAAAAGCGGTAGAAGATGGATGGATGGATGGATGGATAGTGGAATGTCAGTATTTGTGTTTTTGTTATGTTTATCTTGTATCCTGATAATTTTCCAAAATTTTCTATCAAGTTCATCATTTCCATTATTGATTCATCTGGTTGTTCAAGGTAAACTATAATATCGTCTGCAAATAGCCCAATCTTGTGTTCCGCCCCCTTTATTGTTACACCTTTTAATTTCTTATTTCTTATTTTGTCGTATCGCTTGAGCCAGTGGCTCTATGAACAGAGCAAACAAGGTGGGCGATAAGCAGCATCCCTGCCTAGTTGATCTTTGTATATTTACTTTGTCTGTTAAGCTACCGTTTATCTTGATTCTTGCCACAGGTTCTTGATACAGCGTCCTTATGCATTGTACTGATTTTTCGTTAAATCCAAAGCGTTCCAGCACACTATATAGGAATTTCCAGTTAACCCTGTCAAATGCTTTTTCTGCGTCTAAACTCATTATTACTGCGCTTTTCTTTTCTTTATGTATTTGATTAATTATATGTATTGTTCTCCTGATATTGTCATGTGTTTGGCGTCCCTCTATGAAACCAGTTTGATCATCTTCTATCAATTCCGTCAAGAATGTCTTTATTCGTTTACATATAATTGTTGTATATATTTTATAATCCACATTTAATAAAGAGATTGGCTTTAAAATGACTGAAATAATGGCTTCGTTCCATGATGGAGGTATTTTGTTGTTCAACGTCCAATTAAATGACTTTAGAAGCCGTGGCGTGAGTTCTTCTATAAACAGTTTATAAAACTCAGATGGGTATCCATCACTACCTGGTGATTTACCGTTTTTAAGTGACTTAATCACATCTCTAATCTCTTGTGTTGTTATTTCTGCTGTTAGCTTTTCATTTTGTTGATTTCCTATTGATGGCAAGTCCAATGTGCATAGAAATTTTTTAATATCTTTAGTATTTGTTTCTTCAGGTTGCGAGTATAGTTCTTGGTAGAAATTATGGAATATTTCTTCGATGTTTTCTGGGTTAACTGTGGTTTTATTTGTGGTGGGGTCTTTAATCTTATATACATTATTCATTGTTTGTTGTTTTCTTAACCGTTTTGCCAGCAGTTTTGTGGCTTTTGGTCCCGTTTCATAATATTTTTGCTTTAGATATCTATTTTTCCTTTCAATTTCATCCATTTGTGTTTCTTTTATCTTTACTTTTTCTTCTTTAATTTCTTGATATATTTTTGGGTCATTTGTGCTTTGATGTTTATGTTCTAATTCCCTCAGTCTCTCACATCTTTGTTCATATGCTTCCAGTTTAGTCTTATTTGCTTTTCCTGTTTCAACAATTAATTTACCTCTTAACACAGCTTTTAGTGCATCCCATAGTATTGTTGGGTCCACTTCTTCATTGTCATTCTCTTGGATATATTCATTTATGTTTACTTTTATTCTTTCTTTCATTTTATCATCATTTAACAGTCCTACATTAAGTTTCCATGTTGTTTGTCGTTTTCTATTGTTTAAATTTATTTCCATGTATATAGGATTATGATCTGATATTTCTGCCCCTCCAATCCAACAATTTCTCACCCTGTGTCTGTCATCTTCATTCATAAGGAAGTAATCTATTCTAGAGTGTACTTTATGGGCTGCTGAATAATGTGTATAGTCTTTTTCGAGTGGGTGCAGGTCCCTCCAAATGTCTACCATACCCATTTCTGCCAGTGAGGTTCTTATGAATTTTGTTACATGTTTTTTTGTCTTCTTAACACTTGTTGTATCAATTTCATGATCCATGACAGCATTTAAGTCTCCTCCACAAATTAGGACTCCTTCACTGTGCGTTGCTATGAGATCAAACAGATGTTGAAAAAAACCCTTGTCACTTTCTGGTGGGGCATAGATGCTCACTAATGTGATCTGCATTCCATCTATGCTACCCTTTATTATTACATACCTGCCTTCTTTATCCTGGATTTCCTGTTCACATTCAAATTGTATTTTATTTGAGATTAGTATCATAACCCCCCTTTTAGTTCCTCCCTTAAATGAACTGTAGTAGGAGTTCTTATAGCCAAATCTCTTTAGTTTCACATGTTCTGTCTTGCTCAAATGTGTCTCTTGCATAAATATAATTTCGGCTTTTTCTTTCTTGAATTTTCTTATTATTCTTTCCCTTTTAACAGGTGAGTTCAGACCATTCACGTTTAGTGTTATTATCTTAAGATTTTTACCCATAATCATGTTTTTCCATTTTTTTAACTTGTGCTCCTAGCCCCTTTAACAACAAAAATAACACATATTTATATAAAAACACATTAAAAAATCTCGACCTCCGTACTTTGGGCCTTTCTTCTGCCCACTGGTCCCTGTTGGTGGGTGGAGGGATTGTCCTCACCGAGTGTAGGGCCCTCCCTAGACCTGTATTTACTATCCAAGAAATAGTCATTAGTCTAGAAATGTCCAACAAATATCACTTAAACCTCTCCTAGCCGTCTGTTTCTCTTTTACCTTGTCTTCTTGGCCTTCATTTCTTCTGTGTCTTTCTTAATCTTTGTTATAATCTAGGCTTTCAGTTGAAAGCCTTGTAGTCTTTCCTGGGCCCGCTGCGCCACGTCTCCCCCCGTCTTTTGCCGTTCACTCGCCTCCACTCCGTCTGTCGTGATGCATTCAGGGCCTCCGCTGCTCCTACCGTTTCCTCCGGCACGTACACCTCAAGGCCCCGCTCCATCATGTCCTGCGCTGCCTCTCTGGCTGTGTTGTAGGTTCTTACGCCGTTCTCCCAATGAATCCTCATCTTCGTTAGCGGCGTTTGGAATCTAATTTTTTTTTCTTTCAGCGTTTTTTTAATGTTGGCATATTTCTTCCGCTGCTGCACAATTTCCGCCGGGTAGTCATGATCAAAGAATATCTGCTTGTCGCCGATTCGTATCTTTTTTTTCCACGCTCGTGTCAGGATTCTTTCCTTTACATCATATTTCAGAAAGTTTACCACAACTGACCTGGGTGTAGAGCGTGGGTTCGGGTTCTGTGCCGAGGCTCTGTGCGCTCGTTGAATCTGCAGATCCGCTTCGCTGGGCAGTTCCAGCTCTTTTTTTAAGAACTGAGCCATGAATTTCGTCATCGAGTTGCCTTCAATGCCCTCCGGGATCCCGAAGATGCGTATATTGCCCCGTCTGGACCTGCTCTCCAAGTCGGTTACTTTCTCCTGCATCCTCTGCATTTGTGCCGTCAGGGTCTGCAGCTGTTCGCTTGCCTCGCTATTCCAATCTTCCAGCTCTGATATTCGGGCCTGCGCTTCTGTCATACACGCCCGCTGGGAGCGCAGCTCCTCCATGTTTTCTGCTAGAACACAGCTGCAGAAGTTTTAAAGACAACTTCGCCAGTCTGCATCTCACTATTCATGTCTGTTGGCGTGTTTACATTGAGCTATAATATAATCGTGCCGCACGAAAAATTCGCCTGTTCGCGTTTGGTGTGAACGTATCATTACTCTCCAGTGTTGTTTTCACTCTCCAATATTGTTCTCTAGCTTTTACCAGTGTTGTTCTCCAACTCCCTACAATTACGTTCTCACGCTCCATTGCTGTTCTCCAACTCTGTTTAGTGTTGTTCTTAAACTCCCAGTGTTGTTTTCTCTCTCCAATACTATTCGCTCTCTCCAGTGCTGCTTTCTAACTCCCTCCAGTGTGTTTTTAATTCTTCCATTGTTGCTTTCTAACTCTCTCCAATAATTGTTATACAACTCCCTATAGTCACGTTCTCTCTCTCCAATGTTGTTCTATAACTCCCTCCAGTGTTATTCTGTAACTCTCGTGTTGTTTTCTAACTCTCTTGTGCTTTCTAACTCTCTCCAATGTTGGTCTCCACCTCCGTACGGTCACATTCTCTCTCTCCAATGCTGTTCTCTACCTTTCTCCAAAGTTAGAGTGAGGCACACCGAAGATACACCCTAGGACACAGTCCAAGGACAGATAATTTTTTCGCACATAAGGAGTTGTTCAGAACTCCTTATAAGAACTCCTTATACAAAGATATAGAGTGATGATAATCAAGTCAGAGGTAGTAATGCACCTGTAGGCTGGTTGCCAACCGCCAATCAAATCTAAAAGAGGAAGTGTCCTTCTCCAACTCTGTCTCCTCTGGTCAGTAACTCTCACCCTCCCATCTTGTAAGCTCCCACTCCTCCCTTCCAGGCTCTGACGTGGGCCGGGTCAGCCAGAAGTGAGACGGGGTTGAAGGACCCCGTGGCAAAGTAGGGGCCCACGGGGCCAATGATGACAAAAATCATGGCTTTACCGGGCGGAGACACACCAAGAGATGGCTGGAGGAGACAGGAGAGGAGGAATCTGGTTATGGAAGAATTATGGAGGCGTTCCAGTTGTTTTTCAGAGGTTACCTCAGACTGTGGGTCTGATGTGGCAGTGTCACTGTGTAACACTGGTGTTAACAGTTGTATACAATTTGTATATCTAACCTCTGTTCCGATGAACGTTGGTCTGATGTAGAGGCTGGCGTCCTGACTGTAGGGAACCCACTCCTGATCAATCTCCACCAGCCGTTTGATACACTCCAACATTTCATTTTTATCAAAGAGCTGCGGGAGACAATCACAATCACTCACCTCTTCCTGCTCCTCCTATACACTGAAACAAGAGTCTGGTGCACTACATGACTGAGGATGTAAGCTAATGTGATGGCTGTAGAAGTTAAAGACCAGTAGCATAAAAGAAAGATGGCGGCAGCTGAAGTTTGTACAATGAGGTTAGTGTGACAATTTGACTTTCTACAAAAGTTTATTAAACACATCACAGTGAGGATGGAATGATGTAATAGTGCGAGTCTGTGTCTGTCTCACAGGAAGACTGCTCCTCTCAGCGCTGCGGTACATCCTCTCCATGTTCAGCATCGGTCTGAAGAATCTGATGTGGTTATCGACACCACGGAATGCCTTCATGCCCTCAAAGAGCTGCACACAGACACATGACAACATAAACAACAACACAGAAAAAAGGTAAACATGTTATTCTCTTATTCTGAAGGTTCGGTCACTGTTAATCAGCTCTTATTTTGAAGGTTTCTCACAAATACTTTTTCATGTAAGTTCAAATTGTTCTTATGTAACCAACTTTTTCCACACAAATTCATCCTTTTTAATCCATAAATTTATGACTTTTTTGCTCATCAAAGTCTGTGTGGAGTCAACAGAGAGACAGATGGACATTTGGACAGCCTCACCTCGATGGAGTAGTGCAGGGCGGAGCTGGCTGGGTGCAGGGACAGGTTCTGGAAGGGTCTGATCCTGGGGACGTCCCAGCCATCCTCAGCCGTCCAATCGATGGTCAGCATGTGGTCAGAAAACTGTTTCCCAAACAGCAGGGAGGACGGGTCAGGCTTTGGTTTACATTCCGGGTTTTTCTCCACGATGAGGTCGGAAACCTTAGGATGGACAGAAAGAAAAAAAAAACGAGGAGGAGAAGGACAGAGCAGGCCATGGACAGCATGATTGATTTTTAAATCGCCGTTATTGACAGAGCATGCGTCAAGGGGGCAATTAATGACGTTACACAGTCCATTAGTCTCAATTAGCGAGGGTCAATTAACTGAATTAACAGGTACAGAGTGAGGAGAGGACAGAAGAGACAGCTGTCAATACCTGAGGACACATGGACGTCAGCACACAGATATCAGACTAGGCACATTACCTGGTGACTAACCAACAAGCTCTATCCTTCATCATTATGAGAGGACAGAGGAGAACCTTTCAACTTCAGATGACTGTAACCATGGAGATCCTAACTGGATACCGATTACCAATTAACTCCTTACATCATTAATAACCTGGAATTAATTCTTTAACTGTTTACTAACCTCGGTTACCTGGTTACTACCCACTGGTTAACTGTTACCTTAAAGAAGGAGGAGAACCTCAGGGAGCTGAACTGGTGAGTCTGAAGGAGTCTTCTGTGAAGGACCTGAACATGAAGACGGAGACGGAGACAGAGATGATGTTAATGGACAGATAAGAGGATAGACAGGACAGACATTAGGAGGACACACAAGAGAACAGACATGAGGATAGATGTGAGAACAAACAGAAGGACAGGCAGAAGGACAGACATGAATACACACATGAGGACAGAGGCCAGACAGAGGACAGATATGAAGACAGACATGAGGACACACATGAAGACAGACACAAGGACAGGAATGAGAACCGACAGGAGGGACAGGACAGACGTGAAGACCGATATGAAGGCAGGCATGACAACTTTTTACTCATAGATTTCCAGTGCTGAGTGCTGTATTCATATTTAACTAAAATGACAGAAAAACTGTTAATAACATTTACAGTCAAACCTACTGAACACTGCATCCGGATAATATTCACAGCACTTCACTTTCAGGGTTTCCTCTGGTAACATTTCTCCGTGGCAGGCCGCCAGGACAGAAATTGTACTGCCATGCCAAAGCCGATACGATTTTATTAATAAAAATATATGAAGCAACGACTTTCCGCAAGTGCGCAAACGAACAACGCGCGTGGCCGTCATCCGCGCAGAGTTTAGAAGCGCCCCGCTCACACGAGTTTTCCAGTCAAGTCAGCAAACAGTGTCTCGCTAAGCGTGGCTATCCGACAGAAACATGAGTTTATTAAAGTACTTTAAACGTGGAAAAAATCATAAGAGGTATGTAAGCACTGGCGTTTATCATGGCTTCAACCTGCTGGAAACGGGGGCAATAATGGAAGAGTCGCTTAGCTAAGAGATGTGGCTAGAATTCAAATGCAGCTGGCTTCATATAACGGGAAAGGCAAGAGGGACTGATGAATTTTTTATTTTTTTTTTCAATTACTTATTTTGTACCCGTAGGTAGATTTGTTTTGCAGTCTGGTGACAAGCCACCAGCTGCCTGTCGCTGCGTGCGCAAGCGCCCTGTATCCCTAACCTGCATGTTTTTGGCATGTGGGGGGAAACCGGAGAAATCCCGGAGTAAACCCACGCAACACGGGGAAAACATGCAAACTCCACACAGATCACCGTTGGCCGGGGGCAGGGATCGAACCCACGATCTCATGATCCCCGCGATTCCCCGGCCGAGGGTAAACTGTGTTGCCGCAGTGCTAACCACTGCGCCACTGTGTCAACTTTGCTGAGGATATACAGTGGGGCAAAAAAGTATTTAGTCAGCCACCAATTGTGCAAGTTCTCCCACTTAAAAGATGAGAGAGGTCTCCAATTTTCATCATAGGTATACCTCAACTATGAGAGACAAAATGAGAAAAAAAAAAATCCAGAAAATCACATTGAAGGATTTTTAATGAATTACTTGGTAAACTCCTCGGTAAAATAAGTATTTGGTCAATAACAAAAATTCATCTCAATACTTTGTTATATACCCTTTGTTGGCAATGACAGAGGTCAAATGTTTTCTGTAAGTCTTCACAAGGTTTTCACACACTGTTGCTGGTATTTTGGCCCATTCCTCCATGCAGATCTCTAGAGCAGTGATGTTTTGGGGCTGTCGCTGGGCAACACAGACTTTCAACTCCCTCCAAAGATTTTCTATGGGGTTGAGATCTGGAGACTGGCTAGGCCACTCCAGGACCTTGAAATGCTTCTTACGAAGCCACTCCTTCATTGCCCGGGTGGTGTGTTTGGGATCATTGTCATGCTGAAATACCCAGCCACGTTTCATCTTCAATGCCCTTGCTGGTGGAAGGAGGTTTTCACTCAAAATCTCACGATACATGGCCCCATTCATTCTTTCCTTTACACGGATCAGTCGTCCTGGTCCCTTTGCAGAAAAACAGCCCCAAAGTATGATGTTTCCACCCCCATGCTTCACAGTAGGTATGGTGTTCTTTCTCCTCCAAACACGACAAGTTGAGTTTTTACCACAAAGTTCTATTTTGGTTTCATCTGACCATATGACATTCTCCCAATCCCCTTCTGGATTATCCAAATGCTCTCTAGCAAACTTCAGACAGGCCTGGACATGTACTGGCTTAAGCAGGGGGACATGTCTGGCACTGCAGGATTTGAGTCCCTGGCGGCATAGTGTGTTTCTGATGTAGCCTTTGTTACTTTGGTCCCAGCTCTCTGCAGGTCATTCACTAGGTCCTCCCGTGTGGTTCTGGGATTTTTGCTCACCGTTCTCGTGATCATTTTGACCCCACGGGGTGAGATCTTGCGTGGAGCCCCAGATCGAGGGAGATTATCAGTGGTCTTGTATGTCTTCCATTTTCTAATAATTGCTCCCACAGTTGATTCCTTCACATCAAGCTGCTTACCTATTGCAGATTCAGTCTTCCCAGCCTGGTGCAGGTCTACAATTTTGTTTCTGGTGTCCTTTGACAGCTCTTTGGTCTTGGCCATAGTGGAGTTTGGAGTCTGACTGTTTGAGGTTGTGGACAGGTGTCTTTTATACTGATAACGAGTTCAAACAGGTGCCATTAATACAGGTAATGAGTGGAGGACAGAGGAGCCTCTTAAAGAAAAAGTTACAGGTCTGTGAGAGCCAGAAATCTTGCTTGTTTGTAGGTGACCAAATACTTATTTTACTGAGGAATTTACCAATTAATTCATTAAAAATCCTTCAATGTGATTTTCTGGATTTTTTTTTTCTCATTTTGTCTCTGGTAGTTGAGGTATACCTATGATGAAAATTGGAGACCTCTCTCATCT
The DNA here is from genome assembly GCA_020510985.1 of Pholidichthys leucotaenia. NCBI lineage: Eukaryota > Metazoa > Chordata > Actinopteri > Cichliformes > Pholidichthyidae > Pholidichthys > Pholidichthys leucotaenia. The sequence continues at coordinate 237,375,520 of CM035838.1, read as the reverse complement.
TTTAAGTGGGAGAACTTGCACAATTGGTAGCTGACTAAATACCGCAGTATTTCCTCACGTGCGTTCAATTTTAAGTAGATCGGTATGTATAAAGGAAATGTGTTTGGATTCCTGCGTACGGACGGTTTTATACATCTGGATTTTTTTGCTTCCAGCATTTTCTTGATTTAAACGTACGTCATCTTGCGTGGATTTCCTACTGAAAGATGACGCCTCTCATCCTGGATGAGCTAAAGAGGAGACGCCGTGGACAAAGGGCTGGAACTAAGGTGAGGAGGAGGAAGAGGAAGCATAAGCCGGCTGTACCAATGGTCATCACTGGGAACGTGCAATCGCTCGGAAACAAAACAGATGAGCTTATAGCGCTGGTCAGGATGCAAAAGGAGTATCATGAGTGTAGTATCATGTGTTTCACAGAGACATGGTTACACACACAGATCCTGGATGTTAACGTAGCGATACCTGGCTTCAAGACTATACGGGGGGACAGAGATATGATAAGTAGCAGGAAAAAGAGGGGAGGAGGAGTGGCACTTCTTGTGAATGAAAGATGGTGTAATCCTCGACACATTTATGTGAAGGAAAAATGCTGCAGCCCGGACATTGAACTGCTGGCTGTGAGTATGCCACCTTGTTATATGCCTCGAGAAATAAGATAAGCCTTTATTAGTCCCACAATGGGGAAATTCCAGGATTGCAACAGCACAGGGATAGCAACACTCAGAGCAACAATCAGAAGGCAAGAAAAAACAAGAGCAGCTAGTATACATATGTACATATTAATAGAATATATATATAGACACACAGTGCGGAGCCTTGTGGTTGGTGGATGTGCAGCAGAAAGTCTAAGCTCTCTCTCCGCGGATGCGACGGGCCAGCTGGATGTTTTTGGGCATGATGGTGACCCTCTTGGCATGGATGGCGCACAGGTTGGTGTCCTTGAAGAGACCCACCAGGTAGGCCACGCTAATTATTATCATCTACATCCCTCTGTCAGCTGACGCAGCGGTGGCCTGTGACATCATCAGCTCCACTACGGCCATACTGTATTACTGGAGACGCACCCAGATGCATTTATGGCCATCACAGGTGAATTTAATCATGTCTCACTGGGAAAAACACTACTAAACTTTCACCAGTTTGTTGACTGTCCCACCAGAGAAAACAAAACACTGGATTTACTGTATGCCAATGTCAGAGATGCATATAGTGCCACAGCTCTACCCCCCATTAGCAAATCGAATCACTGTATGGTCATGTTATCACCCAAGTACATTCTCGTTGTGCAAAGGCAGCCTGCTTATACACGGACTGTAAGGAGGTGGACACAGGAGGCTGCTGATGCACTGCAGGACTGCTTCGAGATGACAGACTGAGGCGTACTCTGTGAACCACATGGGGTGGACATAGACAGTACGACCGACTGCATCACAGAATACATCAGATTCTGTGAAGACCCAACCATGCCAGCTCAGACTGTACACTGTTTCCCCCACAACAGACCATGGGTCACAAGTGACCAGAAAGCACTTTTGAACAAAAAGAAGAGAGCTTTTAGGTCCGGAGATGAAGAGAAGCTGAGCAGAGTGCAGCATGAGCCAAGAGAGATGCTGAGGAGGTGCAAGGACAATTATAGGAGGAAGTTGGAGAATAAACTCAGGCAAAACAACACTAAAGATGTGTGGATGGGAATGAAACAAATAACTGGGTGCAAGGGGAGAGTCAAGCAGACATCTGGGAGCCAAGAGAGAGCTGATGAACCGAATCTGTTTTTTAATAGATTCAACTCACAGTCTGTCCCCCCAACAACACAGACAGACCCCCACACACCCCTCCCCACCCATCCTTGTGTGCAGCACCTCTCTCCATCTTCCCCCTAACCCCCCTCCTCCTCCTCGGGGGACACCAGGACCCTCCCTCGCATCACTGTGACTACAGACCAGGTTAAGAAACAGCTAGAGAGACTCCATCAGCGGAAGGCAGCAGGCCCTGATGGCATCTCCCCCAGGATCCTGAGGACCTGTGCCAACCAGCTAGCTGCGGTACTGAAGCACCTGTACAACCTGAGCCTGAGTCTGGAAAGAGTACCGGTGCTGTGGAAGATGTCCTGCCTGGTTCCTGTCCCCAAGAAGTCATCTCCATCGGACCTGAATAACTATCGACCAGTTGCCCTCACATCTCATGTGATGAAGGTCCTGGAGAGACTGGTCTTAGCCCACCTGAGGCCGCAGATGAAGACGTGGCTGGACCCTCTGCAGTTTGCATATCAGCCCCATATGGGAGTTGAAGACGCTGTCATCTACCTGCTGCAATGAGCCCATCTGCACCTGGATGGCGGAGGAGACACTGTGAGAATCACTTTTTTTGATTTCTCCAGTGCGTTTAACACCATCCAGCCACTGCTGCTGGGTGAGAAGCTGCAGGTGATGGGGGTCAACAGCTCTGTGATCTCCTGGATTACTGACTGCCTAACAGGCAGGCCACAGTTTGTCCGGCTGAGCAGTGTCTTGTCTGGTGTGGTGGTTAGTGATACGGGAGCTCCACAGGGGACTGTGCTCTCTTCCTTTTCTCTTCACCTTATATACCACTGACTTTCAGTACAACACTGAGCCATGCCACCTGCAGGAATTCTCTGATGACTCAGCTGTTGTTGGGTGTATAAGAGGGGGAGAGGAGGGGGAGTACAGGGCACTGGTAGACAGATCTGTGGAGTGGACAGAGCAGAATCACCCGAGGCTGAATGTCAGCAAGACCAGAGAGATGGTGATTGACTTCAGGAAGAAGAGGACGCCTTCTCAGCTATTGCAGATTAGCGGGGAGGATGTGGAGGTGGTTGAGGACTACAAATATCTGGGTGTCAGGATCAGCAATGGGTTGGACTGGAGATCCAACACCGATGCTGCGTACAAGAAGGGGATGAGCAGACTACTTCCTGAGGAAGCTGAGATCCTTAAACGTGTGCAGCAGGATGCTGGAGCTTTTCTATCAGACCGTTGTCGCCAGCGCCATCTTCTTTGCTGCTGTCTGTTGGGGTAGCAGTATCAGGGCCAGCGACACCAGCAGACTTGACAAGATTATCAAGAGGACTGGCTCTGTAATTGGTCTCAGGCCTGAGACTGCGGTGGAGAGGAGGACACTAATCAAACTGTGATCCATCATGGACAATCCTGATCACCCCCTCCACCACACACAGGACAGACAGTGGAGCACTTTCTCCAGTTGACTACTACAGCTTCGCTGTCGAACGGTTAGGTACAGGAAATCTTTCCTGCTGCATGCCATTTCACTGTACAATAACTCACTATGATGTTGTATTCTGGTCATAAATATGCTGCCATACTGCACCTTACAGTCTAACTGGTACCTCACATTTCACTCTGCTCCTGATAGTCCTGCATTGTGCAGCGGGTATGATTCATGTGTTTTTATGGGTTACCATATATTAAGCTATGACGCATATAGGTTTTTATAGTAGTGTCAGTTTTACTTTCCATGGGTAATCCCTTTGTCTGTCATGTGTGCATCTCTGTCATTTGGTTGTCTGTGTCATGCTGCTGTTACACTGTAATTTCCCAGTTTGGGATCAATAAAGTACATCTGTTTATTTCTTGTTTTTTTTTTTAAATAAATTTGCAAACATCTAAAAAAAAATAAAACACTTTTTTCATGTTGTCATTATGGGGTATTGTGTGTAGAATTTTGAGGTAAAAATGAATTTAATCCATTCTGGAATAAGGCTGTAACATAACAAAATGGGGAAAAAGTGAAGCGCTGTGAATACTTTCCAGATGCACTGTATGACTGAGCTGTGTAACTCCTTCAGACATAACTAATCCCTCAGATCACTCAAGTATTTCAGACTGTGATCAGCGCAGTGAAGCTGTGAAGTCTGAAGGTGGAGCTCAGCACAAACAAGTTGCAGCTCATTTTGTTCTGGGTCTAATTAAGATGATGCAAGACCAGCTGTTATTGCATCAGGAGAGACAACAGCTGCTTTTTACTGACTACAAATAAATTTTTTTACAAGGAAAAAAGTTGCAAATTTATAAGTTACTAACTTACAAAAAAGGTACACATTTGCAAGAAAAAAAATTCTATTTTACAAGAAAAAAAATGCAAATTTTAAAGAAATAAGTAGCAAATTTATAAGAAAAAGTATCAAACATAATGAAAAAAAATCAGTTTACAAAAAAAGTCCAAGGGTTTGAAGAAAAAATGTTGCAAACTGACAAGAAAAAATACATATTACTGAGGAAAAAGTTGCAAATTTATATGGAAAAATGCTAATTTACAAGAAAAAAAACGGCATATTTATATGAAAAATTGTGGAAAAATTTGTAAGAAATATGTTGCAAATTTCTAAGGAAGAAAGTTGCAAATTTACAAGAATTTTTTTTTAACTTTTGTGCAATGAATTGACAATTTACATGGAAAAAGTCAAAAAATAATGAGGGGGAAAAGCTCCAAATTTAATGACTGCTATTAGTTCCACTAATTCAGTGCTTCTCAGTTATTTCCTGATACGCGCCCTCTAGGACGATGAAAGCATTTTGCGCCCCCCCACTCTCCGTGACTAAAATTGTTATAAGTACACCTCTGCATAACATTGTATCCTTATTAACATTAAAGAAAACAAAAAAGGAAAAAGAAAGAAATTGCTTCAGTCAGGAAGCAGTCCAGCATTTTGAATAGCTCTTCAGCTGTGGCTCCGTCTCTGACATGTTCACAAAAAAGTAGATCCTCACACAGGGAGTTTGTCATGTCAAAACGTACATAAGCAATAAACAAACAATCTTTGTTGCTGTCAGGTGCTTCATCAAATTGTAAGGCAAAATGTTTGTCTTTGGAGTTTATCTACCAGCTGTTCTTTAAGATCGTTAGCAATGTCATTCATACGTCTGGCGACAGTGTCATTGGACAGAGGGATAGTTTTTATTTTTGCAGCTCTTGTGTCATCCAGCACGACAGAGACCATGTCTAATGCTGCAGGCAGTATCAGCTCCTCTGCTATGGTGTGGGGGGTTTTTGCACTGAGCTATTTGGTACGCCACCTTATATGATGCTAACTGTGCTCACTGGTTTACTGAAGTAGCATTCACAAAGCGGGATGAATGCTGGCAATACTCGGCACGTTTTCGCTGAAAAAACTCAAGTGGCTTATCAGCGTGATTGGGGTGTAATGTCTTTAAGTGACACCTTAATTTATTTGGCTTCATGCTGTCCGCTGCCACCATTTTTAGACACAGTAAACACACCGGTCTTTCCTCGTCTCCCACCGTAGTCACAGTGAAGCCAAGCGCTACATACACTTCGTCATATTTCCTCATCTTAGCTTTCGGGAGACTTTTGTTTGACTTATTATCTCCGTCTCTCTCCGCCTTTCTTTTCATCACTGTTAAATATTTTTCCATGGTGTCTCTTGAGGGTTTGTTCACTTCATATCTCCTGCTCTGTGCTGTGTGTGCGCATGCACGGTGCAAAAAAACCTTCACCACAGAGCTAATACTCCCTGCGCACACTCTGACAATGGGAGCGCCACTGCCTCCTACTGTAGTGCATGTGCAATTAAACTTTATTCTAGTACAGCAAAAAAAGCATGTTCCCCGGGGTCCCACGCCCCCCCCCCCCACTATTTGAGAAGGACTGCACTAATTTTACTTCTTGTTAAAATGCAAAAGCAGAAACTGTAAATTCACAACATTTCTGCTGATTTCATCCACAAATGTCAGAAAACCCTAAGATCTTGTTTACCTTGACTCTAAGATCATGTTTAACATGTCTGTGATATATTGTGTTAAACACCACTGAAATGCAGATTTAAGGATTAACTGTCATTTTTAAGGAGACTGAATGGCTTGATTTTAACTTTTAAGGCTTTGGGTCCAGCTGCTGGGTCTGACTGTAAACTCTGGATGTTTATTTTACAGCATTAGTTAAATTTACTGGTATCAAATCTGGAAGTACAGTATTTTCTTCTTCTTCTTTTAGATTTGATTGGCAGTTGGCAACCAGCTTACAGGTGTGTAACCGCCATGTACTTCACTCTATCTGGTCAGAAGCTCGTCTCCATTAACATCATAAACACGTTTGCACGATCAAACCATTATTATTCACAGGCTAACTGTGAATGATGACGTATGTGGTCAGTGTGTAACCATGGAAACGGACACATGACTTCACAGTCCCTTAACTAAAATGTTTTGGAAAAAACTGCAGCCAATGAGCTGTGTATACACTAGCGAAACAAAATCATTTATTCTTTAAACTAGTGCATACCCATCCATGCCCGTAGAAACAAAGTATAAGCATTTCTGCATGCCTGTAGAAAGCAGGTGTCAGCAAGCACATCACCACTCATTCAGTAATGCCTGCCTTTGATCGTTGATGATGTCATAGGGAGTCCTATGATCTTTGCTGATGTCATAGCGAGTCCTATGATTGTGAGTGATGCCTGCCTTTGATCTTTGGAGATGCCATAGCAAGTCCGACAATATTTGATGATGTCATCATATAGACACCATAGGTTGCTGGCATAGCAAGTCCTATGATGCCTGCATTTGATCTTTGATGATGTTATAGCGAGTTGTATGATCTTTGATGATGCCATAGCAAGTCCTATGGTGATGCCTGCATTTGATCTTTGATGTCCTATGATCGTGAGTGATGCCTGCCTTTGATCTTAGATGAAGGCATAGCGAATCCTATAATCGTGAGTGATGCCTGCCTTTGATCACAGATTTTCTTGAATCTGTGTGATGTCATATATAGTGTCTATATGACATCATATAGTTTTCTTAGTTTATAGTTTTCATATAGTTTTCTTAATAGTTTTCACACAGATTTTCTTGAATCTGTGATGTCATATAGACACCATAGTGTCATAGTGACATCATATAGTCTCTATATGATGTCATACAGACATGTAGAGATCATAAGAACATCATAGGCGATCCTATGATCTTTTAGCCGTATCATAGGAACATCATACTAGAGTGAAGTACGTGATCAGACGCTGCCGAGGACACAGTTGTTCAGAACTCCTTATAAGAACTCCTGATACAAAGATATACAGTGATGATAATCAAGTCAGTGGCGGCTGGTTGCCAACCGCCAATCAAATCTAAGAGAAGAATATAGAGTGTTATAGACATATTCAATTCAAACGTTTATTTCAAACTCAGGGTTCATATTAAATGCAGAACTAAAACGTGTAGAAAATAAATAAAAGTATATACAGATCAGCAGTCACTCGGCGCTCTTGTAACAACAATAACATACAATATTGAACTCAGTATAAAATAGAACGCCACCACTTCCAGATGCTGGAGTGAAGTATGAGTGACGAGTTGACAATTGCTGATATAAGATGATTGTTACATGCCAGCAACCTTCTCATAAAACTGTAAACATTCTTTCGTATCAACTCGCCAAAAGACGGAATGTTCAAGGACACAAACATCTTGCTTGCACTCGATCTACGTGGTATATCTAACAACCTTCTTAAGGAGTTATATGCAATGCGGATTTTGTTCCTGACAGCAACATTGCTATTAAACCATAAAGGCGAGCAATACATTGAGGTACAGAAGGTCTTGAACAGCATACATTTAACATCAGGAGAACATCTATGGAAATTTCGCAACAGTAAATTTGTTTGAGCATAGTTTCCTGAGTTGCCTGTTACAATCAACATCGGTCTTATCAGATTCAATCCACACACCTTTGTGTGTATTTGACTTTTTCAACAAAGTTCAAGCTATTACCACAAAGTGGCATAACAGGATTTGAAGTATTGACACCCTTCGGTTTGAAAGCCATACACATAGATTTAGTACAGTTGAACAAGATGTCATTTTTTTCACCAAATTTTTCACATTCCGAAAGGAGATGTTGCATCGCTGCAGCAGACAAGCTTAACCAAACAGAGATCATCAGCATAGAAAATGTGATTTAACAGTGCACCGTTAATGGAGCCGCCCACATTAGTATTGTTCAACAGTACACTGAGATCATCAACATAGACATTAAACAACAAGGGTGACAGTATACCACCTTGTTTAACACCGTTGGTCACATGAAATTTGGATGAGGTAACATTGCTCCACCTAACAACCATAGACTGCCTTCTGTACCAGTATAACAGGATGCTAACAACGTAAATAGGAATACCTCCATCGATCAGTTTTCTAAACAAACACCAGTGGTTAATCCTGTCAAAAGCTTTGCTAGCATCTAAAAACGTAGCATAGACACTAGTGGATTGGCTTCTGAAGTAGTAACAAATTCATGGAGTAGGTAAACAGCCTTGTCAGTTGAATGGGCTGACTTGAAACCAAACTGACTGTCATTTGTCCACAGATAATCCTCAATTCTGTTCAGAATTAAACCCTCTAACAATTTAGATATAACATTTGCAATAGCTATAGGTCTGTAGTTGTTCATATCAGACAGACTGGCACACTTGTTTTTCACCAAGGGAATAATAACAGAGTCCATCAACATATCTGGCATGTAACCATGAACAAACATACAGTAATATACATACAGACATAATGTAGACATGAAAATCTCACTGAAGAAGAAGACTGTTCAGAACTCCTTATACAAAGATAGTGAAGACGACGAAGAAGAGGTTGCCAACCGAGAAGAATTCTGACTTTTGATACATAGAGTGATGTTTACTGAGTGAAGTATGTGGCCGTAAGGTGGTAATGCACCTCTAAGCTGGTTGCCAACCCCCAATCAAATCTAAAAGAAGAGGGCCGAATTATTTTTGGAGTTTCTAAATTTATTTGAAGCCATTTATTTTATTTCATTTTTACGGACAACCAAGACAAATTAAATGTTTACATTACTGGGTTTGGTTGGAAGTGATACATCGGCCGTTTCCTCCCCCTCACTGAAACAGATCACGCTGGTTTTTTCATTTATTTAATGATACTAACCAAGATGTAAAAATGTAAGTTTTTTTTAAGCCAATAACCCCCAGAAATAATGAAGACAAACCGGTGAATGAATAAAAACACTTAACTTTATAAAAACAAATATTCCAAATTTTTGGTCTTAAAAGTGAGCCGGATTACTTATGTCGTCCATCAGATTTAGAGACGTGTTTCAGATGTCATTGAGGATGATTGTTTATTTTATTAATGATTAAAATAATTCAAATCTGGGCATTTGTCTATAAGGTTTGGCTGGCAATCGGCTTCCCGCCGCTGTGACTCGGAAGTAGGGCCTTTATAAAGACTTCTTTCCTCCCTTATCTCCTCAGGTGAGTGAGCCAGTGGATGGTCAGGTGTGTAAACAGGTGATAAAACAGCTGATAAACTCTCACAATCATACACTATCACACGAACACTCACCATTCGCAGAGCCGCCATCGCCGCCACCTTTCACTAAAATGTTATCAGTGTCACTCCGTGTGGAAACAAGTTGTCAGGCTGAACTTTAGTTCCGCGTCATTCACCGTGAAACCGAACTATGCAGCTGCTGTGTGGTTTGTTAATAATTCACCAACTCACCTGACCTTAAAATTACTTTGACAGATCAGTTTCCCTCTGATTTTTATTAACAAGGTGACGTTAAGAATCTGGCGTTGTTAGGGAGGCGTGACAGGGGGCAGGCATCTAATTGGACGACATCATGGCTTAATGCTGGCTCGTGAGTGGTTAGTCAGAGGGGAGGGGAAGTCACGTTAGCCAATCGGAAGCTCTAGTTCAAGTCAGGTCACAAAGCTCTTTGAAATGCAAGAGACACTTCACTGTGCAAATAAAACTAAATTATTAGAATAACTAACCTGGGCCTTGAACCCTAACTTCCCATTTGCAAGACAGATATTTTACCTCTAACCTATTACTTAATCAGAATCAGAATCAGGTTTATTGCCATTGTTCATGTAGTACACAAACTAGGAATTTGTCTTGGTACAATGCTGCAACATTAAACATGATAAGATAAGAGAAATAAACTATACATGTAATAAAGTGTAGGATAAGATTAAGTGATACTGGTCAACAGTTAAAATATATATTAGCCAGCAGCAGATACTGTGGAGAACTATATAGTGCAGTCGGTAATGCAGGAAGAAAACAGTGATGATTGACATGAGTCTGGTTGAGCTGCTGTACATGGTGCACGAGAGTCAATAAGTCACTTAGTGTTCAGCAGTCTGATGGCAGAGGGGAAGAAGCTGTTCATGTGACGGGAGGTTTTAGTCTGGATGGACCGAAGTCTTCTACCAGAGGGGAGGGGGGCAAACAGTACGTGACCAGGGTGTGAGGGATCGGCTATGATCCGGCCAGCACGCCTCCGGGTCCTGGAGATGTACAGATCCTGGAGAGATGGGAGCTTGCAGCCGATCACCTTCTCAGCAGTGCGCACGACGCGCTGCAGCCTTAGTCTGTCCCTGGCAGTGGCTCCTGCGTACCACACGGTTATGGAGGTGGTGAGGATGGACTCGATGATGGCTGTGTAGAACTGCACTAACATCTTGGTGGGTAGCTTGAGCTTCCTCAGCTGCCGCAGGAAGAACATCCTCTGCTGGGCTTTTTTGATGAGTGAGCTGATGGTCAGCTCCCATTTGAGGTCCCTGGTGATGGTAGTGCCTAGGAAGCGGAAGGAATCAGCAGTGGTGATGGGAGAGCCTGAGAGGGTGAGGGGGGGCAGAGGAGTAGTGACTTTCCTGAAGTCTACAATCATCTCCACTGTCTTCAGAGCGTTCAGCTGCAGGTTGTTATTGCTGCACCAGGACGCCAGCTGGGCCACCTCTCTCCTGTAGGCGGACTCGTCGCCGTTGGAGATGAGCCCGATGAGGGTGGTGTCGTCCGCAAACTTGATCAACTTGACAGACTGGTGGCTGGAGGTGCAGGAGTTGGTGTAAAGGGAGAAGAGTAGGGGGGAAAGTACACAGCCCTGGGGTGATCCGGTGCTGATGCTAGTATAGTCTGAGACAGTCTTTCCCAGCCGCACATGCTGCCTCCGGTCCGTCAGGAAGTCGATGATCCACCTGCAGAGGGAGTCAGGCACGTTGAGCAGGGACAGCTTGTCCCGGAGCAGAGCGGGGCGGATGGTGTTGAATGCGGAGCTGAAGTCCACAAACAGGATCCTGGCGTAGGTTCCCGGGGAGTCCAGGTGCTGCAGGATGGAGTGGAGGGCCAGGTTGACTGCATCGTCTACAGACCTGTTGGCTCGGTAGGCAAACTGCAGCGGGTCCAGGAGAGGGGTGGTGATGGACTTGAGGTGGGACAGGACCAGGCGCTCAAAGGACTTCATGACTACAGAGGTGAGCGCTACAGGTCTGTAGTCATTAAGTCCAGTGATCCGTGGCTTCTTGGGGACAGGGATGATGGTGGAGGATTTGAGGCAGGACGGCACGTGGCATAACTTAAGGGAGGTGTTAAAAATGTCTGTGAATACAGGAGCCAGCTGTTTCGCACAGAGTCTCAGGGTGGAGGGAGACACGCCGTCTGGGCCGGGGGCCTTGCGCGGGTTCAGTCTGGAGAACTGTTTGAGCACATCCTGCTCACTGATGATAAGGGGAGGGGGGAGGAGGGGGGGGTGCCTTAAATGAAGTAGCGAATGTGGAGGCTGTGGAGCTGGAGGGAGGGGGGGAGTTGGACACAGATGACGAGGTGTCAAAACGGGCATAGTGTTGGGACAGTCTTTGACAAAGGGCTTTGTCATCCTGACCTTTAGGAGCCTTAGGTCGATAGTTGGTGATTTGCCTCAGTCCTCTCCACACGGAAGCCGAATCATTAGCAGTGAACTGCTGCTGGAGTCTCTCTGAGTATAGTGATTTAGCCCTCTTCAGCTCTCTGTTAAACCGGTATTTAACCTCCCTGTAGCAGTCCCTGTCTCCACTTTTCAGCGCTGCTTCCTTCTCCTTCCTGATCTGTCTGAGCTTAGCTGTGAACCAGGGTTTGTCATTAGAGTAACTCACCCTGGTGTGTGATGGAAGAATGTTCTCTTCACAAAAGTGGATATATGAGTTCACAGTGTCCGTGTACTCATCCAGATCATGCATGGCTCCTTTAAGCATGCCCCAGTCAGATATTTCCATGCACGTTTCCAGCTTCTCCTCAGCATCACTGGTCCGTATCTTCGTAGTGCTCACAACAGGTTTAGTGAGCTTCAATCTCTGTCTGTATGTGGGAATGAGGTGAACCATCACGTGATCAGATAATCCCAGCGCAGCTCGAGGGACAGCGCGATATGCGTCTTTCACTGTGGTGTAACAGTGATCCAGTGTGTTTAATCCTCTGGTGGGGCATTTAATAAACTGTTTGTAGCGGGGGAGATCGTGGCTCAGATTGCACTGATTAAAGTCGCCAGCCACAATAATCAGCGAGTCTGGAAAACTCCGCTCTGTGTGTTGAATGTGATCCGCGAGCACGCGCTGAGCTTCGCGCGTGTCCGCGTCGGGAGGGGCATACACAGCGATCATTATGAAAGAAGCAAACTCCCGCGGGGAATAGAAGGGCTTGCAATTGATAACAAGAAATTCCAAGGCAGGAGAACAGTGTTTGGAAATTACCGTTACATCAGAGCACCAGCTGCAGTTGATGTAGAAGCAGACACCGCCTCCTGTGGTCTTGCCGGAAAGCTCTGTGTCACGATCAGCACGAAAGAGCTGGAAGCCGTCGAGGCGCAGCGCGCTGTCCGGTATATTTTCCCGGAGCCAGGTCTCAGTAAAGCAGAGGACAGCTGAGGAGGCGAGGTCCTTAAAACGCATCAGCAGTCTCAGTTCATCTACCTTGTTAGAGAGAGAGTTGGTATTGGACAGAAATATGCCAGGCAGCGCCGTTCGCGAGCCTCTCCTGCGAAGTCGTACGAGAGCGCCCGCTCGTCTACCTCTCTTCCGCCGTCTCACTTTCCGAGCCAGGCAATGAACCAGATCGGCGGCAGGGGCTAGAAAAACTGGGAGGAGGTCCGTGGGTGTGAAAGTCCTGATATTTAGAAGTTCTTCACGGGTATAAGTGCAAGCAGACACACAATTGACAAACAAAAACAAACAAAGAGCGCAGCGAAGCACCATGTCGACCGCTGTGGGCGCCATCTTGGATGCCTTACCTACTCACTTAATCATGAGTAGGTAAGGCTTTCTTGACCCTTGAGCCTTGTGTGGCACATATGTTTGGTTCATATTTCCCACAAGAGTGTGGCACATATGTCTGGTTCATATCTCCCACAAATGTATGGCTTATATGGATTGGGGCTTCACGTCTGGAGGAACAAGAGATTGGATCGACGGGGGCTGACAGGAGATGGCGAGGAGGTGTGAAGTCGGGCCCTTGTCTCAGAGGAGGCCCTGGGGGGTTTCCCGGGACACCGGAGAATAAGAGACAATGGTGAATCTTCAGAGACTTGCATTGTGATTGAATGTTTGCAGAAGCACCATGTGACTTGAGTTCTTAATCCCCCGGAGGTATAAGAGTGAGCTGTAATATTATTCTGCCTCTTCTTGCTTTTGAGAATGTTGGATGATTGTGTTCTGTAATAAAGCCGAACCTGAGAAATACACTCATGTCTCGTCATTGAACACATCTTCCACACTGGTGACCCACAACAAAGAATGAGCAGGGAGAATTCTCCCGAGCAGAGCTCATCAGAGGCCAGCCTGATGGCTGCCTCCACGCTCCAGCTGCCCGATTTCTGGCAGCACAGCCCGCGCTCCTAGTTTAGCGCGGTCGAGGCGCAGTTCAACCTCCGGAGAATCTCAAAGGATGAAACGAGGTTCTACCATGTGGTGGCGAAGCTGGACAGCCACACGGTCCAGAGGGTGGAAGATCTGGTTAACCACCCACCGGACACCGACAAGTACGGCGCATTGAAAGAGGCGCTGATCAGCCATTTCACCCCCTCGGTGCAACAGCGAGCAGAGGGGCTCCTAGAGTTGACGGAGTCGGAGAATGACAGACCGGCAGACCTGATGGTGAAGATGCTGAGACTGAAAGACTCCGAGGATGGCGAATTTATCTTCGCCCACCTTTTCCTCCGAACTCTGCCGCCAGCAGTGAGAGTGACCCTGGCAGACTCACCCCGATTGGCCAAGCGGGACTACCATGGGCTCGGCAAGGAGGCGCAGCGACTCGTCGACGCCCACAAGCGGAGCGCGGTTTCGGCCACGGCAGCTGAGCAGAGGACGGCACCCAGAGATGGTTTGGAGCCAGAGGTGGCGGCGCCAGACGAACCGATGACAGGCGTCAGGCGACGCGGAGCTGAAGACGGCCTGTGTTTCTACCACCGCCGTTTTGCGGAGAGGGCGCACAGATGTCTCCCACCGTGCCGCTTCAAGCGTCAGGGAAGCGCCAAGACCGGGGGGCCGGTAGCAGCTGCATCCCTCGGAGAAGAAAATAAGCTGCTTTACCTGACAGATGCACACTCGGGGAAACAATTCCTCGTGGACACAGGCTCCCAGCTGAGTTTCGTCACGCCTACCTACGCGGAACGGCTGATGCCGTCCAAAGCTCCCTGGGTGTCAGTATCAGCAGCGAATGGCTCAGCGATTAAGACCTTCGGTGAGAGGACCATGCGTCTGTCCTTACAGGGCCGTTCATTCGAGTGGACCTTTATTGTAGCAGCAGTCAGTTTCAACATGTTAGGGGCTGATTTTTTGTGCTCACATGGTTTATTGGTTGATCTTGCTAATAGACGTCTGGTAAATGCACTTTCTTTTCATTCTATCCCCTGCACAGCTCGGGTGGCTCCGCTGACTGCACACGCCAACGTCACAGCTGCGGGTGGTAAGTTTCATGCTCTGCTCACTCACTTTCCAGCACTCACAGTTCCAAAGTTTTCGGCGACAGTGGCCAAACACGGGGTGGAGCATTTTATTACCACCACTGGGCCGCCCGTTTTTGCAAAAGCCCGGCGCTTGGACCCAGCTAAACTGGCAATAGCGCGCGAGGAATTTGCCAACCTGGAAAAACTGGGCATAATTAGATGCTCGAACAGCCCCTGGGCTTCCCCGTTACACATGGTCCCAAAGGCTGATGGCGATTGTGGCGATTGTGGCGATTTCCGCAGGTTGAACAACGTCTCAGCACACGACCGCTACCCGATTCCGCACATCCAGGATTTCTCAGTTCATTTGGCGGGGGCGCGCATTTTTTCTAAAATAGACTTGGTGCGCGGCTACCACCAAGTCCCCGTGCGCGCGCAGGATATTCCCAAAACCGCGGTAATAACTCCGTTTGGGCTTTTTGAGGTTTTGCGCATGCCGTTTGGGTTAAAGGGCGCCGCGCAAACTTTCCAACGCATGATGGATGCTGTTTCACGCGACCTGCCTTTCGTGTTCGTCTATTTAGACGACATATTGGTAGCCAGCACGTCCGAGGACGAACATGAAACCCACCTCACAGCTGTTTTTCGGAGACTGGCAGAGCACGGGTTGATAATTAACCCAGCGAAGTGCCAGTTCGGGGTGGCGCAAATCGATTTTTTGGGGCACCGCGTTTCACCACAGGGAGCGGTTCCCCTGCCTGAGAAAGTTCACGCAATAACAGATTTCCCCTGACCTCAAACGATAAAAGCGCTGCAGGAGTTTCTAGGAATGATTAATTTTTACAACCGGTTTCTTCCGAGCGCAGCGCGGCTTATGCAGCCACTGTACGCAGCACTAAAAAAACAAAAACCCACTAATAAGGTCAAATGGTCTCCGGAGCGGGAGCGCGCTTTCTCCCAGGTCAAATCAGCCCTTGCAAGCGCCGTTTTGTTAGCGCACCCGGTTCCAACAGCCCGTTTGGCGCTCACCACCGACGCTTCGGACCTAGCGGTGGGGGCAGTCATTGAACAGTGTGTGGCAGGGACCTGGCAGCCTCTCGCGTTCTTTAGCAAATCCCTGCGCGATAACGAGCGTAAATACAGCACGTTTGACAGGGAGCTTTTAGCCCTACACTTGGCCATCCACCATTTCCAGTTCTGGCTGGAAGGGCGGCGTTTCACCGCTTTCGTGGACCACAAACCGTTAACTTTTGCGATGGCCAAGATCTCAGAACCTTGGTCAGGCCGACAACAAAGACAGCTAGCCGCAATATCGGAGTTCACCACCGATATCCAGCATGTTGCAGGCAAACACAATGTAGTGGCGGACTGTCTCTCACGTGCTGTGGCAACGCCAGGCCATGTGGGGGCAGACTCAGTGGCTGTGGGCCAGGGCAGTGACGCGGGAGCGCGCGCAGCCCCGGTCCACGTAGGTTTGGATTATGCAGACATGGCTGCGGAGCAGGTTGGTGACGCGGATGTGCGCGCGCTCCAGTCTGGACCAACAGGGTTAAGGCTGGAGCACAGGGTGCAGCAGATAGGTATGCCCCCCTTAATATGCGATGTCTCCACGGGTCGGCCTCGTCCCGTGGTTCCAGCCGCGTGGCGCCGCCGCGTTTTTGACTTGGTCCACTCGCTGGCGCACCCGGGGGTACGCGCATCGGTCAAGATGGTGGGGGAGAAATTTGTCTGGCCGGGGTTGCGCAAACAGGTCAAGGAATGGGCAGCGGCTTGTTTAGCGTGCCAGAGGGCTAAGATACACAAGCACACAAGGGCCCCTTTGGAGCCTTTTCACATCCCGGCTAAGCGGTTCAATCACGTGCATGTTGATCTGGTGGGCCCGCTTCCCTCGTCTCAAGGGCACACACACCTTTTGACGATGGTGGACCGCACCACGCGTTGGCCAGAAGCGGTACCTCTGGCGTCAACAACGGCGGAAGAGGTTGCGCGCGTGTTTTTAACAGCTTGGGTCGCGCGCTTTGGAGTTCCGTCGGATATAACGTCAGACAGAGGCCCTCAATTTGTTTCCGAACTCTGGTCGTCTATGGCCCGCAGCCTAGGGGTGAAGGTACACCGCACTACCGCGTATAACCCGCAGGCCAACGGTTTATGTGAACGCTTTCATAGGTCATTGAAAGCAGCCCTCAGAGCATCGCTCACGGATACAAATTGGGTGGACAAACTGCCATGGGTTTTATTGGGGTTGCTTTCTGCACCTAAGGAGAATTTGCAAGCCTCCCCAGTGGAGTTAGTGTTCGCACAGCCTCTCCGTTTGCCGGGGGAATTTCTCCCGGAAAATCCTGCGCCCAATTGCCCCCCCGCTCAGCTGTTGCAGAGCGGCACAGGATCAAACACGCTGCCTGGCCCAGTGCATCACAGTTTTCCATGCGTTTTTGTGCCAGAGGCCTTGAAAAACGCAGAGTTTGTTTTTGTTAGACATGATGCACAACGCCCAGGGCTGAGACCGCCTTATGATGGACCATTCAGGGTGCTGGAAAAAAATGAGAAGCATTTTTTGCTAGATTTGGGGGGCAGAAGGGAGCTAATTTGCATAAACAGACTCAAGCCCGCTTTTGTCTTGGCTGATGAACGCGTGCAGTTGGCGAAAGCCCCCCGCCGGGGCAGGCCACCGAGAAGGCATGCTCCAGAGCTCCCACAGAGATATGCTAACAAATCTAATCCCCAGGTGCGAGGAGACGCTGCAGACACAGCGAAGCCGGCCTACAGCAGATTCAGCAGGAAGCTAAGACCTAAGAGATTGGGGGATTGATTGTTGGTTATGTGGTGATGTCTTTTATGTTATGCATTTATGAGTATGTTTGCCCCATGCAGACGTTTGGGGGAGGGGTCATGTGGCACATATGTTTGGTTCATATTTCCCACAAGAGTGTGGCACATATGTCTGGTTCATATCTCCCACAAATGTATGGCTTATGTGGATTGGGGCTTCACGTCTGGAGGAACAAGAGATTGGATCGACGGGGGCTGACAGGAGATGGAGAGGAGGCATGAAGTCGGGCCCTTGTCTCAGAGGAGGCCCTGGGGGGTTTCCCGGGACACCGGAGAATAAGAGACAATGGTGAATCTTCAGAGACTTGCATTGTGATTGAATGTTTGCAGAAGCACCATGTGACTTGAGTTCTTAATCCCCCGGAGGTATAAGAGTGTGCTGTAATATTATTCTGCCTCTTCTTGCTTTTGAGAATGTTGGATGATTGTGTTCTGTAATAAAGCCGAACCTGAGAAATACACTCATGTCTCGTCATTGAACACATCTTCCACACTTGCATCAAAATGGTTCACATAGACGAGGCCTCATGTGGAACTTCATTTGTTCTACTCGGCCATGTAGTCGACAAAGTATACAGCATGCAGATTTTTACAATGTGTATTTTTCAATTTCAATAAATGTGCTGTCTTTTAAGAAATATCGATGATTATAAGGGACAAAACAAATAATAAAACTGGGGTGACTCCAGTGAATGTGTCTGTGTTATGTGGTGTGCTTGTACTACTTATCTATTTTTATTAAGAAATAAGTATATTCAACTCTGGCCTTATTCTCATGCAGGGCACAATAGCAATAGTGCCTCAGCATAATGATGCATAATAATGATCCAAGCTCTTTGAAACACAACAGAAACTTCACCTTGCAAATAAAAATAAAATGACAAGAATGACTCAGCTGGGATTCAAACCCAGGCCTCCCACTTGTTGTGCAAAGATTTCACCACTAAGCCATCATCTCAGCTACATTACATAACTGCTACTTGTGGTCAGAAATATTCCCAAACGGGAGAAGTCCATGTTTTTGGTGCTGCCGTGATCTGAAAATTGGCTGTGACAAATCCCTTACACTGTTACAACTCGCTCTTGCCTGTCTCCCGCTTCAGCTGCGTGCACACCTGTGCCTCATCAATCCCGGGCTATATAGCCCGCTCTGCCTGGAGCCTCGGCCTAGAGCCGTCTGCTCATCTACACTCTCAACTCCAGCGCATGCCCACTCCCTTACGGCCTGCGCTCCTCGTATGATTCCTCGCCTAGCACGTAAGCTATTCCTCCACTCACTTTCTCTCCAGTCTCTCCCCTGTGCACAGGTGGATCCTCTGGCGGCGGATTTTCCTCCCTCATCCTCGCCATCCTTCTCCTCACCGCGCCAAGCGCACTCAAGGACACTATCTTCCAGGCAGGAGACCTGCGGCTTAAGCCAACGCCAGCCACCGAGTCATCTGCAAGTAAGCACCAGACTGTACATTAATTCCGCTGGGTGTGCACTGGCAGCTAATCCCTGTGTTTGCTCTGCCCTTAGGGTTGCCTGGCTGTACGGCGCTCCATTTCGCCCTCGACGCATCCCGTCCTCCTGCAACACATCATATCCCACACACACGCACTCATACACCTGTTATTTGCACAGTAAAATCATTGAATCACACTCAAGCCTGTGTGCATGTTCCCTGGGTCCATCATTATGTCAGTACGGCTCCAGCAACACGGCCCAGCGAACAGCGGGCTTGCACACCGACTTAACACTCTCGAGGCTCGAGTGGATCAAATCACTCATCAGCAACAGATAATCTTAAACCAACTCACCCAAATTAACCGCCGGTTGGACCATCTGGATCCCCAGCAGGCGTTCCCTCCGGCTCAGCGCAGCGGGCCAGCTCCCGTTGGTCTTCCAGCTAGCCAGGCTAGCCCAGGGCCGCCCACCCGGCTCTCTCCTATTCCTACACCCACGCGCTTCAGCGGAAAGCTCGGTGAAGCCCGGGGGTTCCTCCTCCAATGTGAGTCGGTGTTCCAGCACGTCCCCGGGGATTTCCCGACTGATCACAGCCGAATTGGGTATGTTGCTAACCTTTTTGGAAGGGTGAGCGCTAGCTTGGGCCTACGCCGTAATGGTGAGGCCCAGCTACGCAAACCTGACCTATGTCCAGTTAGTGCACGATTTTAATGAAGTTTTTGATCATTCGGACCGTGACAGTGTGCTAACCACCCGGTTGCTAAACCTTCGCCAGGGTAGTCGGTCGGCGGCCGATTACACTGTCGACTTCCAGGTGGTAGCGGCGGAAGTTGGGTGGGGGGATGCTGCCCTCTGCAGCATCTTCGCCCGTAGCCTGAGCCCCAGCCTCCGGGATGAACTGGCCTGCCAGGATTTGCCAGAACGGCTGTCCAAATTAATTTCCCTTGCTATCAGACTCAACAACAGGCTGAGAGAGCGGGCCACCGAGCAGAAGTCGTTCAGCCGCTCGAGCGGAGCATCCTCCCGCATCTCTCAACCTCGCCCCCTGGTGTTGCCCATGCCAGAGTCCGCCGACGACCCGGAGGCGATGCTGATTGGGCGGACCAAGCTTCCGCTGGCGGAGAAACAGCGCCTCAGGGAGCTGGGCCTCTGCATGTACTGCGGAGACGACCAGCACCCCGTGGAATCCTGCCTGGTCAAGCCACAAGGGGGAGTCTGCGAGTCACTGTAGGGGGCCTCGCGGACTCGACTCAGTCTAACTCCCTATCAAAATGCCTCCTCCCAATCTGATTCTGTCACAATCTCACTGAGCATCTCACTCACGCACTGGTGGACTCGGGGGCGGAACAAAGCTTTATTTCCAAAAGCCTGGCAACCCGCCTGGGCATCCCCTGCCAAGCTCTGCCAGCCCCTCTCAATCTCGTTACTCTCTCTAGAACCCCCCTGGAGAAGGTCACACACCGGACAGTTCCCATCTCCGTCATCATCTCCGGGAATCACAGGGAAGACCTTAGCCTGTTCGTACTGCCCACCTCAGCTGCTCCCGTCATTCTGGGTTACCCCTGGCTGTGCCTCCACAACCCAGCCTTCGACTGTTGATCCGGAAGTGTCTTTTCCTGGAGCTCCTTCTGTTTGGGCACCTGCCTCCAGTCTGCTGCCTGCGCCCCTTCGCTGCCTCTCTCTTCCTCTGACTCCCCGCCTCCGGACCTCTCCAAGGTGCCTCCGGAGTTCCACGATCTCGGGACTGTCTTCATCAAATCCAAAGCGCTGTCTCTTTCCCCCCACCGCCCGTATGACTGTGCCATAAACCTCCGCCCAGGGGCGCCCTTGCCATCTGGTCGCTTATACAGCCTGTCGGCTCCGGAGCGGGAGGCCATGAACACCTATATAAAGGAGTCGCTCAGAGCGGGCATCATCCGTCCCTCCTCGTCCCCAGTCGGAGTTCTTCTTCGTCGATAAGAAGGATGGGTCTCTTCAGCCGTGCATTGACTTTCGGGCCTTGAACGACATCACAATTAAAGATAAATACACGCTGCCTCTGATGGACTCTGCCTTCGACTCACTCCAGGGGGCTTCCTGGTTTACGAAGCTGGACCTCCGCAGCGCATACCACCTCGTTCGGATCCGGGAGGGCGACGAATGGAAGACGGGGTTCCGGACGCCCAGCGGCCATTTTGAGTACCTGGTCATGCCGTTTGGGCTCACCAACGCTCTGGCCATCTTCCAGCAGCTGATAAACGACGTCCTTCGAGACTTCCTGGGGGTTTTCGTCTTTGTCTATGTTAGAATAAAACTCAGTAAAAAACCATCTAAGTCTACTCTTCAAAGATTGTCTATGTGTGTAGATGGTTTACCCAGATTCATTTTCAAGGAAGAGATTAGTTTACTTGGAACACGTATTTATTTAAGCAAGTTGAATATAG
Organism: Pholidichthys leucotaenia; assembly: GCA_020510985.1. Lineage (NCBI taxonomy): Eukaryota > Metazoa > Chordata > Actinopteri > Cichliformes > Pholidichthyidae > Pholidichthys > Pholidichthys leucotaenia. The sequence goes on along the minus strand of CM035838.1, from coordinate 237,354,100 downwards.
TAGGTTACAGCGCTGGGTCAAACATTCTCTCCCTGACAGCAACAGATCGTGTCAGTTCATGAAGTCTGACTGACTGTGCTGGCCCTGACCCAGAATATTTATACACAAATGAACAAAGAAGAAAGCATGCATTAACTAGAAAAGCACTCGGAGAGCGCAGACCTCCGCCAAGCGGCACAGTTCGGCCCATAGAGTGTTTGTGTGTACGTTGTCAGATTCCCTGAGCATGAAAAGATATGAGTAGCAATTGGATTCACAATGAGTATTTGTTTATTTGACATGGACAGTGCAATAAACAGACAATTAATGAATGACAATCAATGTGATAGTGATAGGATTAGTGGTTGAGTAGTGTAAAATGGGGCTATAAGGGACGGCGGGTTAATAAGGGACACTTTTGTGGGAAATGTTTTAAATGTAATTGTGCTTTTTTTATTTTGAGCAGGACGCTGAGTTGTGTTGTTATTGTCAAATATCCATGAATCCTTCATCAAATGTAGGCGGAAGCAAAATTAAAAAAGCAGAATTACATTTAGAAAAGTGTCCCATATTACCCCGCCGTCCCTTATAGCCCCGGTTTACGGTTGTAAAAGCATTGCCTCCTTGGCGGAGGTAATAAACTGAAGTGTTGGTGTGTGCATCTCCTCCACTGACGGATGCAGATTGGTTAGACAGGTTGGCGTGGGTTTTATATTATATTGGGGTTGCGCTCGGCGGCAAAACAGAATTTAGAGTCTTCCCCGGCAGAGAGGTCGTTTTTACGCAGCGCCTATAGCTGGGCGGGGAATTTGTGGCAAATAATGGTGCGGCGGACAGATGTCCGTGTCAGGTTTTGCAGCGTGGCGCAAAAGCAGCCACGCTGGCGTGCCCAGGGCAGCAGTGTTTTCCGCGTGCTTTTGTGCCTAAAACGTTGAAGAACGCGGAGTTTGTGTTGGTCAGACACGACAACCAGCGCAATGTGCGCAGCGCCTATGGCTGGCAGAGGCACACCGGGGGTCCGAGGCCAGCAGTGTTTTCCGCATGCTTTTGTGGCTAAAACGTTGAAGAAGGCGGAGTTTGTGTTGGTCAGACATGACGCCCAGCGGCCTCCATTGCGCCTGCGCACATGTTGAAAATGGCCCTATGTGACAGTGTGGAAAAATGCTTTAAAAAAATTCCTGTATCCAGACAGTGAACCGGATCACCCCCAAAATTTAATCAGTTCTTCCTTGTACCATTTCCAACAACGCCTGAAAGTTTCATGCAAATCCGTCCAAGACTTTTTGAGTTATCTTGCTAACCAACAGACAAACAGACAGACAGACAAACAGACAGACAGACAGACAAACACACAAACCCTGGCAAAAACATAACCTCCTCCTGGCCTTTTCGGCCTGGCGGAGGTAACAAGATGACAGTCCAGGTGTCTGGTTCAGGGAGGATCCGTTCCTGGCGCCGAATGTATCCAGATGAAGGCCACTTCACCTCCCAGGTCAGCGTTGGCCAGGCTCAGCCATTCCTTATCACAACTGTGCCTCCTTCTCATAAATCCCAGGTGCTTGTTATCCTGTGTGCTGAGACAAAGGTCCACTATTTTGCAGAGAGTGAACCATACACTTGGCAATATATATTCCATTATGGTATATTGGTTATTTTACCTAGACATAAGAAGAGTACAAATATTTTGAGTCACACAAATAACTGTTATATGGTTATATTGATCACTTTATCCCATCAATTTCCCCCTTTTGGTCTCATCCATAATGAGACCAATAACTCAAACCCTTTAGGCACTCAAAGGCACGTCACAGTCCTCCTCATCATCATCTTTATCTGATTCCATTTCGATTGCAATTGATCCATCAGGTTTTAATAATGGCATTTGATATGGAGGAGGTTGTTTGCTTTCCAATGCAGTGGTGATGACCCTAATGCAAAAAGATCTGATAGAAGATACACAACAGCATCCACAAAAAGCAAAAATAGCAATAACACTTACAATAAATATGATTATAGAGAAAATCACATTTTTCCATTTTCCAAGCATTCTCCATCCATCCATCCATGGGATTATTTATACCTGAGGCCATTCACCATACAATCACACAGTTATGCAATTACACAGTTCACTAATTACTGATTATAATACTTATTAGCAAGCAAATGATAAAACCTTTAAGCAATAAATGACTACAAAACACTCTTTATTATATAAAAAGTCACTGGTTACTGTCCTTTAAGTCCTTTCTGATGTTATCCAATGTTCTTCCTGGTTCCTCAGTAGGTGTGCACATGCTCCAGTGATACCATGTGTCCCCTTTACCTTTTAACCTCACTGCGTGTGAAGTTCTTTCCACCACTTGAAATGGTCCTGTCCATCTTGGTTCTGACCACTTCCTTTTTATGCACTTCAGGAGAACCCACTCTGTTGTGATTGGTTCCATGAGTTTTAAATCACCTCCTGGCTCCTTCTTTTCCTGTACCTGTTGTGAGAAAGCTGACACAAGAGCTCTTAGTTGGTCATATAATGGTTTATAGCCCATCTTGGGCTCTTCTTCCTCACACAACTGCAATCGTGCTCCCGGTCCCGGGAACTGACGACCTGTTAAAAGTTCATAGGGAGTCAAACCTGTTAAGCTGTTAACAGAACTTCTAACCGTCAATAGGGCAATAGGCAAAGCATCCAACCAGTTCATTCCTGTCTGGCTACAGATCTTAGCAAGCTTCACCTTAATATTTTGGTTCATTCGCTCAACCTTACCCTGAGATTGAGGGTGATAAACTGTTCCAAATGAATGTTTTAGACCTAACATTTTTTCCACTTTTTGTAGGTCTTGATTCTTGAAATGTGTTCCATTATCTGATCTAATTCTCCTAGGAAATCCATAAGTAGGGATGTATTGATTTATCAAAAATTTGATCACTGTTTTACTATCTTCTTTCTTTGCAGGATAAGCTTCAGGCCATCCTGTAAATGTATCCACTGCCACTAAGAGATATCTGTATCCCCTGATTCTTTCCACCATGTCAGTGTAATCTATGATTATCTCCTGACCTGGCAAAGTAGGCAATGGAAAATGACCTTGATGAACTTTAACTGTCTGTTTTGGATTATGAGAAACACAAATGGCACAACTTTTTACATCATATCAGGGAGGAAGGAATGCCACCAGTGACTCAAATGTCTGTTCATTTGTTTAGCTCCTACATGTGCTAACCCATGAGCTTCATGTAACACATTTTCTCTGATTCCTGGGGGTAACACTGGTCTACCATCCTGTGCTCTCCACAACCCTTCTTTTTCTGTGGCGCCTCTCTGCTTCCACACTGTTTTTTCTTCAGGAGATGCTTTTCTCTGTTCATCTATTAACATATTTACATCAATCTGTGGCAAAATGTCCTGAACCTCCTTGCCTGTCTGTGTCAACATTAACGATGGCTGATATCCTGCTGCCTTTTTTGCTGCTCTGTCTGCCTCATGATTACCTCTGGCCACATTTGTTTCTGTTTTGTTGTCATGACCTTTGCACTTAACCACTGCTACCTCTTGTGGTAACATTATCACTTCTGCTAATTTTTTCATTTCTGTTTCATGCTTTATAGGAGTCTGAGAGGTTGTCAAAAACCCTTGTTTAACCCATTGTGCTAATTCTGTGTGGATTGACCCAACAACATAAGCTGAATCTGTATAAATAGTGACCTTTTTTCCTGCTGACCACTCCAATGCTTTGATCATAGCTGTCAATTCGGCCAACTGAGCTGATTGTCTGTCCTGCAATGTCCCACTTAGCACTTCCTCAAATCCATCTACTTTTTGTCTCACAACTGCATATCCTGCCTTCAATCCTTCTGTAGGGTGACGAAAACAACATCCATCTGTAAACAAAACTTCATCTGGGTCAGTCAGTGGTGTCACAGATAAATCTATTCTCACTTTCACATCTTTTCTGACCCTTTTTTTCACATTCATGTGGTTCCCCATCCAACATCTGATCTACCATGTTTATTCCTTCATGTGTGAATGTGACGTGTGGTGCTGATAGGATTTTTTCCATTCTTGTCTGTCTGATTGAGGTCATAGTGAATGCTGCAGAATTTACATATGACATCACACTATGTGTCATTAGGACAGTCAATGGATGTCCCATAACCACATGAGCTGTTTTCTGCAAAATTTTTGCCACTCCTGCAGCATGACGTGTGCATGCTGGTTGCCTTTTTTCCATTGGGTCTAATATTATGCTGACATAGAGGAGTATCTTTCTCTCTCCCCCTTTTTTCTGAAACAGAACACCATTTACTGTGTGTTCTGCTTCAGAAACATCCAAGTAGAAACACCTGTTATAATCAGGTATTGCCAAATCAGCCGCATGTGCGAGTTCATTTTTTAAAGCAATGAATGCTTCCTCAGCTTCCTGTGTCCACAGTAGCTGTGCAGCAAGATTTCTCATGCCTTGTTCATTAACCAGTGCACGCAATGGTTTTGTCCTTTCGCTGTATTGTGGTATGTAATGTCTACTGAACCCTGTTAGACCCAAAAATGATAACATTTGTTTTACTGTGCATGGTTTGGGGTGATGAAAGATGGAATCTCTGTGTGACGCGGAAAGGCCAGAACCTGTGGGTGTAATGACACGGCCCAAAAAGGACACATAACATCTTGCACACTGTAATTTTTGCCTTGACACTTTAAATCCATATTCAAACAATCTCAACAACACGCTTTTTGTAGCTTCCAGACAACTGTCAGGATTTGGTGCTGCTATCAATATGTCATCTACATAGTGTATCAGAATTACGCCTGGTGGAAGAGGACAACCTTGCAGTTGTTCCTTCAAGACCTGATTGAAAATACCTGGTGACAAAATGAACCCCTGTGGTAGCTGGGTGTAGCGCAGCTGTGTGCCCTTGTAGGTGAATGAGAAGAAATCCCTGCACTCCTCTGCTAAAGGAAGACAGAAAAATGCATTAGCCAAATCAATACATGTAAACCATGAATGTTGTGATGTGAGAGCAGATAAAGCAGTGTATGGGTTTGGCACGGGTACTGTGGGGATGGAAATCTGTGAATTGACACACCTCAAATCATGGGCCATTTGGTATTTACTGGTGTTTTGTTTTTCAACTGGGAGAATAGGAGTGTTCCAGGCAGAGTGAGAATTTTCTAACACCCCTGCCTGAAGCAGCCCTTCAATGGTGTCAGTAATGCCCTCCTCCGCCACAGGCTTATGAGCATACTGACGTTGCCAAGCAGGTTCACCTGCTAGGACCTGAAATGAGATGGGAGAAATATTAACACATTTACCAACGTCTGTGGGTCCCTGTGACCATAAATTTTGTGGCAGTGAATTCAACATGTCGGCTGCTGATTCATGATCAGTGCGTTCCCTACCATGCTCTCTCTAAATTTGTCGGTGTTCAAACAAAAGCTCATCAGTTGTATCAATTTGGATGCGATAGGCCCGATATTTTGCAGAATATTCAACATTTGGGATCTGTGTCATCTGCCAATCAGTGGCTTCAGACAATGATTTAACCATAGGCCCTAACTCTTTTTCTTGGTGATTAGCATGTATGAGCAAGGTAATGTGTGGAGCTGATTCCTCTGACATTTCATACCACTGTAATTGCTCTGTACTTAATACAGCATCTGCAGCGACACCCTCTTGTCCTACATACAAAAACCGAGATTTGATGGTCCAAGTTTGACCATCCAGTTGGGAGAAAAATCTATCATGATAAACATCATCCGAATTTCTGTCATAATACAGAGTGACATGTAGGGGATCAATGGGAGGTGTGTAGGGTGCAAGAAGAGCAATCCATGGCTTCCAGGCCATGAACACTGGCAACACGCCAGTCTGTGAGGGTGAGTCAGGCGATAACAGACCCCAGTAGATGTCAGCCCAGGTATTTGGCGCTTGTGGTGTCACATCAGGTTTCAACAGCATTTGTCCATGCACAGACAGTCCTTGCAGTGAACAGTTCATAGCAACACCATTAGGGAATGACAAGATGACTCCATCGGCCGAGCACAGCACCGATGCCCCCAGTTTAATCAGCAGGTCTCTCCCCATCAAGTTTGTGGGAGAGTTTTTTGAGCAGACATAACGTTGTTTCACAGTTTGACCAGCAACACAAGTGTCCAAAGGCTTTGTCACAGGCAGTCTTTCAGGAACCCCAGAGAAACCAATGACCTCCACAGCTTTAGCCGATAGCAGTGTAGGCTCAATGTCCCAGTTCAAAGTGGAATAGGTTGCCCCCGTATCAACCAGAAAAGGCAGGCCACAGTCCATAACCTTCAGTGTGACCATGGGATCTGCCATTCCCACGTCACTTTTTCTCTGTGGGCCCCGTCATTGTTCCTCATATTGTGTGAGGTACACTTCCCCCGCAGTTGAAGTGTATGCTGGATATTGGCCATCAGGTGGAGCTGCCACTGCATAGGGTGCTTGATGTCCTGCACTTGCTGGTGCCACTGGTGGTGGGTAAGGATTAGTTGGGCAATCCTTCCTCCAATGACCATTTCGACCACAGCCATGACATGCATTCAGGCCCACGACCTTTCGACCCTGAAAGCTTCTCACACCCCGCCTTCCACGAGACATCCCCCGATAATAATTGAAACCACGTGGTACACCCTGGAAATAAGGTGTTTGGGGTGTCCAACCAGTGGGTGCCAGATACACAGGGGCAGGTAAAGCTGCCATTCCCGGTGTGGGCGTTGGCCCTGAGGGTATTTCCGGAGCCTGCTGTACCAACTGCTTAGCTGGTTTGTTTATCTTTTTAACCTCAGCTATTTCTTGTTTAGCCTTTTGTAACTGCAATTTTAACAGTTGCAGTTCTTGATTATCTCTGTCAACCTTTTCCTTTTCTTCTTTTTCCTGTTCTTTACGCATATGATGTGTGAAGTGCCTTTCCCACAATTCCACAGTGCTACTGGGAATGTCAGGGTTGCTGTCCATAGCCTCTGTCACTGCCTGAGGCATTCCTTTTAACACTGCTTGCCTGAATACGTCCCTTTGAAAATCAGATGTATTAGGATGAGTGCCAGCAGCCGCTGTCCACTCCATTTTAAATCTACTGATAAATGCCATAGGAGACTCATTCTCCTTAATTGAAAAAGTTAAAGCTCTTAAAGCTCCTGGTGGAATAGGAAATTTGTGTCTCATTGCTGTGCCTAAGGCTGATGCTACAGGGGTGAAAGGTACTGAATCTGAAACTGTTTGGGTTCCTGCCAACTGTTCAATTTGAGAGACCTCTACAACACTTAATTGTCGCCCAAGCAAAGCTCTAAAATCTCCCATTGCCACGGTAACTCCTTGAGTTAACTGATCAAATTTTGTCATCCACTGACCTCCACCCTCACAGGGCGGGGACATTTCTTCTGAAATGCCATTTATGTCTGTCCATGAGAATGGCTGATATGTTCTGCCTCTGCTTTTCATTACCAGTGGTGCCTGTGTGTGTATGCGGTGCTCAGTGGCCTGTTGTGTGTTTCTACGTGCAGCTGAATTAAGACGGCAGCCTGTATAAGGATCACATTCATCACCATCCCAAACCCTGCGACACAAATCTCTATTTCTGAAACTGTAGGGCCCCTTTGGGAGAGCGAGAAATAGAGAGAGCGAGAGAGAGAGCTGCTCCTTCAGCAGCCCCTCCTTTCACATTCCACAGCTCTGTACTGTTCACGCTTCTATTTTTTTTTTTTTTACAGAGCAAGCCTGTCGCTCGCTTCTTCCCTTACTAAGTAGAGACAGAGAGCTGCCGTTCACCCCCCCCCCCCCTTGCTGATGGGAGAGGGAACCGCCGCTCACCCCTCTGTTGCCTCTTTTTTTTTTTTTTTGACTTTTTAACAGAGTGTTACCTTCACACTCACAGCTCTACCAATATAAAACAAATAGCAATTGCAGCAGTGATTAAATAGTATTCTGGGTGCACTAAGTCCAGGGAATTTCACCCCGTTTATGATTAACGTCTTAATCAAAGGCCTTCAACCTGTGCAAGCAAACTGTTCGAGGGCGCCACTTCCCCGGGGCGTTACCCCAATTCTCGCCTTCCCATCGGATGGCGAAGGATACTCTCCTTTGCGCTGGACTTTTTCGGGTACTAAACCGAGGGCGTCACCTATAAAACCCAGGTTTTATAGCCTTTGTCAAGGCTAAAGGAGTCCAACCCAGTTCCTGTCCTCACAAGTCACGGACCAATTCGCTCAGTCCATGAACCTGTAGTCAGGCCGGATGACCATGAATAAATACACAGCGATATCATCCAGGCCGGGGGGTCTTTCACCTCCCTGGTCTTGGCCGTTAATGTCCCAAGCGATCACAATCTAATCAATCAATATAAAATCAATGTCAAATCATGATTGGTTGGTCAAAATCGGGTCCTGCACCCGAGCCGGGGGCCTTTTGAATGAATGAATGAATGAATTTGTTTATTTCGGATAGTACATTACAGGTTAAAAGAAACTGTATAATATAACAACAAGGTCAAATTAGACAAAGACTCCTTCTACTATACAATTCCACGTGAGTTATCCGAAATGGGTGATGGCTGAAGCCGCAGCTTATATTGCCCACCCATATTCCATCCAAGAATTCAAAGGAGAAAAAAGAGAAAACAAGACAAGAGCGATTACAATTTAAAACAAGGCTAAGACAAAATATGACTGAGAGAAAAAGAAAACTGAGCTAGTCTAAGTTAAGCGGTTACTATTCAAAAACAAATCTAAGACATAGTGTCACAGAGAAAAAAGAAAAACTAAGCTATAACACAACACAGGCTGGAAATGTCAATCCTTATGTGAGTTTACATGTCGTTTTGTAAATATGTTTGGAGTATTTCTTCCTTTAGTTTTTGTTTAAATTGTCCAAGCTTTGTACATGATTTTAATTCAGGTCCAAAATCGTTCCATAATCTGACACCTTGCACTGAAATACAGTGTTGCTTGGTGGTTGTTCTCACTGTAGGCTTTTGAAATATACATGTTCCTCTGAAGTGATATCGTTTCTCCCTTGTTTGGAACAACTTTTGGATATTTGCGGGCAGTGATAGATTCTTCGCTTTGAACATTATTATTGCGGTTTTAAAGTCGATCAGATCTTTCAACTTGAGAGTTTTTTGTTTAAGAAAAAGTGGGTTTGTTGGTTCCCTGTAAGCTGCTTTGTTGATTATTCTAATAGCTCTCTTTTGAAGCATAAAGAGTGGATATATGTTTGTTTTATATGTATTTCCCCATACTTCATTACAATATGTCATGTATGGGAGTATTAATGAATGATACAAGGTGTATAGTGTGGGTTGATTCAGCAAATTTTTCACTCTGTGTAATATTGCAATTGATTTGGATACTTTACCTTTTATATAATTAATATGTGGCTTCCAACACAGTTTGTTATCAATTATTACTCCAAGGAATTTAGTTTCGGATACCCTTTCAATCTCTTCACCATTTACACTGAGTTTGGGTACTGGGTAGTTGTGATGGTTGTTAAAGACTATAAATTTTGTCTTGCTTAAATTGAGCGTTAATTTGTTTGAATCAAACCACAGTTTCAGCTTTCCTAATTCCTTTCCGAGTGTATCCAGAAGTTGTTCCAAATTGTTTCCACTGCATAGCAGGTTAGTGTCATCAGCAAACAATATTAAGTCCATTTTTTCTGAAACTTTACATATATCATTTATATACATATTGAATAATAATGGTCCCAAAACTGAACCCTGTGGGACTCCACAGGTGACCTTCAGTAGCTCTGAGTTTTTGTTGTTAACACATACAAACTGATATCTATTCTTTAAGTAACTTCTTAACCAGGACAGTGCTACCCCTCTAATACCACAATTTTGTAGTTTCTTTAATAATAGATTGTGATCTACTGTATCAAATGCTTTTTTAAGATCCAGGAATACTCCAACTGAATACTCTTTATTTTCAATGGCTGTTGATATTTTTTCTGTAAATTCCATTAAGGCATATGCTGTTGTCCTTTTGTGTCTGAACCCATATTGCTGCTCACACAATAAATCATTCTTCAGTATGAAGTTGTCAATTCTCTCATAGAATATTTTTTCAAGTATCTTGGAAAATTGCGGTAATAGTGAAACTGGTCTGTAGTTGGAGAGTTCCCCTCTGTCGCCTGTCTTGTAAATCGGAATTACTTTAGCTATTTTCATTGCATTGGGAAATATACCTGATTGGAGAGACAGGTTACAGATATACGTCAGTGGTTTCACTATGCATTCGATAACAGTTTTGACTAGTAGCATATCAATACCATCGCAGTCAGTAGATGTTTTACTTTTGAACGATTTAACAATTTCAATGACCTCTCTTTCGTCTGTGTTCTTTATGAAGATGGTGTCTTTTACAGCAGTGTTATTGCATATTGAATCACCTGTTGGCACCGTAGTGGGTATTTCTCGGGCCAGTTTAGGTCCAATGTTAACAAAAAAATTATTAAATTCATCTGCAGGTGAAGCTATATTCACATTCGGAGTCGATTTATTATTTTTTGGAATGTTAGTTGGGTAGCTGGTATTTCTGCTTTTATTTCCAAGGATACTGTTGATTATTGTCCATGTATTTTTAATATTGTCTTTGTTTTTTTCCAGTTCTTTACTGTAATAGTCTCTTTTACTACATCTTATTATATATGTTAACTTATTTTTGTATGTTTTATACCGCTGCTCTGCTTCTTTTGTCCTTTTCTTTATGAAAGCTTTATATAATAAATTTTTCTTTTTACACGCCTTTTGTAGTCCTTTGGTTAGCCATGGTTTGTCAGTAAATTTGTGTTTAAGCTTTTTTTTAACTAATGGGCAGTTTTTTTCATAAAGAGTGGTTACAATGTTTATAAATGTGTCATAGGCTTCATTTACATCTGATACATAGACTTCTGTCCAGTCTTGCTTCAGCAAGTCCTCTTTAAAAGAACTGATTGCGTTTGGTGATTTGTGTCTGAATGATTTTGAGATTTTTTCTGGGTTGGGCCCCGTGTGGCCATGGATAAGTGCAAAGATTGGCAAGTGGTCGCTTATATCATTTATCAATAATCCACTTTCTATTTTCTTGTCGAGAACATTGACAAACAGGTTGTCAATAAGTGTAGCAGAGTGAGCTGTGATTCTACTGGGATGTGTTATTGTGGGATATAGACTCATGCTGTACATAGAGTTCATGAACTCTGTGACTACATTTTGTTGATGTGGATTAAGTAGATCAATATTGAAATCTCCACAAATTGCTACCATTTTCTTACTAGTAATATTATTGTACAGCTCGACTAATTTATCTCTGAATGTCTCAATGCAAGTTCCCGGCGTTCTGTATATGCAGCTTATGATTAGATTTTTTGTTTTGTCTAGGTCAATCTCAACAGTAACACATTCCAGAATCCCTGGTAGTGCTGAGGACATTTCATTTACAAGCTTACATCTATATAGGTCATCAATATACAGTGCAACACCACCACCCTTTTTTTGAGATCTGTTAATGTTAAACATCTGATATCCCTCTATTGCCATCAGGGGAGCCTGGTCTGCATTAAGCCAGGTTTCAGAGACTGCTATAGCTGTGAATTTTCTGTTTAGCTGTTTTAAATAGTCCTGAATCTGTGAGAAGTTTTTGTTAAGACTTCTGCTATTGAAGTGTATTATTGACAGTTTACCATCTAATTGCACTTGACTTTTGAATTGCTTTTCAGTGTAATATTCACAGTGGTTATGAATATTATTGAAAAAGTGGTTATCAGGATCAATATCATTCTCCATCTCTTGTGGTTTATGTTCAGCATAGTGGCATATTTTTAGAGTTTGAGTTTCCTCACTCTGTGTTTCATAGTCAGTGTTCATCTGTATTTATCTAAGTCAGTAGCATCTCTGATCATTATACTTTTTGCTTGCTCAGGTGTTCCATTTAGTTTAATCCAAATTCTACAATTTCTTGTCCAGGTTGTCTATATCTTATTATGTTTCTTTAGCATCTGTGCCTGCCGTGCTAATTCAGCGTTTTTTTTTGTCAGGTGTTCATTTAGGTAAACTTGAGTTTCCTTTAGTTTTTTGGCCTGCCTCAGTATGTCATTTTTCACCCTCCTGTTCACAAAGCGCATCACAATTGATTTCTTTGTTTTGTTATCTTTCTTCGGTAAAGCATAACAGGCTGAGATCGCATTGGCTTCTACCTTAATGTCTTTATCATTAAGGAACTGAAGCACTTGGTTTTCTAAGGACATTGATTCACTTATGGAAGCATGTTCACCACTCAGTCCTGTAGCGGCATGGGCGTACGACTGATATCTGATGTCTAGTCCACTTATAACTATGTCATCAATGTGAGAACCTTGTTCAAGATCCTCGACGCGTTGCTCCAAAAGACGCCCGTGTTGCTCCAGGTCCATAATTTTTTTGTCTTTTTCTTTTATTATTGAATGTAGGGCTTGTACCTCCTGTATTAGGTCTAATATTTTGTCCTGCTGGCTAGTCACTTTGGCCAGTTCTTCTAACACAAAGTTCAGAGTTTTTTTTAATTTCTTCCATTTCCTCTTTTTTGGGTGGCATTTTACTGACCTGTGGATAGAAATAAGCAGAGAATCCGGCTAGGCCTCAACTAGCTCGGTCGCTACTGGACCCGCCGCTCCTGCGCAGCTTCTCCGCCGAGTGACGCTGCTCAGCTCCGCAGATCACCGCCGTCTATCGCCGGCGCCTGCCTCCGTCTACCTGGCCAGTTATGTCGTGCACCGCCGGCGTAGCCGGAATCCACCGATCACAGCCACTCGTCGCCGTCTGGCTAGGCGGCTCCTCCGCTGGGCCCCGTCCCCGTCAGTTATGTCGCACTCCGCCGGCGCAGCTCTAATCCACCGATCACCTCCGCCGATCGGTGGCCGATCACCGTCGCTCGCTGTCGTCCGGCTGGGTGGCTTCTCCTCTAGGCCCCCTCTAGGCCCCGTCACCGATCGCCGTCAGTCTGGTAGTTCCTCGGCTGGGCCTCGCAATTGGGCACCGGTTCAGGCCACTATCCTGCTGGATCCAGGTGGCCCCCGTCTCTCACCAACGCCGCGCCCGAGCTCCCAATCGCCGCCTCGGTTGGTTCGTCCTCCTTTTAAATCCTTCTCTCCTCGGCTCCAGATGGCCAGATGTAAAGAATACCTTCTCACTGCTGCAGTTACTCTGGGTTAGCATCTGGGTTAGCATCAGAGGCGAGCCTTTAGAGGTCGGAAACGGGGCGAAACGGAGCCAGATCTGCCAGAACCTTCACCAGGTCAGCACTGGGTCGTAAGGGTATTCCCCACGTTTGTTGGTAGCCAACAGAAGTCCTTATTTTGATGGTTTTGCCTTTCACCACTCTCCCGGTCTTACGGTCTTTCTTTCTCTCAGTCTTACAGTCTTTCTTTAATCAAGTAAGCATTCATCTTTCTTTAACCAAGCAAGTATTCATCAAAAAACATTTACTATATTCAACTGCTTTAAACTAGAACACACACCAAACCGCTTGACAACACAGACTTTGGTTATAGTCAATAGCAGAACTTTGATATAACAGGCGTCCGCTTACCTCTTTTTTCAGGGCGCCCTTGTGTTGTCAGTTGGTGATGCAGGTCCGTTGTCCAGACAACCAAAGATCCAAATCAGATGATAATCTCCCCCGTCACTGGACGAAGCCCCCAAATTGTTAGAATAAAACTCAGTAAAAAACCATCTAAAGGCCCTTTTCCACTAGCCCCGCTCAGCCCCGATTTGAAAAACCGGCTCTACTCACTTCGGTTCAGCCTCAGTTGCTTTTCAACTACTGCTGGCACACCTGCTGTGAGTGGGATTTGTTGAACAGCAGGCGGCACCACACCCTCATGACGTGAGACACGCGACCGAATCCTCCACAACAAACAAAATGGCTGATGACGAGGAAGGACTGTGACATGAAACTGGTTAAATCTATGGTGCTGACTTGTACTCTGCACAATCTGTGTGAGAGTCATGGGGAGACGTTTGACACTACATTGGATGATGCAGTAGATGAACCAGTGGTGGCAGTGGCACCGAGAGCAGAGGAGCAGGGTGATGATATTGTAGTGACTCAATATAAGCACCCTACTTGGCTTGACAAGGTTGACACTATTGGCGACACAGGTAGAGTGCGGGACTCTGGAGCGGGAGGTGTGAGTTCGAATCTGCCGGTGGGATGTCGAGCTGCACATTACAATATAATACGAGATGCTGTGATGGAATACTTGTCTATTTTGTCCACATTTATGTGCATACATATTTCAAAAATGTTTTTTGTAAATAAAATGTTGTGCATGGTCCAACTACCTGTTCTCTTGTTCATAACACTTATCTGTTAAAAAGGTGCGAAGCCATCAGCCTAATGATGAGTCCACACTTCTGTTGTGATAATTGCTCACGCTGAGCGCTCTGACAGCCCCGTACGCTGTGGGGGTCACACACGACGTGTTCCTCCCCACACTCTCAATTTTTTTCCCCCTATATTTTTCTCTTTGGCGTACAGAAATGGCAATACGCCTGTATTTGCTAAAATTGCATTTTCCCCGTATTAAAATATGGCAAAACCGTATCACTTGACAGGTATGTAATTACATGCAGAAACACCGCACAGGCCATCTTCACAAAAATCCAGCTCGACAAGCCACTTTTGCTTAGGTGGATATGCAAATTGAACTATAAATCATGTGCTGATACATGTCATATTTTCCCATGTAAAGGTCTCCCACTTTTACTTACAAATTGATTTTTAATTTTTGGGAAAAGGGAATATAAATTTTGCACTTGTTGGTAACAACAGTTGTGTGCAACAAAAACACAGTTGTGTATCCTTGTCCGATTTGTCTACCGTTATTAGTGCCAAATTTTTGCTAGATTCCTTCTTAATTTATTAAATTTTGACTGGTGATGCAACATTCAACTTACACGTACTTACCTTTAGCAGTGTCTACAAGTTCAAGCACACCTGTACAACTGCTTAAAACCTAAAAAATGTACCCGTTCAAGAGAAATGGATTCAGCATTGCAAATTTGTTTAAAATAAAAAAAAAACCTACCAAGACATTACGTTTCGTTGTGTTGTTAAAAATTAAATTACCATTAGAAGGCTATACACCTGACCTGATGAACAGCAGCATGTGGAGTGAACAGAGAATGGAATGTGTATGCAATTATTGGCTTTTCTCGTACGGTGTCATAACAGATAAACCAGACTTTTGATGCAAACAATACAATTTTATTCCCGAAGCAAAATTTACAAACAAAAAAACAGACTGGGCGATGACATCTCTGCGAGCTCTTCCCTTCGTAACGCAACGTCCTGCTCCAGGGCTTCACGCGCATCTGCCCGCACATCTGCGGCCACCTGTCGCAAATGCTGCATGTACTCCTGATTCTTGCCGCTGGTCATGTTGCCGTTCCAAGAGCCGCATCTCTTCGTCATGCATGTTGACCATCGCTAATGTAGATGGAAAGACAGAAAGGCATGGTCGTTAAAGCTGGATCACTACATATATTCTGGAATTACACAGGTGAAAGTCTGTGGTGGAATGTCACTATTATATTATGCTTCATTGCTGTATATAAGCTGAACTGTCATGTTGCTGCCCCTCAGTAGAGCAGATTTTGCAACACGCAGGGTGCTGTCTTCGGCTGCAGACCCCCTGCAAAACTAAAAAGGATTAAGATTAAGAATATGGATGGATGGATGGGTAATGTTTAAACTAGTTGCTTGTAGTGTGGCCGCAGAAATCTGAATGGGTTAATACAGTCAGCTGACGCGAAGCATTTCAATGAAGCATGTTGATTTCAACGGCAGTTCATGCACTTTGTTTGTCTAAAACAAGAGTTACAACAGCACTTCAATCACCACACCTAAAAATGGTTGTGGAACACCGATAAGTGAAGACCAAAGAATAACCTTTTTGTACATTTAAAAAGACATTTTCAATTAATTAATATGCAGCTACAGGAAATTGCATTAATCAATTTGGTACATAACTTGTTAGGCTCCAGCCCCCTCGCGACCTGTAAAGGATTAAGCGGTAGAAGATGGATGGATGGATGGATGGATTTTCAACCCTGGTTTCCGCTGCTGGACCTGTTTCAACCAAAAAAAAAAAAAATCGTGGTTATTGTGCCTTACCGGCACTTGAACGTGATCCAGATGGAGCTGGTGATGTGGCTGACATGGGAGTCGATCCAACTGGCGCTCAGCCAGACGCAGACGCAGCGCCAGGAGAGTCCGCTGTGTCTGTCCACTGAGGTGGACCCCTGTGATATGAACTGCGATTCTAGAAAGAAAATGCATGCAATTTAAAACTTAACACCAAAGTGCAACATGTACACAACACTCTAAAGTTTTTAACCGGAATACAATAAGCGTAATTCAGCGTTTTGTTCGCGCTAATACTTAACACAAAGCAAGCGTGAATCTGCAGTTGGCTGCAAAACAATACGCAAGCCTCAGTAACAACCATTTCCCACAATCTAACAACCTTCCTATTTCTTAAAAACAGTGAGCTTGGCACAGAAAGGATCAAGTGGCGAAAAGATGCGCAATATAAAAATAACACTCACCATTCATGGTTTCCAAGGCCGTGACTGTGACCGTGACAGTGACAGTGACCGTGTCGAGCCCAATGTCTCTCAGCGAACCACTTCCACTCCTTCCGATCCACTGAACTTCGAGCAATGTGCTCCTTCACTGCTCGGTAATCGCTTTTCAGCTTTTTCAGCTTCTCCCGACACTGTTTGGCAGTACGGATGTGCCCTTGGGAAGCCATCTGCTCGGACACCTGCATTTCAAGTAGATCCATCCAACTCGCGCTGGATGCGATCGTCGCCTAATATAGAAAGAAAATTGCGCACCTCCTAATATATAATATTAGGAGTATATTACTATATAAGTATATTATACAGTATATTAATATAATATACCGTATTAAAGGGGCGCACTGTGTCCACTGGCTGAACAATTACAAATGGCGGTCGTGGAGTAAATTCAGCAGAAAAAGTCGCTTTCATGACGTTACGACCTGACCAATCAGCGGCGACCAGTCTCTTAAAGTCATATCACAGCCCTACTCAGCCCTACTCAGCCCGGTTAGACCCTGCCCTGGATCAGGTACGAAAAAAGTACCTGCTAACCGGTGCTGGGGCTAGTGGAAAAGCGCCTAAAGCGGGCTGAGTGGTGCGGTGTAGGGCTAAGTGAGGCTAGTGGAAAAGGGCCTTAAGTCTACTCTTCAAAGATTGTCTATGTGTGTAGATGGTTTACCCAGATTCATTTTCAAGGAAGAGATTAGTTTACTTGGAACACGTATTTATTTAAGCAAGTTGAATATAGTAGGTTACAGCGCTGGGTCAAACATTCTCTCCCTGACAGCAACAGATCGTGTCAGTTCATGAAGTCTGACTGACTGTGCTGGCTCTGACCCAGAATATTTATACACAAATGAACAAAGAAGAAAGCATGCATTAACAAGATGACAGTCCAGGTGTCTGGTTCAGGGAGGATCCGTTCCTGGCGCCGAATGTATCCAGATGAAGGTCACTTCACCTCCCAGGTCAGCGTAGGCCAGGCTCAGCCATTCCTTATCACAACTGTGCCTCCTTCTCATAAATCCCAGGCGCTTGTTATCCTGTGTGCTGAGACAAAGGTCCACTATTTTGCAGAGAGTGAACCATACACTTGGCAATATATATTCCATTATGGTATATTGGTTATTTTACCTAGACATAAGCAGAGTACAAATATTTTGAGTCACACAAATAACTGTTATATGGTTATATTGATTACTTTATCCCATCATCTACCAGGACGACATCCTGATCTTCTCCCGGTCTCGGGAGGAGCATCAGGTTCACGTGAAGCGGGTCCTCCAGCGTCTCCTGGAGAACAGGCTCTATGTGAAGGCGGAGAAGTGTGAGTTTTATACCGACAAGACCTCCTTTTTGGGCTTCATTGTTTCTCACAATCAAATCATCCCTGATCCTGCCAAAGTCAAGGCGGTAGTCGAGTGGCCCTCCCCTTCGTCCAGGAAACAGGTCCAGCAGTTCCTGGGGTTCGTCAACTTCTACTGCCGTTTCGTCCCCAAATACAGCTCCATCGCTTCTCCCCTGACCCGCCTCACCTCCCCCAAGGTGCCGTTCTGGTGGACAGAGGAGGCTGCGTCGGCCTTCGCGGTGCTGAAGATGGACTTCTCCTCCTCCCGGGTCCTGACTCAGGTGGATCCCACGCTACAGTGCCTCGTCAAGGTGGACGCCTCCAACACGGGGGTGGGGGCGGTGTTGTCTCAGCGCTCTCCGGTGGACGGGGTGGTGCACCCTTGCGCCTTCTTCTCCCGGCGCCTGTCTGCAGCAGGGAAGAACTATGACATCGGCAACAGAGAACTCCTAGCAGTGAAGCTCGCGCTGCAGGAGTGGCGCCACTGGCTGGAGGGGGCAGCACAACCTTTCATGGTCTGGACAGATCATAAAAACCTGGAGTACCTGAGGACGGCCAAGCGCCTGAATGCCCGCCAGGCGCGCTGGTCCCTGTTCTTTGGCCACTTGAGGTTCACCATCACCTACCGCCCCGGCTCCAAGAATGCCAAGCCGGACGCGCTGTCCAGGCAGTTTGCCCCGGAGGTCTCTGAAGAACAGGAACACACCATCCTGCCGGCCTCTTGCATCGTGGGCGCCATCTCGTGGTCCATCAAGGACAAGGTCCAGAGGGCGCAGGAGGCCGAACCTGATCCTGGCGGCGGCCAAGCGGGGAGGTTGTATGTGCCGTCTTCCGTCCGGGGTGACGTCATCCATTGGGCTCACACCTCCAAGCTCGCCTGTCACCCTGGGATCTCCCACCTGGTGGAGCTCCTCTGGAGGTCCTTTTGGTGGCCCTGCCTCCGGGACGATGTCGCCAATTACGTCCGTGCCTGCCCCCAGTGCGCTACTGGTAAGACTTCGACCTCTCCTCCAGCGGGGCTCCTCCATCCCCTGCCGGTCCCCGGAAGGCCCTGGTCCCATGTAGCCTTGGATTTCGTCACCGGTCTCCCGACGTCCAGCTCTTTCAACACCATCCTGACCATTGTGGACCAGTTCTCGAAGGCAGCCCACTTCGTTCCACTCCGCGGCCTCCCTACGGCACAGGAGACGGCAGATTTGTTGGTCCAGCACGTCCTAAGGTTACATGGGATCCCGGTGGATGCCGTTTCTGACCGGGGGCCCCAGTTCGTGTCTAGGGTCTGGAGGTGCTTTTGCAACGCCTTGGGGGCTACGGTGAGCTTATCGTCCAGTCACCACCCCCAGTCCAATGGGCAGTGTGAGTGCACTAATCAGGAGCTGGAAGCTGCACTGCGCTGTGTCACCGCCTCCAGTCCCTCCTCCTGGAGCGCCCATCTGCCCTAGATAGAATATGCCCATAATTCTACCTTATCATCGGCCATTAGGATGTCTCCCTTCCGGGCATCTCTGGGCTACGACCCCCCGCTGTTCCCTGAAGAGGAGGGGAGGTGGCAGTACCATCCATTCAGGCTCATCTAAGGCGCTGCCGGTGCCTTTGGACCACGACTCGCCAAGCGCTTTTACGCACGGCGGCGCGCAACTCCAGAACAGCGAATCGTCACAGGAGAGCCGCTCCCCATTACCAAGTGGGCCAACAGGTATGGTTGTCCACTCAGCACATCAACCTGAAGGCCGAGAAGAAGAAGCTGGCCCAGCGCTTCATTGGACCTTTCCCCGTCGTCAAGGTAATCAATCCAGTGGCTGTGCGTTTGGCTCTCCCCCCCTCCCTCTGTGTCTGTCCTACATTCCACGTCTCCCAGATTAAGCCCCTGGTGACTAATCCACTCTGTTCTCTTCCTAGGGCTCCTCCCCCTCCTGTGATGATCGACGGCGACCCGGCGTGGAGGGTCATTTCCATCCTGGACTCCCGCCGCCGGGGTCGCGGTCTGCAATATCTGGTGGACTGGGAGGGGTATGGCCCTGAGTGGAGATCCTGGGTGCATCCGTCGTTTGTGCTGGACAAACGCCTCATCACGGAGTTCCACCGGGTGTACCCAGGTAAGCCAGCGCCGGGAGGCGCTGCTCGGGGGGAGTACTGTTACAACTCGCTCTCGCCTGTCTCCCGCTTCAGCTGCGCGCACACCTGTGCTTCATCAATCCCGGGCTATATAGCCTGCTCCGCCTCGGCCTGAAGCCGTCTGCTCATCTATGCTCTCAACTCCAGCGCACGCCCACTCCCTTACGGCCTGCGCTCCTCGTATGATTCCTCGCCTAGCACGTAAGCTATTTCTCCACTCATCTTCTCTTCAGTCTCTCCCCTGTGCACAGGTGGATCCTCTGGCGGCGGATTTTCCTCCCTCATCCTCGCCATCCTTCTCCTCACCGCGCCGAGCGCGCTCAAGGACACTGTCTTCCAGGCAGGAGACCTGCGGCTTAAGCCAACACCAGCCACCGAGTCATCTGCAAGTAAGCACCAGACTGTACATTAATTCCGCTGGGTGTGCACCGGCAGCTAATCCCTGTGTTTGCTCTGCCCTTAGGGTTGCCTGATTGTACGGCGCTCCATTTCGCCCTCGACGCGTCCTGTCCTCCTGCAACACATCATATCCCACACACACGCACTCATACACCTGTTATTTGCACAATAAAATCATTGAATCACACTCAAGCCTGTGTGCGTGTTCCCTGGGTCCGACATTATGTCATACATAGTCAAACATGACTACACAAAACGTGAGGGACGGGGATTTCCATTGGGTAGCACTGCTCAGTTTTTTTCTCCTGACCCAGTCACGTGGTCCAACGTCAACACATACATCACGAGCCATGCCTCGAAACACGCCTCGCCAAATATTTCCTGGATGAGATCAGATCACCGTTCGGAGCACCGGTGCCTGCCTTCCCATCACTACTGATGAATCAGAAGATGATCAATCTCGGAATAAACAGAAGGAGTGTAAAGTAATCATTAAACTTACTCAGGAAGGGGCATCATTTTGTGAGTGGAACCCAATTAAGCTCACTAATCAGTTCCTCCAGGATATCACGGGATGTTTTTATGATTGTTGCAGGCCAAAAAGCCTGAATTCACAGGAGCTTTTTTAAAAAGTTAAAAAATTCCTTATTATAGTGATTTGGAAATTAAGCAAAAACTTCTGCTATACAGGAAAAACTCTTGTGCAACAGCAAATATAAACATTAACACAATGTCCACTGCAACAGCTGAATTGCACTGAATGCATGTTAAAGAGTATAGATTTGGAAATTATTGGCTGCACCTTCATTTGAAAACTCCCTGCAGTCCCCAACCACTCGGTACCGAGCAGAGGAATAAATAAAATTATTCATTCTGTTGCACTGTATTCGCTATTGGAGTCTGTGATTTTCTGAAAAAAAAAATACAGAGAATATTCTCTCTCTTTCCATGCCTACCTGTCTGCTGCACGTCGGTCTTCACACACACACACACACACACACACACACACACACACACACACACACACACACACACACACACACACACACACACACACACATCCTTCATTTACAGTGGGACAGCGGGGGGTGGGTGCGTTTGTCTGTCCAGAGTCCACACCAGAGATTAACAGTTTTAAAAACTCATTGACCAGATGTTGTAATGATTTTACCTCGAAAGATGTATCACGCGTGCTCCCGTGATGGGGTGCTTTGGGGGCAGGCGCATGTTTTTAAACACAAACCAAGCGCTTCCCACATGCGGTTAGGACGGAGACGTGGCGAGGCGTCCACGTGCAGGCTGGGGGAGATGGAGGAAGGGACGGTGTTGAAAACCTCGCGGGTGAGTGTTTTTTTTAAATCACACACTCAGTTTGCGGATGTGTTCCGTTACTCACTGTAAACTATAAACTCACTACTCACTGTAAACATGGAAGTGAACGCAGTGCAATGATGCATTTGATTGGTTAGACTGAGCGTTTCAGTGCCAGTTAGAGACAAATTTGATTGTGAAATTGGCAAAAGTTGAGGATTGGCCAAAATTACGGGAAAGTTGCAGTGATTGGACAAAGTTGCAAGGTCGTGCAATAGTTGCGCTGATTGGCAGATTTCGCGTAAATTGGTGCAATCGCAAAATCGCAAAATCCTGGAGGGACTGACTAATGCGATTAATAAGTTACTTGGAGAAGTTTTAAATGCAAGAATTCTTCGTAGTGGTTCATTACTAGTTACATGTAAAGACAGTGTTCAACAAGGAAAAGCAATCAGAGTCAATAAGATGGAGGGGAAAAATGTGCGGTGTTCAGTATTGGAAGGAAGTAAGGCAATGAGAGGAGTGATAGCGGGCATTTCAACGGCTGTCTCAACTGATGAAATAAAGAAAAACTTAACTGGAGCAAAAGTGACAGCGATATAAAGATTGAAAACTAGTAGAAATGATGAAAAATATGATAGTCTCTCAGTAATGTTAACATCTGATGAAGCAAGACTGCCAAGTATGGTGTATATTGGCTACATGAGCTATGAAGTCAGACTTGACGTTCTTCCTCCACTCAGATGTTTCAAATGTCAAAAGTTTGGTGGTGTAGCAGCAGTATGCAAAGATAGACAACAATGTGCCAGATGCTCCGGTGAACATGAATATGGCAAGTGTGAAAGAGGGGCCAAATTAAAGTGCTGTAACTGTGGTGGTGAACATAGCTCTGCATATCGAGGTTGTGAAGCCAGCAAAAGAGCAGCAGAAATTCAGCAGATAAAAGTCTTCCAGGGATTAACATATGCAGAAGCTGGGAAAAAGGTGCCAGCTAAAAAAAGTGGGATATAATGTCATGAGGTGAAGTTCATCTCGACTGATCCATGTGCTGTCAATGTAAACAAGTTGTTTAGCTTCTATATCAGCGAAGAAATGCCGAAATGTTGCGTGGCAGCTGGGTGTTATTGCTCCAGTGAACGTACAAGCCTGTTCTCATTCCCAAAAGATCCAGAGCTTCTTAAAAAATGGGTGAAGCAAGTACAGAGAACAAGGGACAAATGGCAACCAACACCATCTTCTGTACTATGTAGTGATCATTTCACTGCAGACAGTTTTGAGGAGGCGCCTGCTATACAGGAATCTTTAGGCTTGAAAGTTCATTATAAATGGGTTCTAAAACCAACTGCCATACCTACAGTTTTTAAACGAAAACCCACAGCTCAAGACGATATCAACACATCAAAACAGCGCAGAGAAGCAACAGTGTCAAAACTCGCCTGGAAAAGAGTTTGTGTAATTGATTTTTTTTTTTTCACATAAGGCGATCGTGATTTCATTATTTTTTCCGCCGAAAGTAAAATCCTCCCCTTTGAATTTTGAAGCCGAGTGTCGACTTTACTCCAAATGGAGCGACTTTGTGTTAAAAAATGTTATATTACTTTTTTCAGTTTTCATTTTTATAAATCTCATTGCCTACCGAAACTGAATATCTGAGCATTTCCCCAACCACCCCATCGGGGAAATAAAAAAAACTGAAGTCAAAATTGCTGTAAACCAAACGATTAAATAACAATCGCCTTATGTGGAAAAAAAATCAATTACACAAACTCTTTGCCGGGCGAGTTTTGACACTGTTGCTTCTCAGCGCTGTTTTGATAAGTTGATATCGTCTTGAACTGTGGATTTTCGTTTAAAAAACGTAGGTATGGCAGTTGGTTTTAGAACCCGTTTGTAACAAACTTTCAAGCCTAAAGGTATGAGTCCGTCTCTGCTTCTATCAATTATCTGGGGGTCCAGGTTGTGGAGGCAGCAGTCCAAGTAGGGTAGTCCAGATTGCCTCCTGGTTCACATAGCACTGTGATTCTCATGATCCCTCCGTCAAGTGTTATTAGGGCAGCTCGGTGGAGCAGTGGTTTGCACTGTGGCAGCATAGCAAGAAGGTCATAGGATCAATTCCACCCCTGACCATCGTGGGTTCAATCCCACCCCCTGACCATCGGCGACCTTTCTGTGTGGAGTTTGCATGTTCACCTCGTGTCTGTGTGGGTTTACCCCGGGTACTCCGGCTTCCTCCCACAGGCTAGAAACCTGCAGGTTAGGTTAATTGGAGACTCTAAATTGGCCCAAGGTGTGAATGTGTGTGTGAATGGTGAAGGGAATGGTGCCACACTTTGGCTGCCTCATCCATCCGGGTGGATGCCCTATAATTTCCCTCTGGGATTAATAAAGTATACTAAAATAGAAAATAAAATAAAAATATACCCGCTGGAGGGTGGACCCATGTGGCTCCTTTGGGTACCCTGGGTTGTTGATGTAACTTTTTAATAGGGATCTACTGGTCATGTTCATATTTTAATATAAAGATCATCCATATAAATTAATGTTACTGAGACAACAGCAGTTTGTGTAACAGCAGCTAGTTTTAATGGTGACTCACCATAACACAGGAACTACTATTTCTATGATGTTAACATGAAGTGAAACTTCAACACTAGTCACCAACCTGGTAATCTAAACTGCAGAGGAGGTAGTAACTAGATACATCTACTCAGAATCAGAATCAGAATCAGAATCAGCTTTATTGCCAAGTATATTTACAAGTAAACATACGAGGAATTTGACTTGACATTGGACGCGCACGTTAGGCGCATCCAATGACGCGGCAGCCATGCAAGGCGCCTGTCATACAGCGGGGGTAAAGAGGGGAAGGGAGGGGGAGGAAAACACAATGGGCAGAGAGAAAAAACATAGTTAATCAGAATAACGCTCGTATAAGCTCATAAAGCTCAAATGAGCCAAATTTTGACTACACAGAAAAAAACCCCTCTATGCACAATTAGCAGACAATATAGATCACACAAAAACAAGAGTTGAGAGAGGCAGTGTATGTATGAGTCAGTATATATGTGTCAGTCGTGTAGTGTTGTATGCATTTGTGTAGTGTAGGTGTGACAGTTGCTAGTGAACAGCAGAGGGCGCCTCCAGGCAGTGGATAGATGTTATAATCATGTGACTTATAAACAAGTCCGGAGTCTATCTCTTCGCTTGCAGATGAAGGCACATGGGCTGTCCTTGAGAAGTTCATCCGCTGAAACAACAGCAACTGTCTGTCGATTGTTTGGGTTAACTACTACCTTATCTCATCGAGGAGGAATGTAAACAGGGCATCAAAACAAGGTCAAATCTACACAGCTCAGAGCCCATGGAGAATAGAATTTTCCTCTCTCATGCGCTTGTGCTTCATAATTCCATATACAGGCTTAAACAGACATTCCATGGAGAGCACAGGGCTCCAGATGTATTCCTCCGCTGAATCACTGTCATTCAGTTCACCATTTGCCGCTAATCGTGCCCTCCCCAACTGGTCAAATTTGATGAAGGAGCTTGCCGGGTCCGCTTTGATCAGCTCTCTCACCTTCCTTCAATTTCTGATACATCAGGGAACTTCACAGCCAAAAAAGAAGTCCTGAGATCATAACCAATAATATTTCCTGCCAAATCTCCACAGACGCATGAATTCCAATGTCCAGGAGTCTCCTCGTTGGGTTCCTCCTGACCCGATCTTCTTTTAAAGTGGTGACAATCACAGTTAAGCCGCTTTCCAGATCCATAATTTCCATTTAGATTAAGATTCAGCAGAAGAGCAACTAAACACAGACAAAAACGCAACATTGCAAGCTGGGATCAGAAGGGAGATAGAGGATTAGAAGGGAGAGGAAAGAAAAGCGTCTGCTCTCTCTCAGAACCGGAAGAGAAATTAATTAAATACTCATGTACATGATTTCAAGTAACTTCTTATTGTAGAGAGAGGAATGATCAGGCAAGGCGTAGCTGGAGCAGAGCAGACTTTATTAATCTCTCTTTCACATCAACAAGAATAAGAAGTCTAAACCAGGTTGCGGGCACCTCTCTTTTTATACCATACAACCTGCCCGGCGACCTGGGGTGTTTGCATTAACATGCATACATTTACCATGACAATTCACTTTGTCACTGTTTGCATTAACACACATACAGTACATCTACAATGACAGTTTCCTTTGTCACCCAGCCTGTCGGTGCATTATTATGCAGACCAGAGGAGAATGCATATTCTCATGCGAAAACCATAGACCGCCTTGCATATCCGTTTCTTGGCTCTTACGCATCTCCTCCTGCCGTGCCATTCAGTCTTGAGTAGAGAACGTACTGACTGAGTCCCCCACACCGCCCCCCCAGAAACTCAGACTGGGCCTTAACCCTCATGTCCTATGGGCTTCAGCCACTGTCTGTAGCGGCTGTAATGGGGGGTCAGCGACTCTGAGGCACTGCTGTGCGGGCGCTCCTGGAGGCACGTCCATCTGTGGGGGGACATTGGGGGGGTGGCATCTTCAGCATGCCATTGTGGCTGAGCTGACGAGTCATTTACCTGGGGCGTTCTCAGTGGGGGTTGTCCGCGCCGAGGAGCTCTGGCCAACACCACCTGCTCGTCTGTTAAAACGAAGGCGGGCTTAAGCCTGTCTATACAGATTGTTCCTCTGTGTCCCCCCAAGTCTAACACAAAATGTTTCTCCCCAGGTTCCAGCACTCTGAACGGACCGTCGTAGGGCAGGTGCAATGTGGTCCGGTGGGCATTGTGCCTGACAAACACAAACGACGCGTTCTTCAAGGTCTTTGGCACGAAAGCACAGGGAAAACAGTGGTGGGCCGGGCTGGGTACCGTCCCTGCCTCTGCGCTATGTAGTGAAAGCGGGGATGGATCGGTGTTCGGCGTGGGGTTGTCCGGCAAAAATTCTCCGGGGAGCCGCAGCAGCTGGGAAAAAGCCAGCTCTGCTGGGGAGGCAGCCAAATCCTCCTTCAGTGCTGAACGCAACCTTAATATAACCCATGGCAACTGGTCCACCCAATCTGGATCCGTAAGCGAAGCCCTGAGCACTGCTTTAAGTGACCTATGGAAATGCTCTCATAACCCATTGGCCTGGGGGTTGTACGCGGTCGTGCGATGAATTGTGACGCCCAGGCTCCAGGCCATCGTGGACCAGAGGTCGGAAACGAACTGCAGGCCCTGGTCGGATGTGATATCCAAATGTGCGCTGAAACGTGCCACCCATGTCGTCAAAAAAGCGCGTGCAACTTCTGTGGACACGGTGGAAGCTAACGGGACTGCCTCAGGCCAGCACGTGGTGCGGTCCACCACTGTCAGGAGGTGCGTGAACCCCTGCGATGGTGGGAGGGGGCCCACGATGTCCACGTGAATGTGGTTGAACCTCTTAGCCGGGACATGGAATGGCTCAAGGGGGGCCTTTGTGTGCCTGTGCACCTTGGCTCATTGGCACGCTACGCAGGCTGCAGCCCACTCTTTCACATGTTTGCTCAGGCTTGGCCAGACGAACTTTGCTCCCACCATTTTGACTGACCTGCGCACTCCTGGGTGCGCCAGAGAGTGAACCAACTCAAAAACGTGGTGGCACCAAGCGTGTGGGTCCACCAGGTGCGGGCAGCCTGTGGAGACGTCACAGATTGGGGGGGCCCCCCGTCTTGCAGTTCTCTGCTCTCCAGCCTTAACCCTGTTGGTCCAGACTGGAGCGCGCAAACGTCCGCATCGCCGATCTGCTCAGCGGCCATGGCCGTGTAATCTATCCCTACATAGATTGGGGCCACTAACACGCGTGAGAGGCAGTCTGACACCACGTTGAGTTTACCGGCCACATTCTGAATGTCAGTTGTAAACTCCGAGATTGCGGCCAGCTGTCTCTGCTGCCGGGCCGACCATGGTTCCGAAACCTTGGCCATAGCATACGTTAGCGGCTTGTGGTCCACAAACGCAGTGAAGCTGCGCCCTTCCAGCCAGAACTGGAAGTGGCGTATGGCCAGGTGGAGAGCCAGTAACTCCCTGTTGAACGCGCTGTATTTATGCTCATTGTTGCGCAAAGACCTGCTAAAAAAGGTGAGCGGCTGCCAAGAACTGGCGACGCACTGCTCCACGATGGTCCCTAAGGCCACGTCCAATGCGTCGGTAGTGAGCACTATCCGAGCCACCGGGTCCGGGTGCACCAGTATTGCGGCGTTCACTAGAGCTGTTTTGACCTCGGAAAACACCTGCTCTCGCTCAGGAGTCCAGTCGACTCTGTCTGCCGGTTTCCGTTTCTTAAGCGCGGCGTACAACAGCTGCATGAGCTGGGCTGCGTGGGGGAGGAAATGGTTGTAGAAGTTAACCATCCCCAAAAACTCCTGCAGCGCCCTGGCCTTCTGAGGCTGGGGAAAATCTGCCACTGCACGCACTTTGTCCGGTAAGGGTATCGCGCCCTTTGGTGAGATGCGGTGGCCCAAAAAATCGATTCCTCTCACCTCGATCTGGCACTTTGCCAGGGAGATTATTAACCCATGCTCCTCCAACCTCTGGAAAACTGTCCTGAGGTGGGCTACGTGTTCATCCTCGGACGCGCTGGCCACCAGGATGTTGTTCAGGTAGATGAACACAAACGGCAGATCGCGCAGCACCGCATCCATCATGCGTTGGAATGTCTGTGCCGTGCCTTTTAACCCGAAAGGCATGCGTAAGAACTCAAAAAGACCAAACGGGGTTATTACTGCCATTTTGGGTATGTCCTCTGCGCGCATTGGGACCTGTAACCGCGGACCAGGTCTATCTTGGAAAAAATGCATGCCCCGGTGAGGTGAACGGAAAAATCCTGAATATGGGGGATTGGGTAGCGATCGTGTGCTGTGGCGTTGTTTAATCTGCGGAAATCTCCACATGGTCGCCACAGTCCCTCGGCTTTAGGCACCATATGTAATGGGGATGCCCATGGGCTGTTTGAGTGCCTGATGATGCCAAACCTTTCCAAGTTGGCAAACTCTTCGTGCGCACTGGCCAGTTTAGCTGCGTCCAGGCGCCGAGGTCGTGCAAAAACAGGCGGCCCTGTGGTGGTAATGAAGTGCTCCACCCCGTGTTTAGTGACAGCTGCCAAAAATGTCGGAATCGTGAGTGTTGGGAACTGGGTGAGTAGTGAGTGGAACTTAACCCCTGGAGCTGTGACACTGGCTAGTGTTGTGGACCCGGCTCCTCTAGCCATATAGGGCAGAGAATCAAAAGACATTGTGTTAATCAGGCGTCTGTTAGCCACTTCGACTAATAGTCCGTGTGCACAAAAAAAATCAGCACCCAAAATAGGAAGATACATGCCGCTATGACGAATGTCCATTGGTATGTACGGCCGTGCAAGGATATAGTCAGTGTCCTCTCACCAAAAGTCTTAATGTCTGAGCCATTTGTGGCCGCCAGCTCGGGGCCGCTACTTCCCGCCAGCCGGTCTGCATAGGACGGCAGGATGAGGCTCTTTTGGGAGCCGGAGTTCATGAGGAACCGTCTTCCCAAGCGGGAGTCTGTCACATAGAGCAGCTTGTTTGTGTCACCAGCAGTCGCAGCTGCTACCAACTGCTGGCCATGGCATTTCCCAAGCGCTTGAATTGGCACGGTGGCATGCATCGGCGTGTGTTTTCTCCAAAACGGCAGTGGTAGAAGCAGAGCGTGTCTCTCCAGTGCTTCTTGGCCTCCGCTGCGGCCACCGTCGTTGGATCCTTGCCTCCACTGGCCGTCTCACTGGGTTCCGACGCCACTGCATTCACAGCAAAGACTCTGGTCGTGAGGATAATCCGATCTGTCTCTTGTGCTAGCGCCTGGTAGTTGTGCACGGCCAGCAGCGGCGAATTGGCAAGGACCGCTCTGGCCACTGTCGGGAAGTTCCAGAGGAAAAGGTGGGTGCCCGTCATCTGTGTCCATCAATGCCAACATCTTCTCCATTAAGTTGGCCACCGACCCGTCTCCCAACTCAGAGCGCATCAGGAGCCTTTCCACTCTCTCGCAGTCCGAGAGCGTGTAGCGCCGGGCCAGCGCAGTTTTGAGAGCGTCATATTTGTCATAGGCTGGGGGCTGTTGGAGCAGGCTTGCCACCTGCTGTGTTGTGCGTGCGTCCAGTGCTGCAACCACGCAGTAGTATTTGGTGTCATCTGCTGTCACTCCCCGGAGCGCAGACTGGGCCTCGGTGTGGAGGAACCAAGACTTCAGGTCATGTAGCCAAATGTCTGGGAGTTTGACTGAAACGGCACATGTCTGCTGGCACCTCCAGTCCGGGTCGTCTCCGGGGTGTTCGCCTCGAGTTCCATTGTGCGTCAAGGGTCACCAGTGTAGAGAGAGGAATGATCAGGTGAGGTGTAGCTGGAGCAGGGCAGACTTTATTAATCTCTCTCTCACATAAACAAGAATAAGAAGCCTAAACCAGGTCGCGGGCACCTCTCTTTTTATACCATACAACCCGCCTGGTGACCTGGGGCATTTGCATTAACACACATACATCTACAATGACAATTCCCTTTGTCACCCAGCCTGTCGGTGCATTATTATGCAGACTGGAGGAGAATGCATATTCTCATGCGAAATCCATAGACTGCCTTGTATATCTGTTTCTCAGCTATTACGCATCTCCTCCTGCCATGCCATTCAGTCTGAGTAGAGAACGTACTGACTGGGTCCCCCACATTATTAAAATTATACTTTTCTGAGAAGTTTTAAACAAGGATATTTATTATTTTTGACTTGTTACTTACTTTTGAATTCACTGATTTTGTAATAGATAAATAGATAGATAGATGTACTTTATTGATCCCAAACTGGGAAATTACAGTGTAACAGCAGCATGACAGTTGACAGCCAAACAACAGAAACACACACGACAGACAAAGGGATTACCCATGGAAAGTAAAAAAGAAACTAACACGACTATAGAACCTATATACATCATAGCTTAATATATGATGATGACCCGTATAAACACATGAATCATCTCATTGCACAAAGGACTATCAGGAGCACAGTGAAATGTGAGGTACCAGTTAGTCTGTAAGGTGCAGTGTGGCAGCATAGCTATGACCAGAATACAACATCATAGTGAGTTATTGTACAGTGAAATTGCATGTGGCAGGAAAGATTTCCTGTACCTGGCCGTTCGACAACGAAGCTGTAGTAGTCTATTGGAGAAAGTGCTTCGCTGCCTATCTAGTGTGTGGTGGAGGGGGTGATCAGGATTGTTCATGATGGATCGCAGGTTATTTAGTGTTCTCCTCTCCACCACTGTCTCAAAGGTCTCCGGTCTGAGACCAATTACAGAGCCAGCCCTCTTGATAATCTTGTCAAGTCTGTTGGTATCTCTGGCCCTGATACTGCTACCCCAACAGACCACAGCAAAGAGGATGGCGCTGGCGACAACAGTCTGGTAGAAAAGCTCCAGCATCCTGCTGCACACGTTGAAGGATCTCAGTTTTCTCAGGAAATAGAGTCTGCTCATCCCCTTCTTGTGCGCAGCATCGGTGTTGGATCTCCAGTCCAACCCACTGCTGATCTTGACACCCAGATATTTGTAGTCTTCAACCACTCCCACATCCTTCCCCCTAATCTGCAGTGGCTGAGAAGGAGCCTTCCTCTTCCTGAAGTCAATCACCATCTCCCTGGTCATGCTGACTTTCAACCTCAGGTGATTCTGCTCCGTCCACTCCACAAATCTGTCTACCGGTGCCCTGTACTCCTCCTCCTCTCCTCCTCTTATACACCCCACAACAGCTGAGTCATCAGAGAATTTTTGCATGTGACATGACTCAGTGTTATACTGAAAGTCCGTGGTGTATAAGGTAAAAAGAAAAGGAGAGAGCACAGTCCCCTGTGGCGCTCCCGTATCACTAGCCACCACTCCAGACAAGACACTGCCCAGCCTGACAAACTGTGGTCTGCCTGTCGGGTAGTCGGTAATCCAGGAGATCACAGAGCTGTCAACCCCCATCCCCCGCAGCTTCTCGCCCAGCAGCAGTGGCTGGATGTTGTTAAAGGCACTGGAGAAATCAAAAAAAGTGATTCTCACAGTATCTCCTCCACCATCCAGGTGCTGATGGGCTCGTTGCAGCAGGTAGATGACAACATCTTCAACTCCTAAATGGGACTGATATGCAAACTGCAGAGGGTCCAGCCACATCTCCACCTGCGGCCTCAGGTGGGCTAAGACCAGTCTCTCCAGGACCTTCATCACATGAGATGTGAGGGCAACTGGTCGATAGTCATTCAGATCCGATGGAGATGACTTCTTGGGGACAGGAACCAGGCAGGATGTCTTCCACAGCACCGGTACTCTCTCCAGACTCAGGCTCAGGTTGTACAGGTGTTTCAGTACTGGAGCTAGTTGGTTGGCACAGGTCCTCAGGATCCCAGCGGAGATGCCACCGGGCCCGAAGCCTTCCGCTGACGGAGTCTCTTCAGCTGTTTCTCCACCTGATCTGTAGTCACTGTGAAGTGAGGGGGGGTCCTGGTGCCCCCTGAGGAGGAGGAGGAGGGAGATGGAGAGAGGTTCTGCACGGGAGCGTGGGTAGGGAGGGGTGTGTGGGGGTCTGGTTGTGTTGCTCGGGTGACAGTAATGGGTCAGAAATGTTGTTTAAACTGTAATAAATGTTTATTTGAGGATTTGAGTACTGCTAGCTTTTGCTGGACTAGCGGTACATTCTTGGCAGATAGAAGTATTATCAGTGGCAAGGACAGGCCAAGACAAACTGACTCCAGTGTCTGTTGCAGTGACTGACCAGATGATAGGTTTGTTTATCTCTGCTTTTTGTGTAGTGCATGTCATGATGCACTGACTGGCAACAGTCCACCACAGACCTTGCGACAGATGTGCTTATCTGCCAGGATGTCCAGTCTCACCCCATGTAACTGGGAGTGGTCCACCACAGACCTGTAACAGATATTGTTTTTAGTTCTGCCAGGATGCCCAGTTTCTCGGAAGGGCGGGGTTGCTGATTGCAGTCATTGTCGCCCCCGACAGACTGCTATGATGATGATGAAATGTTTATTAAAAGAAATGACCATATCTTTTGTTACAAATAGTAATTTTTGTTATGTCTGGAAATATGGGTAGACACAGCCACGTGTTGAGGTTAGCTTTATTGTAGATTAGCAGCAAACAGTGCACAGTGCGAGGTGTGGCTGGAAGCAGGAAGAGGCAGAAAGAGGCAGGAAGAGCCAAAGAGCACGGCTGGCCCTGGGCAGCCGTCTAATATACCCTGAGGCACTCTGTTGTCACACGTGCGTGCGTGTTGTCGCAGCGTAGTGCATCATGCTGTTTCACGTACACCACATTTGCTTCCCCCTTGAGAAGCTTAAAGCATTACATACAGTACATCTGCAGGTTAGTTTAGCAGGAACGGCTAGCGAAACATGTATATTAGTGTATTGGCTAATGCAAAATGAAACACATACATGACTGGACCGAACAGGCTGGTATAAAGAACCATTTTAAACATGTCAACCATAGCATCTCTAACTAGACAACCGGGTAGACTGCCGGTGTGCCTGCATGGCCATGTGGGTTATTCTGCCACTTGAACAGATCATGCCCTGGCTAAACATGCACTTATGAACTTAGAGTCAGGAACATAGTTCAGAACTCAGTGGGGCCTCTATCGAGCCCGCGGTGGGCATGGCCCTGGCAGCACCGGCTTGGGCAACTCTGGAGGGCACCCTGCTGGAGCTGCGGTCTGTTCATCAACGAAGTTCCAGTCTGGGTCCCACACTGTCTGGGTTGGTTCAGTTAGGGTCTCTTGATCTAGAGCGGGAGGTGGTGTTATCCTTCTGAGATGGCTAGCGTGCCATCGTGACCCATCAGCCAGCTGGAAGGTGGCTGGTCCAAGCTGAGGGGTGATCTGCATCGGTGTTGACCAGAACAACTGCAGCTCATGCGAGTGATTGGGTCGCCGGATCCAGACCCAGTCGAGCACTGTGAGAAAGGGTTGCTTCTGCTTCATGATGTGCTGCTGTTCTTTCATTGTGCTGCCGGAGAAAGGCGCCGTTGCTGGGGCGTCATCTGGCAGAGGACATGAGCGGTCTTTAAACGGACGTAGAGGCAGGCTGGTCTCACCTCTGATGGGGTGGACCCTATTTTCTTCCGGGTCCTGCATAAACACAGACTGGAGCTCCTGCAGCAAGGCAGCAGTTTGGGGAAGCTCACAGCATGTGAGGATCGACTCCAAATCTCCAGTGCTTTGTTCATTGTGCGGTGCAAAGCAGGGAGCGGCTGCGTCTATGTCTGGGCGGAGTGGACACGGGCCATCGTCGGTCAAACAAAATCACATGTGGTCTGTGATGGAAAAGCCCAGTTCATGGAATAAATCACACCCCAGGATGTTGTCACCATGGCACATCACCTGGAATGTGAACACTGGGAGGATTCTTGACCCGTAGCAAACCAAAAAGGTAATGATTCCTGCCATACCGATTTTCGTGTATCCATACCCGAACAGTTCCACAACACCTGGCTTAACTGGTTGTAGGGAAAAAATGCCTCCTAACTGTGGCCTCGTCCATCAGGGACCTCGCAGCAGCAGTGTCCATCAGCAGCGGTAGACTGATGCCATCCAGTTCCACTTTGCATCACTTATACGGAGTGTTACTGGAGTCCACAGAATGAATGGTGGTTGGGCTGGGCCGACTGGGCAAGCTAGATGGTGGGCTTGCAGGAACCAAGCAACACACTCTGGCAAAGTGGGTTTACCTACCGCAGCATTGGCACCTCTGTGCTGTGGCTGGGCAGGTAGGCCCACATGTACGGTGCAAGGACGAGCCACAGTTACCACATGGTCAGCGTGCTGTAGTACCTTCTCATCCCATGATGTTCATCTTGGGGTGGGGTTGCCAACTGTCCCAGTTTAGCTGGGATGTCCCATTTACTGGGCTAAATATGTTTGTCCCGAGTGGGACGTGCATTGTCCCGTATATTTAAGGCTGCCTTCATGAACAGGCTAAGCTGGGCTGAAGCCCAAGGGCCAACAGAGATCAGGGCCTGTCATGAGATGAATCAATCAATCAACAATCAATGAGATCAATGAAAAAGATCATTGTTGTTAATTAGTCAAATTCTATGTGTTCTGAGAGCTATTTAATGTTAAAAGTTAAGGTGGAATATTATTTATATTCTTAATTAATGTTGAATAACACATTGTAATATTGTGTTGGGTTCACCTTAGAATCGGCATAGTTCGCAGCCGAAGGTGACGTCACCTTCGGCTCCGACTAACTGTAAACAGGAAGTCGGTCGGAGTATTGAGAAAAAAGTCAGTTGTGTGTGTTTACCGCCGTCAGTTAACTTCAGCTGCAGTCACATACATCCTCTGCCCTTGGTAGTATCGTGGGTATGTATTAATTGTTATTGTTTGTGTGCATTTCTGGATGATTTGTTTGAGGTCATGTTGGGTTTGATGATTTTAGACGCTAAAAGTGGTCTCCCGCGATTTACGCTGGCAACAGCCGTTGGATCGGTCGGAGGACATTGACAGATAATTTGGAGGAAAAGCAATTCATTGTGGCGGCGGGAGTTGTTGTGAACATAATTTTATATTGTATTTGAGTTAAAAAGCAAAGTAAGGTCACTTCCGGTCTGGACGCCATGGTGATAGCAACCTAACGGTGAAACTCCCAGACTCAATCCAAGGAAAACCCCTTCAAAATCAGACCTAACGGATTTTTGGAAGATTAAAATTCAAAAGACAATAACACCATGCCTAACCAAAAGCAGAGGAAACTGACATTCCCCAGATCAGGACGCACAGCAGCCGCGGAATCGGAACCAGAAGACCTCCGTTCAGAAGACGAGTGCCTGGGCCTAGCTAACAAAAGGATTAGCTTGAAATCGCTATTTGACGAATTACGACGATTTCGGGCCGAATTTCTTGAATTCAGAGAGGATCTAAAAAAGGCGAACAGCAGAATGGACCAGGCCGAAAACCGAATCTTGGAAGCTGAAGACAGAATAAAAGTGCTTGAAGATTCTGTACTGGATTTACACAGAAAACAGTCAAGGCTGGAGGCTAAGCTAGCCGACCAAGAAGGAAGACAGAGACGAGACAACATCAGAATTCACGGTCTGAAAGAAGGAGCTGAAGATGGTTTCAACACAGTGGCAGAATGCGTGGAATCCTTATTGAGAGAGAAGTTGGATATTCCACAATCCACCGATTTGAAGATAGAAAAGGCACATCGCACATTAGCCGCAAAGCCAGCCCCGGAAGCGCCTCCACGTTCAGTGTTGGTAAGATTCTCCGACTTCAAAATAAAACAAGAAGTTGTAAGACGGGCTTGGCAGAAGAAAGGATTTATGCATCAAGAAAGAAAAGTCTTCGTGGAACACGATTACGCCCCTGAAGTTCTTAAAAAGCGACGGGAATATAACGACGCCAAAAAGGTTTTACGGGAAAAGAATCTACGCTTTCAGACGCCATTTCCGGCGAAGCTGAGGGTCTTTTACGGGGAAGAGTCATGTCTCTACAATTCAGCGGAAGAAGCAACAACTGACATGGCAAGAAGAGGACTCCCGGTAACGGTATTTAAACCCACAGCGGATCTGAACGAGAAAATCAGAGCTCAAACGTGGTCCACTCAGAGACCTTCAAAATCCACGGGCCAGCAGCGGGAACACTCAGCCCCAGAGCTACAAAGATAAGCTTTCCAGTTCCAGAAAGGAATAGCGACCTTTTTGGTTTTTTTTTTTTTTTTCTTTCTCTCTACAGTCACTCTGCACTTCATCCCCCCTCCTACAAGGTAACAAACATTAAAGAAGATGCAGAATCAGCATGTGGTAAAACCTTTCATGGAGCAGTTTTAGCATTAGAAACAAATGTCTTCTTAATTTAAAGGGGAAAAAAAAAATCATGTTAAAATAGAAATGTAACAATGACCCACATGTTCTCCCCACACTAACAAATACTGTATTAGAGTGAATGTTTGCTGTGATGGGGGTGGGAGGGTGCACACAAGCTCATAGAGTATAGGCATAAAAAAAAAAAAAAAATCATTACAAATTCGGATTGGGATCTGAAATTCATGTTAAAAACATGGGACAACTTACAGGGGTAAGAGAGGGCCCTCAACACGTAACAGAGTTTGAGGAATTTCCCTCAGAGCCCATACTCCATCAGGGCTCTTACAGGGTCTTTAAAGAGACCCCAGCTCAGGAAGTTTTTTTGACAGTTTTTTGTTTTAAAGTTTCATTCATTATGTACTTAATGTTTTTTATGTTCTTAATGTTCTTTCAGTTTCTGAGTAGCAAAAAAGAGGGCCACCACACTGTTATACTAAATAAGAAAATACAATGGAGAAACAGGGTGTAACCAAAATAGCCTCATATAATGTAAAAGGGATCCTGAATCCAGTTAAAAGATCCAAGATTCTACGCAAAATGAAAAAAGACAAAGCAGAAATAGTATTTTTACAAGAAACCCACCTAACAGACGTGGAACACACTAAACTCAGTAGACAAGGGTTTAAAATGATCTCTTCATCTTCATATAAATCAGGGAGGAGGAGGGGAGTAGCGACATTGATATCAACCAAAATTACATTTGAAAAAAAATCAGAACACAAAGATAAAGAAGGGAGGTACAGTTTGGTAACTGGGCGGCTAGAGGGAGAAGATATCACCCTGCTGAATGTATATGCACCACCAGGGGCTAAATGGAAATTTTATAAAAATGTATTCGACCCAATGATAACTAAAGCCCAAGGTTTAGTGATATGTGGTGGAGACTTCAATCTAAGACTGAATCCATACTGGGATGCAACAGGTAATTCTTCACATCAAAATAACACCCAAAATAGGAATACTCGGATGCTACTAAAAGAAATGGGAATCTGTGACGTATGGAGGGAATTCAACCCCAATGTAAAAGATTATACTTTTTATTCAACGCCACATTCATCTTACTCAAGGATTGATTACTTTTTTATGTTTAATAGAGACATTGGAAGAGTAAAAACATGTAAAATAGGACTGATGGATCTCTCCGACCACAGTCCGATCTATATGGATTTAAACATCCAAAAATACACAAATAATACATTTTCCTGGAGGTTGAATTCAAGTGTCCTCAAAGGGCCACTGAAAGATGAATTGGAATCAGATATTCTCAGATATTTGGAAGAAAACGATAATGGAGAAGTATCCCCTTTAATACTGTGGGATGCGTGCAAAGCTGTAATAAGGGGAAAAATTATTGCAAAACTGGCAACCCAAAAGAAACTGAGACAAGAAAAACTAATCACACTAGAGTCAGAGCTCAAGAACCTAGAAAAAGAACACAAAGATAACACTCATTCTAATGGCTCGCTCAAGATCAAAGAAATTAAAAATCAAATAAATGAGATCTACACAATAGAAATCCAGAAGAAACTTACATTTCTGAAACAAAAACACTATGAAGCAGGCAGTAAATCGGCAAAATTACTAGCCTATAAATTGAGGAAACAACAAACGGAAAGTGCAATCTACAAAATCAGAGACCCAGTATCAAAGGAAATAAAATTCAGAATTCAGGATATTCTTTAAAGCTTCGAGAATTACTACAAGAACTTATACTCCCACAAAAAACATAAAAACGCATCCGAGACATTCCTAAACACATTAAACCTTCCCCAACTTACGGAATCACAAAATAAAACCCTACTGTCAGAAATACAACCTAAAGAATTGGAAAAAGCAATTATGAAACTTAAAGCTAACAAATCCCCAGGAGCAGATGGCTATACAGCAGAATGGTACAAAACCTTTAAACAGCAACTATCTCCTCTCCTCCTGAAAACATTTAACTACGTCCTCCACACAGGGAAAATCCCCCCCTCCTGGAGAGAAGGGGTCATTGCAGTCATACCTAAACCTGAAAAGGATAAACTAGAATGCTCCAACTACAGACCAATCAGTGTATTAAATCAGGACTATAAGCTTTTTACCACTATCCTTGCCAAAAGGTTAGAAAACATACTGACAGACTTAATTCACTTAGACCAAACAGGTTTTATAAGACAAAGACAGACACAAGACAACATTCGACGCACTTTACACATAATTCATCATATAAAAAAATATAACTTAAATGCAGTCATATTGGGATTAGATGCTGAAAAAGCATTCGATTCGGCTGACTGGTCTTTCCTCTATAAAATCTTATCCAGTTTCAATTTTCATAACAACTTCATTAGAACTATACAGGCATTATATAAAAAACCAACAGCTAAAATAAGGATTAACGGTAATTTATCATCATCTTTTGAGCTGGAAAGAGGATGTCGTCAAGGCTGCCCCCTGTCTCCACTGCTCTTTGCAATCTTCATAGAACCTCTGAGCCAATGGATAAGACAAAATCAAGAAATTCAAGGTATTACACTTGGTCAGAAAGAACATAAAATAGCACTCTTTGCTGATGACATTTTAATATACCTAGGGCAGCCAGACACTTCTCTACCAGAACTAATCTCAGTTTTTTTCAGACTATGGAGATTTATCAGGGTACAAATTAAACATGCATAAAACCCAAGTTTTAACATTCAACTATGACCCAAATCATTTTTCACTAAATGAACTCAAAACTAACTGGGAGTTGGAATCTATGAAATATCTGGGGGTCAATATCCCGAAACAACTCGACAAAATTATAACACTAAACTATGATCCACTGGTGACAAAAATAAAATCTGACCTAGCAAGATGGAATATGATACCATTCTTAGGTACCGCACAAAGAATTGAAGCAGTCAAAATGAATATACTTCCACGTCTTCTATACCTTTTCCAAACAATACCGGTAGAACCTCCCAAAAAAACATGGCAGGAACTGGACAGAAGGATCTCAAGATTCATATGGCAGGGTAAGAGACCTAGAATCAGATATAGAACCCTACAGCTAAACAAAGACAAAGGTGGGCTCGCACTGCCAAATATCAGGGACTATTTTATAGCTGCACAAATTAAAACTTTAGTAGAGATATGTAACCCAGTCTACACTGCACAATGGAAGGAGATGGAATGCCAAATAACAAGTGACATCCCCCTACAGGCGATAATAGGGAACAATGCCTTCACTAAACTCCTGAATAACACTAACCCGTGGATAGAGACCCCGCTAAAAATTTGGTTTAAGATAGTCAGAGAGAATCAAGCTAAAGAGCCCTATCGACTTCTGCAATGGATTGCCTATGATCAAGACTTTACCCCCAATAAAACAGACACTAGATTTAAAGAGTGGAAAGAGAAAGGGCTGATAAAATATTACGATTTTTTTAAGGGGCAAACTTTAAGAAGTTTTGAAGATTTGAAAAAACAAGGTCTAATAAATCAAGATCTTTACAGGTTCTTTCAGCTTAGACACCACATAAACAATATACTTAAAAAGGAGGATTTGGAAAGGGCCCAGTAAGATGTTCTGAAGGTCTTCTTAATGGCATATAAAGGGATCCCAGGGATCAGATACATTTCTAAAATATACCAAGGTCTTCAAGACTTAAAAGGAGACAACACATCGTATATAAAAGAGAGATGGGAAAACGAGGGGAATTTCACTTTACAATTGGAAATATGGGAAAAGCTAAATAAACAGCAATGGAAAAGTACCTCATCCCTGCAGTGGAGAGAATTTGGATGGAAAAACTTGGTAAGATTTTTCAGAACACCTGCATAAAACAAATTTACCCATAAGGGGTTGAACTGTTGGCGCTTGTGTGGTGACAAGACTGCAAATCATTTTCATGTGTTTTGGTCATGCCCAGTTATCCACCAATATTGGTCCAACGTACAGACAATATTGGGGAAAATATTCAAAATAACAGTTCCCTTTTCTTTTGTAACTTTGTATTTGGGTTTACTACCGGACTCACTGGAAAGACGAGGAGATAAATACTTATTCAATGTTTTAATATTGGCAAGTAAAAAAGCCCTAACTAAAAGATGGATGCTGAAGGACTGTCCTACACCTGAAGATTGGATTAACGTGATTCAAGACATTTACTCGGTGGAAAAGTTGACATTCGCACTGAGACAGGACATGGATGGGTTCATAATCTTTTGGCAACCCTGGATCGCATATGTGTCTTCCA
The DNA here is from genome assembly GCA_020510985.1 of Pholidichthys leucotaenia. Classification (NCBI taxonomy): domain Eukaryota; kingdom Metazoa; phylum Chordata; class Actinopteri; order Cichliformes; family Pholidichthyidae; genus Pholidichthys; species Pholidichthys leucotaenia. The sequence continues at coordinate 237,313,265 of CM035838.1, read as the reverse complement.
TTAGAACTAATCTTTGACAAATACCATTTCAATAATGGTCCCACTCTTTGTTCCAACGCTACTCAGTTGCTCTTTTACTTTTAATTACTTAATTTTCTGTTTGTTTGTTTTTTGCTGTTCTGTTTGTTTGTTTATTTATTTGTTTGTTTGTTTTTTATTTAATTCTCCTTAACTTCACTTTTTCTTTCACTTTAAAAAAAAAGGGGGGGTTGTTGTAATAACTATCCTACCAATGTTGTCAAATAGCAAAAAATAAGGGAACATGTGATGAAAATGTAAACAATGCAATGCTGTAATGACCTGTATACCCTTTACAAAAACTTAAATAAAAAAAAAAAAGCAAAGTAATTCATATAATTTGTGGGAAGATAAAATATGATTTGTATTAGAAGCTGAGTTCATATATTTTCATTGTAATATCTGTACAATGGTCAAAGAGTGATTATGCCTTGTACTGTATGTTACAGTTTCACCTTTCCTTGTATCATTAAACCTGTGGACCGAGAGCTGTGTCTTCAGAGTCTTGATGTGAGGAAGGAGTTTAGCTGACTGTTCAATCAGCAGAGGCAGTACAGTGAAACCACGGCTTCCTAGCGGGCATGATAACGTGAACATGCTGGCAGACAGTGAGTAGATCATCGTCACACTCGACCAATAAACGATCAACACGTCAGTGTCTATTCAGAAGTACGCTCGCGAACTGTGCTAGTCAGAAAAAAGAGCCATGTCAAAGACACACTCACACGCTTCTTCTGTGCACTCCAGTGTGTCATCTACAGAGTCTGCTGCAGCCAAAGCAAGAGCACGAGCGGAAGCAGCAAAAGCTCGCCTTTCCTACGCTGAAGAGGAAATAAGCCTAAAACTAGAAAAAGCTAAGTTGGAAGCATCAATGCAAATGCTACAATATAAGAAAGAGACTGCTGCAGCTGTTGCTGAAGCAGAAGCGCTGGAAGCTGCAGTTGACAGTGGTGAAAAACGAAGTCGAGAGTTTGTATTATTAGATTCTGCCTCCTTGACAGCCACACAACGCACTCAACAGTATGTTGCTGACCAAGCCAAAGTGTTGGAGGCAGAACACCAGCTATGTGTAGATGATGCCCCAATAAAATCAGACTCACACCCCAGCACACAGCGGGTTCAGATATATAAGGATGAAAATGTTTGTGACCCACGACAAGTGAAATTTGAAAGCAGCAATATTACTCCAACACAGCACTCCAGATTTCAAAATGACTATTGTGGTACATTTCCCCCATCTTATCCTGTACCTCCTAATTCCAACCATAACAGCTCCACTCCAAATGACTTTGTGAGGTACCTTGCACGCCGTGAGCTTGTGTCTACAGACTTACTTCAATTTAGTGATAAGCCTGAGAATTACAGAGCTTGGAAACGCTCATTTCTGTCTGCAATCAGCAGCTTAGATCTAACAGCAAGTGAGGAGATGGACCTTCTTTTAAAGTGGCTCGGCAAGGAGTCAAAAGAACATGTTGAGCAGCTCAGAGTAATTCACATCAATCATCCGGAAGCAGGCCTGAATATGATTTGGGATAGACTCGAGCAAACTTACGGCTCGCCAGAGGCAGTAGAGGACGCTCTTTTCAAACGCATTGACACTTTTCCAAAGATAGGAAACCGAGATTACGCCAAAATGACTAAGTTGAGTGATCTTCTGATGGAACTTCTGTCAGCAAAGGATGAAGGAGACTTACCTGGTCTCTCCTTCCTCGACACGGCAAGAGGTGTCAACCCAATCGTGCAGAAACTCCCCTTTCGTCTGCAGGAAAACTGGGCTTCAGCTGGTGCATCTTATAAGCGACAAAAGCATGTGCCTTATCCTCCCTTTGCCTTTTTTGTAAAATTCATTAGCCAGGAAGCTAGCATTGCCAATGACCCAAGCTTCAACTTCATCACTCAGACAGACACTGTTCCTAGGGCTGAAAAGTTAGCATGGCAGCCAAACAAACATCAAAGAGTCTCAGTCTGCAAAACCAAGATATCCACCAGAGCTAATTCTGATTCTACTGACTCCTCATTAAAATCCGATGGCCATGATAAAATGTGTCCTATTCATGGGAAACCACACCCTTTAAGTAAATGTGCTTTCAGAGAAAAATCATTGAAGATCGTAAGATGTTTTTGAAAGAGAACACTCTGTGTTTTAAATGTTGTTCATCTTCGTCACACATCGCTAAAAACTGCAAGGCCAAAGTTCAGTGTTCTGAGTGCAAGAGCGAAAAACATAACTCAGCCCTACATCCAGGACCCGCACCCTGGACAGAAGTGAAGGATCCTGATCCAGAGCATGGCGGGGAGGAGGTCGAAACCGTGCCTCAACCTCAATCTGATATTACGAACAAATGCACAAAGGTCTGCGGTGGAGATCTGACAGACAGATCCTGTTCCAAAATATGCCTCGTGAAAGTATATCCAGCCGGTCACAGAGACAAAGCAGTGAAGCTCTATGCAATTCTGGACGAGCAGAGCAACAGGTCACTGGTTCGTTCACAGTTCTTCGACGTGTTTGGCGACAGAAGTCCAAGTGCTCCTTACACACTGAGAACATGCGCAGGAATGAAGGAATCATCAGGAAGGAGGGCAAGCGGCTATGAAGTGGAATCTCTGGATGGGACAGTCCGCATTCCATTACCTAGCCTCATAGAGTGCAACGACATTCCCGACAACAGAGACGAGATTCCAACCCCTGAGGTTGCTCTTCATCATATACATTTAAAGACAATGGCGCACTTCATCCCAGATATGGACCCAAATGCCCAGATCATACTTCTCCTCGGTCGGGACATTATCAGAGTGCATAAAGTTCGCAAACAGGTGAACGGCTCACACAACCAGCCCTATGCACAGAAATTAGATCTAGGGTGGGTTGTTGTAGGCAATGTGTGTCTCGGCAGCTTCCATAGACCATCAGTAATCAACGCCTTCTACACAAACACCACAGAGCTACGTCGGCCATCTCTCTTTGAACCATGCCCTAATGTGTTCTGTGTTAAGGAAAGGTACAGCACCGTCCAGGTCACAAACCACCCACCAGCATATTCTGTGGAGGAAGCTACCTGTGACATTGATCATCTTGGGTGCAGTGTGTTCAAGAGGACCAGAGAGGATAATCAAGTTGCTCTTTCAATTCAGGATGCTTCATTCATGAAAATAATGAATAATGGACTACAGAGAGACTCAAACAACAGCTGGGTAGCTTCATTGCCCTTTAAGAATCCACGTCGGCGACTTCCCAACAACAGGCCTCAGGCACTGAACTGCCTCGTGTCCCTCACGCGAAATTTCGAGAGGAAGCCAGAAATGAAGGAACACTTCCTTAGCTTCATGGAACAGATGTTTAAAAATGGTCATGCTGAGTTAGCCCCTCCCCTCAATGAGGAAGAAGAACAATGGTATTTGCCAACATTTGGTGTGTACCATCCTAAGAAACCAAAAAAGATTAGAGTGGTTTTTGATTCCAGTGCCCGATTCAATGGTGTGTCACTCAACGATATGCTGTTGACTGGGCCTGACCTGAACAACACATTACTAGGTGTACTGATCCGCTTCAGAAAAGAAGCTGTCGCATTCACGGCGGACAATGAACAAATGTTCTGTTCCTTTTTGGTTAGAGAAGAAGATAGGAACTTCTTGAAGTTCCTCTGGTTCCGTGATAACGATCTCTCCAAAGCTGTTGTTGACTATCGCATGACTGTCCATGTCTTCGGAAATAGCCCTTCCCCTGCAGTGGCTATTCACGGCTTGCACCAGTCCGTTCAGGTGGAGTGGTGGCTCAGTTGGTAGAGCATCCGCCCCACACCCGGGAGGCAGGGGTTCAAATCCCGGCCGGGTCATACCAAAGACCATATAAAAATGGTGCTTTCTGCCTTCTAGCGTGGTGCTCCGCATAATGGAATAGGGAAAGTAAAGTTACACACAGAGCTACCAGAGGACTGACCCCCCGCTGTAGCTTTCACTACTTACAGTAGCTGTGTGGCCTAGGGTCAGAGAAACGGAGATAGGCGCCACCCATATACACCTTCAGGTGTGAAGGGATTAACTAACTAACTAACAGATTGCTTTGTCTTCATCGTCTCTGATGAGATAAAACCTTACACTCTCCGAGGTGTCTTATCCACCATCAACAGTCTCTACGAACCGATATGGATGGGGTCATGTGTCTCTTCCCTCTCCTTCCTGTAGTCCACTATGAGCTCCTTCGTTTTGCTGGTGTTAAGGAGCAGGTTATTGTCAGCGCACCAAGTAGCCAAGTGCTCAACCTCTGCCCTGTAATCTGACTCGTCGTTGTCCCTGATGAGTCCAATCACCGTGGTGTCATCTGCGAACTTTATGATGGAATTGGATCCATACATAGGCCTGCAGTCATGGGTGTAGAGGGAGTAGAGGAATGGGCTGAGCACACAGCCCTGTGGTACACCAGTGTTGAGTGTGATGACGGAAGAACGGTTGGGGCCTGACCTAACATGCTGGGGTCTGTTGGTCAGAAAATCCATGATCCAGTTGCAGGTGGAGGTACTGATTCCCAGGTCCCCAAGTTTAGGGAGCAACTTGGAGGGGATAACTGTGTTGAATGTTAATGTGCCACACAGATCTTTGTTCCAAACAATGTTTTATGGTCAGAAGTTCCGGGTCTCAATGCATGGAATTAAAGGTATAAAAGAGGAATGTACAGAGACCTGGGAGCTCTTTTACTGTACTTGATGTTGGAGAAAGAATAACATTCATGTGTTGTCCAGCTTGCTGCCTCACCTGCTTCCTTTCTCTACAGCGTGGCAAAAAGTGATCAGCTGCCAAAAATTGATCGCCAGGTGCCATATTGTAGTTATGGCAGGGGTAAAATATATATTTCAACAGGTAAACAGTACTGAGTTAGGTATAATAAGATATATTTAACAATTATGAAGCATTTTTAAGCCAAAACAAACTTAATCTAAGATTAAAAGCAATTAAAATAATGCAGTCACAAGGATACATGGAGAAATACATGGATATACTGGATATATACATGTAAATACTGTAGAAATATATATTCTCTGCATCAACAATGTATTATACATGTATTCATTTAGTATTGCACTAGGAATTTTGACAATAAACCTTTGTACTTTTTGCAGATCTGTCTCCACTTTTGTTTTATTTGTGAAGGTTACCGACAAGTGATGTAAATTAAATACTAAAAGATTGGAAAAGCTGTCTAAGCTTTTCCAAAGCTGTCTGGGCTGCACGGTGGCGCAGTGGTTTAAGCACTGTGACAGCATAGTTTTACCCTCGGCCGGGGGACCGCGGGGATCGTGGGTTCGATCCCAGCCCCCGACCAACAGTGAGCTGTGTGGAGTTTGCATGTTCTCCCCGTGTTGCGCGGGTTTACTCCGGGATTTCTCCGGTTTCCTCCCGCATACCAAAAACATGTAGGTTTAGGGCGCTCGCGCACGCAGCGACCAGCAGCCGGTGGCTTGTCACCAAACTGCAAACCAAATCTACCTACGGGTACAAAGAAGTAACAAAAAAAAAAAAAAAAAAAAAATAAGAACAGTCCAGCGGTTTGAGAAATCATGTTTGGTTTGGTGTAAGTCTGTCAAAAGCATTATGAACCATAAAGTAGTTATAATATGAATCCCATTAAACCCGAACCCAGGGGTGTCCAATCATGTGCCATGGAGGGCCAATACCCTGCAGGTTCTTTCTGCTACCCAGTCTCTTCAGCAGGTGTTTTCACTGATCAGCAGTCAGTGGAAGAAATTCATTGGAATCTGCTGTTGAAGACAATGGTTGGAGGTAAAGCCTGCAGGGTCTTGGCCCTCCATGGCACATGATTGGACAGCCCTGCCCTAACCCATTATTAGAAAGTACAGATGCTAATATGGCCCAGAATTCCTCCATATACTGGTACTATCACTAAAGTGTGCAGTGTCTTCACTGGCACATCCAACAACACAGTCTTCAGTAAATAAAATATTTGTTTTTGTTTACTTTTTCTTAAAAATGAGCCATTATTTCCAACATCACTGATAAATGGTTTGTGCTGTTGACTCTTTTCCCACTGGTGTCCTAACAGACAAAATAGAAAATCATGATACAAACACTTATATAAGTCACTAAACTGTTTCTTACAATCAGCAGCAATATCCAGATTATTTAGAATGTGCAAAATTCAAACTCTAAACTGTAAAAAAAAACTTAGAATGGGTCTTTGTAAAGTGTCTTTGGCTGTCATGAAAAGTGCTACATAAATGTAGCAAATCCATTATTAAAAACAGCTATAACACATTTTTAAACTGAGATTCTGTAAAATCAAATTTCTAGGTATACAGTGGTATTTTTTTTCCTTGTAGTATTAAACATGACAGGTCAATAAAGCAACACTCGTCATAGGTGTCCGCAGGTCTAAGCATCTGAAAAACACGTCCCTCACTGCCGAGGCTATGAATTAGCAAAGCTCGTAGCCTAGCCTTGCTAGCTTTAGCTAAGTCGATGGCAGACACGAATGTCTCAAACGGCCCATTATCCTCGTCGCCACTGTTATGTCTGGAAATATGGGCGGACACGACCACGTGTTGAGGTAAGCTTTATTGTAGGTTAGGAGCAAGCAGTACACAATGCGAGGTGTGGCTGGAACAGGAAGAGGCAGGAAGAGCCAGAGCACGGCTGGCCCTGGGCAGCCATACCCTGAGGCGCTGTGATGTCACGTGTGTACGTGCTACTGCAGCGTAGTGCGTCACATCATTTCACATACACCACAATTTTACAATTTTATTCAACTGAAATTGTTATCTAATTATCCATGCCAACAAGGTGGCGTGGGTAGTGCAGCTGGTGCCGTCTGCAGCTGACCGGCCGGCTATGTCCTTGCTCTAACTTGAGAGGGAATGAGGCTATTTCCACCAAACTTGGTATATAGGCTGACCTTGGCTACTACCACCTATGGCTATACTTTTGGGATCAAAAGGTCAAAGGTCAAGGTCAGAATGACAAACTATATCTCAACAGCAAAGACAGCTAGGGCCACCAAACTGCCTTTGGGTTTGGGGTCAAAAGGTAAAGGTTTTAAGTCCATAGAGCTGCAAAAGTTGTGGGTCTGCATCTCAGTTGAGTGCATTTTAGTTTTAACAAATTTGAATAAAAGGTTGCCAATTTATTTGAAAATCCATCCATCCATCCATCCCGCTTTTCCGGAGGTCCGGGTCGCAGAGGCAGCTGCTCAAGCAAAGAAGCCCAGACTTCCCTCTCCCCCGCCACCTGCTCCAGCTCTTCAGAGAGGATACCAAGGCGTTCCCAGACCAGCTGGGAGACATTTTCTCACAGCTGATCTATGGAACAACCATTCTATCAGACAGATTAATGAAAACATTGCATCCTTAAAACAGCAATATCCATTCATCCATCTTCTACCGCTTTTCCGGAGGTCCGGGTCGCGGAGGCAGCAGTTCAAGCAGAGAAGCCCAGACTTCCCTCTCCCCAGCCACCTGCTCCAGCTCTTCAGAGAGGATACCAAGGCGTTCCCAGACCAGCTGGGAGACATAGTCTCTCCACTGAGTCCTGGGTCTGCCCCAGGGTCTCCCCCCAATGGGATGTGCCCGAAACACCTCAAGAGGGAGGCGTCCAGGAGGCATCCTAATCAGATGCCCATACCACCTCAACTGACTCCTTTCAATGTGGAGGAGCAGTGGTTCTACTCTGAGCCTCTCACGGATGACTGAGCTCCTCACCCTATCTCTGAGGGTGAGTCCAGCAATCCTACAGAGAAAGCTCATTTCAGCCGCTTGTATCCGCGATCTTGTTCTTTCGGTCATTACCTAAAGCTTGTGCCCACAGGTGAGGGTAGGAACGTAGATTGACTGGTAAATCGACAGCTTTGCCTTAGAACTCAGCTCCCTCTTCACCACAACAGACAGGTACAACGTCTGCATCACTGCAGATGCTTCTCCAATCCGTCTGTCAATCTCTCACTCCATTTTCCCCTCACTCGTGAATAAAACCCCAAGATACTTAAACTCCTCCACTTGGGGCAGGAGCCTGTCCCCAACCCAGGGAGGACAATCCACCTTTTTCTGGCTGAGGACCATGGACTTGGACTTGGAGGTGCTGATTCTCATCCCAGCTGCTTCACACTCAGTGGCAAAACGTCCCAGCAAGAGCTGTAGGTCATTGCTGGATGAAGCCAACAGGACAACATCATCTGCAAACAACAGAGATGAGATCCTATGGTCACCAAGCATGATGCCCTCTATTCCCAGGCTGTGCCTAGAAATCCTGTCCATAAAAATTATGAACAGGATCGGTGATAAAGGGCAGCCCGGGCGGAGTCCAACTCTCACTGGGAATGAGTCCGACCGAGTGTTGGCAATACGAACCAAACTCTCACAACGGTCGTACAGGATTAGGTGGCGGTCAAAGGCGGAGACCTTGGCAAACTGATCCCAAGCTTATTTGAAAATAATTTTATATTTTTGGGCAGCTTGGAGGCACAGTGGTTAGCACTGTGGCAGCACAGCAAGAAGGTCTGACCACCAGTGACTCTTCTGTGTGGAGTTTGTATGTTTTCCCCGTGTTTGCTTGAGTTTTCTTCGGTTTCCTCCCACAGGCCAAAAACATGCACATTAGGTTTATTGGCATCAACTGGGGATTCTAAATTGTCCTTAAATATAAATGTGAGGGTGAATGGTTGTCTGTCTGTCTGTGTTGGACTGGCAATCTGTCTAGGGTGTAGCCCGCCTCTTCGCCAAAAGATGCTGGGATAGGCTCCAGCTCCCACCGCCGGCAACCCGAAAGGGATTAAGCAGTAGAAGATGGATAGATAGATAATTTAAAAAAATCTCACAAATAAAAAGATGTGTCAAATTTCTTATAAAATGTTATAATTTTTTCCACATCAATTTGACTTTTCCCATATTGTTCTGATTTTTTTCTCATAAATTTGTCTTTTTTTCTTGTCCATCCATCCATCCATCTTCTACCACTTTTCTGGAGGTCCGGGTCGTGGAGGCAACAACTCAAGCAGAGAAGCCCAGACGTCTGTCCCTGGCCACCCGCTCCAGCATTTCAGAGAGGATACCAAGACGTTTCCAGCTGTAGTTTCCCAGATGTAGTTTCCCCGGTGTGTCCTGGGTCTGCCCCGGGGTCTCCTCACAGTGGAACATGCCCAAAACACCTTGAGTAGGAGGCATCCAGGAGGCAAAAGATCCTGATCAGGATCTTTTTTCATGTAAATTAAAAAAAATGGTGTTGTCATTCAAATTTATGAGAAAACAAGTTCAAACATTTTTTGTTGCACATTTCTCCAAAATAATTAATTTACAAGGAAAGAATAGGCAGTTTATGATTAAAATGTCACAAATTAATGGAAAAAACCCAAAATGATGAGAAAGTAATGACAAATTTAACAGAAAAACCTCAGCAGTAACTATTTTAGTAAATACTTCCTTACTGTTACTCAAGTAACTTTTCTGGTGACTACTCTTACTTGTACTGTAATAATTAATAAGGTAACACTGTGGAGTGTGTGAAATCAGAGGCGGAATCATTTCAGACGATTTATTACACACTCACATCTGTCAAGCACAGAACAGACTGAACATTTAAGCAGAAACTCTCCCCTTAAGTTTCATGGCATTTATATCACACACAACATGACATTTGCATCACACTGCATTCAACAACCTTCATCCCTGACTCCTTCCTGCTCTCTCACCAGGAACCTCCTGCTCTTTGTTGTCCCAAGCTTATCACTGTCTCCTGTCTGAGATGCTAGATAATCTGGCTCACACAAGGTGCTACAACACTACTTTTACTTGAGTAAAATTTGTGGATACTCAACCACCTCTGCTAAATGGAAAACCTCCCTTATACTGCAGTTAGACTCAAGTTTACATCAAGGGGGACAACATGCGGTCACTTAGAGGGGAGGACACTCTTTGGACACTATGAGGACAGTGAAAGGGCACTCAGGGCTTCCTCACGGCGTCTGTCTCTTCACTCCGTAGTTCAATTCAGCTCCTCCACTCAGCAGCAGTTCCAGGCCGGTACAGAAGGTGGCGTCAGCGGCCAGATAAAGAGCAGCCAGTCCACATTCAGCCTCTGTGCCCATCCGACCCATCAGCTGCAGGAGAGACACAACAGAGAACTGTGTTCTGGCGACTGTTGCCATGGAGACCATGAGAAACTCTAACTTCTACCCGTCCTAGTTAAAAAAAGATGTAAATTTTATATCACAAGAGAAAACTAACAGTCAGCTTTGATTCATTCTATAATTTATCTGTGAGTGAATAAGTGGAGGAAACAGAGCCCATTCTGCTCTGACTGACAAATAAATTCAAGGACTAAATGCTGACTCATTCAACAGTTACTCTATGGTAAAAGTTCCTCTATAACAGTTCCTGTAAAAGTTCATCAATAATAAAAGTATATTTAAAGTAATATTTCCTCTGTAACAGTTCCTATAACAGCTCTTCTATAATAAAAGTTCCTCCATAACAGTTCCTGTAAAAGTTCCGCTATAATCAAAGTTCCGTTCTAAGAGTTGTTAACTTCCTACCCGAGTTACTCCGACCTGGACTCAACTTCATTCCTCTTCCTACTTTGAACTCACCTGAGCTCTTCCCACTTTTAACTCACTTAAGCTCCTCCTACCCGAGTGTCCTCCCATTTTCAACTCTCCTGGGCTCCTTCTACTTAAGCTCCTCCCACTTATTTCATCGAAACTCCTCCCATTTTGAAACTCATCTGAGGTCCTCCTCCACTCAAGCTCCTTCCACCTGGACTCAACTGAGCATCCTCTCCCTCTTTAAGGGTTGCTGTGGCGTCACTGGTCTGTGATAGTGATGTGCGGATCGATCCTGAAATATCGATACATCCGATACCTGATCTTTACGCTCTAAAATCGATACTCAAATCAAAATATCGATACTTTTGATACTTAAGTCATTTGAGGTAAGGTATAAGATAAGCCTTTATTAGTACCACAATGGGGAAATTCCAGGATTGCAACAGCACAGGGATAGCAACACTCAGAGCAATAATCAGAGGGCAAGAGAAAAACAAGAGCAGCGAGTATACATATATACTATATCCTTAACAGAAACACAGTGAAAAGTAACTAAACTATTGAGATGTTGTCTAAGTAACACGCGGTTGGTGGGACTACTTTTTCTTCCGCCTGGGTAAGTGCGTCATGCGTTTTTTTAGATTTAAAAGACATATTAGGTGTAGTCGCAAAAAATATCGGTATCGGTATCGCCGATACCAGCCTGAATTTTACTCAGTATCGGATCGGAAAGGAAATCAGTGGTATCGAACATCACTAGTCTGTGATGCTAGCACCTCCCACTTTTAAACTCATTTGAGCTCCTCCCACTTTTAACTCTGCTGAGCTCCTTCTACTGAAGCTCCTCCCACTTTTAATTTCACCTGAGCTCCTCCCATTTTTAACTCACTTGAGCTCTTTCAACTTTCAGTGTACCTGAGCTCTTCCCACTTTTAAATCACTCAAGCTCCTCCCACCTGGACTTGCCTGAGCATCTTTTCCCAGTTTAATGGCTGCGGCAGCATCACTGGTCTGTGATGCTAGCTCCTCCCAAAGAGGTGTCATGATGTTACCTGGTGAAATGCTGTAACGTGTTTAAAGACATCATTAAAAAATAAATATTAATCTCCTGATTTGTTTCAAATTTCAGATTAAATTTAAAACAGACTAAGTCAAACATCACACTGAATTTAATCCAGGTTAAATCAGATTTAAACCAGATAAAGTCAGTCCTCAAATCAAAACCAAATTAATTTATACCCCAGATTAAATTGAATCCAGATTAACTCAGACCTCAGATTAAATTTAATTGAGGTTAAGTTAGATTTAAACCATATTAAGTCAGTCCTCAGGTCAAATCAAAACCAGATTAATTTATACTTCGGATTAAACTGAATCCAGATCCATTCAAGCCTTAGATTAATTTTAAATCAGATTAAAACAGACTGCAGATTAAATTGATTCTAGATTACCTCACACCTCAGATTAAATCTAATCCAGATTAAGTCAAATTTCTTCAGATTAAATCTAATCCATATTAAGTAAAATTTCCTCAGATTAAATCTAATTCATATTAAATCAGGTTTCCTCAGATTCACTTTAATCCATATTACCTCAAACCTCAGATTAAATCTAACCCAGATTAAATCAATTTTCCCCAGATCAGTTTTAATTCAGATTAACTAAACCCTCAGATGAAAACTAATCCAGATAAATCAAATCTTACATTAAAGTGAAATCAGATTAAATCAGGTTTCCTCAGTTTAAATCTAATCCAGATTAAGTCAGGTTTCCTCAGATCAACTTTAATACCAATTAACTAAACCCTCAGATGAAAACTATTCCAGATTAAACAAATCTCAGATTAAACTGAATACAGATTAAATTGGATTTCCTCAATTTAAATCTAATCCAGATTAAGTCACATTTCCTCAGATCAACTTTGATCCAGATTAACTAAAACCTAAGATGAAAACTAATCCAGATTAAGTCAAACCTCAGATTAAACTGAATTCAGATTAAGTCAGACCTCAGATTGAATTTAATACAGATTAAGTCACACTTTAGATTAAACGGAATCCAGATTAAGAAAGATTTCCTTACCAGTTAACTCTGACGTTGAAGCGACTCTCATCGACAGCCATGGCCTTGGTCATGGAAGTGATCGCCCCCTGGTGGAGGAAACATCAGATTACAGCTGTCCTTAAAAAGCTATCATCAAAAATGCAGGTGGAGACCGCAAACAAAAAAACTGGAAGAATAAAAATGGCCAACATGAACAACAACAGTGTGAATGGATAACAGCACTCACACCATTTCTGACCTTTGTGGCCACGTAGGGAGCAGCATGTTTCTGTCCGATGGAGCCCACAAGGCTGGACACGTTGACTATGTTCCCCTGACGCTGCCTCAGGTACGGTAGGGCATACTGCAGGAACATCAGACCGTCTTTGTTTTACCGTTTAACCAGAGCTGTCTGAACATCTACAACAATAAAACCTCACACATGGACTCTCATTTCCACATTAATTTAAAAAAAAAAAAAAACAACCTACTTTAGATGTGAGGAAGTAGCTGACGAGGTTCAGGTTGAGCAGATCTCTGAACTCATCTGCTGTGGTGTTGTCAATGGGTTTGTGAGGAGGATCTGAGGAAGAATGAGTAAGAAATTAGCTGAGGGTCAGAAATTTTTCACACATAAAAGAGAAAGAAAACACATGTAAAACTCACGCCAGCCGGCGTTGTTCACCAGACAGTCAATGTGTCCAAAGTGATCAACTGTGACAGAAATCAGCTTCTATGGGGAAATAGGAGGAACAGAATTTATCAACTGTGACCAACGTCACCCTCTATTGGAAAATAAGAGGACCACCATAATTGACTGTGACCGAAATCAGCCTCTATGTGTCATGAATCGCCTTTTTCAAGGGCAGAATAGAGAGTACCAAACGCAGGCTGTAGGTCTGCAGATTTAATGACAAAAACACAAATTCACAAAAACACTACACTACATATAAGGACTGAAATAAAGCAAGATGGCACCAATCGAGGTGGACATCTTTGCTCGTTCCATTCACGATTGCTGACTTTTTCTCCTTTTTTGCATGTTTGCTGCTCTTTCTACAGTGCATAAAGGTCATGCACTGCTAACATACGACCAATAGACACTTCTGGACATCGGCAAGACAAGCAGTCATACGGAATTTACTGGCTTCACACCACTCAATCTGCAATGCATTGTGCGGCCACACAGTGATCAGCACCACCCCCAGGAAGGCCCCGAAGCACAGAGCCTGCGTGAGCACGCTGACCCCAAGAGAGCACATTGGAGGCGGTGCTGGTGACGAGGTAAAAGAGGAGGACTACATGCTTGGCTAAAGGTTCGCGCCAGCCGACCACCATTGCCCAGCCTCTTGCTGGCAAACGTACGGTCTCTGGAAAACAAGCTAGATGAACTAAGAGCAAGGATTGAAGACCAGTGGGAGATAAGAGAGTGCTGCGCCCTAATTTTCGGTGAGACCTGGCTTTTGGACAGAATCCCGGAGTGTGCCATTCAGCTGCAGACCCACTCAACACATCGGGCAGACAGAACTGGAACTTCGGGTAAGAGGAAGGGAGGGGGTGTATGTGTGTTTATAAATGTCTCGTGGTGTGGAGATGTACAGACTATTTCCAAGCACTGTTCGTGTGATGTGGAGTTTTTACTGCTGAAATGCCATTGTGGCGGCATGAAATAATAAGGAGCGAACTGAGAGTTTTTAAGGGAGTTTATTAATCATACCGCCATCACGAGAACTCACTCCAGTGCCGTGCATGCGCGCCGGAGCAAGCCCGGAGGCTCTCCTCAGCAGATACAGGCAATGAGTGTAGTCAGATGAGCAGTCAGAGAGAGAGAGAGAGAGTTACAGAGCATATGCAGTTTTTATACCCCACTACAGACAATGCATTCACAGCAGTAGGTACGGACATTTGCATTTGAGAGTCACACATAACAATAGGAAGATTACTGGCCGGAATTCGCCTCTGCTCCGGAGCTGTAGGACAAAAGAGGTTACAAGGCACATCAACATATTGTTATCAGTCCATAGATCACGCTGCTACGTTAATTGCTCCAGCTGAACGCTCTGCTTGTCCCAGTATGTTGTGGGGGTTACCCATACACTCCCCCCCAGAGGGTTCAGCGGGAAGCTGAGGCCTCAATAGTCCGGCTTTGGGAGCGAGCTGTGGGGGAAAGCTCGCTGCAGGCGGCGGTGGAGGGAGGGGGGTGGGGGTAGCAAGTGCTGGCCCGGGACGGCGAAATTGTCTGGGCCGCGCAAAAATTGCCTGTGGATCCGCGATGTTGAGGGGCTGTCCCGTTGAACGTGCGGAGGTCCACAGCAGCTGTAAGAAGAAAAAAATTAGTCACTGACTCCTCTCGCGGCCATGAAGAAAAAAGGAGCTGCAGCTGTGAGGGACTTGGCGTGTTGACTTTAGGTGCGCCCGCAGTCCTAAAGTCCTCGGGCACAGCTGACGGCTGAATTCCCTTGTGCGCCGTGGCTGAGACCATTAGAAAATCCTGTGAGCGAGCTGCGTGCGTGCTTCAGGTGTGTGAGCAGCCCTGAAGGTTCTGTGTGCAGCGGCGAAGGACGATGGCGGTCTGTGTGGAGCCGGTATTGTCTCGTGCGTGGTGCGCTGTCCTCGGAACCCCCCGGTGTGCGTGCAGGGTTCGGTGCATGGCAGGACCGCTGTAGAGGCGAGTCAGGGTCAGGGAGCTTGCTGGAGATCAGCGTCGTCGGCGCCGATGGTCATCCCTGTAAGCTATTGCGTCGTTCGCTGTGTCGGGTCATGGTGCGTTGGAGCGGTGAGAAGGAGTAGACGATCTCTGTCCCTCGGGCTTGTGCAGATGTGTTGGAGCGGTGAAAGGAAGGAGACGATCTTTGTCCCTCAGGCTCGTGTAGATGCGTTGGAGCGGTGAGAGGGAGGAGGAGCGGTGAGAGGGAGAAAACGTTCTGTGTTCCTCGGCCGGTCCAGCGTGGATGTCCCGATCTCAGGCGAGGGTCGCACCATGACGCTTTCTGCAGCATTCCCAGTCGTGGATGATCTCCGGAGAGTTCGCCTGGTGGTGGCTCTGCGTCGAGGTCTCCCTGTAGCCGAAGGGAGGGCAGATCATTTGCGTCAGGCTGCTGCGTTCGCTTGTCGTCGGAGAGTCACCGCCGGGGGCTGCCAGCGTGTTCTTTTCTTGGTCGGGTCACCAGTGTGGCTGTCCAGACCAGAAGGTTGCGTTGCACAAAGTGTGTGCTTTCTCAGGGTCACCAGTGTAGCGGCATGAAATAATAAGCGGCGAACTGAGAGTTTTTGAGGGAGTTTATTAATCATACCGCCATCACGTGAACTCACTCCAGCGCTGTGCATGCGCGCCGGAGCAAGCCCGGAGGCTCTCCTCAGCAGATACAGGCAATGCGGGTAGTCAGATGAGCAGTCAGAGAGAGAGAGAGTTACAGAGCATATGCAGTTTTTATACCCCACTACAGACAATGCATTCACAGCAGTAGGTATGGACATTTGCATTTGAGAGTCACACATAACAATAGGAAGATTACTGGCCGGAATTCGCCTCTGCTCCGGAGCTGTAGGACAAAAGAGGTTACAAGGCACATCAACATATTGTTATCAGTCCATAGATCACGCTGCTACGTTAATTGCTCCAGCTGAGCACTCTGTTTGTCCCAGTATGTTGTGGGGGTTACCCATACCATCCCTATTATCTGCAAAGGGAATTCACTGCTGTGTTTTTGGCCGCTGTTTACATCTGTCCGCAAAGCAACTACACAGTAGCGCTAAGCAAACTCCATGATGTCATCAGCGCAGTAGAGACAACCCATCCCAATGCTGTTTTTATTGTTGCTGGTGTCTTTAAGCAGTGCAATCTATGGACTGTACTCCCCAAATATTACTAGCATGTGGACATTCCCACCCACGATAAAAGCACACTGGATCATATTTACTCCAACATACGTGATGCTTACAGAGTGGCACCCTGCCCCCACTTCGGGCAGTCAGATCACATCTCCCTGTTTATGTACCCAGCCTACAGACAAAAGCTGAAACAAACAAACCCTGTTATTAAGCAAATTAAACACTGGACTCCAGAGGCTGAGAGCACCCTGCAAGACTGTTTTGCCTGTACAGACTGTGATGTGTTTAAAGCTGCAGCCACCCAGGAGGACTCTTCTGTAAACATGCAGGAATATGCTGAGTATGTGACTGGGTACATCAGCACATGTGCTGACACCATCGTACCCACCATACAAGTCAGGAAGTTCCCCAACCAGAAGCCCTGGATCAACAGTCAGGTACGTCAGATGCTGCGTGCTCACTCTCTTCATTTAAATCCGGCAATGAGGTTGAGTACAAAGCTGCAAAGTATAGACTGAGGAAGGCTATAACAACAGCCAAGAGGCAGTATAGGGAAAAGCTGGACAACCTCTACTCCACTCCTGACCCGGGGCGCATGTGGCAAGGCCTGCAACACATCACAGACTGCAAGAGGACCAACAGCAGCACCACAAGCTCCACAGACAGCCTGCCGGTTGATCTCAACATCTTTTACACCTGCTTTGAGACCACCAGCTGCAGTGCAGTGAGGAGACACACACCCACGGATCCTCCCCCTCCACTAACAGTCTCACCGGGCCAGGTAAACAAAGAATTGAGGAATATCGACCCCGCAAAGGCAGCAGGACCAGACAACATCCCTGGGCGGGCCCTCAGAGCATGCGCTGCAGAGCTGACTGACGTTCTCACATCCATCTTCAACTTCTCCCTCAACCAGAACATAGTCCCCTCCTGCTTCAAAACCACAACCATCATCCCTCTCCCCAAAAGGAGCCCACTGACCTGTCTGAATGATTACAGGCCGGTAGCACTCACTCCAATCATCATGAAGTGCTTCGAGAGAGTGGTGCTGCCCCTCATTCAGGACAGCATAACAGATACCCTGGACCCCCTGCAGTATGCCTACCAGCCCAACAGGTCCACCTCAGATGCCATTGCTGCAGCACTCCATTACTCTCTCTCCCACCTGGAAGATAAAGATTCCTACATTAGGATGCTCTTTGTCGACTACAGCTCCGCCTTCAACATGGTCATCCCCCACAAACTCACCGACAAACTGTCTTCACTTGGCCTGCACCCCACCCTCTGCAACTGGCTACTGGACTTTCTAACTGGCAGGCCCCAGACTGTCAGGATGGGTAACAGGACCTCAACCAGCATCATCACAAACACAGGTGTCCCACAGGGTTGTGCTCTCAGCCCCATCCTCTACAGCGTCTTCACCCATGACTGTGTTGCCTCCCACAAGGACAATATCATCTTAAAGTTTGCGGATGACACAGCAGTGATAGGACGCATCACTCGTGACAACGAAACATCCTACAGGAGGGAGGTGGCCAGCCTGGTGTCATGGTGTGAGGACAACAACTTCACCCTCAACATGGACAAGACAAAGGAGATGATAGTGGACATGAGGAAGAAAAGGAGGAGACCCCATCGGCTGCTGCTCATCCGGGAGCTTGGGGTGGAGAGGGTGAGCAGCTTCAAATACCTGGGCATCCACATCAGCGAGGACCTTATGTGGACACACAACACCACAGAGCAAGTTAAGAGAGCTCAACAGCAGCTGTACATTCTGAGGAGGCTGAAGAAGTTTGGCATGTCCCCCAGAATCCTCAAAAACTTCTACAGCTGCATCATTGAGAGCATCCTGACCAACTGCATCACTGCGTGGTACGGCAGCACTACTGCCCTGGACCGCAAACGCCTGCAGAGAGTGGTGAAGACAACGGAGAAGATCATCAGGACTCTACTCCCCTCTCTGCAGAGCATCTACCACTGCAGAGCCCAAAGGAGAGCTGACACCATCCTCTGGGACCCCACCCACCCCCAGCACACACTTCTACTCTCAGGCCAGAGGTACAGGAGTGTGAAATGCAGGACAACCAGACTGAAAAACTCCTTCTTTCCCACTGCCATCAGACTCCTGAACAAATAAACTCCCAAAACTTCACAACACAGCTTTGCAAATAGGAACTCACACACCGGTTGCTAAATTTGCACATTGCTCATTTGCACAGTGTACATAGTCTCACCCCATCTGATGTCCATATCAACTCTGCTGCTAATTATCATGTACAGTCTACTGGTATTATCATTACAGAGAAATTTGCACACTGGGTGCTAATTTGTAATTTGTATACTGCTCATTTAAGATAAGATAAGCCTTTATTAGTCCCACAATGGGGAAATTCCAGGATTGCAACAGCACAGGGATAGCAACACTCAGAGCAATAATTAAGAAGATACGAAAAATATAAATATGAGCAATGGATATACATACAGTACATACACATAAATATATATACAAAGTGCGGAGCATTGTAGCAAGATGGAATAAACAGCAAAACCGTCTACTTAGTTATCCTACATAGTATGAATATGTACCCATACATATTGTCACCCTCCGTAGCGACTGATATTGTCCTAGTTGTATACTGGAGGGGACCATTTGTGTAAGTCCATTTGCACACTGTACATAGGCTTATGCCATCTCAAGTTCATATCATCTCTGATATCAATATACCACTGTCCACTATAGCCACCCAGGGAAGTTCAAATTTCATTCTTCTTGTTTCCTCTATTCTGTGGTTTGGTTCTGTGTTATTACCTCATTAGTATTGTTGTGGTACCTATTACCTTGGCATTCATTTGTAGAGCAGAGTAAGAATTTCATTGCTCAGGAAATGTTACATTTCTTAACTGTGCCCATGATAATAAAGCCTTTGAATCTTGTATAACGGGGAAAGGTACAGGTACAGAGATGCTTAAATTTCCGAGCAGATTAACAAACAATGAGTAGAATAACAGGCAGATTACTCACGTCTGAAAATGGCAGAGAGGCACAACTGGCGTCAGGGTAGAAGAACGGTGCTGCAATGAACTGCATTGCTACACAGGTTAAATAGGCACCGATAAATGAGCAACTGAGTCCAGGTGTGGGTGACATGAGTGAGGAAATAATTAGCTAACAGGTGACAGCTGTCAAAGCCCGCGAACAGGCTTGACAAGTGGAAGTAAACAAAGACTATCAAAGTAAAAGCACCAAACGAGACGAAAAAGAATCAGGAACAATCACAAGAACAATACACTAACGGAGAACTGAGGAAAGCTAATAATATAAACTGATAACTACAGAGACTACAACAGAAGAACTAACATGGGGAAATAAATAGGAAAACAAGGTAATACATAAATACATAGATAAGACTATAATGACAAAACCAAGAACCATCACAAATACAAGATAAACAGATACAGAAATACAAGAGATGACATAACACAACTCAGAAACTGAGCTTGCCACCCACCCGTGCTCAGGATCCTGACACTATGTGAAAATAGGAGGAAGGAAAGTGATCAAGTGTGACTGAAATCAGCCTCTGTGGGAAAATAAGAGGAACTAAAATAATCAACTTTGACTGAAATCAGCCTCTGAGAGGAAATAAGAGGAACCAAAATGATCAACTGTAACCAAAATAAGCCTCTATAGGAAAATAGGAGGAAGAAAAATGATCAATTGTGACCAAAATCAGCCTCTGAGAGGAAAAAAGAGGAACCAGACTAAATCAGTGACCTCTAAGAGGAACGGGTCAGCTGTAGAACAGATTCCGGATAGTAGGGGAGTTAAAGAAATGATGAAGATTTTCAGAGACGACAGCTACTTAGAGAGGAAAGTAGTTAATGAGAAATGAGAGGAGTTCGTCAGAGATGCCCCTCATGGATCATCACCTTATCGTGGTGGGGGGTTTGCATGCTCCAGTGATCCCAGGAGCTATGTTGTCCAGGGCAATTTGCCTCTGGTAGGGTCACCCAAGACAAACTGGTCCTGGGTGAAGGGCCAGACTAAGAACAATGCAACAGACTCTCATGATTAGAGAACAATGCAACAGACTCTCATGATTATTTTTTAAAATAATTCTGTTGAACCACAATTCAAAAGCATTGTCTGATTTTCATTGGTTAATTTTCATAGAATTTTTATTTATTACCACTTTTGTCAGATTCAAGTTATTTCTGTGACCATTGTGGGTTTTTCTTTCATTAACAGAGGGGTACCAACAATTTTGTCCACGTCTGTATATTATCAGGGCCCTGACTTTTGTTCACTTTTACAGCACAGAACGCCCTTTTAACATCCTGCACCTCAATATTAAAGTGCTGATTGTCTTTGAGTTTCTGTTTCAAATCTTGGGTTTCTGTGCTAAAATCAAAGGAATCAAAACGACCATAAAAACAATTAAGAGCATTAGCCAGCTCTGTGTCTGAATTAAAACCGTCTAAAAACACACAATTACTGCGCTCTGTGCTCTGAAGGACTGCAATAGTTTTCATACTGAAAGGGGGTGATTGGGAGGAACGGCCTGCTCGATCTGAACCCAAGTGGTGTTCAGTTATTGGAGTTCTGTGCTAACCACAGTTTGTCCATAACGAACACCATGTTCAAGCATAAGGGTGTCCATATGTGCACCTGGCACCAGGACACCCTAGGTCGCAGGCCGATGATCGATTTTGTTATCGTGTCATCAGACCTGCGACTGTATGTCTTGGACACTCGGGTAAAGAGAGGTGCAGAGCTGTCAACTGATCACCACCTGGTGGTGAGTTGGATCCCATGGCAGGGGAGGATGCCATTCAGACCTGGTAGACCTAAATGTATGGTGAGGGTGTACTGGGAACGTCTGGCTGAGGCCCCTGTCCGGGAGGTCTCCAACTCCTACCTCCAGAAGCTCTTTAACCACATTCCGAGGGAGTCTGGAGACATGGAGTCTGAATGGGCCATGTTCTCCACCTCTATTGTTGAAGTAGTGGCCCAGAGCTGCGGCCGCAAGGTCGTCGGGGCATCTTGTGGTGGCAACCCCCGAATCAAGTGGTGGACACCGGTGGTGAGGGGGCCACTGAGCTGAAGAAGGAGTCCTATCAGGTTTGGTTGGCTTGTGGGACTCCTGAAGCAGCTGAGGTGTACCGGCAGGCCAAGTGGAGTGCAGCTTGGGTGGTTGATGAAGAAAAAACTCGGGTATGGGAGGAGTTCGGTGAGGCCATGAAACAAGACTTTCGGTCGACCTCGAAGAGATTCTGGCAAACTGTCTGGTGGCTCAGGAGGGGGAAGCAGCTCCCTGTCCACACTGTGTATGGTGCGGATGGGGCACTGTTGACTTCGACTGGGAATATCATCGGGTGGTGGAAGGAATACTTTGAGGATCTCCTCAATCCCACTGATACGGCTTCCACAGAGGAAACAGGGCTTGCGGACGAGGGGGACGACTCGCCTATCACAGGGGCTGAGGTCGCCAAGGTGGTTCAAAATGTCTTTGGTGGCCGGGCCCCGGGGGTGGATGAGATTCGCCCTGAAGTACCTCAAGGTCCTGGATGTTGTAGGGCTGTCATGGTTGACATGCCTCTGCAACATTGTGTGGAGGTTGGGGGCAGTGCCTTTGGCATGGCAAACTGGGGTGGTGGTTCCTCTCTTCAAAAAAGGGGACTGGAAGGTGTGCTCCAACTTTAGAGGGATCACACTCCTCAACTTCCCTGGGAAGGTCTATGCCAAGGTACTGGAGAGGAGAGTCTGGGCGTTGGTTGACCTCGGATTCAGGAGGAGCAATGTGGTTTTTGTCCTGGCCGTGGCACATCGGACCAGCTCTTTACCCTCTCCAGAATCCTCGAGGGTTTGTGGGAGTTTGCTTAACCAGTTTACATGTGTTTTGTGGACTTGGAGAAGGCATTCGACCACGTCCGTCATGTTTTTTTGTGGGGGGGTACTTCGGGAGTATGGGGTATCGGGCTTGTTGTTACAAGCTATTTGGTCTCTGTACGACCACTGTGAGAGTTTGGTTCCTTATTGCCAACACTTGATCGGACTCATTCCCAGTGACAGTTGGACTCCGCCAGGGTTGCCCTTTGTCACGATCCTGTTCATAATTTTTATGGACAGGATTTCTAGGCACAGCCAGGGAACTGAGAGTGTCATGCTTGGTGACCACAGGCTCTCATCTCTGTTGTTTACAGATGATGTTGTTCTGCTGGCTTCATCCAGCAATGACCTACAGTTCTTGCTGGGACAGTTTGCCGCTGAGTGTGAAGCGGCTGGAATGAGAATCAGCACCTCCAAGTCCGAGTCTATGGTCCTCAACCGGAAAAAAGTAGATTGTCCTCTCCGGGTTGGGGACAGGCTCCTGCCTCAAGTGGAGAAGTTTAAGTATCTTGGGGTTTTATTCACGAGTGAGGGGAGAATGGAGTGAGAGACTGACAGAGATTGGAGCAGCATCTGCAGTGATGCAGACATTGTACCGGTCTGTTGTGGTGAAGAGGGAGCTGAGTTCTAAGGCAAAGCTGTCGATTTACCAGTCAAGCTACGTTCCTACTCTCACCTATGGTCACGAGCTTTGGGTAATGACCAAAAGAACGAGATCGCGGATACAAGCGGCTGAAATGAGCTTTCTCCGTATGATCACTGGACTCACCTTCAGAGATAGGGTGAGGAGCTCAGTCATCCGGGAGAGGCTCAGAGTAGAACCGCTGCTCCTCCACATTGAAAGGAGCCAGTTGAGGTGGTATGGGCATCTGATCAGGATGCCTCCTGGATGCCTCCCACTTGAGGTGTTTTGGGCACGTCCCACTGGGAGGAGACCCCGGGGCAGACCTAGGACTCACTGGAGAGACTGTCTCCCAGCTGGTCTGGGAATGCCTTGGTATCCTCTCTGAAGAGCTGGAGCAGGTGGCTGGGGAGAGGGAAGTCTGGGCTTCTCTGCTAGAACTGCTGCCTCTGCGACCCGGACCTCCGGAAAAGCGGTAGAAGATGGAATGATGGATGGATGGATGGATTGTCAGAGATGAAGGAAATTGAAGATGAGGGGTTAGTTGAAACAAGGAGTCAGATGCTTAAGGTCAAAGGAGTTAGTTCAAGGTAAGAGGAGTCTGAGATGAGAGCAGTTATAGATCAGATGAGTTAGAGATGAAGCTGATTCTATTTTTAAAATCCATCTGGAGAATGAGAACAGAGGACATGGAACGATGGAGGAGGCAGGAGAGGAGGAGTCATAAAACAGTTAGAGATGGTGTGGACACCTTGATGTCTTCTTCCTGTGCGACGTCACATGAAACAAATTTACATGAACCTGGTCCTGACTGGTTTAGCTCTGCCTCCAGAGATTCACCTGCTGCAACTGAAACACACACAAAACCACATGGTGAGACTAATACCCATTCATACATGTCCATACAATTACATGTGTAATATACAACTACGGTGGCCCAGAGAGCTCTAATGCATCTCAACCTCAAGAACCAATGGCAAATAAATAAAAAAACCTAAAACGTCTTCATAGAAATACCAACACACACACTGGGCGGCTGAAAAAAATGTCACAACAGAAGTGACTACAACTATGACGACTGTGACCTCAGTCCCCACAATAAATCACAGGGTGTTTAGTTGTCGGTGGCTACAGTTGTGCCCTGTGATTGGCTGTTGGGCTTCCGCCATAGTTGTAGTCCTTTCAGTGTTCCCACCAAGAACAGAGCTATTGCTGGCAAAGTGGGCCCATTCAGGCTGTTTGATGTACAATCAAAATAATTTTGGAAACTTTATTTTAAGGTGAAAATCTCACATAGTGTTGTGTTAGAGGGGCAATTGACTGAAAACTTGTGTTTTTGTAGGTTTCAACTTTCTGAAATGAGTCTATTGGTCGCGTGATAATTGAAAACTTGACTCTTCCGGGGATTTTCTTGTACATCAACAAATGGGAAACACAGCTAAAAGGTAAACATTACTAGTCTTGATACCTGCCCACTACTCTATTAGTGGCAGTGGGCAGTGTATCTGGCAACACCTTCCAGTGTTGCCAGATACAGTGGTGTGAAAAAGTGTTTGTCCCCTTCCGGATTTCTCAATTTTTTGTATGTTTGTCACACTTAAATGTTTCAGATCATAAAACAAATTTAAATCTCAGACAAATATAACACAAGTAAACACAAAATGCAGTTTTTAAATGAAGGTGTGATAGAAATGTTAACATAAGTTAGGATATTTAATATTTTTACACAATGTGTTTGCTCTAAAAGCCAGTTAAAAGGTCTTACAGCATACGGGTTATTAGCTACACACACCCAACTGCTTACTGCAACAAAAGAATGCTTTCTGCATACATATAGAGGAATGTCCCTGGGTCATGAGAATTGATCATGAGGTGAGAGTCATGGGTTGCGAAGTGAAAAGAAGACAGTTTGAGAATAACAGGAAGCATCTGACTGCAGCCAGCCAGCCACTGGAGGACAAAGGAGAACCTGATAAAGAAGCCGGGTTATGACTAGCTTGACAAGAAGATAGCACTGTGTGAGGTTATGGGACCGTCCCAGAACCAGCAGCTACTATATGTACCCTTTTCTATTCTTTTTTGGGGTCTTCCATCTTCGTCTGCTCTTCAGATTGCGCTGGGATAGAGACCCGGAGCTGTGTTACTCTCTGCATGATTCAATAAACAGATAAGTTGAAGAATGGTTCATCTCATGTGATTTTTAATCCTCTGATCCATTTCTAAATGGTTTTGTGCTAACTGAATTTTAATTAACCAATTTTGAACACACTTTTCAGAATCCAGTTTCACAACTTGGTGACCGCCGATGTGATTGGCCAGTTGGCCGACTCCATTCGGACATTGGAGGTGGCCGGACAAAAAAGTTTTTGCCTGTCTACTACAGACAATTTGGGGCCCCGATCTCACAAGGTAAGCAGGAAACCTATTCTAAATTCCTGTAGAATTGTCTGTGGTATTCAGTCAAAGTAAGTCTTTTTTGTCATAATTATAAATTTAACGAAAATTACAAACATTTTAGAATTTAATGTCATTTTTTGAAAAAAACAAAAACAAAAACAAAAACAAAAAAAACAAACAAACAAAAAAACCCCTAAGAACATGCAGATAATATTTTGATCATTATATTTTAGGTTAAAATTAATGAGCTGCCTAGTCAATGGTACATTTTAGGGTCATATCAATGAGCCGTTTTTTTTTTGTTTTTTTTAGAGAGAAATAAGAAATATTAATACAGATAAGGAAGTACTATATATTACAAGAATATCAATTTTAATCAACGATTGAGTAATATATGAATGATAATAAATTATTAATACAGAGCGAGATCTTATTTTACATTAACAAGTGAGCATATAAATAAGGAACTCTAATAATTACAAGACTCTCAAATTTCATCAATGAGTGAGTAATATAGGAATCACTACAAGACTCTCAAATTCCATCAGTGCGTGAGTAACATAAGAATAATTACGAGACTCAAGTTTAATCAAAGAGTGAGTAATACAAGAATAATGAAAATGGAGATACAGTATGTGACATAACGCACGGCTCAGGAGACGCACACACACAGGCTCAGAGAAGTTCAAATAGTTTATTAGCAACAGGGGTGAATGGATGTGTGTCTGCGGGATGTAAATGTATTGGTGGCGGCGTCTGCTTGGGGCACAGAGGCAGGAGACCGTACAGCCGGCAACCCTATGGGAAAGAGCACAAAGACACAGGGTGACGGGCACACACCAACACAGGAGGAGAATAAGCGAGAGAGGAGCTTACTTGCAAGGGACAGATGACTGGCACTACAAGGACGGGACCCGGGAGACAGCCACCTGCAGGACTCGGTGCAGCAGCGAGGAATGGCGAGGGAGAGGCGTTGTCCGCCGCCGAGGAATCCACCTGTGCACAGGGGAGCAGACTGGAAACAAAGAAGGTAAGGGCTTCTTACCGAAGGCGTCGTGCTGAAGGAAAGGTTGACTCACGATGATGAGTAGAGAAGTCTGACGGCTTCAGGCCGAAGCTCAGGGCGAGGCGGCTTATATTCCTCGCCGCTGATGATGAGCAGGTGTGCGTGCAGGTGGCGCCGCTGATGAGCGGCGCGGCGTGACAGTATGAGACTCTAAAATAACAACAAATAGTGAATAACTGCATCGCCAGTTTGTTAAAATTAATCTGGGATTAATCTACAGTATATGATAAGGTCCCTCTGGTATAGATACCGGATGCGGATTTATGTAAGGACCCTCTACATATAGTTAACCCCTTGCACTCCGGTCAATTTTCCTAAAAACGCCAAAAAATAATGTGCCCAAAGTAAATCGAAAGCTGTTCTTCAACCCTTTGCAGCATCTTCATGGGGTTGGTCTCATTTAAAAGAAAACACTTTGAATTTTTTGGCAAAACAGTCATAATCTCTCTAAGTGCTCCGGCCACTGAGTTACAGTCATCTAAACATACTGAACTTGAAGAAAATAAATTTGGCCTGGGTGTTTTTTCGGGATACAAATGCTTGCAAATAACACACAGCTTCAGATCTGGACTGGAAAATGCAACAGAAATGTAGAACCAAGTGTTATCCAGCTGAGGTCCAAATTTTGTAACAATACCACAAAAAATGAATATATTACACAACTTTGTTCTCAGGTAGTTCCCAGGCGTTTTGGAACTGTGCCAAATTGTGCCAAATGGCACAGTTTGGAAAAACGTCTGTAACTTTTGAATGATTCAATATAGAAGCTTCATTTTGGGCTCTAATGAAAGGTCACACGCAGGGCTGTGTCTGTGTGTGTGTGTGTGGGGGGGGGGGTTTGTCCCCCCCCCCCGCTACAGAGGACGGAGATCGTCCATCACTACATGACGGATTACACTCGGATGTGGCGATGTGGCCACAGCAGCGCAGTCACTGCGGCTTCCCCCCCCTCGCTACTGTGTGTGTGTGTGTGTGGGGTTGTCCCCCCCCCTCGCTACAGAGGACAGAGATCGGCCATCGCTACATGACGGATTACACTTGGATGTGGCGATGTGGCCACAGCAGCGCAGTCACCGCGGCTCCCCCCCCCCCCGCTACAGAATAGTAGCGGCGGGGGGGGGGGGGGGCGTTCACGGTCCGGAGGCAGCGAACGAACCGTGTACCGCGGCGCACGCACTTTGGACATCGTGCGCCGCACAGTTGTAATTTACCGATCGGTCAAAAGTCATTTTTGATTACAATTTTCAGGGATAAAAAATAATTTGGCTTATAACACCTTACCTCTTCACAGCAGTGTCCTGGCGAACTTCTCTTCCCCATTGTCAGATGAACGCGACGCTGGTGCGCTCGTGGTTCTGGTCTCGCGACCCGATCAAAACATAATTCCATTATTGCAGTTTTGTGCTTCCATGATTGCGGTTTTTGGCGAACGATTTTTCAAAACAAATAACAGTAGTAATTAAAAAAAGGCTGGCGAAGGCGTGTGTGTCACTCAGCCTTCATCGTCAGCCTCCGTCGGTCTATGACCATGGAAGAAATCATAACGTCTACTCTGCTGGAACAAAAACAAAATAAGCACCGCCTGTGGCCGAACATGCCGATGCGCGAATGGCACTCCCTGTCACACAGGTTGCATTTGTGGATGGTCTCCGTGCTGCTGGGTCTGTGGGGTTCTTCCTGCGGGTCCTTTTTTGATCTGCTGCAGCAGTCAGTCTTCACCCAGCCTTAAAAAAAAAACAGCTCGCGAACTTCTCTGCTTCAATTGGCTCACTGCATTCACAGCATTGGTAGGCGGGTCCTTCTTGCTAGGTTTTCAGTCATTGGTTCTTCAAGGTTTCAGAAACCCAATTCAAGGCTCTTATTAGTCGAATGAGAGGTCAATCAGATGAACTAATCTGTTCGCGGCTGCGTCTGCAGCTTTTATTTTCAGTGCGCGCTTGGACGCCATCACCACCTACATCACCATCTCCATCAAGCGTCCTAGAGCGCACGAGGGCGCACGAGAGCACCCTCGTGCGCTCTAGGACGCAGAGACTTGCCTGTCCGCGGTACAACAGAGTGCAAGAGGTTAAACTGGTTAAGGTTAAAAAGTGATTTAGAGCAGCAGCGGCAGGGAAAGACACACAAATACACAACAGGTTCTGCAGATATTGTGCATATTGTGCATGTTGACATTTTGTTGATTCTGTAAATGTTGTGGGGAAAAATGTGTGGATGGTTAACCTCTTATATCCCAATTTAAGACATGAAGAGGGGTGTAGGGTGAAAAAGATTAGCTCTAATCATGAATTCCCATTTCTGGTTGTCTGGAATAAGGGGAAGTGCATTTTTGTGCTTTGGAATTAAAGGCGAGAAAGCCCCGGGAATTGTGAAAAATTTTTTGGCCCCCAAGAAACAAAGGATTTTGTTTCCACTGGAATTCTGAATTGTGTCTCACCCGCTTGAATTCACTAGGAAGACAAGTAGAAGCCTGGTGAGGCCAGAAATCCAGAAAGGAATTCAGGAATCCGGAGTTTGGACCCTAGGGCTGTAAAAATCTATTAACTTTTCTTCCCATAGTTTGTACAGAAAACCTGATAACTATGGCATTGTCAAAACCATTTTTTACTATGAAGGAAATTTGTGACAGGACAAAAAAGACGACTGAGTGGCAGACAGATTGTGAGACAGAAAAAAGGAAGTCAGAAAGTTTCAGCAGTGGGTGTGTGAGATGCAAGATCAAGGATTCTTACCAGGGTCAGAAAAAATAATGCCTCAGTCAACTAAACTGGTGGAAATACTGCAGATAACACTGGTCAACACCAAATTTATTGTCTAAGTTTTTTGTTTTTTTTTTAGCTGATTTAGGACAATTGTGATGTGCTGAATCCAAAAACCACATTGGTTTTGCTCAATCAGGTCAACTTTTTGAACTATGGCCACATGTTTTTTTTTATGTTTTTGTTTACATGTATGGGTATTTTCACTTTATATGATGCAAAATTCTTTTTTATTTCTTGAAATTCTCTGAATTTTGAACAATGATGATGTAACATTCAATTTACATGTACTTACCTTTATCATTGTCTACTATTCAATTTACAGTACAACTGTACAACTGCTGTACAACTGCTTACAACTTAGCATAAAAACCTGACCTGATCGAGAGAAACGGATGTCATTTTTGGATTCAGCAGTGTAAATCTGCCTTAAATCAGTTGAAAAAACACAGACAACTTACAAAAAAATTATTTTTGTTATGTTGTGTAATCATACAGTTATCTCACCGCAGAGGAAAATTATGTTTAGGTAGGAAATCCTAGATTGGGAAAAATTAAGAACAAGTTGCAAGAAACCGAGAAGAAAAAGACTAGAGCTATGTGTTACATTCCGAAACTTGTGGCAGCATTGAGAGAAAGACAGGTAGTTGTAAGTGATACTGGAAAGGTAACTTTACAGCTGATTAAGCAAAAAGAGGACAGTGAGAAACCACCTCAATATGATGATGTTGCTCACGTCCTCCAACAGCCCCTCTAGCTCAACAGATGCCTCGCCCTAGCCCATACACAGAGTGTGTAAACATGCTCTCTAAACAAATGCCTCTCACAACATATATAGAGGATAATGGTGATCAGGTGAAAGCAGTGACAAGGATACTACACGAGACCAATGAGCAACCAGGAAAATACAGAAATGGCAGCATCAATTCTGCCATGGGTGCATCAAGTAATAAACGCATATACCCCTTTTGAGCCACTAGATCAGGGGTGTCAAACTCATTCCATGGAGGGCCAAGACCCTGCAGGTTTTACTTCCACCCAGTCTCTTCAGCAGGTGTTTTCACTGATCAGCAATCAGTAGGAAGAAATTCAGAGAAATCACCTGTTGAAGACACTGGGGGGAGGTAAAACCTGCAGGGTCTTGGCCCTCCATGGAATGAGTTTGACACCTGTGCACTAGATGAACATGGGAATGAACCCAAATTAACTTCTAACTTATTTTCAGCCTCAACACTAGTTAGGGCAGAGGAGAATCTAGAATTACAAAAAGAGGAACTAGGGGGTGAGGGAGAAGATTTGCCACCCAGTAGTGAACTGATGAAACAGTACGGTCAAGCATTAAAGGATATGAGCACTTTGGAAAAGAAAATTCAAGAACTGATCATGTCAGATGAACATTCAAAGAGACAATTAGGTGACTATAAGGACCATAAAGATACAGGAAACAAACAAAAAGAGTGGAAATATGGTGATTATGGATCCACAATAGAAAATCTGACCGAAAAGGCACCTCAGTGCATACATTTACAAGCAGGAGCCATACCTAAGGTAAATTATAAGCACATGCCCATGATAGCTACTGAAACTGGGGTGGCACAATATTCAGCATGGTCCTTTAAGGACCTTAAAGGCATTTGTGACACATTGCCTCCACTAATTTCAGGAGCCTCTTCATGGATTAGGGCTATGCAGAAGGCCACAGTTGGTTGCTGTCATATCCGGCTCTAGGGAGCCGGGCAATCAGAGCCAGGGGCAAGCCAGTGAGTCGTGATATTTTATTCAGGGTAAAGGGGAAGGGATGAGGAGAGCACAGATTCTCATGCAGACGTACACTCACAGGTTGCACAGCGCAGAGGTAAGCAGCTCGTACCGGACGTGGGGGTAACAAGACGTACATCCTCACAGCGGGATACAAACACAGGAATGCTGCAAGAGGAGTATAAGCTGAC